>BTPG01000001.1:258372914-258419548 GCA_036245525.1 Semisulcospira habei
AGAATTTAAGCGGGTCTAGGATGATTTAAATAACTACAAGAAACAAAAATCTGAAATACAGAATAAGATACGTAGTCAGTCTCCCGTGAATGTTGAAGAACTAAAGGCTAGTTTTTTAGCAGAGGGAAAAAGGATCGGTGTTCAGGAAACCACAGAAAAACTACACAATCTTTTAAACAAATAAAAATCAGATTTGGTAATCGTTTATTAATGTCATACACTTCGCAGAGAGATGACACGTCATTTACACCACTTGTACCTGATTATTTAACCCCATCTGCACCACCGCCAGAGTATTACTGAGAAAAAAAAGTTTTTTTATTGTCCTTGTATCTTGACAAATCTGACCGAGTAAGTTGTGACTTAAGTCAAGTTGTTGTAAGAACTTATAAGAACTTACAGTAAGTAATTAATAAGTTCTTATGATAAGTAATTAATAAGTTCTTATGATAAGTAACTTAAAGGTTACCTCTGCAGGTTCTTAAAAGTTAGTTGTAACTTGCTAGTAACGTATAAAGTTTTACTTTGAAAATCGTGTTTCTCAGAAATCGACTCTGACAGGGGGGTGTGTAAAAAGTCATTAGTCTATTATAGATTGCACTGTCAGGATTTTGGTTTGATTTGAGAGAAACGACAGTGCGGATGTTAACGACCGTAATTAGTTAATTATTGGGGTTAATTAAGACAATGGGTAATCCGAAGTCTTTGGAAAGTACTTTCTATTATCTCTCACCTGACCTCTCTGAGTGGTCATCCAAATTTGACTCGGTGTTCCCCATTTGTTTCTAAAGTAAGGGTCCCTGGGACCCTCTGCCAGAATATTCAAGGGTCCTTTTGTCAAAACTGAGGGTCCCTTCATTGAAAGCTTTACGAAATTTGCTGGCATATGAAACTGTCTTTAACTTTCACCTCATTCTCAGTCAGCTACTTTCTCTGTTTTGCAGCCCTGCAGAATCGCTGTGTTGCCTCTTGAACCAGCATGTCTTTGTGAAACTGAGCCAATCACTGAAAAGAATACGTCAGCTCACTGCTAATGGCCAAACTGATTTCAGAACTCCGAACTGGTTCATCAAAACGAGTTCATCTGAAAAGAGTTAGTGCAGCAAGCGCAGGCGTGTGAGCACTTTTGACAGCAGCTTGTGCGCTATGATTTATGTGCGTCCTTTGGATGTATAGACAAACTCTATGCGTCCTTTTCAGATTTATGTGCGTAATAGACGCAAAGCTGTGCGTTTTGGGGAACATTGGACTGTGACTTGAATGTCTCCCAGAAAATGACAAAGTTACAGTTTACCATGAATGACAGCAGACCGACGATGGTGGATGGACAACGATGGACGACCATATAACCTCACTTTGTGACAGCACATAAGCCCAAAACTAATATACCTACATAATGTTTACCTGTGACCTGTTACCTTGACTCAAAATAAACTCCAAAGTCAAAGAAAACAGTTAGCAGACATAAATGAGACCAGCATAAGGCAAGACCCAAATAAGCCCCTGTAATTGCAGGGCCCCAAAAGGATCTATGCCTCTTGCATTTGAGATGTGTACATCATGGACAGGCAGTGAAGGGGTTAAGTTGTCTGATGAACACATGAAAGCCTTGGTGCTGACCTCCATGCCGATAGGTGGCCTCTTGCCCTTGGAGAATTTCTCTAGTTCCACCCAGCTTTTGCTCTCTGCAAGCGCACTCAACCGCAGCCACCAGAACCTGACAATCACAAACACACAAAATCATTAACCCCTATGCTTGAATGAACCTGTGCTGTGAACAGTACTGGTGACAGCATGCACAAGGGGGTTGCATCATAGTTTACCTTCTTCCCAAATAACAGCTTTGTCCATCACATCAACTATGCAGTGACTCACACCAAAAGTGTACACAGGGTTGAGGAAAAAGTAAATGCCAAATAAATGTAGTCAGCCAACCCATAACCTATTTAGCCCTGAGGCACTACAGCAGGAGATGGATCGACTGTGATAATTCAAGGGTAGTGCTAATCAAGCTAATCTGGCACCACCCTTGAATTATCATGGTCGATTCATCGCCTGCAACTGACACATAGCCATTAGGTGTCACCTCCAAAATTTGTGCAATATGGCTGGCTGTGGGGTTAAATGGGTTAACTCTTTGCCTACTAATAGTGTAGGCATTACCGCCATGAAAAGTGCATTATCCTGAAAATGTAACTTATGGGCACCAAATTTCGGACACAGCTAGCCATCAATACCCTATTGCTAAAACCAGTAGTGTCATCAAGATTTTGCATTGAAACCATTAAAAAAAAAATCCTTTGCGATGTCGTCTCTTGAATGACCTTTTTACCACCATTATTTTTTAACTGCACCTAGATCGTGTCATTTGGAAGTTAGGAACATTCAGTTTTCACTTTTGATTAGTTTGATTATAGTGGAATATGACTGCGATTGCTGACTAAATACCAATGACGCATGGCCGCCATTTTCAAGTAGGAAAATGGAGATTTAAAAACCATCCCTCCCATAATGACCGAGCCCATGTCTAAAACAATGCTTTTTTAAACATCAACATCCACAGCTCTCACAAAAACCCTGCCTTTTCAGTGCACTCAGTAAAAATAAACATCATGACACTTCAAAATCAGCCCCAAATTTTTTTTCGGCGTCCATAACAAAAACAAAGCTATTTTAAACATTAACGCCCACTGTCACAAAACCTGTTTCAATACACACTAAGTGTATATTGAGAGATTAATTATAGCTTAAAAAACAATACCACCATGCGCTAGAAAAATAAGTAAATTACATGGAGCGATGCTCAGACGCACGGCGGTGCGTTTCTCGGTCTTAAAACAATGGATCTCTCGTGAGACAGACATAGAAGGGTATTGGAATGTGGACTGAAAGACTCGGCACGCTGTGAGGAATATGTGGATATAACTTTTATTGCTTTTCGCCAAGTGTATGGGATACAAAAACGTGTACTTGTGTGGACTTTTAGTTTTTCCTCTGTGAGTACCGGTGGACATGTGTATACTGTGACCGATACACGATACACGAACATGTGTGTACTATGGGTGCTGTTGAAACATGAGTGCAGACCATAATCATGACAATGTATACTAAAAGACTCAGCACGTTGTGAAGTTTTTGCAGATATAATTTTTATTACTTTTCGCCAAATGTGTGGGACACAAGAACATGTAATGTGTGCACTGTGAGTCTTCTGTGAGTATGGACAAGTGTGTACTGTGACACTGATATATGGATGCGTGTGTACTGGGACTATACTGGAGCATGAGTGTGCACTGCAGTCATGTTGAAAAAAGGTGACAAAAAGAGAAAAAAGAAAGCAAGCACTGATATGGATACTAGCGGTTGTGCGACAGATATGTCCCAATCAAGTCAAGTGACACAAAGCCTGAAAGAGAGCGACAGTTGCAGCAGGGTGAGGACAGACAGCAAACGTCGAAAGGAGTCTCTTTCTCGGGACCAAAATATACAGACGGTGTTAAATTTTCCACCTATTGGGCGCACAAACACTCTTAACACTCCAGCGATGCAGTCGGATACGTCTAGCGCGCTGTGTTGGACAAACTTGACGCGTTACAGGCAACCTCCAATTCTCTCAAAAAACAGATGGAAGATTGCAGGAGTTCTCTGTCAAGGCAAATAAAAGAAAAATTCGAAAAACTCTCAGGTGTAATTTTTGAATCTCCAACAGGAAATGCAAACTTGAGAAAAACACTGGACCAAATGCTTAGGCAACATAGTAATGGATCAACGTCAACATTTAAATAACCTTGAGCAGTATTCCCGGAGGGAGTCAATCAGAGTCTATGGAGTGAAGGAGGACGTTCATGGTGAGACAAACAAGCAGTGCGAAGAAAAAGTGCTCAAGATCTTTCAGGAGAAACTGAGACTGAGAGACATTCACAGCACAAAAATATCTGCACTACACAGACTGGGAAGTCGAGAAGGGAAAAGACAGACCAGCAATTGTCAGATTCGTCTCACGAAAGGACCATGCTGCCGTGCTGAGAGAGCGAAGAAATCTGAAAAACACCGGTGTGGGAATCTAGGAGGATCTGACAAAACTGAACTTCCAGCACCTAAGTAGACTGAAGCAACACGAAGGTGTGCTTGAGGTCTGGTCTGAAGCTGGTGGCAGACTTTTTGCAAAACTGCTAGATTTGTCTATCCTGGAGATCGTCGGCGGAGACACAAATGTGATCAAACACAAACTTATCAGACACATTGCTGATCCCTCTCAACATCAGCAGCAGCATCAAGAACGTCAACAACGCTAATGGCAGCTCGATCGACCTCAGCCCAGGAGAGAGTGGAACAACGACCCGGGGACGCGGCACTTCAGTCTGAAAGACCACTCCACCCCACGGACCGCAGCGCATCACAACTGGAGCCTACCCCGCCCCTTACAGTCTACAACCTCCACTGGGGCTGCACTATGTTCGCCTCCTGCAGCCTCTGCCTCTGATTAGCAATAGCCTCGACCTCAGGGTGGGGAGGTAAACGACATACAGAACCGACTGCAGTCTCTGGCCGGCAGAAGCCTCGGTGGCATCGCCAGTACCCAGGAGGATGTAGGAATCGTAACTCTGATTCCTCCCAAGGGGTTAACAAGGCTGGCAATTCGACCCAACTCCAGAATCACAGCACTGGAGGCGAAGGGAACTTGGAGGAAGAGGCGGCCGTCAACAAACCGATAAGCAGTGGCTGAGGTAGGGGATGGATCAATATAGTGACAACAAGTGTTATTGACAGTGCAAACTAGACATGCTAACACACTGCCCTTTTCTGATGAGAGGTGATTCTTACAAGTGCCTTTGTGTATGAAATACTGGGGTTGGGACTGAGAAAAGGAGAAGTGAATTTACGGAGAAGTGAATTTATGACTTTTTCCTTTTCTTTTTTTTCTTTTCTTTCTCGCCTTGAATTGACTTCTCCTATTCTCTCTTCCAGTTGACCTACACTTTGAGGGATGTCATGCACGCAAGCGCTACTTTTTTGTGCACTACCACCAGCCAGCACACTTGTCCATTATCTGTGACAGAAACAACATTTTTTTTCATTGCTAAAACTTCTACATAGTCTACATTGAACATTTTGAGACGACCCCTCAACTAACCTCAACCAGGAAATCAGCTGTTTTCTGGACATGCACATGCGCTGTCGCCTACCAGAAAGCGCACGGCTGTGATGTGACAAAAAGCTAAAAAGACTTTCGGATTACTGTGGGCCGCAAACTGCATGCCAGGATGCAAGATACTGTTTTCCGTTTTTGTGCTTTCGCAGCCATTTAAATATTAAAACACATTATACGAACTGGCAGCAGTGGCACGCTTACCATTTCAAGGCAACAAATATCGTGAACATGATGGGTGCACACACACGGCGGTTGCAGCCGTACTGAAAGTCAAAATTTGGATGCATGTATGTATATTGTGTTGTCAGGCATCGACGGTCATGCTGGTCCGATTGTGGTCTGATTTGTTGAAATAGCCTATGCGTTTCTGGGCAGGTAGGGTCACCCATCCCTCGCGCTGGGACCATACGGCGTTGAGGCGCGTCCCCTGGGTGGTGGATAGGGGGTCCCTCGTGAGAGGGGTGCACCGAATGAAATAAGGTGCCGTGAACCAACATGGTCTAAGGGAAGGTGACCCCGACAGAAAACCCCTGGTCCTCCTAGTAAGGGGGTTGGGCGTGGGGGTAGCTTCCCCACCCTGCAAAAAAGGAAATAGCTACAAAAACGCCGACGAAAAGACTAACAGTAATTCCTTTCCTGGAGACAGGACAGGAGTTGCTGGAGGTCTCTTGTCGACGGCCTATACCCGGGTAGGGGTGACAGGCGTAAGTAAGTAAGTAAGGGTCACCTATCAGCACTTGCAAAGTGCAGAGGGTGACGATGTAGGCCTGGACTCTATAGTGCTCGCTGAGGTCCAGGGCACAACCCTGATTATAGGATATGTGTGCATATATATGTATGCATATATATGTGTGTGTGTGTGTGTGTATATATATATATATATATATATATATATATATATATATATATATATATATATATATATATATATATATATATATATATATATATATATATATATATATATATATATACTTTACTTTTAACAAAGGCATCGCCCGAAGCCAAAAATGCACTCAATCAGATTAGCTCCAAGGGACGTAATTTTCATTCAATTCTGAGAATGCTCTTGCTGTGCTAATGCCATGGAATTCCAGGGTGGTAAGCTTGCATTGTGTCATCAGGACATCAGCTGCCCTTTTTGTGACTTCATCGCTCACTAGATCTAGAAAGAGAGGGGAGCGGGAGAGAAGGAATGACAGACCTATCATTTTGAGCCTTCCACTGAACACCTTCTTTTTTAAAATAATTTAATATACCATATTTGATTGATTGATTGATTGATTGTACATTGCTTAACGTCCCGACAGCAACAAGGCTTTCTCAGGACGTGCCTGCACTGCTTGTGAAAAAAAAAAAAATAAACAGAACATTGAATGTATGTCGCCAGCCGGTCAAATACGTTAAATAAACCTAACAAATGGGGCTAAATAAAGCTAAGACCATTTAGCAACACACATCCAATATCAAGAGCTACAGGCAGTGCAGACAGTAGGGAGAGTTTTAAAAAGGCAAATACAGGTGAATGGACAAAGGGTAGACAGAAACACATGCCCCAGAATAGAGAGAAAAACCCACCCTGTGGGGCTGACCAGGGTGACCCTGGGAACTAAAAAATACCTAACCCCACCCAAGTCCCCCAGGGCAGACCCGGGTGGGGTTATACCATATTTGAGTGTGCAGTGAAAGAAAGTGTATGAGTGTTGCAAGACAATTTTTTTAGGAATGAAACTAGACCATAGTATTGATATAGTAATGTGCTTCTTATTGGATATTTGACAAACATGGCCACCATTTTCAAATGGCCACCAATCACACATCTGTAGCCTCAGGAAATAGGTTAGTTAGTTATTTGGGTTTAACGCCGTGCAGGCAACTAAGGCCATCTCACGGCCGCAAGGGTAAAAATCTGGTCAGCCAGAATAAAATTAAGGTCTTAAGACATGATGTTAATATACCTTAAAAATATGTCAGGCTAAAATGTCGCACAGGTCTTTAAAGAAATCGTCGAAAGACTCTCAAAAAGGTCAAAATAATAAAAACATCATAGTCTACAAACGCTCAAACCTTATTAAAAATATGGCACTCTCTCAGAAAACTAAAGATCTTGTCCGGGGGCACATCCCGGAACAAAACCTTCAAGGAGTCTGCTGTGAAATGTTTATACCTTGTGTCGATTAGATCAGCACAAGACAACAAAAAGTATTGAACAGAGTACAGCTCGTCGCAGGCATAACACCATGGACGTTCCTCCTGTTTTAGTAAATGAGAGTGCATAACATACGTGTGCCTGATGTGGAGCCGAGTAAGGACAGTCTCCTCACGGCGGCTGCCGCAGCGATAAGGTAGACTGTCGCACAACTTAGGAAGGGCTTCATGCAGCTTGTTAGCTTCCTCTTTGTCCCACTCGGACTGCCACTCATGAGCTATGTACGCACTAACCACATGTCTAAAATCACTATAAACAGTCTGTGTGTCAGGGACAGGGTCATTGCGGGCATCTTTGGCAGCAAAATCTGCGATCCTGTTACCTTCGATGCCCACATGCCCTGGGACCCAAATAAAAATGATGTCATAATATTCCTTCATCAAGTCTGAGTAGAGCTCTCTGATCTGCACCAGGAGTGGGTGGGCATTTCCCATGCCCTGAAGGGCCTGCACGGCAAAAAGAGAGTCAGACAGAATCAGGAAGTTCCTTTCTCTAGATCGATAAGCATGCTTGAGTGCCAGCAGAACCGCCTGCAGTTCTGCACTAAATACAGATGACTGGTCTGGGAGGCGGTGCTTAAATGGGCGTCTAGGATGGTGAGAGGACACTGCAGCTGCAGCCACTCTCCCATCCTCAGACTTTGACCCATCCGAATAGATACGACAATAGCCAGGAAAAATTGAAAGCAGTTCATTGAGGCTCTGTTGGTATGGCTGGTGGATTAGAGTCTTTCTTGTGGGCAGTCAAGTCCAGCAAGATGTCAGGAACTGGGATTCCGAAACTCTGTCCAGGTCCACTCCGGCTGCCTGCAGATGAGGTCGGACATGGAAGGAAAGTGGACGGACAGCTCCCGGATGGGTATCATAAATCTCTGCAAACGATGGTTTAAGAACACAATCATAGGCAGGATTGTCTGGATGGGCCTTCAGTTTCAGAACGTAGCTGAGCATGAGGCAGATGCGGCGGAGCTTGAGAGAAGGCTCCCCTGCCTCGGCATACAGACTAGGAACTGGAGATGTCCTGAAGGCCCCAAGGCACATCTGCAGACCCTGATGGTGAATTGTGTTCAGACGCTGTAGCACAGGCTTGGAAGCTGAGCCATACACCACAGAGCCGTAATCCAGTTTGGACCTAACAAGGGCCTGGTACAGTTGAAGTAAGACAATACGGTCCGCACCCCAGTCAGTACAACCAACGACACGAAGAACATCAAAAGCCTTCTGACAAGAGGTTCTGAGGTAATTAATATGGTTGCGGAAGGCAAGTCTTTTGTCAAAGATGACCCCCAGAAACTTTGCCTCCTCGGCCACCTTAATTGGCACTCCAGCAATGCTCAGGCTAGGTTCTGGAAAAAATTTCGTATGGTTAGTAAAATGCACACAGACTGTCTTGGAGAGCGAGAACTTGAATCCATTGAGAGACACCCACTGCTGGATACGATCAACGCACAGCTGCAAGCGCCTCTCAAGGGACGCAAGTCCTCGACCACGTGCGCACAAAGCAAAGTCGTCAACAAACAAAGAGCATTCAGAATCATCCTTGATGGCCTTTACAATGTTATTAATTTTAATACTAAAATAAAACAGAAGACAGAATGCTGCCCTGCGGGACACCCATCTCCTGTTCAAAGGAGTCGGAGAGATTGATTGATTGATTGTACATTGCTTAACGTCCCGACAGCAACAAGGCTTTCTCAGGACGTGCCTGCACTGCTTGTGAAAAAAAAAAAAAAAAAAAAAAACCCACAAAAAAACCCCAGAACATTGAATGTATGTCGCCAGCCGGTCAAATACGTTAAATAAACCTAACACATGGGGCCTAAATAAAGCTAAGACCATTTAGCAACACACATCCAATATCAAGAGCTACAGGCAGTGCAGACAGTAGGGAGAGTTTTAAAAAGGCAAATACAGGTGAATGGACAAAGGGTAGACAGAAACACATGCCCCAGAATAGAGAGAAAAACCCACCCTGTGGGGCTGACCAGGGTGACCCTGGGAACTAAAAAATACCTAACCCCACCCAAGTCCCCCAGGGCAGACCCGGGTGGGGTAAAGGAGTCGGAGAGGGTGGAGCCCACACTGACATGGAACGACTGGTTAGTAAAAAAATTGTGAATAAAAACGGGCAGGTGCCCTTTAAAAGCCATGTCCAACAAGTCAGACATTATTCCATACTTCCAGGTAGTGTCATATGCCTTCTCAAGATCGAAGAAAATTGCATAGACATGCTGCTTGTTGACAAAAGCATCTCGAATAAGTGATTCAAAGCGGACTAAATGATCAGTTGTACTACGGAAGCGCCGGAAACCGCACTGGAGGTCTGTGAGGGGACCCTGAGTCTCAAGATGCCATACCAAGCAGGCGTTGACCAGGCGCTCCATAGTTTTACAAAAACATGATGTCAAAGCGATAGGCCGGTAGTTGCCCGGGTGGGAAGGATCCTTACCCGGCTTGGGGATCGGTACAACCACAGCCTGGTGCCAAGAGGGCGGAAAATGACCAGTTCTCCAGATATGGTTAAAGGCCTTGAGAAGTGCAAGGAGTGACCTCTCATGCAGATGCGTTAGGAATTGATAGTGGATGGTATTAGGCCAGCAGCAGAGTCATTACATTTCTGCAAGGCTTGCTGCAATTCGGATAATGTAAAAGGGGCATTATAGTCTTCTGAGTTATCGGACTTAAAATCACAAATACGAGACTCTTGCTTCTCCTTCTCTCTCTGGAAGAAAGGTGAATAATGCTCTGTTGAAGAATTATGGGCAATGGTGGAGGCAAGCAAATTGGCCACAGCTTTTTTATCTGTGACCAAGCTGGCACCATCTCTAAGATGGCTGACAGAAGCCGAGCCAAATCTGCCCCTAATTCTTCGAACAGCCTTCCAGACTTTCTGGGATGGAGTCTGAGAAGTTAAAGATGGGACAAAGCATCTCCAGGAAGCACAGCATTCACGTTTAAAAATGTAACGGGCTTTCACCCTCTGTCTTTTAAAGGTTAAGATATTCACTTGCGACGGATTACGGAAAGCACATTGCTGAGCAGATTTGCGCGCTTTTTGGGCCTTGCGGCACTCCTCATTGAACCATGGTACTCTCGGCTTCCGAGGGACTGATGCGGAAGTTTTAGGGATGGTTTCACCCGCTACGTCCAACAAAATAGAAGTAAAAGAAGAAACAGGTTCTTCAGCTGACATGACCACCTCCTCTGTAATATGAGACTGACAGAGGGAGGCGAACAGAGGCCAGTTAGCTTTCTTGAGATTCCAGTGCCCCACCGGTGGATCCTACCCACAGCTGACCGATGACAGGACTACTGGAAAGTGGTCACTATTACACAGGTCGTCGTGAGAGAAGGATCACACACAGTGAGGTCTAGAACAGAACTAGATCCTGAACCTGGGAAAGAGTAGATAGGTGAGCCATCATTAAAAACACATAGGTTAAGTTGAGAAAAAAACATCTTCTAACATCTGACCTCTGCCATCATAGTGGTCACTACCCCACAGGTGAGTGTGACCGTTAAAATTTCCCATGAAAATAAAGGGAGGGGGCAGCTGATCTACTGAGTTAAAAAATATCATTACTACAGACCCGCAGGGATGGTGGCAGGTAAATACTGCATATAGTTATGGTTTTTTTTTTTACGGTAACCCGAGCTGCGACAGCCTGAAGACAGGTGTCAACACGAATGGGGTTACATAAAAACTGGTTGCTAATGAGAAGAGCCACTCCACCTGAGCGTCTCTCCAAATCAGAACCTTTATGGATAGCATTACAACCATTAAAGGAGACAGGGTCAGAAGTCTTCAGGTAAGTCTCTGAAGAGATATTACTGAGGGGTTATAGGACTTGACTAGAAGGCGTAATTCTTCAAAGTTGGTGTGAAAACCACGACAATTCCACTGAAGCAGAGAGTACATGATTAGGTTTTATGTGGAGGAGAAGAGTTCCTGTGCTTTGGAAGGAGTCGAAGAAACAGAGGCGGGGTCGACTCCCAGGTCTCCTCTGGTTCCTCGGATATGAGGAGGGAGGAGCTGCCGCAGCACCAGCTACGACAACTTCCACCCCCTCCATCTGCTCCTCCAATGCAGCATATTTATGAATGAATGAATCAATCAATCAACTTTATTCTTCCAAATACATGTTGCCACGTACAGGAAAATTTGTTTCGCCACCTCAGGTGCAACTCGCAATCACCCAAACTCACACAACAGTTTACACACAACACTGAAATGGACAGCCCTATCATAGTATCTCTTAAACATGTAATACAATGTTTTTAAACTTTCTGCTTGGCTAATACTAGTTACACAAATGAGAGATACGCATCAACAGAACAAAAAGACGAATTATACTTTCACAGTTGCTACGTGGGGGCCCGTCGCTATAAGAACAGCGCCGGCTATTAGACAGTCGCTCCGGCATAAACAGTCACCACCTTAATTATAACTTAACTAATATATAACTTCACACCTACAAATTTTTAAGCAATAATAGTAAAACTACAATATTAACGTAAAAGCGGCAGTCCGAAATTGTTGCTAAAAGCACAGTACACAGATGCACACGCTGTTAAGTCAGTGTTGTAAGAAACACAGTCGCTGTGTCCGTCATCACGTCCCTCGGCTGGAATGTGGGGGCCCGAAACCTGCCGGCACACGCCTCGCTGCACGCACTCACGCTACTCCTCAGGCAGTGATGTTGAGCGTGGCGTGGGAAGAGCCACTCCTGAGATGCTTGAAGGGGAGAAAAGCATGTTGGTTTTTTGCCACAGCATAATGCGCGCTGTTCTTCTGAGATCGGAATTCCAATGGCACTAACAAAAATCAGCCGGCGTGTATAAACTAGCATTGCACTGACGGCGGAGGAAACTACTGAGAGTCCAATTAACAGCCACAGCACAACAAATTCCCAAAAGTCATCCAAAAGAAACACCAGTCATGATGTAGCATTGCAGGATCCGACATCATATATCAAATGAAGGCCCCAATGACTGCTAGACTGCGGGTGGCGACCATTTCTACCGGAGCGGGCGGCCTGGAGGTGTTGTATGGCCGCCATCTTGTCTTATTATTTTGAAGGGGGACATCAGTGTCACACTTCTGGGCCCGTACGCACAGTGGTCCCGTAACTTTCTTAGACTTCTGGGCCGGGGCAGTGTTCTACCACCAGAGTTGGCGGCCTTAGAAGGCTGACCAGAGCCAGAAGCCTTTGTAGTAAGATTGGCAGGCTTGGGTGGGGGCTGAGGCTTAGGGGCAGCAGAAGGTGGTGCCTCCGGACCGGTATCGTTTGCCCCCTGCGTTCCCTGGCTCCTCGTCACCACCGGAGGAGGGTTACTCTCCAGGGGCGAGAGGATCCGAGGCTCCGCCCCCAACCAAGAAGTTGGGGTCTGACAAGAGAAGTTCTTTGGTGGGGTGCTTGCCTGCCACCGTAGCACTAAAAGTATACACAAAGGTGTTATTTGAGTTTGGCGCAGCCTCAGCTGCATCAGGGCCAACAACCAGTTTTTGGGCGTCCGCAAAGGACAGCCCCTTCTCCACACGCACCTGCTGAATCTTGCACTCGGATATCTAACGAGGGCACTTCTTGACTGAAGCCATATGTGCCCCCTGGCAATTCACACACAGGGGGATGGCTGTGCAGGACTCAGCAGAGTGTCAGGGCTTAGTGCAGCGGGAGCAGAGAGCCTCTGCCTGGCAGCATGTCTTCTGCCCATGGCCATACTTTTGGCACTTAAAGCACCGGAGGGGGAGAGGGACGTACATTTTCACTTTTAGGGAGTAGTAACCTCCCCAGATGGTAGTAGGAGTGGGGTTGCCAAACGTCAGGATGATGGTAGGGAGACGAATCTCCCTACCACCTCGTTTGTAAACGAAGCGCCTCACGTAAGTCACCCCCTGTGACTTAAGGTTCCGTACAAGTTCATCTTCAGACAGTTCTGCCAATGCTTGATCTTTAATCACTCCTCTAGAAGAATTCATCGTTTTGTGGGGAGTGACCTCCACTGGTGTGTCTCCAATAGAGGAGAGCCTCAGTAGCCCATTGGATTGTGCCCAGCAAGTCACCAGACCTGAGGCGCTGGGCCTCAGGCCTGCCAACACGGGTCCTGAGGGTCTCCCCTACAGCCCTGAAAATGGCGAGTAATTTACTCGCCATGGCGAGTGAATTTTTTATTTGGCGAGTAAAAAAAAAACCTCACTCGCCAAATGCGAGTGCGCTCGTGCGTTTTTCAATCCAACGGCTAACCGCCAGCCGAACATCAGGTACGCCGGCGCGTGACCTGACCGCACCGCGAGTCGCCTACATCACTTTGCGGCATTAGCCGAACACGTCACTCGAACTGTGCGTACCATAACAGTGGTCGGTGACAGTCGTTCTATTTTTAGTGACGAATTGGTTCGTTTAGCGGCTCGCTCAGTCGCGGCTGCGTTCAGAATCGACCCGACGCCGGCGTCCGTGCGAGTGTAACAGGGCGGGCAAACTGTTAGTTTATGTGTGGTGTCAGCATGTTATTACAAAGTGCGCGCTACATGTTGAACGCGTTACTTGCTGTGACGTCACCGTACATACTATTATGGGATACGGCATCGTGCGTTTCGCTTTCGATCTAGAACGAAGTTGTACATGGCGGAGAAAAAGCAAAGGAAGAGCTGGAATGCTTCGGATTTTTTAATCCGGCACCGTCTGATCTTGATAATCGCTAAGAAGAAAGTTGCACTTCGACATCGCCATCTCCATCGACAAGCGACAGTACCAGAACTGCCGCTCAGTACCCCTGGGCCGTGTGTAGCACCGCCGCTACGACACAGTTTTCAGAGTCCATGGCTGTGCTGAGTGTATTTCCATGGCTAAAGCTCGACGGCACTCGAATGGCATGCGCAATGTGCACTGAGGAAAACTCAAAAAGCAAGTCCAGAAATTTGAACAGAAATAAGTTTGTCAGTTTTTTTTTAATCGTGGTCGATCCATCTTCTGGTACACAGTTATTAGGCAAACATTGGAGAAACACGTCTCAGTTCTGAGTGGTTAAACGGGTTGAAACTAACTTTGAAGTACATCAGTTTACACACACACACAGCACACACACACACACACACAAACACACAGAGTTTAGACAAGTCACACTTCGGTTGTCAATCTGCCGCGTTCAGCAGAAAACGCTATATTCTCTGTTACAATACATTATCAAACGATAATACAAATAAATAAATAGAGATTTTTTTTCTGTGTGTGAGAGAGCTAGGGAGACAGGCTTTTGCGCGATAGCTCACCAGTTAAAGAATCAGATCATGGAAAGGACACACACACACTGTCACAACACATTTAAAGAGGAGAGAGCGAAATGAGATATTTTAATGATTGATTGATTGTACATTGTTTATCGTCCCGACAGCAACAAGGCTTTCTCAGGACCTGCCTGCACTGCTTGTGAAAAAAAAAAAGAAACAGAATATTGAATGTATGTCGCCAGCCGGTCCAATACGTTAAATAAACCTACGCCATGGGGCCTAAATAAAGCTAAGACCATTTAGCAACACACATCCAATATCAAGAGCTACAGGCAGTGCAGACAGTTGGGAGAATTTTAAAAAGAGAAATACAGGTGAATGGACCAAGGGTAGACAGAAACACATGCCCCAGAAAAAACACACCCTGTCTGTGGGGCTGACCAGGGTGACCCTGGGAACTAAAATGTAGTTAATCCCACCCAAGTCCCCCAGGGCAGACCAGGGTGTGGATAATTTTATTTTAAGGAACATACAGATGATGCAGTTTTTCTTAAATAAATCTGCGGACCCTCTATAATGCTAGTCTGGGGGTCTGTGTACCCTCTAAAATTTATACCTGGGGTCTACAGACCCTTTAACCTGTTGTGCAAACAGAAGCCCAGCTCTACTTACAAAATATAAATAAATAAAAAATCCCACCACAGTTCACATGGGGATTTTGAAAGTTATTTCTCCACTTGATACTATCAAAAGCCTGAAGTCAGGACATAAACAATAACTTGGTTATGATTGTCTGTTCAAATATTTGTTTTCAATGCCTCTGGGCAGAAAACACTCTCTAACATTGGGCGTCAAACACTTGTGGTGCATTATATTGTTGAGTTGGGGCGCTATTTTCAGTAGTAAAATTTTCAGTTTTGGCTAGTATTAGTAACATTTTCAGTTTGGCTAGTAAAACTTGCAAGTCACTAGCCAAAGGCTGGTGGGCAAAATTTTAGACTTTCAGGGCTGCCCTACCAGGAAAGGGTGCAGCTTGGAAACAGGCTTCTCTTTAACTTCACTGTGGATAATGAGAAAGTGAGGCAAGACGGCCGACGCCTGAGGCATCGCTTCCTCACAATCGGAGTCGCTATCATTCTCAAGGTCAATGTCAGTGGCTATGTGCCGCTTTGGTGCCAGTTTTTTTTTTTGTATGTTCCATATTATAGTATGATAGATATTCATCCCCCGGGGGTCCCCGCCCACCACCGAGCCCAACAAGGGAAAGTGCATTCGTCGGCGGGTCTCCAGCCGACGCACGATGGAGACTGCCCGAAAGATATACTCGGGGGGGGGGGGGGGGGGGGGGGGGGGGGGGGGGTTATGCCCAATTGAACCGTCTGAGCCACCGCCTTCTATCACACGGTTGAATGCAGGGAAATACAGGCGTAGAGCACCTAATCAGCAGCAGTGGCTATAGCATGGTGCTCCGTATATCAGCCTGCATGTCAACAATGGGATAGGGCTCAACATGACAAGAGCCGATTGACTAGGCCGGTACGACTAACCTCCCATTTAGGCAGAAGTCAAGGCCAAAGTGGAGTGTTTCAGCCACCAGGATCCTCTTCTCCTTCGACACGGGTCTCCAAGCACGGCAAACACTTGAGATCCAAAGGACCAAAAGCTCACGAGTATTTTTAAGGACCAATCCAACATGGTACGACCTGGGTTAGCACAGCTCCTTAAAAACCGGACCAGTGAAAAAGACTGACCAACATATCTGCTGACATCAAGTCCCAATCCTGGACAAAGATGGCACCCCTCTGCTAGCCTACTCAGTCAGGGACTGAGGGGACTACCCACCCACGCCACATGGAGGCCGGTGCCCAGTGGCCGAATTTGAGCCAGTAATTTTGAGGGAAAACAATGTGAATATAAACTAGGCGACTGCTGTTGACTTTTGCAGGTAGGTCGTGGGGGCAGTAAATCGGAAATAATGAATGAAATTGACTTTTGCAAATGCCACAGAGGTGGGTGTTCATGACAAGCTAGACTCATCTAGGCATCAACAAGACGATTTGAAGGAAATAAGGGCATACTACCATTGCAACACGTGACATAAAATACATGTTTCATTGTCAACTGATTTATTACTTGTCACTGTATTATCAAGCTAGGAGCTGTGTTAAAAATAAACAAACCCAAGCACTTCCAGTTTTTTTTACCATTACCTCTGACTTGCAGTCTGTTTTCAGTCGGCTAATATGACATGTAACATTCATTTTGGAACACAACAAGATTGACTGATTGATTGTACATTGCTTAACATCCCGACAGCAGCAAGACTTTCTCAGGACATGCCTGCACTGCTTGTGAAAAAAAAATAAACAGAACATTGAATGTATGTCGCCAGCTGGTCCAATACGTTAAATAAACCTAACACATGGGCCTAAATAAAGCTAAGACCATTTAGCAACACACATCCAATATCAAGAGCTACAGGCAGTGCAGACAGTAGGGAGAGTTTTAAAAAGGCAAATACAGGTGAATGGACAAAGGGTAGACAGCACAACAAGATTGACAATTAGAGCCCCATATACACATTTTTGTCCTAGTTTGTCCTATTACATACTAGGAACTGACATACGCTTACCTAATGTAGGTCAAGGTTGCTGCTAATTACAGGAACAGTGCTATGGCTGCCACACAAACGATCACCTCTGTTGCAGGAAAAAACAAGATGATTTCATCCCAAAGTCTACCGTATTGTTTCGTGCTCATGCTATTATTGTTCTTCAGAATAACTATGCTACAGACCCTTAGCTAGCACGTTTCAGCGTGGCGGGAATGTCTGGTGCCCCGGCTCCCCATTTTCCCCTGCCACGCTGCCCGCCCGCTGTCTGTACGCCGCCCGTCCTGCTGTCTGTCCCCTGCCTCCCTCTCGGCCTCCTTAGCGCCCTGGCACTGCAGTGTCTCCCCTCGTCAGTATTAAGGCTGTCAATCACTGTAAAGCTGACCACTCACCGCCTGGCCTGCCTTTTTGGCACCTGCATCTCAGCTCCACTACACTAAGCATGGCCGTCTGCTATAGGCATAGATTCTCAGGGGCGCTTGACGCTTGGACATAAGAAGTACAGCTGGACAAAAGTCCGGATTTTCAACTCCAATGTAAAAGCAGTTCTCCTATATGGAGCAGAGACATGGAGAATGACAAAAACCACAGTCAACAGAGTACAGACCTTCATGAACAGTTGCCTTAGAAGAATTTTGAAAATCCACTGGCCAGAGAAGATCAGCAACGTCAGACTCTGGGAGAGAACAGAGCAGATAACAGCAGAGAATGAAATTGGGCGAAAAAGATGGGGATGGATCGGTCACAGTCTGAGAAAGCCAGCTTCCAGTATCACTAGGCAGGCATTGTCATGGAACCCCCAGGGAAAGAGGAAAAGAGGTAGGCCGAGAAACTCCTGGCGTCGAGACCTCCAAGCAGACATCAAGAGACTGGGAACCACCTGGAGTAGAATCGAAGGAGAAGCACAGGACAGGAGTTGCTGGAGGTCTCTCGTCGACGGCCTATACCCGGGTAGGGGTGACAGGCGTAAGTAAGTAAGTAAGTAAACAGAGTTGGCAGGGTCTCTTTATTATAGGTCCGTATGGTATAGCAACAAACAATCCGCATTCAGTCCCTCCCTTGACAGTCACAGGCACTCATTACAGTGTAAATCGCTTGCAAGAACAGATTCATGCCGCTGCCTCCTACGGCCGCAGGGTCTCATGAGTCTTATAATAGATGCCAACTGTTGCGATATTGGGCCTTGATCACACATATTGCCGTAGGATGGTCAACCCAAATTGACTAGAAGACTTTGGATATGAGACGTGATTCGTCTGCTCTGGCTCAAAAAATCCTTTAGTTAAAAGTCAGGACTTTTTCAGTTACCTAATATCAAATTAATTAAGAAAAACATAACAAAGCGCAGTAATGTTCTCTCTCTCTTTCTCTGGCCTCACCTACACGCATTTACTTTTGCTCGCTCCTGCACGTGCTTGCATACACTCTTGTCTCTCATGTTCAGGTTCTCTCCGAGTCTCTCTATTATGATTTTTCGTTGACGTCATTTTTACTTTTTCTGCACTTTTGTTCTTCCTTCTCTTTTCTTTTACGTCACCTCCTTCAGTTGCCACATTCCTTCTGCCAATGAAGATAAGTAGCGGCTAATCTCTCTGTTTGTTTGTTTGTCTATTTTGACAAAGGGTATTTACCCGAAATATTAATAAATTGTGTTGTCTTTTCTAAGCGTGTTTCTTTTTCCGTTGGGTACTTCTTTATATACATTACATGTATACAGTAAACAGTGGGACGGATGGGTCAGGTTTGGCGTTTGTTTGCATCATTAAAAGTCTGGACAGCGGTTGGGTAAAAACTGGTTTTAAAACGACTCGTGCGTGTTCCGATCGCTCTTTAACGGTACCCGGATGGCAGCACCTCAAACAACTCATGGGCTGGGTGGGAATCATCTCAAAGGATGGATCTAGCCTTTTGTTTAGCATTCTTTCATGGAAGAGGGACTCCAAAGCGGGCAAATCGATACCTATGATTTTTCGATGCAGTTTTTACTACTCTGTTTAATTTGGATTGCTCTTTCTGTGTGGTGCTGCCAAATCAAACGGTCAGGGAGAAGGTCAAAATACTTTTAATAACTTCCCGGTAGAAGTTAGTAAAAATTTGTCTGCTGGCGCCAAACGTTTTAAGAAAATATAGTCGTTGCTGTGATTTTTTTTCACTAAAGAATCAACGTTTTTCTCCCATTTAAGATCGTTTGAGATATGGGTGCTGAGAAATTAAAACAATCAACAATTTCAACATGGCTACCGCGAGAATTCTGAACCACAGAACCAACTTAATCTAAGTTTTAAGATGATGATATTGCTACTCGTTGCAGATTGTATAATGTTAGAATCATGTTGTCATCCTCAAGGTCAAGGTCATGGCTACCATACTTGTTTGTCACTTACTGCATGCTCCTTCCCTCTAACGAATTGACTAATATGATTCAATTCAAGGCGATGATACTCCAAATAAAGCCGAAGTGCAGTGAATGAAAATCAGGTCTTTAAGCTCAAGGACAAAACTATCAGATTTCTGCTAGAACCTCTGCACAGTCACTATATCTCAGAAACACTGATCCGACTATTTCCAAACTTGCATCACCTTGACTCAGGACAAAGTACTGCAAACAAAAGAATTGTTAGGTCAGTTTATACTGTTTTATTGACATTTTTGCGATGAAAATATCCTAAGAGATAGGGAGGCCAACCCCATCCTTTAACTGTCAACCCTTATCTTCTACTTCTTTTATCATGTCTAAATCACTTTTTGCCTGTCTTTTTTCTTGCTCTTTAATTTCTTTCGTTTTTTTGAACGCACTATTGTATCTGAAAAAAAAAAAAACCAACAAAACACCTACAAGTGTGTTAAGACTTTTAATATACTGGCCATACCTCATATGGAAAATTAAGATGAGTTTTAACGACTTCCTTTGGCCTCTAGACCTGTAAAATGTCATTTTAAAAATGCACCAGTGTTTTCGTTCATAGCCTTATGCGATGGAGAAAATTGCAGTATGATGAAGTGTCAGAATCAGCCACAACGGTGTCAAGCTCAGCTAAGTATCAGCTGACATTACTGACCATTGTTGATCTTTTTGTGACTTTGATCTACAGACTTGTTATACAAATGTGCAATTTTTTTTAAAAATACAAAAGCAGACCAATGGGATATATCTTCGAACCAATCTTGACGTATGTATATCAGTCATACTCTGAAAAGGTTAGTTATTTGGGTTTAACGCCGAGCAGGTGGCCAAGGCCATCTCACAGCGGGATGGGTAAAAATCTGGCCAACCAGACTAAAAGAAAGGTCTTAAGACTAGATGTAAATATATCTTTAAAAATGTCATGCTAAAATGTCGCACGAGTCTTTAAAGAAAACATCTACAGACTCTCAAAAAGAGCAAATTAAAAAATTCACATAGTCTATGAATGCTCAGATCTTGTTAAAAATATTGCATTCTCTCAGGAAACTGAAGGTTTTGACCGGGGGAACATCCCAGAACAAAACCTTTAAGAAGTCTGCTGTGAAGTGTTTATATCTTGTGTCAATTAGATCGGCACAAGACAGCAAAATTAGTTAGTTATTTGGATTTAACGCCGAGCAGGCAACTAAGGCCATCTCACGGCAGGATGGGTAAAAATCGGGCTAGCCAGACTAAAAGAAAGGTCTTAAGACAAGGTGTAAATATATCTTAAAATATTTCATGCTAAAATGTAACACAGGTCTTTAAAGGAAATGTCTACAGACTCTCAAAAAGGTCAAAATAATAGAATATCAGAGTCTATGAATACTCAAATCTTATGAAAAAAATTGCACTCTCTCAGAAAACTGAAGATCTTGTCCGGAGGTACACCCCAGAACAAAACCTAGTCTATGAATGCTCAGATCTTGTTAAAAATATTGCATTCTCTCAAGAAACTGAAGCTTTTGTCCGGGGAAACATTCTGCTGTGAAGTGTTTATATCTTGTGTCAATTAGATTGGAACAATATAGCAAAAAGTGTCGAACAGAAAACTGCTCGTCACGGGCATCAAGGATGGCGAGAGGACACTGCAGCCGCAGCCACTCTCCCATCCTCAGACTTTGACCCATCCATATAGATATGACAATAGCCAGGAAAACTTGAAAGGAGTTCATTGAGGCTCTGTTGGTATATGGCTGGTGGAGTAAAGTCTTTTTTGTGGGCGGTCAAGTCCAGCAAGATGTCAGGAAAGGGTGGAGTGATGTGTTGCAGAGATTGTCCAAATAAAGACAGACACACGGTGCCTTCCGCCATTGGTATGCTCTGTGGGCTCGTGTAGCGACAGGAATCCGTCTCCTTATACTTTAACCCACCACACTGGCACACAGGATACACGGCGATTCCCGCTATTCATAAGCTCTGTGGTCAGGTGTAGCATACCTATTCTGAACTGAGAAGAATAATAGCACGAGCAGCCAGATGACGTCACTTCAAGTTTCACGTCATGGCATCATTAGTCCCACGACGTTGTGTTCATAGTGACGACTAGATGTTATACGTCACTCATCGCAGTACTAACATTTGACGTATTACAGGATCAAACTTTGCAATTTTCTTGCTGATTTTCACAACTAGGGCTTACAGGTCACAATCTGACCTAATTCTACCCCAAAGCCGGGACAAACAGCAGGCTGTTTATGAAAACACTGTTTATGAAAAATCATGCAGGTATTAGAAGATAGTTTTTTTTGTAAAAGAAAAATTGAAGTTATGTTAGCTGTTTTACAAATGACTCGAAAAAGTGGTGCAGAAAATTGTCTGATTTTCAGACCTAGGGCATACAGGTCACAATTGACCTAATCATACCAGGCAGACGAGACAAACTGTAGGCTTATGTAAATACCATGCATGAAAAATCATGCGATTATTAATCAGAAGATTGTTTGTTTTTTTTTATAAAAAAGATTCAATTGTTTTAACATTAAACCCAAATAATTTATGAAATTAATTCCAAAAACATGAAAATATATTTTTCAAAAAATATTTATCACTCAAAACGTTCTAGAGGCACAATGCTGGTTAATGAACTCATTCAATATCTCCCTTTTATCTAGCTATATGCAAAATATCTAGTAAAAATAAGAAAAATTACGGACTCCAGTGTGGATCAATCGGTTTTTGTGAAATGTCCATTTTCTCGCCAATGAGCATCTTAATAAAAAAAATAATAAAAAAAATACCTCGAGATTATTCTTTTAGGGACAATATCATACAATTTCAAGCTTGTCCGTCCTCTAGTTGCTGTCACACACACACACACACACACACACACACACACACACACACACACACACACACACACACACACACACACACGAACACAAAACCATCAGTCTGGGTTACCTACCATTTTATGTGAAAATGGGTTCCCATATTTCTATTTATTCTAGGGCTCTGGAGTTGATGCGAATGTTTAGAACTCACCTTATAACTAAGCTCTACAACTTAAAATAAAATAGACATTTTCTATAAACAGAGCCACTGGATGGAAAAAAAAATGGGTTTTTACCCCAAAAGTGGGTGCCTCTTACACAAAACTGGGATTACAGTGAAAATACCTCACTAAAGATACCTTTGGTTGATTTTACTATTATGATTGTTTGAGTGGGGTTGTAAGGGGGTTGGGGGAGGGGGGAGAAGTGTGTGTGGGGTGGAGGGGGTGGGGGGGGGGTGGGGGGGGGGGGGAGAGGGGGTCATCACTTTTGGTTTATAGAGCTGCTCAATGCGCTCTTATGAATGAAAGATTTTCATTATCAGTGGAATCAGTAGGTCATTTCAGAGGCGCACACTGAGTTGCACGTCGAACCACTCACAAATACTCATTTGGAGTGCACCAGATGGATCCAGTTGGCAAAGTCCCACATTCCACACTATAGGACAGCTAAGACTGAAAAGCAATCGCAGCGTTTATGGCGCGGTACAAGGTTTAAAACTAAGAAAATGTTGTTTTTAGAAGCGTGTCGGGCAAAAGTTTTTATGAAAACTGTTTTAAAACCTCTTTTAACTCAACTTTTCTTAATGTTAAAAGTGTTTTATTGTACATTACTTAACGTCCCGACAGCAACAAGGCTTTCTCAGGACGTGCCTGCACTGCTTGTGGAAAAACAACAACATACTAAACAGAACATTGAATGTATGTTGCCAGCCGGTCAAATACATTAAATAAACCTAACACATGGGGCCTACATAAAGCTAAGACCATTTAGCAACACACATCCAACATCAAGAGCTACAGGCAGTGCAGACAGTAGGGAGAGTTTTAAAAAGGCAAATACAGCTCAATGGACAAAGGGCCGACAGAGACACATGCCCCAGAATAGAGAGAAAAACCCACCCTGTGGGGCTGACCAGGGTGCCCCTGGGAAATAAAAAGTAGTTAACCCCACCCAAGTCCCCCAGGGCAGACCCGGGTGGGGTTAAAAGTGTTTTAATTTACAAGCGTGTCGTAACTGATATGCATCTATTCCAACCAACGTATAGTGCTGGATATTTTTCCCATCCTCGCCTTCTTTCTTCGCTCAACACTCGACTTTCCAGTCCTTCCCTGAAACACCCCCAACCGGTCTGCCCTCAACACTCGACTTTCCAGTCCTTCCTTCAAACACCCCCAACCGGGTCTGCCCTGGGGGACTTTTTAGTTCCCAGGGGCACCCTGGTCAGCCCCACAGGGTGGGTTTTTCTCTATATTCTGGGGGCATGTGTTTCTGTCTACCCTTGGTCCATTCACCTGCATTTTCCTTTTTTAAACTCTCCCTACTGTCTGCGCTGCCTGTGGCTCTTGATATTCGATGTGTGTTGCTAAATGGTCTTAGCTTTATTTAGGCCCCATGTTGTAGGTTTTATTTAACGTATTGGACCGGCTGGCGACATACATTCAATATTCTGTTGAGTTTTTGTCACTAGCAGTGCAGGCACGTCCTGAGAAAGTCTTGTTGCTGTCGGGACGTTAAGCAATGTACAATCAATCAACCTTCCTTCAAACGGACAGCATTCACACAAATAATACTTTACTATTACATCAGAAAATGGCCCATCCAAGCCTGCACTCTTTTAACTGCACTAAACGCCTGACTGTAGCAGACGACGCATGAAACGATGCTGACTCTGTGACGTCATTTCCATTCAATCAATTTGTGCATACAATCCAAAAGGAGATGCGGCATTGATAACATCGACAAACCTACAAAATAAAGCAACAGGTTCAACCAAAAGGTCGGGCAGGACAAAAGACAACAGCAGCCTCACCCAAAGTCTAAACGTCCTCTCTTACAATGCGCACTCATACAATCACTTCACTTCTTAGCAACCGGCGCACGAATATAATTATAGGCCAAGTCAAACTAAAACAGAAGATAGTGGCGGAAAACCCTTTAAAATAGAAACAAACAACGACGTTTCAGATCAAATATTCTTCATCTGACATGGAAACAAACGTAGAAAACGAATAGGCTAAGTCCCTGGTGAACGTATACATGAATCTCAAAGTTGTCACTAGACATGACCTTTCTCCACATCACCCCGGAAGTACATTACAACTCAACACTTTTTTTTAACAAAACAACCACACCCTCAAATAACAAACCTAATTTTGTAGAAACATCAACAATTTACACCCTGAAACAACAAAATATCCCCCCTGACCCATATCAGCTATGAAGTTATTTATAGCCGAGAAGGGTGATGTAATACATGATACATGCTCATTTTCAGGGTTTTGTGTGCACAACACACACATTGCTGGGAGGGACAAGTTTTCAAACACACTACCGGCGTGTCTGTTAAACACAAAAGTGCATATGTTAACGCCAAAATGAGAAAAACGGATTTTTTTACATTTTATGAATCTTTACCGCAAGACAATGCAGAAACAACCCTCAGAAAAAATGGGTGTCTGACTTGGGAACCCAGAATTATACACCCCCCCATTTTCCATAAGGATGGTAAAGACAGTCACCCATTTTACCTCTTTCGTCTACACACACACACACACACACACACACACACACATACGGCACTTTGGCGCCAAAAAGAGGTTCACTAGCAAGGATTGCGTAGCTAGACGTGACGTCATTTTTATTTTGTTACTTATTGCAAGAATTTCTGCCCCGCATGCCAAAAATGTCATGAGCACGCTCCATTTCAAAGTCTATCGTATTTTCAATACGGTAGACAAAAAGAGAGACAGGCAGCTGTCATTGCAGTGGGTAAAATTGAAAAAGTTATGAAAGATAATCGTCCAGTAATGACACAAAATATCAACAACAACATGAACAAAAAACAAACAAAACCACTGGAGAAATTGGACTTTTGAACCACATAGATCACACCTTGAACTAACGAAGCCGAGCTGAAATAAACTGACCTTTCATTAGGGACATCATCAAAACTATCACCAAATCAAGTTTATGTCCAATCAAAATATAAGCCGTTTCAGATATATTACTTGAAATAATACACCGTCTTAAAGTAACATGACTGCTAGGTCCTTGACCTTTAAGGTAGTGACATAGTTTTTTTATAAAACATGTTTTTTTCATTAATATCTCACATCATACCAAATTTGAAGCAAATCCACAAACTAGTCTGAGAGATATCTCTTAAGGAAATATGGTTTGGCCGCTTTGACCTTGAGCTTAAAGACAGCAGCCCGATTTTTTTTTTTTTTTTTTTTACACATTTTTATATGCTGGACTGTTATCAGTTTACATTTGAGACAAATTAGTCTGATAGTTTCAAATATATTGCCCGGATAAAAATATGTTACTTACAAAGACACTTTACCACTATGACCTTGACCTTCAAGATAGTGAGGTCATTCCAGCATAAAACACTCTTTTTAACATTCCTAATCAACCCTTAACATTTGATTCAGACTGATTCTGTCACTTCACATATATGTCAAAAACAAAGACAAAGAGCAAGTGTTTAGTTATTATTATTACCTTGACCTTGATCTCAGAGAAAGCAACATAATTCTTGTCTGTGACACTTCCCTTAATGTAAGGATTCTCATCAGCTTAAGTTTGAGGCAAATCTGGTTTGAGAGATATTTGAGGGGAGATCTACACCCCTTGAAATAAAACATGGCTGCCAAGGCTGTGACCTTCAACTGGGAAGGTAGTGTCAGAATGTTTGTATATAACGTTTTATTTTAGTATCGCCTATCAACACACACCATTTGAAACAAATCAGTCAAGTACTTTCTGAGATCTTACATAAACGATAGAAAAACAAATATGGCCACTGGGACCTTCACTTTAGCGATAGCAGCTTAATCTGTTTGACTGACACGTTATTTAACAAAGGAATAATGTCAGCTTAGTGTTGAGCTAAATCGATTTCATGGTACAGAAAAAAAAAAGAGGGATGGACAAAAACAAAGGAAAAAAAAAAAAGAAAGAATACAAGATGACAAAAATTCAGACAAGTTAAATCCAGTACAGTGGAGTCCAGTTAACACGAACTCGCTTAACACGAATTTCCGGTTAACACGAACCGCTTTTGCATTCCCGGCTGACGGCCTTCTTATTATGTATTAAAATTTCACTGATAACACGAAATGCTTAACACAAAATTTCGCTTAACACGAAGCTGTTTTCGGTTCCCGACCAGAGCAATTTCACTATTATTCACCTGTTTAACACGAACACACATTCCAGTCTCAAACACCGAAAACCGATTCATGAAAGGGGCACTGCACGTGTCGCTCTCATGCTGTAGTACACACGACACATGAACAAACTCTAGCCTGTGATTGGCTGAATAGCCTTCAGTCGTTGTAATCCGTCTTCTCATTGGCTAGTGTTTCTGAACTGAATTCATGCATCATTCGTGTACCAACACTCCCTCAATTCAGTTAACTACCGATCACGGCTACCCCCAAGGTAAAACAGAAGTCGACTACGCTTGAAGTGAAAAAACAAGATTAATGAGATCCACGATTGTCTCTCTACACGGGCTGTCAATAACGCAAGACCGACTTCGATCATGGCCCGTTTTTTAAATGACCGTGTTGCTTTTACCGATGCCAGATGCCCGTGTTGCTTTTACTTTACTATGGATTTTACCTGATAAATTTTACATTAACTACGTGAGCTGATCCTTGTGTTTTCCTAGCGAGCTGAGCATATATAGTACAATAATGTGCACTTTTAACCTCGTACTCATTCATGCACGCATCTCTTACACACTTTTTCCTTGCCGGGAGGGCCGTGATCAATTCTGAGGCCATATTGGTTAACACGAAATACGGTTAACACGAAGTGATTTTCCGTGTCCCCAGAAATTCGTGTTAAGCGGACTCCACTGTATAAACACTTCTCACCCTATGTAACAAGAGAGGGTAACAAATTGATTGATTGTACATTGCTTAACGTCCCGACAGCAACAAGGCTTTCTCAGGACGTGCCTGCACTGCTTGTGAAAAAAAACAACTAAACAGAACATTGAATGTATGTCGCCAGCCGGTCAAATACGTTAAATAAACCTAAAACATGGGGCCTAAATAAAGCTAAGACCATTTAGCAACACACATCCAATATCAAGAGCTACAGGCAGTGCAGACAGTAGGGAGAGTTTTAAAAAGGCAAATACAGGTGAATGGATCTCGGGTAGACAGAAACACATGCCCCCAGAATAGAGAGGAAAACTCACCCTGTGGGGCTGACCAGGGTGACCCTGGGAACTAAAAAGTACCTAACCCCACCCAAGTCCCCCAGGGCAGACCCGGGTGGGGTAGAGGGTAACAAAGGTCATCCATAAGTCGTCTACCAGTATTGTCAACTAGAATATATACACCACCTCCGGCTGTAAAGTGTTGAAGATTAAGTCAGAGAAAGTTGATTTTTTTTCTAAATGTTATTTATCACACTTACTGGCATTTTCTGACATTATAGTACTTTGTCAAAGGTCACTAAAGCATGCGACTATAGGAAAATAATGAAATAAACTTACTGTATGCTTAGTTAGACCTAACCATTTGCCATAATTATCTAGATTCAGACATGAGTGTCTAAAGTATATGGTGATGTGCCGTATAGCAACTGACCTCTCAAGACCTCACCTTTTATAGAGGTCATTCTGTTTGGCATGTTTAAAGAGGTCTTACCATCGACTATCACCATGCCAAATTTAAAGTATGTGGTTGAACCTGATAAAACACCTGCACTAACGTTTACCGCCATCAAATAATAGTCTGACCTTAATAATGGCCGGTAACTGACAGGCCAACGTACAAACAAACAAAACATGCATATCATTTGCATACACTCACACTGGCATTAAATTGTAGCAAAACGCATTTTCATTCCATATGACAGCTTCGCCAAAGGCCATGTAGCCGAAGACTGGACCCACAGCTACCTGAAAGCCTTAAGCAAACCAGGAAAGGTTAGTTAGTTAGTTATTTGGGTTTAACGCCGAGCAGGCAACTAAGGCCATTTCACGGCGGGAAGGGTAAAAATTTGGTCAGCCAGACTAAAAGAAAGGTCTTAAGACATGATGTAAATATACCTTAAAAATATGTCAGGCTAAAATGTCGCACAGGTCTTTAAAGAAAACGTCGGAAGACTCTCAAAAAGGTCAAAATAATAAAAACATCATAATCTATAACGCTCAAATCTTATTAAAAATATGGCACTCTCTCAGAAAACTGAAGATCTTGTCCGGGGGCACATCCCGGAACAAAACCTTCAAGGAGTCTGCTGTGAAATGTTTATACCTTGTGTCGATTAGATCAGCACAAGACAACAAAAAATGTTGAACAGAGTACTGCTCGTCGCAGGCATAACACCATGGACGCTCCTCCTGTTTAAGTAAATAAGAGTGCGTAACATACGTGTGGCCGATGTGGAGCCGAGCCAGGACAGTCTCCTCACGGCGGCTGCCGCAGCGATAAGGTAGACCGTCGGACAACTTAGGAAGGGCTTCATGCAGCTTGTTAGCTTCCTCTTTGTCCCACTCGGACTGCCACTCACGGGCTATGTACGCACTAGCCACATGTCTAAAATCACTATAAACAGTCTGTGTGTCAGGGACAGGGTCATTGCGGGCATCGTTGGCAGCAGAATCTGCGATCCTGTTGCCCTCGATGCCCACATGCCCTGGCACCCAAATAAAAATGATATCATAATATTCCTTCATCAAGTCCGCGTGGAGCTCTCTGATCTGCACCAGCAGTGGGTGGTCATTTCCCATGCCCTGAAGGGCCTGCAGGGCAGAAAGAGAGTCAGACAGAATCAGGAAGTTCCTTTCTCTAGATCGATAAGCATGCCTGAGTGCCAGCAGAACCGCCTGCAGTTCCGCACTAAATACAGATGAGTGGTCTGGGAGGCGGTGCTTAAATGGGCGTCTAGGATGGCGAGAGGACACTGCGGCCGCAGCCACTCTCCCATCCTCAGACTTTGACCCATCGGTATAGATGCGACAATAGCCAGGAAAAATTGAAAGCAGTTCATTGAGGCTCTGTTGGTATATGGCTGGTGGAGTAGAGTCTTTCTTGTGGGCAGTCAAGTCCAGCAAGATGTCAGGAACTGGTAAGAGCCAAGGTGGAGTGATGTGTTGCAGGGATTCCGAAACTCTGTCCAGGTCCAATCCGGCCGCCTGCAGATGAGGTCGGACACGGAAAGAAAGTGGACGGACAGCTCCCGGATGGGTATCGTAAATCTCTGCAAACGATGGTTTAAAAACACAATCATAGGCAGGATTGTCTGGATGGGCCTTCAGTTTCAGAACGTAGCTGAGCATGAGGCGGATGCGGCGGAGCTTGAGAGAAGGCTCCCCTGCCTCGGCATACAGACTAGGAACTGGAGACGTCCTGAAGGCCCCAAGACATATCAAGACCCTGATGGTGAATTGTGTTCAGACACTGTAGCACAGACTTGGAAGCTGAGCCATACACCACAGAGCCGTAATCCAGTTTGGACCGAACAAGGGCCCGGTACAGACAAAGTAAGACAGTACGGTCCGCACCCCAGTCAGTACGACCGACGACACGAAGAATGTCGAGAGCCTTCTGACAAGAGGTTCTAAGGTAATTAATATGGTTGCGGAAGGTAAGTCTTTTGTCAAAAATGACCCCCAGAAACTTTGCCTCCTCGGCCACCTTAATTGGCACTCCAGCAATGCTCAGGCTAGGTTCTGAAAAAATTTCGTCTGGTTAGTAAAATGCACACAAACAGTCTTGGAGGGCGAGAACTTGAATCCATTGAGAGACACCCACCGCTGGATGCGATCAACGCACAGCTGCAAGCGCCTCTCAAGGGACGCAAGTCCTCGACCACGTACGCACAAAGCAAAGTCGTCAACAAAGAGCATTCAGAATCATCCTTGACGGCCTTTACAATGTTATTAATTTTAATACTAAATAAAACAGGAGATAGAATGCTGCCCTGTGGGACACCCATCTCCTGTTCAAAGGAGTCGGAGAGGGTGGAGCCCACACGGACATGGAACGACCGGTTAGTCAAAAAATTGTGAATAAAAACGGGCAGGTGCCCTTTAAAACCCATGTCCAACAAGTCAGACATTATGCCATACTTCCAGGTAGTGTCATACGCTTTCTCAAGATCGAAGAAAATTGCATATACATGCTGCTTGTTGACAAAAGAATCTCGAATAAATGATTCAAAGCGGACTAAATGGTCAGTTGTACTATGGAAGCGCCGGAAACCACACTGGAGGTCTGTGAGGAGACCCTGTGACTCAAGATGCCACACCAGGCGGGCGTTGACCAGGCGCTCCATAGTTTTACATAAACATGATGTCAAAGCGATAGGCCGGTAGTTGCCCGGGTCCGAAGGATCCTTACACGGCTTGGGGATCGGTACAACCACAGCCTGGCGCCAAGACGGCGGAAAATGACCAGTTCCCCAGATATGGTTAAAGGCCTTGAGAAGTACCAGGAGTGACCTCTCAGGCAGATGCGTTAGGAATTGATAGTGGACGGTATCTAGGCCAGCAGCAGAGTCATTACATTTCTGCAAAGCTTGCTGCAATTCTTATAATGTAAACGGGACATTATAGTCTTCTGAGTTACCGGACTTAAAATCACAAATACGAGACTCTCGCTTCTCCTTCTCTCTCTGGAAGAAAGGTGAATAATGCTCCGTTGAAGAATTATGGGCAATGGTGGAGGCAAGCAAATTGGCCACAGCTTTTTTATCTGTAACCAAACTGGCACCATCTCTAAGATGGCCAACAGAAGCCGAGCCACCTCTGCCCCTAATTCTCCGAACAGCCTTCCATACTTTCTGGGACGGAGTCCGAGAAGTTAAAGATGAGACGAAGCGTCTCAAGGAAGCATGGCGTTCACGTTTAAAAATGTAACGGGCTTTCGCCCTCTGTCTTTTAAAGGTTAAAATATTTACTTGCGACGGATTACGGAAAGCACGTTGCTGAGCAGAATTGCGCGCTATTTGGGCCTTGCGGCACTCTTCGTTGAACCATGGTACTCTCGGCTTTCGAGGGACTGATGCGGAAGTTTTAGGGATGGTTTCACCCGCTACGTCCAACAAAATAGTAGTAAAAGAAGAAATAGGTTCTTCAGATGACATGACCACCTCCTCTGTAATACGAGACTGACAGAGGGAGGCGAACAGAGGCCAGTTAGCTTTCTTAAGATTCCAGCGCCCCACCGGCGGATCCTCCCCACAGCTGACCGATGACAGGACTACTGGGAAGTGGTCACTACCACACAGGTCATCGTGAACCTTCCAGTCAAAGTCCAGCATGAGAGAAGGATCACACACAGTGAGGTCTAGAACTAGATCCTGAACCTGGGTTAGAGTATGTAGGTGAACCATCCTTAAAGACACATAGGTTAAGTTGAGAAAAAACATCTTCTAACATCTGACCTTTAGCAAGAAATTTAGAAGATCCCTTCAAGATGTTCGAGTGAGGAGGGGAGCAGATGTCGCCTCAGACCACCATCTGCTTACCTTAAGAATGAAGCTCAAGCTAAAGAAAAGCCGCACAGAGACAACAAGAAGACAGCGCTATAATGTAGGCCTCCTGAGAGAAACTGAAGTTAGAGAAGAGTTCAAACTGGTGCTGTCCAACCGGTTTCAAGCGCTACAGGAGCTAGTAAATGAAGAGGAGGCGGTCACCACAGAGCAGCAGTGGAAGGCAGTTAGAGAGGCGCTGAACTCAACCTGCAAAGACACTGTAGGGTTCAGGAAACACCACCACAAGGACTGGCTGTCGGCACAGACCTTGAAGAAGATAGAAGCGAGGAAGCAGAAGAAAGCAGTGGTCAACAACAGTCGCACGAGAGCAGCCAAAGTAAGGGCACAGGGGGAATACTGGGAAGCCAACCGCGAGGTGAAGAGGAGTATCAGGGCAGACAAGAGGGCCTACACAGACAGCCTGGCAGCAGAGGCAGAAAAGGCAGCAGGCAGCGGCAACATGAAACAGCTCTACGACATTACCAGAAGATTGTCGGGTAAGTATGGCCATACAGAAAGACCAGTAAAAGACAAAGAAGGCAAGCCTATTGCAGACAGAGCAGACCAACTCGACAGATGGGCCGAGTATTTTGAAGAGTTACTGAACAGACCTAGCCCACCCGACCCCCCCCGACATCCAGCTGGCAGAGACCGACCTACCCATCAGCTGTGACAGACCCAGCCGGGAAGAGATCAGAAAAGCAGTGGCATTTTTGAAGAATGGCAAAGCAGCAGGGCCAGATGGCATCCCAGCGGAGTCTCTGAAAGCAGACCTAGAGACAACAGTTGAGATGCTGTACCCACTGTTTGGAAAGATCTGGGAAGAGGAGGTGATGCCAGCTGACTGGAAGGAGGGGTACCTAATCAAGCTTCCCAAGAAAGGCGACCTCAGCAAGTGTTCCAACTACAGAGGAATCACCTTGCTGTCAGTACCAGGAAAGGTCTTCAGCAGGATCATCCTAGACAGAATGAAGAGCTCCGTTGACCCCCAGCTGAGAGACCAGCAAGCAGGATTCAGGAAGAACCGATCATGTACAGACCAGATCGCCACTCTCCGCATCATCGTGGAACAGTCTCTGGAGCGGAGCTCCCCGCTGTACGTCAACTTTGTGGATTATGAGAAAGCATTTGACAGCGTGGACCGAGAGACTCTGTGGAAACTCCTACGACACTACGGTGTACCCACAAAGCTCGTCCGCCTGATCAAGAGCAGCTATGATGGCATGACATGTCGCGTGATCCACGAAGGGCAGTTCACCAGAGAGCTCCAGGTCAGAACTGGTGTCAGGCAGGGGTGTCTGCTGTCTCCGTTCCTCTTCCTACTGGCCATAGACTGGGTCATGAAGATGACCACAGAGCACAGACGAAGTGGAATACAGTGGACACTGTGGACACAGCTTGACGACCTCGATTTTGCAGACGACTTGGCATTACTGTCCCACACTCATCAACAAATGCAGGACAAGACCATGAGGCTTGCTGACATCTCGTCCCAAGTGGGCCTCACCATTCACAAACAGAAAACAAAGACAATGAGCTGAACGCAACCAGGGAAGAACCAGTCTTGCTTGCTGGCACCCCGTTGGAGGAGGTGGAGTCCTTCACCTATCTCGGGAGCATCATAGACAAAAAAGGCGGCACTGATGCAGATGTCAGAGCACGAATCGGTAAAGCCAGAGCAGCCTTTCTCCAGTTGAAAAAAGTGTGGAGTTCCAGAGAGCTGTCACAACACACCAAAGTCCGGATTTTCAACTCCAATGTAAAAGCAGTTCTCCTATATGGAGCAGAGACATGGAGATTGACAAAAACCACAGTCAACAGAGTACAGACCTTCATGAACAGTTGCCTTAGAAGAATTTTGAAAATCCACTGGCCAGAGAAGATCAGCAACGTCAGACTCTGGGAGAGAACAGAGCAGATAACAGCAGAGAATGAAATTGGGCGAAGAATAGTTAGTTAGTTATTTGGGTTTAACGCCGAGCAGGCGACTAAGGCCATCTCACGGCGGGATGGGTAAAAATCTGGTCAGCCAGACTAAAAGCAAGGTCTTAAGACAAGATGTAAATATAGATTAAAAATCTCAGGCTAAAATGTCGCACATGTCTGGAAAAGAAACGTCTACAGACTCTCAAAAAGGGCAAATAAAAAAATTCACATAGTCTATGAATGCTCAGATCTTGTTAAAAATATTGCATTCTCTCAAAAAATTGAAGATTTTGTCCGGGGGAACATCCCGGAACAAAACCTTCAAGGAGTCTGCTGTGAAGTGTTTATATCTGGTGTCAATTAGGTCAGCACAATACAGCAAAAAGTGTCGAACAGAAAACTGCTCATCACAGGCAAAACACCATGGACGCTCATCCTGTTTAAGTAAGTAAGAGTGCGTAACATATGTGTGCCCGATGTGGAGCCGAGCAAGGACAGTCTCCTCACGGCGGCTGCCGCAGCGGAAAGGTAGACTGTCAGACAACTTAGGAAGAGCTTCATGAAGCTTGTTCCCTTCCTCTTTGTCCCACTCGGACTGCCACTCGCGGGCTATGTACGCACTAATAACAGGTTTAAAATCACTATAGACAGTCTGTGTGTCAGGGACAGGGTCACTGCGGGCACTGTTGGCAGCAGAATCTGCGATTCTGTTGCCTTCGATGCCCACATGGCCTGGGACCCAAATAAAAATGATGTCATAATATTCCTTCATCAAGTCCGCGTAGAGCTCTCTAATCTGCACCAGCAGTGGATGGTCTGTTCCCGCGCCCTGAAGGGCCTGCAGGGCAGAAAGAGAGTCAGACAGAATCAGGAAGTTCCTTTCCCGAGACTGATAGGCATGCTTGAGTGCTAGCAGAATGGCCTGCAGTTCTGCACTAAATACAGAGGAATGGTCAGGGAGACGGAGCTTAAATGGGCGTCTAGGATGGCGAGAGGACACTGCAGCCGCAGCCACTCTTCCATCCTCAGACTTGGACCCATCCGTATAAAGACGACAATAGCCAGGAAAAATTGAAAGGAGTTCATTGAGGCTCTGTTGGTATATGGCTGGTGGAGTACAATCCTTCTTGTGGGCAGTCAAGTCCAGCAAGATGTCAGGAACTGGTAGTAGCCAGGGTGGAGTGACGTGTTGCAGAGATTCCGAAACTTTGTCCAGGTCCACTCCGGCCGCCTGCAGATGAGGTCGGACACGGAAGGAAAGTGGACGGACAGCTCCCGGATGGGCATCGTAAATCTCTGCAAACGACGGGTTAAAAACACAATCATAGGCAGGATTTTCTGGATGGGCCTTCAGCTTCAGAACGTAGCTGAGCATGAGGCGGATGCGGCGGAGCCTGAGAGAAGGCTCCCCTGCCTCTGCATACAGACTAGGAACTGGAGATGTCCTAAAGGCTCCCAGACATATGCGCAGACCTTGATGGTGAATTGTGTTCAGACGCTGCAGAACAGACTTGGAAGCCGAGCCATATACCACAGAGCCGTAATCCAGTTTGGACCGAACAAGGGCCCGGTACAGTCGAAGTAAGACGATGCGGTCTGCACCCCAGTCAGTACGACCAACGACACGAAGAATGTCGAGGGCCTTCCGACAAGAGGTTCTAAGGTAGTTAACATGGTTGCAGAAGGTCAATCTTTTGTCAAAGATGACCCCCAAAAACTTAGCCTCTTCAGCCACCTTAATTGGCACTCCAGCAATGCTCAGGCTAGGTTCTGGAAAAAATTTCGTCTGGTTAGTAAAATTCACACAGACTGTCTTGGAGGGCGAGAATCTGAATCCATTGAGAGACACCCACCCCTGGATGCGATCAACGCACAGCTGCAAGCGCCTCTCAAGGGACGCAAGTCCTCGACCTCGTGCACACAAAGCAAAGTCGTCCACAAACAAAGAGCATTCAGAATCATCCTTGACGGCCTTTACAATGTTATTTATTTTAATGCTAAATAAAACAGGAGATAGAATACTGCCCTGCGGGACACCCATCTCCTGTTCAAAGGAGTCGGAGAGGGTGGAGCCCACACGGACATGGAACGACCTGTTGGACAAAAAATTGTGAATAAAAACGGGCAGATGCCCTTTAAAACCCATGTCCGACAAATCAGACATTATACCATGCTTCCAGGTAGTGTCATATGCCTTTTCAAGATCAAAGAAAATTGCATAGACATGCTGCTTGTTGACAAAAGCATCTCGGATAAAAGACTCAAAGCGGACTAGATGGTCAGTTGTACTACGGAAGCGCCGGAAACCGCACTGGAGGTCTGTGATGAGACCCTGTGACTCAAGATGCCACACCAGTCGGGCGTTGACCAAGCGTTCCATAGTTTTACATAAACATGATGTCAAAGCTATTGGCCGGTAGTTGCCCGGGTCGGAAGGATCCTTACCCAGCTTGGGAATTGGCACAACCACAGCCTGGCGCCAAGATGGCGGAAAATGACCGGTTATCCAGATATGGTTAAAGGCCTTGAGAAGTACAAGGAGTGAATCCTCAGGCAGATGTGTTATGAGCTGATAATGGATGGTATCTAATCCAGCAGCAGAGTCAGTACATTTCTGCATGGCTTGCTGCAATTCTGAAAACGTAAAAGGGGCATTATAGTCTTCCAAGTTATCCGATATAAAATCACAAGCACAAGATTCTCGCTTCTCCTTCTCTCTCTGGAAGAAAGGTGAATAATGCTCTGTTGAAGAATTATGGGCAATGGTGGAGGCAAGCAAATTGGCCACAGCCTTTTTATCTGTGACCAAACTGGCACCATCTCTAAGATGGCCAACAGAAGCCGAGCCACCCCTGCCCCTAATTCTTCGAACAGCCTTCCAGACTTTTTGGGACGGAGTCCTAGAAGATAAAGATGAGACGAAGCGTCTCCAGGAAGCACGGCGTTCACGTTTAAAAATATAACGGGCTTTCGCCCGCTGTCTTTTAAAGGTTAAAATATTTGCTTGCGACGGATTACGAAATGCACGTCGCTGAGCAGATTTGCGCATTGTTTGGGCCTTGCGGCACTCTTCATTGAACCATGGTACTCTCGGCTTCCGAGGGAGTGATGTGGAAGTTCTAGGGATGGTTTCACCTGCAACCTCCAACAAAATAGAAGTAAAACAAGAAACAGGTTCTTCAGCTGACATGACCACCTCCTCTGTAAGACGAGACTGACAGAGAGAGGCAAACAGAGACCAGTTAGCTTTCTTGAGATTCCAGCGCCCCACCGGCGAATCCTCCTCACAGCTGACCGATGACAGGACTACTGGGAAGTGGTCACTACCACACAGGTCGTCGTGAACCTTCCAGTCAAAGTCCAGCATGAGAGAAGGATCACACACAGTGAGGTCTAGAACAGAACTAGATCCGGAACCTGAGTTAGAGTATGTAGGTGAGCCATCGTTAAAGACACATAGGTTAAGTTGAGAAAAAACATCTTCTAACATCTGACCTCTGCCATCATAGTGGTCACTACCCCAAAGGTGAGCATGACCGTTAAAATCCCCCATGAGAATAAAGGGAGGGGGCAGTTGATCTACTAAGTGAAAAATATCATTGCTACAGACCCGCAGTGATGGTGGCAGGTAAATACTGCATATGGTTATGGTCTTTTTTAAGGTAACCCGAGCAGCGACAGCCTGAAGACAGGTGTCGATGCTAACGGGGCTACATAAAATTTGGCTACTAATGAGAAGAGCCGCTCCACCCGAGCGCCTCTCCGAATCAGAGCCTTTATGTATAACATTAAAACCATTAAAAGACACAGGGTCAGAAGTCTTCAGGTAAGTCTCCTGAAGAGATATGACTGAGGGGTTATAGAACTTGACTAAAAGACGTAATTCCTCAAAGTTAGCTCGAAAACCACGACAATTCCACTGAAGCAAAGAGTCCATGATTAAGTCTGATCTGGGGGTAAGGAGTTTTTCCCCCCTTTTTCCTTTACCTTGGAAGGAGTTGAAGAAACAGAGGGGGGCCGGCTCCCGGGCCTCCTCTGGTTCTTCGGAGAGGAAGGGGGTGGAGCTGCCGCAGCATCAGCAACAACAACTTCCACTCCCTCCATCCGCTCCTCCAGTGCAGCATATTTGTTTTGAAGGGGCACATCTGTGTTCCCCTTCTGGGCCCGTGCGCACAGCGGTCCCATAGATTTCTTAGACTTCTGGTCCTGGGCAGCGTTCCTGCCGCTAGAGTTAGCGGCCTTAGAAGGCTGACCAGAGCCAGAAGCCTTTGGAGTTGACTGACTAACAGGTTTGGGTGGGGGCTGAGGCTTAGGGGCAACAGAAGGCGGCACAACCGGACCGGCAGTGTCCGCCTTCTGCGTTCCCTGGCTCCTTGTCACCACCGGAGGAGGGTTACTCTCCAGGGGCGAGATGAGCCGAGGCTCCGCCCCCAACCAAGAAGTTGGGGTCTGACATGAAAAGTCTTTGGTGGGGCGCTTGCCTGCCACCGCTGCACTAAAAGTATACACTGAGGTGTTAGAGGTTGGGGCAGCCGCAGCTGCACCAGGGCCTTCAACCAGTTTTTTGGCATCCAGAAAGGACAGCCCCTTCTCCACACGCACCTGCTGAATCTTGCACTCGGATATCCAACGAGGGCATTTCTTATCCGAAGCCATATGCGCCCCCTGGCAATTCACACACAGGGGGGTGGCTGTGCAGGACTCAGCAGAGTGTCCGGGCCTAGTGCAACGGGCGCATGAAGCCTCTGCCTGACGGCATGTCTTCTGCCCATGGCCATACTTTTGGCACTTAAAGCACCGGAGGGGAAGAGGGACGTACTTTTTCACTCTCAGGGAGTAGTAACCTCCCCAGATGGTAGTAGGAGGGGTGGGGGTGCCAAACGTCAGGATGATGGTAGGGAGACGGATCTCCCCACCACCTCGCTTGGAAGCGAAGCGCCTGACGCAAGTCACCCCCTGAGACTTAAGGTTCCTTACAAGTTCATCTTCTGACAGTTCTGCCAAAGCTTGATCTTTGATTACGCCTCTTGACGAATTCATAGTTTTGTGGGGTGTGACTTCCACAGGAGTGTCTCCGATGGAAGAGAGCCCCAGCAGCCCGCTGGAGTGTGCCCGAGTACGGCACTCCACCAGCAAGTCACCAGACCTGAGGCGCTGGGCGTCAGGCCTGCCAACACGGCTCCTGAGGGTCTCCCCCACCAGAAAAGGATGCAGCTTGGTAACTGGTTTCTCCTTCACCTTGCTATGGACAATGAGGAAGCGAGGCCATACGGCCGACGCCTGAGGCGTCGCTTCCTCACAGTCTGAATCACTGTCATGGTCAAATTCGGTGTCTATATGCCGTTTCTGTGCTAGTTTTGGTTTTTTTGTTTTATCCATATTATATTAGTAGAGATATTCATCCCCCGGGGGTCCCCGCCCGCCACCGAGCCCAACAAGGGAAAGTGCAACTGTCGGCGGGTCTCCAGCCGACGCACAATGGAGACTGCCCGAAAGATATACTCAAGGGGGTAAGCCCGATTGAACCGTTTGAGCCACCGCCTTCTATCACACCGTTGAATGCAGGGGAATACTGGCGTAAAGCACCTAATCAGCAGCAAAGGCTATAGCATGGTGCTCCGTATAGCAACCCGCATGTCAACAGTGGGATAGGGCTCAACGTGACAAGAGCCGATTGACTAGGCCGGTACGACTAGCCTCCCGTTTAGGCAGAAGTCAAGGCCAAAGTGGAGTGTTTCAGCCACCAGGATCCTCTTCTCCCCCGACACGGGTCTCCAAGCACGGCAAACACTTGGGATCCAAAGGACCAAAAAGTCACGAGTATTTTTAAGGACCAATCCAACATGGTACGACCTAGGTTAGCACAGCTCCTTAAAAACCGGACCAGTGAAAAGGCTGAACAACATATCTGCTGACATCAAGTCCTAATCCTGGACAAAGATGGCACCCGTCCGCTAGCCCACTCAGTCAGGGACTGAGCGGACTACCCACCTACGCCACGTGGAGGCCGGTGCCGGGTAGGCTGGGCGAAGAAGATGGGGAGGGATCGGTCACAGTCTGAGAAAGCCAGCTTCCAGTATCACTAGGCAGGCATTGTCATGGAACCCCCAGGGAAAGAGGAAAAGAGGTAGGCCGAGAAACTCCTGGCGTCGAGACCTCCAAGCAGACATCAAGAGACTGGGAACCACCTGGAGTAGAATAGAAGGAGAAGCACAGGACAGGAGTTGCTGGAGGTCTCTTGTCGACAGCCTATACCCGAGTAGGGGTGACAGGCGTAAGTAAGTAAGTAAGTAACATCTGACCTCTGCCATCATAGTGGTCACTACCCCAAAGGTGAGCGTGACCGTTAAAATCCCCCATGAGAATAAAGTTAGTTAGTTAGTTAGTTATTTGGGTTTAACGCCGAGCAGGCGACTAAGGCCATCTCACGGCGGGATGGGTAAAAATCTGGTCAGCCAGACTAAAAGCATGGTCTTAAGACAAGATGTAAATATAGATTAAAAATCTCAGGCTAAAATGTCGCACATGTCTGGAAAAGAAACGTCTACAGACTCACAAAAAGGGCAAATAAAAAAATTCACATAGTCTATGAATGCTCAGATCTTGTTAAAAATATTGCATTCTCTCAAAAAATTGAAGATTTTGTCCGGGGGAACATCCCGGAACAAAACCTTCAAGGAGTCTGCTGTGAAGTGTTTATATCTGGTGTCAATTAGGTCAGCACAATATAGCAAAAAGTGTCAAACAGAAAACTGCTCATCACAGGCAAAACACCATGGACGCTCATCCTGTTTAAGTAAGTAAGAGAAGATAAGATAAGATAGATAAGATGGTTTATTGCCATATGTTTCCATGTACAAAACAATAAAAACATTGGAATTTGTCTTGATGTCAGTCTAAAGTAAGAGTGCGTAACATACGTGTGCCCGATGTGGAGCCGAGCAAGGACAGTCTCCTCATGGCGGCTGCCGCAGCGGAAAGGTAGACTGTCAGACAACTTAGGAAGAGCTTCATGAAGCTTGTTCCCTTCCTCTTTGTCCCACTCGGACTGCCACTCGCGGGCTATGTACGCACTAATAACAGGTTTAAAATCACTATAGACAGTCTGTGTGTCAGGGACAGGGTCACTGCGGGCACTGTTGGCAGCAGAATCTCCGATTCTGTTGCCTTCGATGCCCACATGGCCTGGGACCCAAATAAAAATGATGTCATAATATTCCTTCATCAAGTCCGCGTAGAGCTCTCTAATCTGCACCAGCAGTGGATGGTCTGTTCCCGCGCCCTGAAGGGCCTGCAGGGCAGAAAGAGAGTCAGACAGAATCAGGAAGTTCCTTTCCCGAGACTGATAGGCATGCCTGAGTGCCAGCAGAATGGCCTGCAGTTCTGCACTAAATACAGAGGAATGGTCAGGGAGACGGAGCTTAAATGGGCGTCTAGGATGGCGAGAGGACACTGCAGCCGCAGCCACTCTTCCATCCTCAGACTTGGACCCATCCGTATAAAGACGACAATAGCCAGGAAAAATTGAAAGGAGTTCATTGAGGCTCTGTTGGTATATGGCTGGTGGAGTACAATCCTTCTTGTGGGCAGTCAAGTCCAGCAAGATGTCAGGAACTGGTAGTAGCCAGGGTGGAGTGACGTGTTGCAGAGATTCCGAAACTTTGTCCAGGTCCACTCCGGCCGCCTGCAGATGAGGTCGGACACGGAAGGAAAGTGGACGGACAGCTCCCGGATGGGCATCGTAAATCTCTGCAAACGACGGGTTAAAAACACAATCATAGGCAGGATTTTCTGGATGGGCCTTCAGCTTCAGAACGTAGCTGAGCATGAGGCGGATGCGGCGGAGCCTGAGAGAAGGCTCCCCTGCCTCTGCATACAGACTAGGAACTGGAGATGTCCTGAAGGCTCCCAGACATATGCGCAGACCTTGATGGTGAATTGTGTTCAGACGCTGCAGAACAGACTTGGAAGCCGAGCCATATACCACAGAGCCGTAATCCAGTTTGGACCGAACAAGGGCCCGGTACAGTCGAAGTAAGACGATGCGGTCCGCACCCCAGTCAGTACGACCAACGACACGAAGAATGTCGAGGGCCTTCTGACAAGAGGTTCTAAGGTAGTTAACATGGTTGCAGAAGGTCAATCTTTTGTCAAAGATGACCCCAAAAAACTTTGCCTCTTCGGCCACCTTAATTGGCACTCCAGCAATGCTCAGGCTAGGTTCTGGAAAAAATTTCGTCTGGTTAGTAAAATGCACACAGACTGTCTTGGAGGGCGAGAATCTGAATCCATTGAGAGACACCCACCCCTGGATTCGATCAATGCACAGCTGCAAGCGCCTCTCAAGGGACGCAAGTCCTCGACCTCGTGCACACAAAGCAAAGTCGTCCACAAACAAAGAGCATTCAGAATCATCCTTGACGGCCTTTACAATGTTATTTATTTTAATGCTAAATAAAACAGGAGATAGAATACTGCCCTGCGGGACACCCATCTCCTGTTCAAAGGAGTCGGAGAGGGTGGAGCCCACACGGACATGGAACGACCTGTTGGACAAAAAATTGTGAATAAAAACGGGCAGATGCCCTTTAAAACCCATGTCCGACAAATCAGACATTATACCATGCTTCCAGGTAGTGTCATATGCCTTTTCAAGATCAAAGAAAATTGCATAGACATGCTGCTTGTTGACAAAAGCATCTCGGATAAAAGACTCAAAGCGGACTAGATGGTCAGTTGTACTACGGAAGCGCCGGAAACCGCACTGGAGGTCTGTGATGAGACCCTGTGACTCAAGATGCCACACCAGTCGGGCGTTGACCAAGCGTTCCATAGTTTTACATAAACATGATGTCAAAGCTATTGGCCGGTAGTTGCCCGGGTCGGAAGGATCCTTACCCAGCTTGGGAATTGGCACAACCACAGCCTGGCGCCAAGATGGCGGAAAATGACCGGTTATGGTTAAAGGCCTTGAGAAGTACAAAGAGTGAATCCTCAGGCAGATGTGTTATGAGCTGATAATGGATGGTATCTAATCCAGCAGCAGAGTCAGTACATTTCTGCATGGCTTGCTGCAATTCTGAAAACGTAAAAGGGGCATTATAGTCTTCCAAGTTATCCGATATAAAATCACAAGCACAAGATTCACGCTTCTCCTTCTCTCTCTGGAAGAAAGGTGAATAATGCTCTGTTGAAGAATTATGGGCAATGGTGGAGGCAAGCAAATTGGCCACAGCCTTTTTATCTGTGACCAAACTGGCACCATCTCTAAGATGGCCGACAGAAGCCGAGCCACCCCTGCCCCTAATTCTTCGAACAGCCTTCCAGACTTTTTGGGACGGAGTCCTAGAAGATAAAGATGAGACGAAGCGTCTCCAGGAAGCACGGCGTTCACGTTTAAAAATATAACGGGCTTTCGCCCGCTGTCTTTTAAAGGTTAAAATATTTGCTTGCGACGGATTACGAAAAGCACGTCGCTGAGCAGATTTGCGCATTGTTTGGGCCTTGCGGCACTCTTCATTGAACCATGGTACTCTCGGCTTCCGAGGGAGTGATGTGGAAGTTCTAGGGATGGTTTCACCTGCAACCTCCAACAAAATAGAAGTAAAACAAGAAACAGGTTCTTCAGCTGACATGACCACCTCCTCTGTAAGACGAGACTGACAGAGAGAGGCAAACAGAGACCAGTTAGCTTTCTTGAGATTCCAGCGCCCCACCGGCGAATCCTCCTCACAGCTGACCGATGACAGGACTACTGGGAAGTGGTCACTACCACACAGGTCATCGTGAACCTTCCAGTCAAAGTCCAGCATGAGAGAAGGATCACACACAGTGAGGTCTAGAACAGAACTAGATCCGGAACCTGAGTTAGAGTATGTAGGTGAGCCATCGTTAAAGACACATAGGTTAAGTTGAGAAAAAACATCTTCTAACATCTGACCTCTGCCATCATAGTGGTCACTACCCCAAAGGTGAGCATGACCGTTAAAATCCCCCATGAGAATAAAGGGAGGGGGCAGTTGATCTACTAAGTTAAAAATATCATTGCTACAGACCCGCAGTGATGGTGGCAGGTAAATACTGCATATGGTTATGGTCTTTTTTAAGGTAACCCGAGCTGCGACAGCCTGAAGACAGGTGTCGATGCTAACGGGGCTACATAAAATTTGGCTACTAATGAGAAGAGAGATATAAAGATGGAGAATACAACAGATTTTTTGACGACGTCAATTTTTCATTGTTTTTGATCACAAATCGCTCATCTAATGACACACCCCGTTTTTTTAGGTTTCTCCTTATTTTTTTCAGTAAAATAAAGGTTTCCAAAATCAATGACATTCATGACTAAAGCAAAATTAACCTCCGAGCTAATTAATCCATCGATTATGTAAGTGTGTTCATTTTGCAACGCGTAGTTTATTCGGATTACTTAGCCAATTACGAGTATTTCCGATAGAGGATCGGAGGCGCCGTCACACACGCGCGCACTTATGCCAGTAAAAAATTAGTGGTAAACACACTAACTAAATCTATTTTCTCAATCAAATAAGAGCAATCAAATCTGTCTACTAAATAGCCTTTGTTTATACACCTGCTTTGTCAATTTCACGCACACACAAGCAAAAACAGCACAGACAACACAGGGAGGTAACTTTTGGTTATAAGCAAAAACGACATACATAGTTACTTCCCTTAGACGATGCGTAGCAACGGTCACGTGTTATTTTCTAAACACCAAGCCGGTCTGTTCTTTCTGTTAAGCGGGCTTTGTAGGAGACGGGACGTGTTTTGAGGACTGACTTGATTCTCAGAGGTGATATTCAATGGTCGATAAATCTTGTGAATATATACGACGGTAAGATCGATAGTTTGTCTGTTTAATTTGTCACATTTAGAAACAAGACAGGCCTCGCGGTTAGTCTGGATTGCGCTAAGTTTAATCTGCTATGGAGAGTGGCTAATCTAGGGTGCCGAAATCCATAAAATAGAAAATATGAAAAGAAACTGTGTGTTCTAGCCAGGTTGCTACGAGGGTACCCCACTGTCTTTCCGAAAGGTGTTTAGTTTGTGGGAGCAAATTGAACAAATGCTGAAAATACAGGAAATAGCCGATTTTTGGAAAAACCCCTAACGCTGGTCTGTAACCTTGTTTATTGTTTGTTTGTTTTGTTTGTGCAAAGGCTCTGGCGTGGCTTAAAAGGCCCGTAACCTACTGTTTTGAACGGTTCATAAACTTGTTCAGTACTGAAATTTGAACAAAAGTTTTTTTGGCACGACCAAAAGAACCATAATATTGCTGTTTAAAACAAAGGCTCTGGCGCGGCTTTAAATGCTCGTAACCTTTTGTTTTAAACGGTCCGTAACCTTGTTCAGAACTGAAATTGAACAAAAAGGCTCTGGAGGACCATAATCTTATTTGTTGTTTGTGTTGTCACGTTGCACAAAGGCTCTGGCGTGGCCTTAACGGCCCGTAACCATGCTTTTTATGTTTGTATTATTCCAAATGTTATGGACCAAGTGTGAGGTGTTTTCGCCGCGCTCATGCAAGTAGCTTGCTTTTTGCAAGTGAATTGAAAACGGATTTTACATAGGTTTTAGTAACAAGACAGACGGTGGGGTATACCTGTAGCACACTGGCAAAGAAAGATGATTTTGGCTTTGTATCTGAATAATTGATTTACAAAACGGCACCCTGGTCAGCCCACTTGTAGCACGCTGTCAAAGAAATGTGTTTTTTTGCATTGTATCTTAATAATTGATTTATAAATCACTCAGCGCCCTAGTCAAGCCTTCATATCGTGGTATCCAACGTAAACACATGACGTATGTCCTTAGCGATTCGTCCCCCACTGGGGGACAGGTATCTAACGTAAACACATGACGTATGTCCTTAGCGATTCGTCCCCCACTGGGGGACAGGTATCTAACGTAAACACATGACGTATGTCCTTAGCGATTCGTCCCCCACTGGGGGACAGGTATCTAACGTAAACACATGACGTAGAGCCTTAGTGACGGGACGAAGTGCACAGTGTCGATTTGAGTACACAGGTTGTGTATCGCGTGTCATACGGCCCGCGGTGTTTTGCGGACGAGTCTACAATATTCATGCAGAATAAAGATTTTGTGTTTGTTTGTCTGTTTGTCTATGCGTGTGTGTGTTTGTAGGTATGTGTGAGTGTTTGTGTGTGTGCGTGTGTGTGTGAGTGCGTGTGCGTGTGAGTGTTTGTGTGCATGAGCGCATGTTTGTGACAGCGTGTGCGTGCGTCCGTGTGTGTGTTCGTCTGTGTGAATGCGTGCGTATGTATGTATGTATGCGTGCGTGCGTGTGTGTATGAGTGCATATGTGCGTGTGTTCGTCTGTGTGAATGCGTACGTGTATGTGTGTGTGTGCCTGTGTGAGTGCATGTGTGCGTGTATGTATGTATGCGTGCGTGTGTGTGTGTGTGTGTGAGTGCATGTGTACGTGTGTGTGTGTGTTTGCGTGTGAGTGTTTATGTGTATGTGTGTGTGAGTGTGTGAGTGCATGTGTGCGTGTATGTATGTATGTGTGTTTGCGTGCG
>BTPG01000001.1:258419648-258696382 GCA_036245525.1 Semisulcospira habei
CCCAACCTACGGTCAGTCAGAAGATAGACATGTTGATATGTTATTAATAAGCTCTGGTGATAACTTCCACTACACAATTATCAGGAGTATGTCACGACTAATTCATAATCATGTATCAAAACATAATGGTAAACAGGAAGTGTGTAAGAGATGTTTACAAAGATTCTCCTCCATAAACGTAGCGCACAAACATGTTTTACACTGCAGATCAGCTGATGACATACAAACTGTACTTAAGTATCCAGATCCTGGCAGCAAGGTTTATTTTAAGAACTATGGGAATCAGCAAAAGTTGCCATTTGTAGTGTATGCAGATTTTGAATCATTGGTTGTACCATATGAGGGTCCTGTTCCAGAGTCATTACCAAAGACTATAAAACTGAGTGACCAAGTGGTGTGTTCTTTTGGATACATTCTTGTTAGGTCAGACGGTTTGCATTCAGAACCTGTTATCTACAGGGGAGAAAATGCAGCATGTTTGTTTTTAACAGAAATGAGACATCTGTATAGTCAGGTAGTACAGTATCTCACAACATGTCAGATGCCTTTAGTGATGACAGAAGAAGACAAACTGAAATTTGATACAGCTGAGATGTGTTGGATTTGTGAACAACCTTTAGGGGGTGATAAAGTTCGTGACCACGATCACATAACTGGGCATTACAGAGGTGCTGCACATGGTGATTGTAACTTGAAATTAAAAATAGATCCTAAGACATACAAGTTACCAATTTTTTTTCACAATCTCAAAGGATATGATTCACACATCATCATGCAGGCTGTGGATGAGTCGTACAAAAACATAAGTTGTATTGCCCAGACAACTGAGAAATACTTAACTTTTAGGTTAGATAAATTAGCATTTTATGACTCCATGCAACATTTGTCTTTAGGTCTTGCTAGTTTGGCAGAAGGACTGACTGAGTATCCAATAACAAGTAAATATTTTGAGCCAGACTTGATTAAGAAAGGAGTTTATCCGTATGAGTACATTGATCACTGGGTTGTGTTTGAGGAAACAAGACTGCCTCCAAAAGAGAAATTTTATTCTACACTAACTGGTAAAGGTATTTCTGACTCTGAATATCAACACGCACTTGATTGATTGATTGATTGTACATTGCTTAACGTCCCGACAGCAACAAGGCTTTCTCAGGACGTGCCTGCACTGCTTGTGAAAAAAAAAAAAAAAACAAACAAAAAAAAAAAAAAAAAAAAAAAAAAAAACTAAACAGAACATTGAATGTATGTCGCCAGCCGGTCCAATACATTAAATAAACCTAACACATGGGGCCTAAATAAAGCTAAGACCATTTAGCAACACACATCCAATATCAAGAGCTACAGGCAGTGCAGACAGTAGGGAGAGTTTTAAAAAGGCAAATACAGGTGAATGGACAAAGGGTAGACAGAAACACATGCCCCAGAATAGAGAGAAAAACCCACCCTGTGGGGCTGACCAGGGTGACCCTGGGAACTAAAAAATACCTAACCCCACCCAAGTCCCCCAGGGCAGACCCGGGTGGGGCAACACGCACTTGATGCGTGGGATAAGTTAGGATGTCAGACAATTGGTGACTATCACGACCAGTATTTGAAAGCTGACGTTTGCTTGCTAGCAGATGTATTTGAAAGTTACCGTGAGAAGGGTTTGTTACACTACAGACTTGACCCTGCTTGTTACATCACTAGTCCTGGCATGACATGGGATGCATTTTTGAAATCCAGTAAGATATTTATAGACCTGTTGTCTGATCGTACGATGGGTGAAATGGTGGAACGCGGATTGAGGGGAGGGATTAGTATTGCAGCGAACAATTACGCCAGAGCCAACAACAAATATTTGGACAGTCCGGACCTTGACCCCTCAAACCCTGGGTCAAGGTCATTCATTACGTACCTTGACGCTAACAATTTGTATGGGTTCGCGATGTGTGAATTATTGCCCTTGAAAAACTTTTGTCTGTATGATTTGTCACAGTATGACATAACAGACATAACAAACAATATTATGAATCATGACCGAAACGACGCGAAGGGTTGGATCTTTGAAGTAGACCTGGAGTACCCACACCACCTACACGATTACCATAATGATTATCCCTTAGCAGTTGAGAAAATGAGTATGACAGGGAAAAAAGAAGACACTAAACTTGTACCGAATCTAAATGACAAATTCAATTACGTTTGTCACTACCGCTTGTTACAGTTTTACATCAGACATGGGTTAGTACTAAAGAAAGTTCACAGAGGTATTCAATTTGATCAGAGTGCTTTCATGAAAGATTACATAATGAAGAACACAACCCTCCGTGCCAGAGACGGCAACACTGCATTTGACAAAGACTTCTTTAAGCTTATGAACAATGCCTGTTTTGGCAAGACAATGGAAAATCCTCATCACAGAAAAGATGTGAGACTGGTCACAACTGAATCGGGCGCAATTAAACTTACAGGCAAGCCACAGTACACAGGGTATAAAGAATTTCATTCATCATTGTATGCAGTGTCACTCAAAAAAAAGATTGTTAAACTGGACAAGCCAGTATTCATTGGTATGGCAATTCTTGAGTTGTCAAAACTGTTGATGCTTGAATTTTATTATGATTACTTCAAATTAAAGTATCCTGACTGTCGATTGTTATACACTGACACTGACTCTATGATCATTGATGTGTGTACTGAAGACTTTTATGAAGACATGAAAACAGAACTACACATGTATGACACGTCTGACTACCCTAAAGATCATCCACTGTTTAGCACACAAAACAAAAAAGTGCCTGGGAAGTTTAAGGATGAACTAAATGGTGTGCCAATAGTTGAGTATGTTGGACTGAGATCAAAAATGTATTCTATACTGCACCAGAAAGGTAGTCAGTCAAAAGCCAAAGGAATTAAAAAAACAGCAATAAAAAATAAAGACATTCGTCATGAACATTACAAGCAAGTGTTAGATGGCGCATTGATGCCTGACTATCCAAACAAGTCACTGAGATCAAACAAACATAATCTTGAAATAATTCAAACACATAAGAAATCACTTGCAGTTGGGGACACGAAACGTGTTTTTCACAGTAAGGAAAAAGCTTATGCACCAGGTCATTACAGGCTCAAGTTATCTGAAGATATTTGTGATGAACTGGTTGATGAATTAATTGACGACTTAGTTACTGAAATGAGTAACGGTGTCTGGGGGAATAATCTGTAATTCTTCTCTGACAAATGCCCTCTGGGGTGCAGGGTCATACAGGTAATATATTGTTGCGTCTGCGCCGGGAATTATTTTTTTTATATTGTGTACAGACGTTGACCAGATGGGGTCTGTTGCCCTGCGTCTGTCGTCGTTCTCAGCCTCCCCTGGCTGATATAAATATCTCACCTGTTTAGTAAATAAACTTGTGTCTGGTGCCGGGGTTGGTCCTGTTTTTGGGTCTGTAATTGATTTCAATTTAATAGCATCAGCAGGTTTTGGGTGTCCTTCATTGTTCATTGCTTTTATCACATGTGGTAACCTTTGTACCCATTCAGTGTTACGTGTGTCATGCATGAGTTCCTTAGAATACTGGTAACTGAAAAGTCTTTCTGATAACTGTTTGTTAAAGTTTTCAACAATTGCCTGCGATCTGTGCACACCTGGAATGCCTCGTCTGACCAGTACACCATGCTTAGCAAATAACTGATTAACTGCACCTTTGAATTCTGATCCATCATCAACCTGCACTAGTCTGGGGTATCTTAAAGGGCCTCTTTTATAGATACTAGATAAAGCAGTAGCAACTGTACTGGCTGTTTTGTCAGATATGGGTTCAGCGTCTTTGTATCTTGAAGCAATGTCTATGACAGTTAATGCGTACTTGTATCGTTTCTTTCTTATTGTGTCATGTGGTAAAAACAGGAGGTCCATTTGATGTGTGTCATTTGGGGTAGTGTTCTCAAAATGAGGTCTCGTTATTTTTCTTGGAGCAGGTAAATATATCTGCCAAATTGCCTGTCTCTGTAACCATTGCTTGACCTGATTGAGTGTTATATCTCCGCCCACAGCGGCATGTAATTTCTGAATAGCGGTTGCTCCTTTATAATACCCTGATGGTGAGTAATATATTTTTGATAGTTTATTTTCGGCTGCCATTTTTTCTAGCAATGAAATGATTAATGAAAACTCCAGTAAAATAAACAAATGTCATTCCCACTAGAACAAAGATTATCTCCCCGTTTCTTTGTTGTGTGCTTGGTTTGTAATAGTCACTTAGTTTCGGTTTCGGGATAGACATGTCTTCACCTGTGACAAGAAAATATTCCCTGATTGCTTCATCTGTATTTGAAAACGTATGTTGTGCATGACCTTCAAGCCTGAGTTTTTCATTGATGAAATCAAGTTTTTCAATTCTATTCTTTTCATATTCCTGCTGGGCTTGAGCAAGTTTCTCAGATGCCTCATTGTGACGTTTCATTTCTTCTGCAGATTCTTCTCTACCCATTTTTGAAAAGAGATAGTTTGAGCCACTGAAAGCCAATGCGTTAACAACTGCCCCACCAATCATAATAGCTATCGTCGCCATATTATTTTTATTTACATAGAAACATTTTCTGGAATAATTCCCTGCTTGACAAGAAAATCTTTTGTCGCAATCGACGCTGTAACGACTACAATTAGCTTAGCGCTGTCTTCGAAATCGAGTCTACTCAAGTCTGCTGATTTCATTTTGAGTAGACTTTTTCCCAGCATAGAATAAGCTACTGCTAATCCACTGATTACGGCAGAGTGATACACAAGGTTCATTATGTTCTTTGTGTCATTCATTTCTTAGGCAAGAAAAATTAAAATAATATTTTTATTTACTGCATATAAAATGGGTCAACGGCTTTGGGTGTTACTGGTAATGTGGCGACTTCTGGTTTTGTTTTTGGAGTGTCTGATTTTTTGGTCACTGTACGAGTCTGTGGTTTGTATTTTTTGTATAATTGATAACCTACGTAACCAAATCCGACAACAAATCCGGCAACTATATATTTTGTTGTTTCAGGGTCAGACTTAGTTGTTTGTCTCTCACTTTGATGAGGGTGTGATGGTCCTGACGGTAGTGACACCAATGGTGATATTGACTGTGGGTCAGTTACATGTACCTTTTGCAGTAGTTCTAACTTTCTTTGTTTGTTCAATGCAGCTACTCTCTTTCCAGCCTCAACCCTCCCTGGACTTTTAGCCTTAGTCACAGTTTGAACCTGTGTCAAAACAGGGTCGGGGTTCTGTTGTGTAGTCATCTTGTTCTCGTCCATTTTCTTCTGCAGTAAAATTTATTTTTGAGAAATCAATATGGCTCCCGGTAACAAGCAATGTTACGACAGGTGCAAGGTAATTTCCAAACTTGTAAAACATGACACATGCTAATTTGCCAATTGAACTTGAAACAATAGGATTGCTTTCAAGGTCGTGTGAAAGACTGTCACTATCCACAGGTAGAAAGTGACTCACTGCTTTTGTGTATAGGCATACAAGAGATCGACTCAAATCACGAGTCATTAGTGAGGCAATGTGGTTTTCATATTTTGAATGAAGTTTTAATAGTTCGTCAGCGGTGAGAGATTCAATATCCTCTGTCATGTATTGTTTTCCGAGATAAGCCTTTGACTTGCCTGAGACAATCACAGACAAAAGACGCTGTTTCTTAGAGTCTAAATCTTTGTTTTCTACAGAGTTGATATCATTTAGAAGAAGTAATTCGTCTTGATTCATTTTATAATAAAAAATATTAATTTTAAATGTCATTGATTTTGGAAACCTTTATTTTACTGAAAAAAATAAGGAGAAACCTAAAAAAAACGGGGTGTGTCATTAGATGAGCGATTTGTGATCAAAAACAATGAAAAATTGATGTCGTCAAAAAATCTGTTGTATTCTCCATCTTTATATCTCTGAGAAGAGCCGCTCCACCCGAGCGCCTCTCCGAATCAGAGCCTTTATGTATAACATTAAAACCATTAAAAGACACAGGTTCAGAAGTCTTCAGGTAAGTCTCCTGAAGAGATATGACTGAGGGGTTATAGAACTTGACTAAAAGACGTAATTCCTCAAAGTTAGCTCGAAAACCACGACAATTCCACTGAAGCAAAGAGTCCATGATTAAGTCTTATCTGCGGGTAAGGAGTTTTTCCCCCCTTTTTCCTTTACCTTGGAAGGAGTTGAAGAAACAGAGGGGGGCCGGCTCCCGGGCCTCCTTTGGTTCTTCGGAGAGGAAGGGGGTGGAGCTGCCGCAGCATCAGCAACAACAACTTCCACTCCCTCCATCCGCTCCTCCAGTGCAGCATATTTGTTTTGAAGGGGGACATCTGTGTTCCCCTTCTGGGCCCGTGCGCACAGCGGTCCCATAGATTTCTTAGACGTCTGGTCCTGGGCAGCGTTCCTGCCGCTAGAGTTAGCGGCCTTAGAAGGCTGACCAGAGCCAGAAGCCTTTGGAGTTGACTAACAGGTTTGGGTGGGGGCTGAGGCTTAGGGGCAACAGGAGGCGGCACAACCGGACCGGCAGTGTCCGCCTTCTGCGTTCCCTGGCTCCTTGTCACCACCGGAGGAGGGCTACTCTCCAGGGGCGAGATGAGCCGAGGCTCCGCCCCCAACCAAGAAGTTGGGGTCTGACATGAAAAGTCTTTGGTGGGGCGCTTGCCTGCCACCGCTGCACTAAAAGTATACACTGAGGTGTTAGAGGTTGGGGCAGCCGCAGCTGCACCAGGGCCTTCAACCAGTTTTTTGGCATCCAGAAAGGACAGCCCCTTCTCCACACACACCTGCTGAATCTTGCACTCGGATATCCAACGAGGGCATTTCTTATCCGAAGCCATATGCGCCCCCTGGCAATTCACACACAGGAGGGTGGCTGTGCAGGACTCAGCAGAGTGTCCGGGCCTAGTGCAACGGGCGCATGAAGCCTCTGCCTGACGGCATGTCTTCTGCCCATGGCCATACTTTTGGCACTTAAAGCACCGGAGGGGGAGAGGGACGTACTTTTTCACTCTCAGGGAGTAGTAACCTCCCCAGATGGTAGTAGGAGGGGTGGGGGTGCCAAACGTCAGGATGATGGTAGGGAGACGGATCTCCCCACCACCTCGCTTGGAAGCGAAGCGCCTGACGTAAGTCACCCCCTGAGACTTAAGGTTCCTTACAAGTTCATCTTCTGACAGTTCTGCCAAAGCTTGATCTTTGATTACGCCTCTTGACGAATTCATAGTTTTGTGGGGTGTGACTTCCACAGGAGTGTCTCCGATGGAAGAGAGCCCCAGCAGCCCGCTGGAGTGTGCCCGAGTACGGCACTCCACCAGCAAGTCACCAGACCTGAGGCGCTGGGCGTCAGGCCTGCCAACACGGCTCCTGAGGGTCTCCCCCACCAGAAAAGGATGCAGCTTGGTAACTGGTTTCTCCTTCACCTTGCTATGGACAATGAGGAAGCGAGGCCATACGGCCGACGCCTGAGGTGTCGCTTCCTCACAGTCTGAATCACTGTCATGTTCAATGTCGGTGTCTATGTGCCGTTTCTGTGCTAGTTTTGGTTTTTTGGTTTTATCCATATTATATTAGTAGAGATATTCATCCCCCGGGGGTCCCCGCCCGCCACCGAGCCCAACAAGGGAAAGTGCAACTGTCGGCGGGTCTCCAGCCGACGCACAATGGAGACTGCCCGAAAGATATACTCAAGGGGGTAAGCCCGATTGAACCGTTTGAGCCACCGCCTTCTATCACACCGTTGAATGCAGGGGAATACTGGCGTAAAGCACCTAATCAGCAGCAGAAGCTATAGCATGGTGCTCCGTATAGCAACCCGCATGTCAACAGTGGGATAGGGCTCAACGTGACAAGAGCCGATTGACTAGGCCGGTACGACTAGCCTCCCGTTTAGGTAGAAGTCAAGGCCGAAGTGGAGTGTTGGCACCAGTGAGCCGCAGCCCAAAGGGAACCTCAGCCACCAGGATCCTCTTCTCCCCCGACACGGGTCTCCAAGCACGGCAAACACTTGGGATCCAAAGGACCAAAAAGTCACGAGTATTTTTAAGGACCAATCCAACATGGTACGACCTAGGTTAGCACAGCTCCTTAAAAACCGGACCAGTGAAAAGGCTGAACAACATATCTGCTGACATCAAGTCCTAATCCTGGACAAAGATGGCACCCGTCCGCTAGCCCACTCAGTCAGGGACTGAGCGGACTACCCACCTACGCCACGTGGAGGCCGGTGCCGGGTAGGCCCCATGAGAATAAAGGGAGGGGGCAGTTGATCAACTAAATTAAAAAAATCATTACTACAGACCCGCAGGGATGGTGGCAGGTAAATACTGCATATAGTTATGGTCTTCTTCAAGGTAACCCGAGCTGCGACAGCCTGAAGACAGGTGTCGATGCTAACGGGGCTACATAAAATTTGGCTACTAATGAGAAGAGCCACTCCACCCGAGCGCCTCTCCGAATCAGAGCCTTATGTATAGCGTTAAAACCATTAAAGGACACAGGGTCAGAAGTCTTCAGGTAAGTCTCCTGAAGAGATATTACTGAGGGGTTATAGCACTTGACTAAAAGACGTAATTCCTCAAAGTTAGCTTGAAAACCACGACAATTCCACTGAAGCAGAGAGTCCATGATTATGTCTTATCTGGGGGTGCGGAGTTTTTCCCCCCTTTTTCTCTGTCTACCCTTTGTCCATTCACCTGTATTTGCCTTTTTAAAACTCTCCCTACTGTCTGCACTGCCTGTAGCTCTTGATATTGGATGTGTGTTGCTAAATGGTCTTAGCTTTATTTAGGCCCCATGTGTTAGGTTTATTTAATGTATTTGACCGGCTGGCGACATGCATTCAATGTTCTGTTTATTCTTTTTTTCCACAAGCAGTGCAGGCACGTCCTGAGAAAGCCTTGTTGCTGTCGGGACGTTAAGCAATGTACAATCAATCAATCAATCAATCCCCCCTTTTTCCTTTGCCTTGGAAGGAGTCGGAGAAACAGAGGGGGGCCGGCTCCCGGGCCTCCTCTGGTTCTTAGGAGATGAAGGGGTTGGAGCTGCCGCAGCATCGGCAACTTCCACTCCCTCCATCTGCTCCTCCAATGCAGCATATTTGTTTTGAAGGGGGACATCAGTGTTCCCCTTCTGGGCCCGTGCGCACAGCGGTCCCATAGATTTCTTTGACTTCTGGTCCTGGGCAGCGTTCCTGCCGCTAGAGTTAGCGGCCTTAGAAGGCTGACTAGAGCCAGAAACCTTTGGTGTTGACAAACTAGCAGGTTTGGGTGGGGGCTGAGGCTTAGGGTCAGCAGAAGGCGGTGCCACCGGACTGGTAGCGTCCGCCCTCTGCGTTCCCTGGCTCCTCGTCACCACCGGAGGAGGGTTACTCTCAAGGGGTGAGAGGATCCGAGGCTCCGCCCCCAACCAAGAAGTTGGGGTTTGACAAGAGAAGTCTTTGGTGGGGCGCTTGCCTGCCACCGCAGCACTGAAAGTATACACAAAGTTGTTATTTGAGTTTGGCGCCGCCTCAGCTGCACCAGGACCGTCAACCAGTTTTTTTGCGTCCGCAAAGGACAGCCCCTTCTCCACACGCACCTGCTGAATCCTGCACTCGGAGATCCAACGAGGGCACTTCTTGTCCGAAGCCATATGCGCCCCCTGGCAATTCACACACAGGGGGATGGCTGTGCAGGACTCAGCAGAGTGTCTGGGCTTAGTGCAACGGGCGCATAGAGCCTCTGCCTGGCGGCATGTCCTCTGCCCATGGCCATACTTTTGGCACTTAAAGCACCGAAGGGGGAGAGGGACGTACTTTTTCACTTTTAGGGAGTAGTAACCTCCCCAGATGGTAGTAGGAGCTGTGGGGGTGCCAAACGTCAGGATGATGGTAGGGAGACGGATCTCCCTACCACCTCGTTTGGAAATGAAGCGCCTGACGTAGGTCACCCCCTGTGACTTAAGGTTCCGTACAAGTTCATCTTCAGACAGTTCGGCCAATGCTTGATCTTTAATCACTCCTCTAGAGGAATTCATTGTTTTGTGGGGAGTGACCTCCACTGGAGTGTCTCCGATGGAGGAGAGCCTCAGTAGCCCATTGGAGTGTGCCCGGGTACGGCACTCTACCAACAAGTCACCAGACCTGAGGCGCTGGGCCTCAGGCCTGCCAACACGGCTCCTGAGGGTCTCCCCTACCAGGAAAGGGTGCAGCTTTGAAACAGGCTTCTCTTTAACTTTGCTGTGGATAATGAGAAAGCGAGGCCAGGCGGCCGACGCCTGAGGTGTCGCTTCCTCACAGTCAGAGTCACAATCGTTCTCAATGACAATGTCGGCGGCTATGTGCCGCTTTGGTGCTAGTTTTGGTTTTTTGATATTTTCCATATTATAGTATGATAGATATTCATCCCCCGGGGGTCCCCGCCCGCCACCGAGCCCAACAAGGGAAAGTGCAACTGTCGGCGGGTCTCCAGCCGACGCACAATGGAGACTGCCCGAAAGATATACTCAAGGGGGTAAGCCTGATTGAACCGTTTGAGCCACCGCCTTCTATCACACTGTTGAATACAGGGGAATACTGGCGTAAAGCACCTAATCAGCATCAGAGGCTATAGCATGGTGCTCCGTATAACAACCCGCATGTCAACAGGGGGATAGGGCTCGACGTGACAAGAGCCGATTGACTAGGCCGGTACGACTAGCCTCCCGTTTAGGCAGAAGTCAAGGCCAAAGTGGAGTGTTTCAGCCACCAGGATCCTCTTCTCCCCCGACACGGGTCTCCAAGCACGGCAAACACTTGGGATCCAAAGGACCAAAAGCTCACGCGTATTTTTAAGGACCAATCCAACATGGTAAGACCTGGGTAAGCACAGCTCCTTAAAAACCGGACCAGTGAAAAAGACTGAACAACATATCTGCTGACATCAAGTCCTAATCCTGGACAAAGATGGCACCCGTCTGCTAGCCCACTCAGTCAGGGACCGAGTGGACTACCCACCCACGCCACGTGGAGGCCGGTGCCGGGTAGGCAAACCAGGAAAGGACCAGAGGAAGCTGAATGGCTATTGCATATTGAGAATGCAGAATGCTGTGGGGAAACTCATGAACACATCATGGCCAGGAAGCTTGCAAGAGACCTATAGACAAGGGGGTGTTAACACCCAACCAAGGTAGTTGCAGAACGGGGAAAAGCAAATAGGAATATGCTGCTGCATTTGCCTGTAACATCTGTTGAGGGCTTTCACAGGAATGAGGAAACAGTTGCAGTGGTAGTAGACTTAGAGGATGCATACAATTGTGGGCAGTACAAACTGCTAGTCGACCTCCTACTGGAGTATGGTTAGTTAGTTATTTGGGTTTAACACCGAGCAGGAAACTAAGCCATCTCACAGCAGGATGGGTAAAATTCTGGCCAGCCAGACTAAAAGAAAGGTCTTAAGACAAGATGTAAATATATCTTCAAAATATTTCATGCTAAAATGTCGCACAGGTCTTTAAAGGAAACATCTACAGACTCACAAAAAGGTTCAAATAATAGTATTGTCAAAGTCTATGAATACTCAGATCTTATTAAAAATATTGCACTCTCTCAGAAAACTGAAGATCTTGTCCGGGGGTACATCCCAGAACAAAACCTTCAAGGAGTCTGCTGTGAAGTGTTTATATCTTGTGTCGATTAAATCGGCAGAAGACAGCAAAATGTATTCAACAGAATACTGCTCGTCGCAGGCATAACACCATGGACTCTCCTCCAATACTGCTCGTCACAGACATACCATGGATGCTTATCCTGTTTTAGTAAGTAAGAGTGCGTAAAATACGTGTGCCTGATGTGGAGCCAAGTAAGGACAGTCTCCTCATGGTGGCTGCCGCAGCTGTAAGGTAAACTGTCGGACACCATAGGAAAGGCTTCATGTAGCTTGTTCGCTTCCTGTTTGTCCCACTTGGACTGCCACTCATGGGCTATGTACACACTAATCACAGGTTTAAAATTACTATGAACAGTCTGTGTGTCAGGGACCATTGCGGGCATCGTTGGCAGCAGAATCTGCGATCCTGTTGCCTTCGATGATCACACCCCCTGGGACCCAAATAAAAATGATGTCATGATATTCCTTCATCTTAAGTCTGCGTATAGCTCTCTAATCTGCACCAGCAGTGGGTGGTCTGTTCCTGCGCCCTATAGGGCCTGCAGGGCAGAAAGAGAGTCAGGAAGTTCCTGTCCCTAGACCGATAAGCATGCCTGAGTGCTAGCAGAACCGCATGCAGTTCTGCACTAAATACAGATTAATGGTCTGTGAGGCGGTGCTTAAATGGGCGTCTAGGATAGCGAGAGGACACTGTGGCCGCAGCCACTCTCCTATCCTCAGACTTTGTCCCATCCGTATAAATATGACAATAGCCAGGACAACTTGAAAGAGTTCATTGAGGCTCTGTTGGCATATGGCTGAGTCCTTCTTGTGGGCGGTCAAGTCCAGCAAGATGTCAGGAACTGGTAATAGCCAGGGTGGAGTGATGTGTTGCAGAGATTCCGAATTTTGTCCAGGTCCACTCGGGCCACCTGCAGATGAGGTCGGACACGGAAGGAAAGTGGACGGACAGCTCCTGGATGGGTATCGTGAATCTCTGCAAACAGCAGTTTAAAAACACTTATCATAGGTAGGATTGTCTGGATGGGCCTTCAGTTTCAGAACGTAGCTGAGCATGAGGCAGATGCGGCAGAGCTCGAGAGAAGGCTCTCCTGTCTCTGCATACAGACTAGGAACTGGAGATGTCCTAAAGGCCTGCAAACATATCCGCAGACCTTGATGATGAATTGTGTTTGGACGCTGTAGAACAGACTTGGAAGTTGAGCCATATACTACAGAGCCATAATCCAGTTTGGTTAGTTAGTTATTTGGGTTTAACACCGAGCAGGCAACTAAGGCCATCTCATGGCGGGAAGGTTAAAAATCTGGTCAGCCAGACTAAAAGAAAGGTCTTAAGACATGATGTAAATATAGCTTAAAAATATATCAGGCTAAAATGTTGCACAGGTCTTTAAAGAAAACGTCGAAAGACTCTCAAAAAGGTCAAAATAATAGAAATATCATAAACGCTCAAATCTTATTAAAAATATGGCACTCTCTCAGAAAACTGAAGATCTTGTCCGGGGGCACATCCCGGAACAAAACCTTCAAGGAGTCTGCCGTGAAATGTTTATGCCTTGTGTCGATTAGATCAGCACAAGACAACAAAAAGTGTTGAACAGAGTACTGCTCGTCGCAGGCATAACACCATGGACGCTCCTCCTGTTTAAGTAAATAAGAGTGCGTAACATACGTGTGCCCGATGTGGAGCCAAGCCAGGACAGTCTCCTCACGGCGGCTGCCGCAGCGATAAGGTAGACCATCAGACAACTTAGGAAGAGCTTCATGCAGCTTGTTAGCTTCCTCTTTGTTCCACTCGGACTGCCACTCACGGGCTACGTACGCACTAACCACATGTCTAAAATCACTATAAACAGTCTGTGTGTCAAGGACAGGGTCATTGCGTGCATCGTTGGCAGCAGAATCTGCGATCCTGTTGCCTTCGATACCCACATGCCCTGGGACCCAAATAAAAATGATGTCATAATATTCCTTCATCAAGTCCGCGTGAAGCTCTCTGATCTGCACCAGCAGTGGATGGTCATTTTCCGTGCCCTGAAGGGCCTGCAGGGCAGAAAGAGAGTCAGACAGAATCAGGAAGTTCCTTTCTCTAGATAGATAAGCATGCCTGAGTGCCAGCAGAACCGCCTGCAGTTCCGCACTAAATACAGATGAGTGGGAGGCGGTGCTTAAATGGGCGTCTAGGATGGCGAGAGGACACTGCGGCCGCAGCCACTCTCCCATCCTCAGACTTTGACCCATCCATATAGATACGACAATAGCCAGGAAAATTGAAAGCAGTTCATTAAGGCTCTGTTGGTATATGGCTGGTGGAGTAGAGTCTTTCTTGTGGACAGTCAAGTCCAGCAAGATGTCTGGAACTGGTAAGAGCCAGGGTGGGGTGATGTGTTGCAGGGATTCCGAAACTCTGTCCAGGTCCAATCCGGCCGCCTGCAGATGAGGTTGGACACGGAAAGAAAGTGGACGGAGAGCTCCCGAATGGGTATCGTAAATCTCTGCAAACGATGGTTTAAAAACACAATCATAGGCAGGATTGTCTGGATGGGCCTTCAGTTTCAGAACGTAGCTGAGCATGAGGCGGATGCGGCGGAGTTTGAGAGAAGGCTCCCCTGCCTCGGCATACAGACTAGGAACTGGAGACGTTCTGAAGGCCCCAAGGCATATCCGCAGAACCTGATGGTGAATTGTGTTCAGACGCTGTAGCACAGACTTGGAAGCTGAGCCATACACCACAGAGCCGTAATCTAGTTTGGACCGAACAAGGGCCCGGTACAGTCGAAGTAAGACGGTACGGTCCGCACCCCAGTCAGTACGCCCGACGACACGAAGAACGTCGAGAGCCTTCTGACAAGAGGTCCTAAGGTAATTAATATGGTTGCGGAAGGTAAGTCTTTTGTCAAAGATGATCCCCAGAAACTTTGCCTCCTCGGCCACCTTAATTGGCACTCCAGCAATGCTCAGGCTAGGTTCTGAAAAAAATTTCGTCTGGTTAGTAAACTGCACACAGACAGTCTTGGAGGGCGAGAACTTGAATCCATTGAGAGACACCCACCGCTGGATGCGATCAACGCACAGCTGCAAGCGCCTCTCAAGGGACGCAAGTCCTCGACCACGTGCGCACAAAGCAAAGTCATCAACAAACAAAGAGCATTCAGAATCATCCATGACGGCCTTTACGATGTTATTAATTTTAATACTAAATAAAACAGGAGATAGAATGCTGCCCTGTGGGACACCCATCTCCTGTTCAAAGGAGTCGGAGAGGGTGGAGCCCACACGGACATGGAACGACCGGTTAGTCAAAAAATTGTGAATAAAAACGTGCAGGTGCCCTTTAAAACCCATGTCCAACAAATCAGACATTATGCCATACTTCCAGGTAGTGTCATATGCCTTCTCAAGATCGAAGAAAATTGCATAGACATGCTGCTTGTTGACAAAAGCATCTCGAATAAATGATTCAAAGCGGACTAAATGGTCAGTTGTACTACGGAAGCGCCGGAAACCACACTGGAGGTCTGTGAGGAGACCCTGTGACTCAAGATTTTCACACCAGGCGGGCGTTGACCAGGCGCTCCATAGTTTTACATAAACATGATGTCAAAGCGATAGGCCGGTAGTTGCCCGGGTCGGAAGGATCCTTACCCGGCTTGGGGATCGGTACAACCACAGCCTGGTGCCAAGACGGCGGAAAATGACCAGTTCTCCAGATATGGTTAACGGCCTTGAGAAGTACAAGGAGTGACCTCTCAGGCAGATGCGTTAGGAATTGATAGTGGATGGTATCTAGGCCAGCAGCAGAGTCATTACATTACTGCATCATCATCATCATCAGTCCCTTGCCCGAACTGGGCGTTGGGGGGACTGAAAGGCAGCAGCAACAGACAGTGCTCTCCACTGAGTTCTATTTTGGGCGGTGGCAAGCAAGTCTGGCATCTCGAGTTCGGTCCATTCTTTTATGTTTGCGACCCAACTCTTTCTCTGACGACCTCGCCGACGACTTCCTTCGAGAGTGCCTTGGAGGATAGTCTTGGACAAGGTGTTGTGTCGGGTCACGTGGCCAAACCAAGCAAGCTTGCGCCGTTTCACAGTTGCCAGAAGGGGTTCATGTGGGCCCACCAGGGAAGTGACGATGCTCCGTACATATTCGTTGGTCTTGTGCTCGCGGTACGAGATGCGGAGCAACTTCCTCAGGCACTTGTTCTCAAAGGCCTGGATTTTCTTTTCTGAGTCTGCAAGCAGTGTCCAAGTCTCACAGCCGTAGAGTAGAATAGACACTACGAGGGACTTGTAAAGCCTGTACTTGATGGTGAAGCTGATGGAGTTACTTCGCCATATCCTGTCCAGCCTGGCCATTGCGGATGTTGCTGTACCTATCCTGATACGGATCTCTGCTATGCAACTACCGTCTTTGGACAGGGTGGCTCCCAAGTACTTGAAGCTATTGACCTCTTCTAGCTTCTGGCCATTCATGTGAATATTGCTGCTGCTGTCGCTTGTGGTGTTGATCATCACTTTGCTTTTATCCGTACTGATCTCCATGCCATAAGACCCTGCGCTACTTGAAAGTTTGTCTGTCAGGTTTTGGAGCTCACTATTGCTGCCTGCCATGAGGTCAATGTCGTCTGCGAATCGAAGATTGCACAGGGATCTGCCACCAATAGAGATTGAAGTATGGTGGTCGTGGAGGGTTTCCTGCATGATCTTCTCCAGGAATATGTTGAAAAGGACAGGAGAGAGCAGGCATCCTTGACGGACACCGATCGTCGTCCTGAAGAACTCGCCTGACTGATTGTTAAGTAGAACCGCGCTGCAGGCGTTCTTGTAAAGCGCTTCTATCATTTGGATCAGTCCCTCCTCTATGTTGAACGATCTCATGACTTGCCAGAGTCCGTCGTGCCAGACGCGATCAAATGCTTTCCTGAAATCAATGAAGTTGTGGTAGAGTTCGCGCTGATGCTGCAGATGTTTCTCGATCAGGACGCGGCAGTTGAAAATCTGCTCTACAGTGCTTCTTCCAACTCTGAAGCCAGCCTGTTCTTCTGCCAGCAGTTCCTCGGCGAAAGTTTTGAGGCGGTTGAGAATGATTCTAAGCATTACTTTGCTAGGGTGACTTATCAGACTGATAGTTCTGTAGTTCTGGCACTGTTTCAGGTTTCCTTTCTTGGGGAGCGGGATCACTAGAGACTGTGTCCATTCTACTGGCCATTTCTTTTGCTCCCAGATCTTTTGACAGAGTGTAGTGAGGACCTTCGTTGTTACTTCTCCTCCATGTTTCAACAGTTCAGCAGGTACGTTGTCTATACCTGGAGACTTTCCTCCCTTCAGGCCGCGTACGGCTGCTTCCACCTCTTCAGCTAACACTGGCAGGTCTTCAGCCTTCCTGGCCCCAGCCTGGTTGTTTTGGAGGATGCTGGTGTCTGGCTCAGCCTTGTAGTTATACAAGTCTCGGCAGTACTCAGTCCATCTGTTTAGTACAGCAGTGTTTTCCGTAAGGAGTTGGCCGCTGCTGTCTTCGATGACTGTGGCTGTTCGCTGTTGAGTCTTGGTGAGGGTCCTTAGCGTTTCATAAGCCTTCTTGCTGTTGCCGTTTGCCATGCCCTCTTCCACGCTACAACACTGGTCTTCAATCCAATCTTCTTTGGCTTCTTTCATCCTCTTCCTGATCTTCTTGTTGACAAGTCTGTACTTGTTTGCTGATGTGAGGTCTTGGCCTCTCTTTTTCTTCCAGGCTCTCCTCTCATCACAGAGATCGAGGATGGCTTGCTGCAATTAGGATAATGTAAAAGGGGCATTATAGTCTTCTGAGTTATCGGACTTAAAATCACAAATACGAGACTCTCGCTTCTCCTTCTCTCTCTGGAAGAAGGGTGAATAATGCTCTGTTGAATAATTATGGGCAATGGTGGAGGCAAGCAAATTGGCCACAGCTTTTTTATCTGTGACCAAGCTGGCACCATCTCTAAGATGGCCGACAGAAGCCGAGCCACCCCTGCCCCTAATTTTTCGAACAGCCCTCCAGACTTTCTGTGATGGAGTCCGAGAAGTTAAAGATGAGACGAAGCATCTCCAGTACGGCATTCACGTTTAAAAGTGTAACGGGCTTTCGCCCTCTGTCTTTTAAAGGTTAAAATATTCACTTGCGACGGATTACGGAAAGCACGTCGCTGAGCAGATTTGCACGCTTTTTGGGCCTTACTCATTGAACCATGGTACTCTCGGCTTCCGAGGGACTGATGCGGAAGTTTTAGGGATGGTTTCACCCGCTACGTCCAACAAAATAGTAGTAAAAGAAGAAACAGGTTCTTCAGCTGACATGACCACCTCCTCTGTAATACGAGACTGACAGAGGGAGGCGAACAGAGGCCAGTTAGCTTTCTTGAGATTCCAGCGCCCCACCGGCGGATCCTCCCCACAGCTGACCGATGACAGGACTACTGGGAAGTGGTCACTACCACACAGGTCGTCGTGAACCTTCCAGTGAAAATCCAGCATGAGAGAAGAAATCACACACAGTGAGGTCTAGAACAGAACTAGATCCTGAACCTGGGTTAGAGTATGTAGGTGAACCATCGTTAAAGACACATAGGTAAGTTGAGAAAAAACATCTTCTAACATCTGACCTCTGCCATCATAGTGGTCACTACCCCAAAGGTGAGCGTGACCGTTAAAATCCCCCATGAGAATAAAGGGAGGGGGCAGTTGATCTACTAAATTAAAAAAATCATTACAACAGACCCGCAGGGATGATGGCAGATAAATACTGCATATGGTTACAGACTTCTTTAAGGTAACCCGAGCTGTGACAGCCTGAAGACAGGTGTCAACACTCTTGGCTTGACTTCGCGAACGAAGATTCTATAGGGCTTGCCCACGTCGTCTGCAGGCATTTTCGTGACTGCGGAGTCCAATCCGTGACAGGCAGGTTCGACCGCAGTGGCTGCAGGGGAAGGTCTGGTCAGGACTAACGGGGCTACATAAAAACTGGTTGCTAATGAGAAGAGCCACTCCACCTGAGCGTCTCTCCGAATCAGAACCTTTATGGATAGCATTAAAACCATTAAAGGAGACAGGGTCAGAAGTCTTCAGGTAAGTCTCCTGAAGAGATATTACCGAGGGGTTATAGGACTTGACTAGAAGGCGTAATTCTTCAAAGTTGGTGTGAAAACCACGACAATTCCACTGAAGCAGAGAGTACATGGTTAGGTTTTATGTGTAGGAGAAGAGTTCCTTCCCCCCTTTTCCCGTGCCTTGGAAGGAGTCGAAGAAACAGAGGGGGTCGACTCCTCTGGTTTCTCGGAGATGAGGGGGGAGAAGCTGCCGCAGCACCAGCTACGACAACCTCCACCCCCTCCATCTGCTCCTCCAATGCAGCATATTTGTTTTGAAGGGGGACATCAGTGTCCCCCTTCTGGGCCCGTACGCACAGCGGTCCCGTAACTTTCTTAGACTTCTGGGCCGGGGCAGCGTTCCTGCCGCCAGAGTTGGCGGCCTTAGAAGGCTGACCAGAGCCAGAAGCCTTTGTAGTAATATTGACAGGTTTGGGTGGGGGCTGAGGCTTAGGGGCAGCAGAAGGCGGTGCCACCGGACCGGCAGCATCCGCCTTCTGCATTCCCTGGCTCCTCGTCACCACTGCAGGGGCGAGAGGATCCGAGGCTCCGCCCCCAACCAAGAAGTTGGGGTTTGACAAGAGAAGTCTTTGGTGGGGCGCTTGCCTGCCACCGCAGCACTGAAAGTATACACAAAGTTGTTATTTGAGTTTGGCGCAGCCTCAGCTGCACCAGGGCCATCAACCAATTTTTTGGTGTCCGCGAAGGACAGCCCCTTCTCCAAACGCACCTGCTGAATCCTGCACTCCAACGAGGGCACTTCTTGTCCGAAGCCATATGCGCCCCTTGGCAATTCACACACAGCGGGATGGCTGTGCAGGACTCAGCAAAGTGTCCGGGCTTAGTGCAGCGGGCGCATAGAGCCTCTGCCTGGCGGCATGTCTTCGGCCCATGGCAATACTTTTGGCACTTAAAGCACCGGAGGGGGAGAGGGACGTACTTTTTCACTTTTAGGGAGTAGTAACCTCCCCAGATGGCAGTAGGGGCGGTGGGGGTACCAAACGTCAGGATGATGGTAGGGAGACGGATCTCCCTACTACCTCGTTTGGAAACGAAGCGCCTGACGTAGGTCACCCCCTGCGACTTAAGGTTCCGTACAAGTTCATCTTCAGACAGTTCGGCCAATGCTTGATCTTTAATCACTCCTCTCGAAGAATTCATCGTTTTGTTGGGGAGTGACCTCCACTGGAGTGTCTCCGATAGAGGAGAGCCTCAGTAGCCCATTGGAGTGTGCCCTGGTACGGCACTCTACCAGCAAGTCACCAGACCTGAGGCCCTGGGCCTCAGGCCTGCCAACACGGCTCCTGAGAGTCTCCCGTACCAGGAAAGGGTGCAGCTTGGAAACAGGCTTCTCTTTAACTTTGCTGTGGATAATGAGAAAGCGAGGCCATGCGGCCGACGCCTGAGGCGTCGCTTCCTCACAGTCAGAGTGACTATCGTTCTCAATAACAATGTCAGCGGCTATGTGCCGCTTTGGTGCCAGTTTTGTTTTTTTGGGGTTTTCCATATTATAGTATGTTAGATATTCATCCCCCGGGGGTCTCCGCCCGCCACCGAGCCCAACAAGGGAAAGTGCATTTGTCGGCGGGTCTCCAGCCGACGCACAATGGAGACTGCCCGAAAGATATACTCAAGGGGGTAAGCCCGATTGAACCGTTTGAGCCACCGCCTTCTATCACACCGTTGAATGCAGAAGAATACAGGCGTAAAGCACCTAATCAGCAGCGGCGGCTGTAGCATGGTGCTCCCTATATCAGCCCACATGTCAACAATGGGATAGGGCTCAACGTGACAAGAGCCGATTGACTAGGCCGGTACGACTAGCCTCCCGTTTAGTCAGAAGTCAAGGCCAAAGTGGAGTGTTTCAGCCACCAGGATCCTCTTCTCCCCCGACACGGGTCTCCAAGCACGGCAAACACTTGGGATCCAAAGGACCAAAAATAATGAGTATTTTTAAGGACCAATCCAACATGGTAAGACCTGGGTTAGCACAGCTCCTTAAAAACCGGAACAGAGAAAAAGACTGAACAGCATATCTGCTGACGTCAAGTCCTATCCTGGACAATGGTGGCACCACTCTGCTAGCCCCTCAGTCAGTGACTGGAGAGACTACCCACCCACACCACGTGGAGGCCGGTGCCCAGTGGGCATAATCCAGTTTGGACCGAACAAGTGCCCAGTACAGTTGAAATAAGACAGTGCAGTCTGCACCCCAGTCAGTACAAACAATGACATGAAGAACGTCGAGAGCCTTCTGACAAGAGGTTCTAAGGTAATTAATATGGTTGCGGAAGGTCAGTCTTTTGTCAAAGATGACCCTCAGATACTTTGCCTCCTCAGCCACCTTAATTGGCACTCCAGGTTCTGGAAAGAATTTCGTCTGGTTAGTAAAATGCACACAGACTGTCTTGGAGGGCGAAAACGTGAATCCGTTGAGAGACCCCTGGATGCGATCAATGCACAGTTGCAAGTGCCTCTCAAGGGACGCAAGTCCTTGACCTCGTGCGCACAAAGCCAAGTCGTCAACAAACAAAGAGCATTCAGAATCATCCTTGACGGCCTTTACAATGTTATTGATTTTAATACTAAATAAAACAGGGGACTGCCCTGTGGGACACCCATCTCCTGTTCAAGGTAGTCAGAGAGGGTGGAGCCCACATGGACATGGAATGAACGGTTAGACAAAAAATTTGAATAAAAACAGGCGGGTGCCCTTCAAAACCCATGTCCAACAAGTCAGACATTATACCATACTTCCAAGTAGTGTCATATGCCTTCTCAAGATCAAAGAAAATTGCACAGACATGCTGCTTGTTCACAAAAGCATCTCGAATGAACGACTCAAAGCGGACTAGATGGTCAGTTGTACTACGGAAGTGCCGGAAACCGCAATGGAGGTCTGTGATGAGACCCTGTGACTCAAGACTCAAGACGTCAGGCGGGCGCTGACCAGGTGTTCCTTAGTTTTACATAAATATGATGTCAAAGCGATTGGCCGGTTGTTGCCCGGGTCGGAAGGATCCTTATCCGCTTTGGGGATCGGCACAACCACCAGGGTCAAATGGTTGTTGTGACTTGTCTAGTGGTAGTGTAGCATCTGTGCTTGTCGCTCTCGCTTTCAGCACCCACCGCTGGCTAGCAGTTCTGTGAAAAAGGGGAGCAGAGTATGTCAGTCTCTCCTTGCCAGTACACAGCCTCTCCAACAACAAGCCTCATGTAGTGCCTCCTTGTGGCGACACGGTAACCGAGCATATTACGGACTCTGGCTGAACTACAGAGGACTCAGAAGTCTGGCCCCCAGACATGCAGTATGCAGGCCCATCAATGTGTGGACAAGCCCTGATGTCCATGAACCAGATCCCCAGCTATGGGTAAATAGCCCCACTGCCTTGTGGGTGCCTTGGGAGAGGCAAAGGCTAGGGGAGTAAACCCTATACAAATCAAGAAGGAAACTCCGAGGAAAAACCTGAGTAGATGGGACTCATAAGCCTTGGTTGGCAACCCATGTAGAAGAAGGACACTCCAAAACCAAACCATCCTGTGCTCCCAGGGAAGGCCTTTTGACCAGAAGATAAGGTTGAGGTAACCCCGACAGAAACCCTGAGTGCTGAAGATGGAGGTACTGGGCTGCACAGAACACTCTAATAAACCACAGTACCACGCAGCCATATGGCACTTGGAGATGGATTCAACAGAAATGGTGCTCGCCCTGTGGAGTCTCACCAGGCAAGTGCAGTACCGGGCTCTGCGCCTCTTCGGAGCCCTTGAGAGCCAAACTCCAAGTGTGACGGATTTCAAGAAGAAGAAGAAGAAGGCACAACCACAACCTGGCGCCAAGATGGCGGAAAATGGCCAGTTATCCAGATATAGGCCTTGAGAAGTACAAGAAGTGACTTTTCAGGCAAATGCAGTCGAAAAAGGCCAGTTACATGTATCCAAATATGGTTAAAGGCCTTGAGAAGTACAAGGATTGACGTCTCAGGCAGATGCGTTAGGAGTTGATAGTGGATGGTATCTAGTCCAGCAGCAGAGTCATTACATTTCTGCAGGGCTCGAGGCAAATCTGATAATGTAAAATGGGTATTATAGTCTTCTGAGTTATCCGCGTTAAAATCACAAATATGAGACACTCGCTTCTTCTCTCTCTGTAAAAAGGGTGAATAATGCTCTGTTGAAGAATTATGGGCAATGGTGGAGGTAAGCAAATTGGCCACAGCTTTTTTTTATCTGTGACCAAGCTGGCACCATTTCTAAAATGGCTGATAGAAGCCAAGCCATCCCTGCCCCTAATTCTTCGAACAGCCTTCCAGACTTTCTGGGATGGAGTCCTAGAAGATAAAGATGAGACGAAACGTCTCCAGGAAGCACGGCGTTCACGTTTAAAAATGTAACGGACTTTCGCCCTCTGTCTTTTAAAGGTTAAAATATTCGCTTGTGATGGATTACGAAAAGCACGTCGCTGAGCAGATTTGCGTGTTTTGGAGGCCTTGCGGCACTCTTCGTTGAACCATGGGTACTCTCAGCTTCCGAGGGACTCGTGGAAGTTTTAGGGATGGTTTCACCTGCTACGTCCAATGAAACAGAAGTAAAACAAGAAACAGGTTCATTAGCTGACATGACCACCTCATCTGTAATACGAGACTGACATAGGGAGGCGAAAAGTTAGCTTTCTTGAAATTCCAGTGCCCCACTGGTGGATCCTCCTCACAGCTGACCGATGACAGGACAGGAAAGTGGTCACTACCACACAGGTCATCATGAAAACCACAACAATTCCACTAAAACAGAGAGTACATGATTATGTCTTATGTGGGGGGAGAAGAGTTTCTTCCCCCCTTTTTCTTTGCTTTGGAAGGAGTCGAAGAAACAGAGGGGGCCAGCTCCCAGGCCTCCTCCGGTTCTTCGGAGATGAGGAGAGCTGCCGCAGCACCAGCTATGACAACTTCCACTCCCTCTATCTTCTCCTCCAAAGCAGCATATTTGTTTTGAAGGGGGACATCAGTGTCCCCCTTCTGGGCCCGTGCGTACAGCGGTCCTGTAGCTTTCTTAGACTTCTGGTACTGGGCAGCGTTCCTGCCGCTAAGAGTCAGCGGCCTTTGAAGGCTGACCAGAACCAGAAGCCTTTGTAGCAGTCAGATTGAAAGGCTTGGGTGGGGGCTGAGGCTTAGGGTGAGAGGAGCTGAGGCTTGGCACCCAACCAAGATGTTGGGGTTTGACATGAGAAGTCTTTGCCTGCCACCGCAGCACTGAATGTAAATACAGAGGTGCTACTAGCGTTTTGAAGAAGCCTCAGCTGCACCAGGACCTTCAACCAGTATTTTTGCGTCTGCGAAGGACAGCTCCTTGTCCACAAGCACCTGCGGAATCTTGCACTCAGATATCCAACAAGGGCATTTCTTGTCTGAAGCCATATGCGCCCCCTGGCAATTCACACACAGGGGGTGGCTGTGCAAGACTCAGCAGAGTGGGCTTAGTGCAACGGGCGCATGAAGCCTCTGCCTGGTGGCATGTCTTCTGCCCATGGCCATACTTTTGGCACAAAGCACCAGAGGTGGAGAGGGATGTACTTCTTCACTTTTTAGGAGTTAATAGCCTCCCAGATGGTAGTAGGAGGGGTGGGGGTGCCAAACATCGGGATGATGGTAGGGAGACGGATCTCCTGACCACCTCGCTTGGAAGCAAAGCGCCTGACGTAAGTCACCCCCTGCGACTTAAAGTTCCATACAAGTTCATCTTCTGACAGTTCTGCCAATGCTTGATCTTTCATCACACCTCTATAAGAATTCATCGTTTTGTGGGGTGTGACCTCCACTGGAGTGTCTCCGATGGAAGAGAGCCTCAGTAGCCCGTTGGAGTGTGCCCGGGTACGGCACTCTACCAGCAAGTCACCAGACCTGAGGCGCTGGGAATCAGGCCTGCCAACATGGCTCCTGAGGGTCTCCCCCACCAGGAAAGGATGCAGCTTGGAAACAGGCTTCTCTTTTACTTTGCTATGGACAATGAGGAAGCGAGGCCAGACAGCCGATGCCTGAAGCGTTGCTTCCTCACAGTTGGAATCGCTGCCGGTGGCTATGTGCCGCTTTTGTGCCATTTTTGTTGTTGTTGTGGTTTCTATATTATAGTAGTAGAGATATTTATCCCCCAGGAGTCCCCGCCCGCCACCGAGCCCAACAAGGGAAAGTGCATCTGTCGGCGGGTCTCCAGCCGACGCACAATGAAGACTGCCCGAAAGATATACTCAGGGGGTTAAGCCAGACTGAATCGTCTGAGCCACCGCCTTCTATCACATTGCTGAACGCTGGGGAATACTGGCATAAAGCACCTAATCAGCAGCAGAGACTATAGCATGGTGCTCCGTATATCAACCTGCAATCAAGATAGGGCTCAACATGACAAGAGCCGATTGACTAGGCCGGTACTCCTAGCCTCCCGTTTAAGTAGAAGTCAAGGCCAAAATGGAGTGTTTCAGCCACCAGGATCCTCTTCTCCCCTGACACGGGTCTCCAAGCATGGCAAACACTCGGGATCCAAAGGACCAAAAACTAATGAGTATTTTTAAGGACCAATCCAACATGGTAAGACCTGGGTTAGTACAGCTCCTTAAAGACCGGACCAGTGAAAAAGACTGAACAACATATCTGCTGACGTCAAGTCCTAATCCTGGACAAAGATGGCACCCCTTCGCTAGCCCACTCAGTGACTGAGGAGACTACCCACCTACGCCACGTAGAGGTCGGTGCCGTAGTGGGCGATGTGACCTAATCAGGTTGATCCATGTATTGATAGGCAGGGGGCCACAAGAGCAGCTGGAGGGAGAGGTCCCGCTTGGCTAATGGGATTACTCTCTCCCACTGAACAATCGGTGAGAGTTGAGTTGCAGGACATTTGGCAGGCCTGGTGGGCTGGAGGGCGTGACAGACTGGTGTCCGGGGTTCGCTGTGGTATCGGACACTTTATTGTTTGAGCTGCACTGAGCAGAGACAGGATCAACGGCAAGGGGAGCGGGGATGGAGGGGCAAAGGACAGGCCTGAGGGAGCTGGGAGATTAGGACGATGGCCATCTTGGCAACACTGTCCCTCAGAGCGCTGAACTCATCGACAACTCAAATCTGGCAGCAGTTACCTTGGCTATGCCTGTCCCGGCGGTATATAACAGTGTTTATTAGTTTCTGGGTCCCATTTAACAGCTGAATGACAGCTTTACATAGTTCACTGGGATAGGGCGGGTTGATTGGAGCACTGGTTTTCAATGCCTTGTGTTCATCATCTCTGTCTGTCCATGAGAAGGTTATACCAGGCCGTACAGGTTCTTTGGCATAGAATTTGTGTAGGGCTCTCCTGCACAGGGGTATTTCCAGCCCTCAGATTTGAAAATCACTTGAACTGGATCTTTAGTCTGTGTTATCTTTTCTAAAGACAGTCTTGGGGCTGGCCGAGCAGAACGTGTGACTGGCATTGTGGAGGTATGGTGGTGCCACCATACTCAGCTTATACCGAGCTGTGATTGAGAGCGTGCTCACCTTTTCGATCACGCTTTGGTATGGTTCCATCACGGCCAAAGAGAAAATCAGACTGAGTAGGGTGGTCAAAACCGCTTAAAAAAATCATAGGCAGAGATCTTCCTAGCCTGTACTCACTGTACCAGCAGCGTCTCTTACGAAGAGCAAGTCTTATCTCCAGTGATTCCACCCACCCCAGCAATGAGCTTTTCCAAATTTCCAAATTCTACCATCAGGACGCAGGTACAGGTCCATCAGTACCAGAACCAGTAGATTCCGCAACAGTTTTTCCCCTCTGGCTGACGGCGCTCTCTCTGATCAACCAATCTGGAGAGAGCGCGAGTGGCGAGTGAGAACGACTGTGTACAGTCAGCTTTTAACTAAATCAGATGTTACTGTTCGTCTCTGTGTGTGTGTGTGTGTGTGTGTGTGTGTGTGTGTGTGTGTGTGTGTGTGTGTGTGTGTGTGTGTGTGTGTGTGTGTGTGTGTGTGTGTGTGTGTGTGATTTTAGTCTTAGTAACTGACATCAAGACAAATTCCAATGTTTTTATTGTTTTGTACATGGAAACATATGGCAATATGTGCGTCACTCATTATTTCTTTCCATTTTCAAATCCAAGCTTATAACACACCTTTTCTCTGTTGCATATACGTAAAGACCATTTTATCTGCTGGCTCATCATGTGTGTGTGTGTGTGTGTGTGTGTGTGTGTATGTGTGTGCGTGTGTGTGTAAGAGAGAGTTTTTTGCTCCTTGTAAATCAATGTATTTTTGTTGTTGTGTGTGCTTGTTTTTGTATTTTGCTTTGTGCTTCATTACTGCGATTGTAAAGCGCCTAGCGCACCTTGGTGATTAGGCGCTATATAAATTACCCTTATTATTATTATTATTAATAAACTATCTTATCTTATGCTCAGGGTGTCAACATGTTTGCTGATCAGCGTGGTGTAGTCGCCGTTACACAGTACAGGACACTTGTAACATACAATACAACTTTATTGTCTGTTCCAAGTCAAAGCACGACAGAAACATCTGCCCAGTCTTTCAAAACCACTCATGTATGATGAGATGCGGTGACAAGGACAATTCTACCAGCGTGACACCACACAAGTTAAACACCTTGCTAGCTGAGGCAGAGTCCGAGCCACCAGCACTTTATGTAACTAAAACCAGTGACATCACAAATACGAAGCACAAGCTGGACCTTACAAAATATGAAGTTCACAGTCCTGAAACTATACCATCACGGATAATTCACAAAGTACATACACGCTGCCACAAATCATAGCCAAAACTATGGCTGCACAGTATCCAATCAATGTAAAGAGACTAACACACAATGCACACTCAACGAGTTAGAGAGAGAGAGAAGAGAGAGAAAGAGAGATTATTTCACCCTGGGTAGATTTCTTCTACAACCCATAAGAGTATCAAGTTGAATAATGTAACATTGGTTTTCTTGACAATGAAAGTCTGACAATGAAGGATTACAAAGTTTAGAAATAAAATTAAATTGTTTTTTTATGTTCGTGTGTGTGGTAGCACAGATGAACATTTTGAAGTCAACGCTGTAATTGTAATTCTGTGTGGGAAGAAGGCTTCCGAGCCTGTGGCAAGTAATAACTGCTCTCAACATGAGTGATGTCCTTTGCAGCGTCATCAGAATTACCTTATTTTATTTTACCTTCACCTCAGTGAAATAAATTTAGGGTTGGCGGAAACAGAGCTCTTCTTTTTTGGCTTAAGCAGAAATCAAAATCAAAATTCAAATACTTAGGAGCCATTGTGACAGATGAGGGATCAAAACCAGAAATACTGTCCAGGATTACGCAGACAACAGCACTGACAAGACTGAAGACCATATGGAAGGACAGAAACATCACGCTCTGCTCCAAGATCAGACTGATGCGCTCCTTAGTCATCTCAGTGTTCTTGTATGCCTGTGAGTCATGAACTCTCACAGCAGACCTTGAAAGGAGGATACAAGCCACTGAAATGAGATGTTTTTGAAGGCTGCTTGGCATTTCATACAGAGATCACATCACGAACGAGGAAGTGGGAAGCAGAATCAGGCAAGCCATCGGGCCCTATGAAGACCTATTAGCCATTATGAAAAAACACAAACTGAAGTGGTATGGGCATGTCATGCCAAAACAATCCTGCAATGTACTGTGCAAGGAGGAAAAGATGGGAGGACAATATCTCAGAGTGGACAGGACTGAGGCTGGGCGATACGCTAAGAATGGCAGAGAACAGAGGAACGGAGGGAGCCGGTTGCCAAGTCATTAGTGGTGCCCCAACAGTCGACAAGACTACGGGATATAGATAGATAGATAGATAGATAGATAGATAGATAGATAGATAGATAGATAGATAGATAGAAATCAAAATCAGAAAATACCACCATTATTTCAAGTGTTGCGTTTTTTTTTTTTGTTTTTTTTTTGGCTCAGGCAAACTGTCAAGCAAATTGTTGAATTAAATTATAATCATAAACATGGGATGGGTGGAGGGGGGTTTGGGGGGGGGGAGGGGGGATATGATCACAGTAAACAAAGCATCAGAAATGAGAAACAAATTCAGGACTCAAAATCTAAATATTCACTGAATGAACAGTTTCTAGGCATTTAGGCATTTCATCAGTTTGAACTTCTTTTAAAAGAAAGAGCAAAAACAAGAAGAAACCAACAAACTAACACACAAACAAAACCACACTACAAGAAAGAAATAAAGAAAGAAAGTAAGAACAAACAGGATATATTTACCAAAACCTCTGGCATACTTACCGTTTATCAGTGACCTTGAATTCCTTGCGGAGTTTCTCAACCGCCATGTGAGCACCCTCTAGTGTCAATTTGTACATGGTCTGATGAAGCGACATGTCCACATATGACTGGCCAAACTCATCCTCTAGGCGACGCTGGTGCCGCAGCAACTTGATCTGCTCCTCTGTTTGCTGACAAACATACACACCTAACCATAATTGTTTGCTAACAAGTCACTGATATAACAAATATGTTTGCAGTGCTACAGTGTCTTTATCCATTACATGAAGTAATGGATTGAGGTTGAGGCTCAAAGTCCTCACGGCTCACATTAGAATGGTTGCCATTTAGTGATTTTTAGTATAACCTAAAAAAATGTACCTCATAATTGTTCTGAGCGGTTTTCAACTCTTTGGTACTCATAGATTACAGATCCAACTGATGACACTCTGTCACTGTTGAGCATTTTGATATATTCAAGATGGCTGCCAAGATGGCTGCCAAGCTATAAAAAAAAAAAAAAATGCCATAAAACATGTTTCATGCAACACAGAGGGCTATATTTTAATGAAATAAACAGGAAATATGATTTAGGTGACATTGAAATGAATATGTATATTTCTGATGTTTGTTTACATGCATATATTATTCAAGATGGCCACCAAAACATTACAAATGACGTGAAACATTTTCTACGCCAAACAGAGCGCTCATTTTGTGACAGAAACCAGGATATATAATTTATATGATATATTGCAAGAGTTAAGACATACGTTATTGACCTGTAATTAGATGCTGATTATTCAAGATGTCTAGTCCCAATATGGCAACCAGTATATTTTAAAAACTGACCCTAATTTAATTATGTTCTGTACCAGACAGAATGCTAATTTTTGTTGAAAACAGCAAAAAGTATAACAGTTGTAGTGAGTGAAACACACAATAGTTCTAACATTTGATTGGGTGTACATTATCCCATATGGCATCTAAGATGGTTACCGGAAATTATGATTTAAATGGAACATGGGCTCTCAATTACACCAGTCATAATGCAACACTCTTTTTAATCCGAACAGAAAATGTAAACTGAGGAAAAGTCACTGATGTTTTGTGACGTGACTATATAGAGAAGTATTTCTAGACCTGCAAGTATAGTTAGCATGTGCAAGTTCCTTCTTTTATGGGTCAAGGACACAGTCAGTTACATCTCGCATTCCTCTTCTTCGTCGTCTTCATTTTCTTGCACAGCTGCACGTTTTGTCCACAGGTTTTGGCAGTTCTCATTGAGATGACACCTGCAGAAGACTGTACATATCATTTGTGCTGTGGCACATCGTGCTGTTGAACAGGGTTCATCTGTGCCACAGCTACATTTAACATCCTCAGTACTTCCGCAGGTGCGGCTTCGATGCCAGGAGGCAGCCTGATAGGCATCAAAGCTAAGTTGTCCTTGTACCACACAAAGCCAGCTGGACTGAGATTTGGTGGATCAGGGTTGAGAGCAGTCTTCCAGAGACATGCTTGCAAATGGCCACGTTTCACGTTCTCTTGGAAGGCTGCAGTCATTGGTGGTAGTGACCTCAGCTTGGGAGTGGACACCACCTTCTTGGATGTTCTTACTAGCCATGCTTCGTACCTGATCTTTGACATGCTCTCTGTACATCTGCACCCATAACAAGCACCAATGAAATGGGTTGCCTGGTGGATGATGTCACTGAAACTGGCATGTGGGTCCCTCAGGCTTTGAAGACGAAACCCTTTGAGAAGCACCCTTAGGGCCCCACATATAGACGACTGTGTCACAGCCTGAAAGGGCATGTGCTGCAAGCAGTTCAGGCACAATATCCTTGTGTTTCTTCACACTTGCCGCTATGTCAACATTATGTCCATTACAAGGGCAGCAGTAATCTTGCAAGATGTAATAATGTAAGAGCAAAATGAACACATCTGTGTCATCCGACATTATCCTGATGGATGTGTACCCTTGCTCCTCTGCCTGGATTATTTGCTGGGCAATAATGATGTTAGCTTCTTCATGAGTTGTCCGCATATCATCTGCTGGGGAGGGGATGCCCTTCATGACTTATGCTGGGACGGAATCATCACCGGTCAGTAGCAGCTTGTGTTGAATGATTCTCTTGGCCTGAAGACCAGCCACTTTGTCTAGCAAATGCTCACAGATGATGGCGATGAGCTGTGTTTTATTTTCCGTAACAGTTAGTGCAACGTTTTGAGGTGGTAGTGGAGTGTCTAGCCTCAGCTGGTGATGCCTTGTGGCTGTTTCCACAGCATGAGAGGATCTGGTGGCACGTTTGAGGTACACATCACTTTCTCGGAGCTTTGTGATAATGCAGCCTAGAAAGCTGTCCACATACATTTTTACAGAGCCTTGCGATGGCCAGTATATTGTCCACATCACTGCACAGCCATCTATGATGACAACATCTGCCTTCTGGCATGTACATACGGACATCTCGCACTGCAACTTTCGTTCAGTACTGACTTTGTTGTAGCAAGTCTCATGTGTCCATTGTCCGTAAACATAGATGTCGGGATTAGCTCCAATTCATGTTGTAACAGGTTTTCAAGGTCTAGATTTCTTGTACTCGTCAGGCCAATAGCTCAATTGTAGATCAGTTCTGTGTGTCATACGTTGCTCCAGGTCCTCGTTTCATCTTTTTATTGCTTACTGCCATGTTGACAATTTTTTTGCTCAGGGAGGCATTGAATCCGTCAGGCCACATTCTTTCAAAATCTTGCATTTGTGAAATTCCCAACTCAAGAGCTCCATCAACATTGACGTTCTGGCTGGATATCATTCCCGTCGCAATGTTGACAATTTCATTGCTTGGGTGGTCATCTGGAGTGAGTGGGTTGATGCAGGCTTGAAGTTTCTTTCGGATTTCTTCTTTGTCTTTTCTATCAGACTGTATTCGGGCTTCTTTGTGAATAGTCACAAGTGATGCAATGTTGTGTTCTCGGCTGTTAGCAATGTCTCTGATGAGCTGACTGTATGTATGGAGACTGAGTGCCCATCTGTTCTGCGCGCCAGGATTGAGTGTAATGCCGATCAAGCCACCTGGACCGTGCCCACATCTCATGAAAGTTGTTTCGATGAGCATGTCAGACCAAATGCCATTCTAGAGTCCAGGCTTGTGGCGCATCACATGCTCTCCTCGGAGAAACCTGTCTAATACCTTCTTCAGCAGACGCTCCATAGACCTTAGGTAGTACAGGCTGTACCTCGCATAGTTTCAATGAGCAGCAGCAGCACACACACCGTGCATGCTTGCACACGCGCACACACGCACGTACTCATGCACGCACACACACACACACACACACACACTATTTCTTACTGACATCTGTAGTTACTAGTAGCTTCTCTGCATGTTTGAGTCATATTTCTGTTTGTTACGGCAGTTTGTGCTTTATAACTGAAAAGTACCAAAAAACACGATTATTAACTTATGACCATTATGGGCTTCCATACTTTTTCCAATGTAGCTTTACCGTCTCGCACGTGTGTACTAATTTTGTCTCCTACTTCCATGATAACCCCGATGTATGATTTCCAACAAAAGATTTGCATTAACAACGCAAATTAACATCAGCATTATTTAGTACATTTTTCAACATGACATTGATAATATAGGCCAAACTATCATAATCTCAACCTAGTCCAGGACGGCCCGGGCTTTGGCCAGTGCAGCGGGACGGCTAAAAATGAATGACACATCTCCTATCTGTATAATATTAACAACGACAAAGAAACCGCAATTATAAGAAGTACTTTGAACGAAAAGTAAATAAAATATCCTGAAAGATTAACAACACTGCATGATGATCAGACTGGCCGTGCGGCCACTAATCATTAGTCACGGTCGGCCGTTAAAACTCCGCTACTGGTCAATCCTTAAATCATCTGCAGGAAGTACAACCAAAAGGGTTTAAACAGGTACTCAGTACCGGTTTGTCTTGCGTGTTGGCGTGAAAATAAAATCCACTCAAATAAACAGTAATGTCCAAAAGCAATATACTCTGGAACAATGTTTATGTGCTGACCCTTCACTGATAGCGGTCTGAAATCTTTGGTAATTAAACCATAGGAACTCAAGCCATCTGAGGAACGTGGGTACAAAGTGAGATCAGCAAGAGCCTTTGATTCTCATGTGCCCCAGTCCCTGCGGGGGCTCATGAGGATCTTTGTTTCTTTCAGTTAGGCGGTGTTCATTTTCTCCTTCAAAAATAATGGAGGCATGCACTGTATTACGCACATTAAAACCCGGTCTGACGGCAAATTCAAATTGGATCAGCATAAATCAAAGTATGTTATATGTTGTTTAAATTGTTTGACGAGACACGGATCGCGATTAGGACCCGAAACAACATAAAGACTGCCAAAGTTTTATTATGTATACATCAAAATCAACTGCAAGAAATTAATTTCTTTTTAGGGTTATCGCGACAGGTTTACCAGTAGCTCCATCCCCCGCCGACCCAGGAACTGCCCGTCAATCGTCACTTTCAGAGTCTGCTCGCATACACGGTGGGAGTCAGCAAGAGATGTCGATTTTTGTAAGCCTCCGCTCTTCAGCGGAAGCTCATGAGATTCTATGCGTCTTGCAGATGCTGAGCGACTTGCCGGCGCTTTCAGTACAGGCTGGTGTGTGGTGTCCCGCGTAGGCTAAAACTAAACAGCGAGTTTTATTTTTTCTTTAATTAATTTTAATTAAAAATGCTCAAGATGACAGAGTGTCATCAGGCGGATATGTAATCTGTATGCATCAGAGAAGTGAAAACTGCTGAAAAAAATTATGTGGACGTTAGAAAGAGGTATCAGAGGCTTCTTCCAGACTACATGAATAGCCAATCTATGTAAGTTCTCTGACTGTGACCTTGACCTTTCAGACTGCTCATTCGAATGAAACATAACATAAGCCTTGACATAAGTACTACTTGGCCAAGTTTTACTTCATAGTTGGCCACAGTACCAGTTAAATCATACTTTTCCCAGTTGTCAGGTTTTTGTGACAGCCGAGCATATCCTATGAAATGCAACTTTTCAGATTCAACATGAAATGTGCCTTCATACACAAGTCCCCACACGTACAAAATAATTGACAAACATAAGAGAATGAGCGGCGACATTCAGTGCAGTGTAACATGCTTGTCTACTCACCTTCTCTGCAAAGATGTTGCCGACACGATGAAAGCAGTGACCAGCCTCCTCCAAAATTTTTGTGCGCTGATCGATGGTCTGATGGACAAAAAGGAGCAACATCATGGCTGTGTACAGGCTAAATATAGATTTAGAATATGCAAACACTATATGGTACCCAGGTTTAAAGAGACAATCAGCTGCACTCGAAAGGGTACAGAGACGAGCAACAAAGCTGGTCAAAGAATGTAGAAATATGACTTATTCAGACAGACTCAGATACTTTGGATTACACTCCTTATGCAGACGTAGAATACGTGGAGACTTAATCCAAGTTTTTAAAATTTATAATGGCATCGACGACCTAAAGTGAGAGAAAGGAAGTATGAGTCCCGATAGACAATGAATTCAATAGAGCCGCATCCATCATTAATTTACATCATTTTTTAATATCAAAATTTTGACCCCAATTTTACCCCCGTTAATTCTGAATCAACCCTTTGATTTTAAAAAAGTGATGAGTATGACTGATGCGGCTCTATTGATCTGATTATCTTACGGGACTCATACTTCCTTTCTCTATAACTATTGTCTCTGTCAATACCTAATCATTTACCTGATCAAGTGATGCCAAGTGAAACTTAATACTTATTAACAAGTTGCAACTAACTTTTAGGAACCTGCAGAGGTAACCTTTAAGTGTGTTGCCATAAGAACTTATTAATTACTTACCCTAAGTTCTTACAAGTACTTACCCTAAGTTCTTACAAGTACTTACCCTAAGTTCTTACAACAACTTGACTTAAGTCACAACTTACTCGGTCAGATTTGTCAAGATACAAGGACAATAAAAAAACTTTTTTTTCTCAGTAATACTCTGGCGGTGGTGCAGATGGGGTTAAATAATCAGGTACAAGTGGTGTAAGTGGCATGGCATTTTTCTGTGAAGTGTATGACATTAATAAACGATTACCAAATCTGATTTTTATTTGTTTAAAAGAATGTGTAGTTTTTCTGTGGTTTCCTGTACCCCTATCTTTTTTCCCTCTGCTAAAAAACTGGCCTTCAGTTCTTCAACATTTACGGGAGATTGACTACGCATCTTATTTTGTATTTCAGACTTCTGTTTCTTGTAATTATTTAAATCATCCTGGACTCTCTTAAATTCCTCATCATCAATAAAATTATCGTTCAATGCCTTACTGATAATAAGTTTCATACTGCTCAGCTTTGCACCAGCAAGTGTACTCAATGCTTCATGTTTCTGTAATTTCGTGTGAAACCTCTTGTTTAAGGCTTCCAAACCAAAGCATGCTAGGCATGTAGCAACGCTAACTGCCTCAACTGCTATTCCAGCCAAACTTCCAATTCCTGTGGCGAACAGAACGATACCCCCTACAGAACATGAAGCTGAAACTGCGCCAATAGCCATAGAAGTGTTTTGAACAGAATTAAATACTGACTTATACCTCCTTTTGCACCGTGAATATTTCGCTTCTTCTCCTTCCAAATATTTCAAAGCTTCTGTAATATTATTTAATCTGAATGCATCTGCCTGTAATGTTTTATCTGAAGCAATTGGCACAGCTGTCACCTGTGTATCAGGCGCAAGTGTTGTTTTAGTCATCACATTTGTTTCAGTCGGCTCAAGCGTTGGTAGTTGCGGATAGAAGTTTACCATTTTTTTTTATTGACAAATATTTTTTTTATTTAATCAGCAATTACATTTTGCAACTCTTCAAAAGTATACAATTTGCTGGCATAATAAAATGCAACAAGATCAATGTGTTCAAGGTTTATGTAAGTTAGACGAACAAAAGTTGTTTTGTCAACCACCACCTTGACAGCTGGAACACTGCTCGAAACATTAATAACATCATTATTTTTTGTAATGGCAATAAAGACCTTTGATGATTCTGTTACTGTTTCGTCCCATGTAAGTTTAATTCCCTGTGCAATTTGAGCCTCTTTAGCAGTAGTTACTGATTTCATGATAATTTCAAATACTATTGTCACTTCTCTTGTGATGGTAAAGTTTGCTGGCATAAACACAACAGAAGTATCTGATCTACCCTTTCTAGTTGTAAGAAGATATCTCCGTCTCTCATAATTTTCAACTTTCAGTTTTTCTCTGCTATTGTTGTCTGGGGCAAAACTTGGAACAAGGCTTACAATAAGCGGCCCCGAGTTAACAACCTTCCTAAACACTAAGGCGCCTTCGTCATCAGTGTATACATAAGGACTAATAAATTCCAACTTTATGTCCCAGTCAATTGTGGGTGGTGGAACAGGTACAGGTGAAACCACCCACTTACTACCCACATGTATTAAGTTGTAAGGCGCATTATTTACAGGTGGAGTAGGTACAGTAACATCACGTAGCTGACCAAGTTTAGGAATCTGTTTTTCACCGTCTTTCATGTCAACAATTACTTTCCTCTTGTACATGCCATTTGAATCAAGTTCAAAACCATATATTTCTCCAATTTCCCCTTCCTTCTCAAAATCCTGGACGTCTGCCAAATCTTTCAATTCTGTTACTGGACATGCAACTGGTATGATTCTCGACTTTGGACCACCACTCATTTTTTATAAACAAAAATAAAATTATTTAATTTCCAACACTACACTAAAATCATGCATAACAACTGGTTTGTCATCCTGATTAGTTACAGATATACTCAGTGACTCAAAGAAACTAGAACCTAATTTCTTAAACTGCAAATTAGGAAATCTAACAACTACACTTTCACAATACGGAGCAGTTCCAGTAGGTAAGCATCTCAACAAAGTTGAAGGCTTTCCATTGTGAACATTCTCAGATGTGTTTAGTTCTTTCAAATAAACATTTAGCACTGTGTGTACTGACAAATTGACAGGGCGTTTTCCAGTTATTTTAAGTTTTTTGGTCTTCATTGTTATAATACCAGACATAGCTTCATCTAAATCATCTGATCTCCACCAATCTTCGTCAATATAAAATCCAAGTAAATATGCAAATCTATCTGAAATTTTTAACCAATCTTGTTTCAGAAATTCTAATGTAACAAGTAGGTTAGCTGGATTTAAAGTTGCTTTAATTTTAAATTTACTTTGAAACCATTCAGCTATAGTACAAAAGTCATAATACCCAGGTGGTATAGCTTCAGTCTTTCCATCAAAAATTACTTTATTATATATATCATCTGTTACATTAAACCATTTTACTGTATAGAACATTTCATGGATAGCTGCAGCCTTGCTACCATCACGATTATCAATCCCATTAGTTAACCACACTGGTTTGCTTGTGTCAAGATTTGTTAAGGTAATAAACATTTTTATTATCTCATATAAAAAAGGATGGAATTTAAATCACCAACCATTACCACAATGAACGCATTTCAATTTAATGTGGATGCCAAATATAATGTTGCACCTACTTATGAACAGAAAATAATTCAACTAAATCAACTCGACATAGCTGTGTCTGACGCAAGCGTACAAGATTTATTTCAAGTGAAAGTACCGAATCCATTTGACCATTATCTAAACCCTCCAATAACAGACGACTCAACTGCAAGAAAGTGGTCTTCAAGTCCACTACAGATGTTTCAAAACCAACTCAACTTTGCAATACTATGCTCAACTACAGGCAGTGGTGTTTCATTTACAGACCACTTGAATCACTCAAACAAACTGATTAGGTCTGTCTACCGTTTTCATGTTTATTACCAGCTTAGACGTATACTGTCAGAACTTCATACACCACTGCCAACTGAATCCAGTTTCAACAGGTATAACAACCCCATGGATATGAAAGCATTTGAACGTTTATGTAATGAATTTAACATAAGCACTAAGTATGACTTCACACAAAAACTTGATGATCACCACGGCATGGACACATTGTATTATGCTATGAGTCACAGACAATACCCTCAAGATTATTACCCTGGTTACACTTCATTCTCATCAAAATCACAAGTCTGGTTAGGATCAATAGAGCAGAAACAGTCTAACGCCTGGACCACATTTATTTTAGATAAATCTGACGGGTTTACTCAAGCAGGAGTCGAGCGTGTCAATGAGTCAATCAGAACATATGTCTGGTGTATACTAGGTGCACAATCACTAACAAAATCAAACATTTTGAATGGAAGTGGAAAATTTGAAGCACAAAAACAGTTTCTTGCAAATCTTGAAGATTCAATTAATTCAACAGTCGATCTCCCATCAAGCATACAACGCTATCAATGATTGATTGATTGTACATTGCTTAACGTCCCGACAGCAACAAGGCTTTCTCAGGACGTGCCTGCACTGCTTGCGGAAAAAAAACAAACAAACAACTAAACAGAACATTGAATGTATGTCGCCAGCCGGTCAAATACATTAAATAAACCTAACACATGGGGCCTAAATAAAGCTAAGACCATTTAGCAACACACATCCAATATCAAGAGCTACAGGCAGTGCAGACAGTAGGGAGAGTTTTAAAAAGGCAAATACAGGTGAATGGACAAAGAGTAGACAGAAACACATGCCCCAGAATAGAGAGAAAAACCCACCCTGTGGGGCTGACCAGGGTGACCCTGGGAACTAAAAAATACCTAACCCCACCCAAGTCCCCCAGGGCAGACCCGGGTGGGGTACAACGCTATCAAGACGTACTCAGATATGCCAGATCAAAAGTTGACTTTGTAGTTGGCATCGGGTTATACATGTTACCATCTGACCTTCAACTCCAAATGGGGACAATAACAAATTATAATAATGAAATCATTGTTGCAGGTGTTGGTCAAAAACTCGGTCTCAATCAATCTGTAAACTTAGGAGCCACAACCACACACGTACAGCCGTTAAAACCATTACAGACGGTAACAACCCCGCCCCCGGCCCCGGCCCCAGCCCCATCACCGGCACCCATACAACCAGTACAGTCAACACCAACCCCTGACACTCATGAGTCAGAGAGAACTGCATTGGTAATAGGCCTCACTGGATTAGGGGTTTTACTTCTTTATCTGTTTCATTAAATAACCCACCATCAACCCTCCTACTGTAACCAAAAAGACCCACACATGTTCTGCCATAAACCCTACTGCCTTTGCTGTAGTAGTAATCAGCCAACTGACAACAGTGCCTATAATGCCAGGCAAAGCGTCCACTGCTTTCAGAGCCAATTTCTTAAGCAGGTCTGATATGTGAGACAGTTGTTTCTTTACCCATGACTGTAAATCTTTTGGGTCTGTTGGAGCCGGTGGGGTTGGTGGTGCTGGAGGCAGTGGTCCACCACCACCACTGCCGGAGACAGCCAGCACTACAGTACTGATAATAAATCCCAGAGCTGTAATTAAACTAGCAATTGTGATACCCTGTTCTCTGAAAAGTGTTTTTAGTCTCTCAGCCAGAGTAGTGTCTTCATGAAGTATTTTCTGAATAGTTTCTCTAATTCTGTTGACCTGTGATTTCAGTTTTTGTCTTCCAATACTAATTGTTTCTAACCGTCCTGATCTTTCTATCTGCAAATCATTTAATCTGTGTTGTATTCTTTCTTTCATTTCTGTGTCAAGATTTCCATTGTCTGCTGTAGCCAGTTTCTCTTTTTCACGTTCTATGTGTTTATCAAGCTCTCCCAGTTTGGCAAGATTATTAACCATCTCACCTCTTATTGTCTGCAGTGATTTATCCAATCCCATAATCTCCCTCATTGTCAAAGGTGGATCATCTATTGTTTTCAAAGCGTCATTTATTTGCCCTTCAGTAAATGAGGTTTCTTGTATCACAGTGTTTGCTATTTCTGGTAGGCTTGTTACTGGTGCCATTTCAATCTCTTGCTCTGTTGGCAACTTTGTTTGCGTGTCGTGAAGCGCACTAACCAGTCTTGGGGGAACGGGAGACCCTCCAATTCCAAGGTACCTTGCCAACCCAGAGTTACCACCGACTTCACCTTTAATTGTACTTAAAGCTCTAAACTTAGAAGAATTGTTTTTATGTGTTAGATATATTTTCCCTCTGTCTGTATTTACAAATAAATGTCCTTTTTCGTATTCAAACTGGTTAGGATCCAAGACATCTGGGCGCGCTCCAACACTGTCATAAAATGAGTTTACTTTGTCTTTTAGCAGTTCGTGATGCATACTAGAACTAGTTACCATTCCAGTCATATCTGTGATACTGGTATCTGAGACATGCATGTCATCCATTTCAAAATCTTCATGATTAAATCCTCCTGCTGTCATTGTTTTATTAATTTATTATTTTTTATTGTGCATAATAAAAATGACACAGTCTTACGGATCAAAGTTAGACCCATACAGAAAACTACGTGAGCCTCTGGGTGTTAAGGGCATAAGACAATCAATCGTCATCACGAACAATCCAAGTACCATAGACCAGAATCAAACACTTACAGTCAAGTTTCCAAACCTAGGTCCCAGTGACGTTATTGTTCCTGGCACTGCACGCCGAGCATTTAATATTGAACTATCATCAGACGCAGATGTAAACAGAACACTGGTTGACAATCTTGGCAGAGCAATTGTTAGGACTATTAAAGTAAAACTTGAAGGACAGGAAGTGTTTAGTCTTGACGACTCAGATGTATTTTACTGTTACAAAGATCTTTGGCTCACAAGAGAAGAACGAGAGGATCGTATTTACCAAGGTATACAGTCTGATAATGTTGGTAAACTTCGAATCAATGCAGCAGATAAGGTAACTACTGGGGTACCAAAGGAAGTTATATTAGCAGAAACATATGGAACCAGATTTTACATTCCACTTGAGTTTGAAATCCTCACAGCTCATTTGCCTTATTATCAAGGGGCACTGAATGACCGTCTGAGCTTTGAACTAACTTTCAATGACTACTCCAAAGTTATTAAATCATCTGCCACAGATGCAACATACAAGATCTCTAACATTTCCTTGGAATATGAAATTGTCACACATATTGAACTAGCCAGACTCATACAAAATCAGTACCAGTCAAGACTTCCAATTTATTATGACAGGGTGATTAGACATAGTTTAATTCCCAAAGACAAGAGTGACCCAATGTGGAACTTAAACTTAAACACACCAGCCAGGTCACTGAAAGGTATTCTTATGTTGTTTGTTGAACCGGTGAGTCCATACAAAAGAGATTCAGAAAAATTCTACAATCCTAAGATTACACATTTGTCCTGCACAATCGAAGGCCGCCCTAATCAAGTGTACGCTTCAGGAATGTTACCTTATCAACACTATGACGAAACCACAAAGTATTTTGCAGGAGGAAGGATTAGAGATAAACCTGCAAACATTGCGTGCAAAGATCTACATCTGTATGATGTTAGGATCGGACAATACCTTACAAACAAATACGCACTGTGGCTAGACCTTCGTAGTACAGATGACGATTATCTTCATGGGTCAGTTGATTGATTGATTGTACATTGCTTAACGTCCCGACAGCAACAAGGCTTTCTCAGGACGTGCCTGCACTGCTTGTGAAAAAAAATAAACAGAACATTGAATGTATGTCGCCAGCCGGTCAAATACATTAAATAAACCTAACACATGGGGCCTAAATAAAGCTAAGACCATTTAGCAACACACATCCAATATCAAGAGCTACAGGCAGTGCAGACAGTAGGGAGAGTTTTTAAAAGGCAAATACAGGTGAATGGACAAAGGGTAGACAGAAACACATGCCCCAGAACAGAGAGAAAAACCCACCCTGTGGGGCTGACCAGGGTGACCCTGGGAACTAAAAAATACCTAACCCCACCCAAGTCCCCCAGGGCAGACCCGGGTGGGGTCTTCATGGGTCAGGACGAACTGTCGAGAATGGTAGTGATGGGATTACAATCCAGATACAAAAGAAGGTTGAAACTGCTGCAGCCATTAACATATATTTGTACCTGATATATGATGCACAACTCAATATTGCAGAAAGCAGACTCAGTGGACACATATATTAAAATTATATTGTGCATTAAAATGAACCTGAGCTTAATGACACTCGACCCACACTGTGGATTGTTTTGTGGTGCCACAGGGTGTGGTAAAACTGAATTTGTACTTAACCTCTTACAAACAAGATACATACACCACTTTGAAAACATTGTAATATTTTGTCCAACAATAAAACACAACAAAGCTTATCACAACCGTTTATTCATTTGGACTGACAACAACATATACTTAGTTGACCCTGAGAAAAAACTGAATGACTACCTACAATATTTTTACAAGCAATTTGAAGGACAGCCAACATTGTTTATTGTTGATGACTGCTCAGCAGAGAAAGACATTGTCAAGAAGAGAAACACTCTGGCAGAACTTGCTTTCAGTGGCAGACACGCAAACGTCAGTGTATGGATTCTCACTCAGAAATATAATGCTGTACTGAAAGATTTTCGAGAACAGTTAAAGTTTATCTGTTTGTTTTACTGTAAGGATCGTGACAGCTTTGAAGACTGTCTCAGAGAAAACGATGTCATCCCAAATAAGCATGAACGTGATGATGTAAAAAATAAACTGAAATCAACTAAGCATCTAAAGCTCATTTTAAAGACAGATCAGCCCACAGGGTATGGGTTAGTAAATTAATTTTTGTTTTTTTAAATAACAATATAAATGAACCCTGATGAAATCTTTCTATTGAATGATATCAATGCTGTAGAGAACAAAGACTTAGACTCGAAAAAACAGCGGCTTTTGTCTGTGATTGTCTCAGGCAAATCAAAGGCTTATCTGGGTAGACAATACATGACAGAGGATATTGAATCTCTTAGCTCGGACGAACTAATCAAGCTTCATTCAAAATATGAAAACCACATCGCTTCACTAATGACACGTGATTTGAGTCGATCTCTTGTATGCCTATACACAAAAGCAGTGAGTCACTTTCTACCTGTGGATAGTGACAGTCTTTCACACGACCTTGAAAGTAATCCTATTGTTTCAAGTACAATTGGCAAATTAGCATGTGTCATGTTTTACAAGTTTGGAAATTACCTTGCTCCTGTCGTAACTTTGCTGGTAACTGGGAGTCACATCGATTTTTCAAAAATAAATTTTCTAGAGAAAGAAAAAGAAGGATCAAATGGACGAGAACAAGATGACTACACAACTGAACCCGGACCCTGTTTTGACACAGGTTCAAACTGTGACTAAGGCTAAAAGTCCAGGTCGAATAGAGGCTGGTAAAAGATTAGCCGAATATAATAGGCAAAAAAAAATTACAGCTTAAGGCACAAACAGAAAAGACTCATGTGACTGACCAGGCGTCACTACCGTCAGTACCGTCAGGGCCGTCACACCCTCATCAAAGTGAGAGACAAACAACTAAGTCTGACCCCCGCCCTGACCCCGACCCCGAACCTCAATCAACAAAATATATAGTTGCCGGATTTGTTGTCGGATTTGGTTACGTAGGTTATCAATTATACAAAAAATACAAACCACAGACTCGTACAGTGACCAAAAAATCAAACACTCCAAAAACAAAACCAGAAGTCTCCACATTACCAGTAACACCCAAAGCCGTTGACCCATTTTATATGCAGTAAATAAAAATATTATTTTAATTTTTCTTGTATTAGAAAATGAATGACACAAAGAACTTGATGAACCTTGTCTATCACTCTGCCGTAATCAGCGGACTAGCAGTAGCTTATTCTATGCTGGGGAAAAGTCTACTCAAAATGAAATCAGCAGACTTGAGTAGACTTGACTTTGAAGACAGTGCTAAGCTAATTGTAGTTGTTACAGCGTCAATTGCTACGAAAGACTTTCTTGTTAAGCAGGGAATTATTCCCGAAAATGTTTCTATGTAAATAAAAATAATATGGCGACGATAGCTATTATGATTGGAGGTGCTATGGTTAATGCATTGGCTTTCAGTGGCTCTAATTATCTCTTTTCAAAAATGGGTAGAGAAGACTCTGCTCTGGAGATGAGACGACACAATGAGGCGTCAGAAAAATTAGCACAATTGATTGATTGTACATTGCTTAACGTCCCGACAGCAACAAGGCTTTCTCAGGACGTGCCTGCACTGCTTGTGAAAAAAAAACTAAACAGAACATTGAATGCATGTCGCCAGCCGGTCAAATACATTAAATAAACCTAACACATGGGGCCTAAATAAAGCTAAGACCATTTAGCAACACACATCCAATATCAAGAGCTACAGGCAGTGCAGACAGTAGGGAGAGTTTTAAAAAGGCAAATACAGGTGAATGGACAAAGGGTAGACAGAAACACATGCCCCAGAATAGAGAGAAAAACCCACCCTGTGGGGCTGACCAGGGTGACCCTGGGAACTAAAAAATACCTAACCCCACCCAAGTCCCCCAGGGCAGACCCGGGTGGGGAAAAATTAGCACAAGCCCAACAGGATTATGAAAAGAATAGAATTGAGAAACTTGATTTCATCAATGAAAAATTGAGGCTAGAAGGTCACGCACAGCATACGTTTTCAAATACAGACGAAGCAATCAGGGAATATTTTCTTGTCACAGGTGAAGACATGTCTATCCCGAAACCAAAACTAAGTGACTATTACAAACCAAGCACACAACAAAGAAACCGGGAGATAATCTTTGTTCTAGTGGGAATGACATTTGTTTATTTTACAGGAGTTTTCATTGCTAGAAAAAATGGCAGCCGAAAATAAACTATCAAAAATATATTACTCTCCATCAGGCTATTGGAAAGGACAAACAAGTATTGAAAAATTACATGCCGCTGTGGGCGGAGATATAACACTCAATCAGGTCAAGCAATGGTTACAGAGACAGGCAATTTGGCAGATATATCTCCCTGCTCCAAGAAAGATAATAAGACCTCATTTTGAGAACACAACACCTAATGACACACACCAAATGGACCTTTTGTTCTTACCACATGACACAATAAGAAAGAAACGATACAAGTATGCATTAACTGTCGTAGACATTGCTTCAAGGTATAAAGACGCTGAACCCATATCTGACAAAACAGCCAGTACAGTTGCGACTGCTTTATCAAGTATCTATAAAAGAGGTCCTTTAAGATACCCCAGACTAGTGCAAGTTGATGATGGATCTGAATTTAAGGGCACAGTTAATCAGTTATTTGATTGATTGATTGTACATTGCTTAACGTCCCGACAGCAACAAGGCTTTCTCAGGACGTGCCTGCACTGCTTGTGAAAAAAAAAAACCAACTAAACAGAACATTGAATGTATGTCGCCAGCCGGTCAAATACGTTAAATAAACCTAACACATGGGGCCTAAATAAAGCTAAGACCATTTAGCAACACACATCCAATATCAAGAGCTACAGGCAGTGCAGACAGTAGGGAGAGTTTTAAAAAGGCAAATACAGGTGAATGGACCTCGGGTAGACAGAAACACATGCCCCAGAATAGAGAGGAAAACTCACCCTGTGGGGCTGACCAGGGTGACCCTGGGAACTAAAAAGTACCTAACCCCACCCAAGTCCACCAGGGCAGACCCGGGTGGGGGTAATCAGTTATTTGCTAAGCATGGTGTACTGGTCAGACGAGGCATTCCAGGTGTGCACAGATCACAGGCAATTGTAGAGAACTTTAACAAACAGTTATCAGAAAGACTTTTCAGTTACCAGTATTCTAAGGAACTCATGCATGACACCCGGAACACTGAGTGGGTTAAGAGATTACCACATGTGATAAAAGCAATGAACAATGAAGGACACCCAAAACCTGCTGATGCTATTAAATTGAAAACAATTACAGAGTCAAAAACAATGTCAGCACAGGCACCCGACACAAGTTTATTTACTAAACAGGTGAGATATTTATATCAGCCAGGGGAGGCTGAAAATGACGTAAAGCGCAGGGCGACAGACCCCATCTGGTCAACATCCGTACACAATATAAAAAAAATAGTCCCCGGCGCAGACGCAACAATATATTACCTGTACGACCCTGCACCCCAGAGGGCATTTGTCAGAGAAGAATTACAGATTATTCCCCCAGACACCGTTACTCATTTCAGTAACTAAGTCGTCAATTAATTCATCAACCAGTTCATCACAAATGTCTTCAGATAACTTGAGCCTGTAATGCCCAGGTGCATAAGCCTTTTCCTTACTGTGAAACACTCTTTTCGTGTCCCCAACTGCCAGTGACTTTTTGTGTGTTTGTATCATTTCAAGATTATGTTTGTTTGATCTCAGTGACTTGTTTGGATAATTAGGCATTAATGCACCATCTAACACTTGCTTGTAATGTTCATGACGTATGTCTTTATTTTTTATTGCTGTTTTTTTAATTCCTTTGGCTTTCGACTGACTACCCTTCTGGTGCAGTATAGAATACATTTTTGATCTCAGTCCAACGTACTCAACTATTGGCACACCATTCAGTTCATCCTTAAACTTACCAGGCACTTTCTTGTTTTGTGTGCTAAACAGTGGATGATCCTTAGGATAGTCAGATGTGTCATACATGTGTAACTCTGTTTTCATGTCTTCATAAAAGTCTTCAGTACACACATCAATGATCATAGAGTCAGTGTCAGTGTATAACAATCGACACTCAGGATACTTTGGTTTAAAGTAATCATAATAAAATTCAAGCATCAACAGTTTTGACAACTCAAGAATTGCCATACCAATGAATACTGGCTTGTCCAGTTTGACAATCTTTTTTTTGAGTGACACTGCATACAATGATGAATGAAACTCTTTGTACCCTGTGTACTGAGGCTTACCTGTAAGTTTAATTGCACCCGATTCAGTTGTAACAAGTCTCACATCTTTTCTGTGATGAGGATTTTCCATTGTCTTGCCAAAACAGGCATTGTTCATAAGCTTAAAGAAGTCTTTGTCAAATGCAGTGTTGCCGTCCCTGGCACGCAATGTTGTGTTCTTCATTATGTAATCTTTCATGAAAGCACTCTGATCAAATTGAATTCCTCTGTGAACTTTCTTTAGTACTAACCCGTGTCTGATGTAAAACTGCAACAAGCGGTAGTGACAAACGTAATTGAATTTATCATTCAAATTTGGTACAAGTTTAGTGTCTTCTTTTTTCCCTGTCAAACTCATTTTCTCAACAGCCAACGGATAATCATTGTGGTAATCGTGTAGGTGGTGTGGGTACTCTAGGTCGACTTCAAAGATCCAACCCTTTGTGTCGTTTCGGTCAAGATTCATAATATTGTTAATTAACCCTGACTCTGTTACATCATACTGTGACAAATCATGCAGACAAAAGTTTTTCAAGGGCAATAATTCACACATCGCCCAGCCATACAAATTGTTAGCGTCAAGGTACGTAATGAATGACCTTGACCCCGGGCTTGAGGGGTCAAACCCCCGGCCAAGGTCACCATAACTGTCCAGATATTTGTTGTTGGCTCTGGCATAGTTGTTTGAAGCTATACTAATGCCTCCCCTCAATCCACGTTCCACCATTTCACCCATCGTACGATCAGACAACAGGTCTATGGATATCTTACTGGATTTCAAAAATGCATCCCATGTCATGCCAGGACTAGTTATGTAACAAGCAGGGTCAAGTCTGTAGTGTAACAAACCCTTCTCACGGTAACTTTCAAATACGTCTGCTAGCAAACAAACGTCTGCTTTCAAGTACTGGTCGTGGTAGTCACCAATCGTCTGACATCCTAACTTCCCCCATGCATCAAGTGCGTGTTGGTATTCAGAGTCAGAAATACCTTTTCCAGTTAGTGTAGAATAAAATTTCTCTTTTGGTGGCAGTCTTGTTTCCTCAAACACAACCCAGTGATCAATGTACTCATACGGATAGACACCTTTCTTAATCAAGTCTGGTTCAAAATATTTACTCGTTATTGGATACTCAGTCAGTCCTTCTGCAAGACTAGCCAATCCTAAAGATAAATGTTGCATGGAGTCATAAAATGATAATTTGTCTAACCTAAAAGTCAAGTACTTCTCAGTTGTCTGGGCAATACAACTTATGTTTTTGTACGACTCATCTACAGCCTGCATGATGATGTGTGAATCATAACCTTTGAGATTGTGGAAAAAGATTGGTAACTTGTATGTCTTAGGATCTATTTTTAATAACAAGTTACAATTATTATGTGCAGCGCCTCTGTAACGCCCAGTTATGTGATCATGGTCACGAATTTATCACATCCCAGAGGTTGTTCGCAAATCCAACACGTCTCAGCTGTATCAAATTTTAGTTTGTCTTCTTCTGTCATCACCAAAGGCATCTGACATGTTGTGAGATATTGTACTACCTGACTGTACAGTTGTCTCATTTCTGTTAAAAACAGACATGCTGCATTTTCACCCCTGTAGATAACAGGTTCTGAATGAAGACCGTCTGACCTAACAAGAATGTATCCAAAAGAACACACCACTTGGTCACTCAATTTTATAGTCTTTGGTAATGACTCTGGAACAGGACCTTCATACGGAACAACCAGTGATTCAAAATCAGCGTACACTACAAACGGCAACTTTTGCTGATTCCCATAGTTCTTAAAATACACTTGACTACCAGGATCAGGGTACTTAAGTACAGTCTGTATATCATCAGGTGACCTACAGTGTAAAACATGTTTGTGCGCCACTGCAATAGAAGAGAATCTTTGTAAACATCTATTACAAAATTCCTGTTTGCCCTTGTGTTTTGTTGTATGATTATGAATTAGACGTGACATATTCCTAATAATTGTGTAGTGAAAGTTATTGTCATCGCCGATTAATAACATGTCAACATGTTTATCTTCTGACTGCCCATATGTTGGAGCCAGTGTTGATACTCTAATGGGTTGTAACTTGTCAACAGACACATTATCCCACACATACACATTTACAGATATGCCAGGATTTAATTTTTCAAACAAGTCTATGTCCTCTATTTTAACAGGGAACTCAATGCCACTAAAATCAAGTTCGTTTACAAATTTGATGTAGTTAGATACACGTTCAGGTTTTGATTTTACAAAGTGTAGTTTAGCAAGCACACACCACATGAAACAATAGTTGTCATTGTTCTGTATGTTAACAACAGCCTTTTTGTTTGCAACCTCTGTTGGCAGTGGCAACCATGCTTTACCTAATATAGGATGATACCTAGACTGCTTTAGTTGTAGTTCATGTACATGTCCTTCGTGCCAACCAGACCCCTTCATTCTTGCACTGTCAATTGCCTGTAGAAAGTCTGGTAATAGTCTGTCTCTAAACACGTTCCCCAGTTCTCTTCTTGTGTTAACAGTGTGTTGTCTTGTTGATATATACGATACAATTACCTCACCGTCCACTCTAGTGAATTCTATTTTCGCAACAACCTGAATCTTCACACTGCCTGTCAGAAGATTTTGTTGTATGACAGAAAAAGAGTTTTCTATTGATTCGTAAACATTATTAGTATTGGATATGGGTAAGTTTGTTGTGTGAAACACGTTTCTTAAACTAGATGAGCCAGGGTTTGATGGGTCAGGGCTTTGAGCATTGTCCATCATTTTTATTTGTCCGTCAAAATAATAAAATAAAAAAAATTACCATTGTCACACCATATGTAATACTGTATTATCTGTAGTTATGATAAACAAGTCAACTACTTTCCTGGTGTTTGTCTTGAAGTCCTGTCCTGCAGGTGCAATATTACTTTATTGAACGTAACACTTTCAATATAACAATGTAGTTTTCTTATTTGATTAAATATGTCTTCACACAGTACCTCAAACCAACGCAAGTGGCCACTGTTAGCATTATAAACTTTAAAAGCATTTGTCTTAAGATCAACAGTCTCATAATCATAACCTGGTAATCCATCTGAATATTCCAGAGTAACATTATATGTCGTGTATATCCTTATTGACGGTGTTGAGAGTTTAAAGCTGGGTCCAAACACACGTGTTTTTAAGTCAGTAAAGTGCATAACATCTTTGAAGCATTCTGTAACATCAAACACTTGGGTTTGTCTGTCTGTCATTTTTATTAGACAAACAAAAGAATAATTGTTATCAAGCAAAATCATGTTTTCTAGGAAATTACACTGAATAGTAATTTTATACGTTTGCACCAATCAGCTATGTTGTCAGTAACGTTTTACATTTACACTGTGTTACTGCTTCTATGTAAGCTAAATGGATTTAGATTCAAACCACAGACACACTCACTCAGGTATAAAACTCTATGTATTTCCTAGTCAATGACATAAGGGGCATAAACACTTGAAAGATTTAACCACTGTACAGAGTTGTCTCCCATAGACTATATGTTGCATACCCAAGTTGGTAGACAACTGCGTCACTGATTTGTGAGTGAGTATTCATTGAGGATATCCTGTTTGTGTGTAGCAAGGATAATGATTTCAGGTATGTTCATTTTGTAGTCTTAGCTCAGTGACATGTCTATTTGTGTGTGTGTGTGTGTGTGTGTGTGTGTGTGTGTGTGTGTGTGTGTGTGTGTGTCATTGGATTATGCAGAGATTCAAAAATCTTTACAGTTGACTCAAACCCGATTAAAAACAGTGGCTCTTGAGAATCTCGCCATGCTCATAAGAATCTGTGATCGAGTGGGCTACATGTGAGAACATGTTCTGTGTGTTTGTGTATACATGTTCTGTGTGTTTGTGTGTGTGTGTGTGTGTGTGTGTGTGTGTCAGTGCGTGTGTCAGTGCGTGTGTTTGTCTGTGTGTCAGTGTGTGTGTGTGTGTGTGTGTGAGAGAGAGAGAGAGAGAGAGAGAGAGAGAGAGAGAGAGAGAGAGAGAGAGAGAGAGAGAGAGAGAGAGAGAGAGACCACCGTTTGATTTCACAAACCAGACATGAGTCCATAACCACTTGTACAAAATCACCCCTTTTTTGAAATCACGATGTTTCCCTGTTGACTTTTGACATTACTTAGCGATTTGAAAGGGTATAGCTATAAAGGCCATTGACGGGTAAGAGCCTTTTCAATTGATTGTACATTGCTTAACGTCCCGACAGCAACAAGGCTTTCTCAGGACGTGCCTGCACTGCTTGTGAAAAAAAAACTAAACAGAAAATTGAATGTATGTCGCCAGTCGGTCAAATACGTTAAATAAACCTACAACATGGGGCCTAAATAAAGCTAAGACCATTTAGCAACACACATCCAATATCAAGAGCTACAGGCAGTGCAGACAGTAGGGAGAGTTTTAAAAAGGCAAATACAGGTGAATGGACAAAGGGTAGACAGAAACACATGCCCCAGAATAGAGAGAAAAACCCACCCTGTGGGTTTTGATTGATTGTACATTGCTTAACGTCCCGACAGCAACAAGGCTTTCTCAGGACGTGCCTGCACTGCTTGTGAAAAAAAAAACTAAACAGAACATTGAATGTATGTCGCCAGCCGGTCAAATACCTGTGGGGCTGACCAGGGTGACCCTGGGAACTAAAAAAATACCTAACCCCACCCAAGTCCCCCAGGGCAGACCCGGGTGGGGTAAGAGCCTTTTCAAAATGCGGCTCGTGTCTGAATTGAAAAGGAATGGAATGTGGCCGCTAAAAGCGCGGTGTGAGGGCAACACAAAAGGCGATCAACCGTGACACTAGCCGGCAGCTCAGGCTTACGGTAAAATTGTACTGACATGAGTGTCTGTAAGTGTGTTTGTAAGTGAGTGTGTATGTTTGATTATGCGTCTGTTTGTTTGTTTGTGTGTGTCTGTGTGTGCGCTAGTGTGTGTGTATGTGTGTGCGCGCGTGCATGTGCGCATGTGTGCGTGCGTGCGTGTGTGTGTGCGTGCGTGCGCGTGTTGGTATGTGTGTCTGTGTGTGTGTATGTATTGCCTGTGTATATAACTTGTATGGCAATCTGTAGTTATGTGTGTCTTGTGTGTGTGTGTGTGTGTGTGTGTTTGTTTGTGCATGTGTTCATGCGAATACTATATTGGCACCTCTCAGTAACAGCCTTTCAAAAGCCTTCAGTGACGTGGTCGCTTATTCATAAAAGCATGTCTGCATTAAAAGGAAGTGTTCCCCTCTCGCATAACTTAAATTGAATAGCGACGTTCCGCAAAGAGCATTCAACTGTGAAACGATTAGGCTACACAGGTGGGTAAACAGGTGGCTTATGAAATAGTGCGCGCCACAGATTTAAGAGACAACCCCCCCGCCACTCTAGTGCACTATCAGGTTTTGGTTTAATTTGAGAAAACGGCAGTGTGGTCCTTAATGACCGTAATTAGTAATTAATTAAGGTATTGGCAGAGACAATAGTTATAGAGAAAGGAAGTATGAGTCCCGATAGATAATCAGATCAATAAGGCTGCATCAGTCATGCTTGTCAGTTTTTTAAAATCAAAGGGTTGATTCAGAATTAACGGGGGTAAAATTGGGGTCAAAAATATGATATTAAAAAATGATGTAAATTAATGACTGATGCGGCTCTATTGAATTCATTGTCTATCGGGACTCATACTTCCTTTCTCTAAAGTGGAACGACTTTTTTGCAACACCATTCTGTGACAGAACCCGAAATACTGAAGGGAAAATCTTTGTACAGCACTGTAACACTAACCTGCGGAAGTTTTGTTTTACTAACAGAGTTGCCATTGTTTGGAATGACCTACCAGTTTCATTAAAAAAAGCATCTAATATAAATTCTTTTAAAAACCAGCTGGACGAATTACCAAAATTTAAAGAGATTTTTTATTCCTATGATGAATGATTTTATAGGAAAATTGCATGCATAGCAGACCCATAAAAGAAATAAAGAAAGAAAGGACATTTATAAAGGCCTCACGGCCTATTTTGTCCTCACAATACTACTACTACTACTACTAAATGTGCACGACGTCAGTATGATGACCTTTGTGTACTTCACATACACTTGCAGCCTGACTATCATTATAAATCAGGGGGATGAGAGGATTGCCTGCTGTATCTAACAGCCATATAGAATGCAAAAGGATAAATGTGTCTTACCATAATCAGACATAAGGCTAAACAAAACTCTTTAAAGAATAATGTATTTTTTATAAGCTAGAATCAAACACCATCAAAGTGTTGGGGTTTGACATGAAAAGTCTTTGGTGGGGCGCTTGCCTGCCATCGCTGCACTGAAAGTATACACAGAGGTGTTAGAGGTTGGGGCAGCCACAGCTGCACCAGGGCCTTCAACCAGTTTTTTGGCGTCCAGAAAGGACAGCCCCTTCTCCACACGCACCTGCTGAATCTTGCACTCGGATATCCAACGAGGGCATTTCTTGTCCGAAGCCATATGCGCCCCCTGGCAATTCACACACAAGGGGGTGGCTGTGCAGGATTCAGCAGAGTGTCCGGGCTGAGTGCAACAGGCGCATGAAGCCTCTGCCTGGCGGCATGTCTTCTGCCCATGGCCATACTTTTGGCACTTAAAGCACCGAAGGGGGAGAGGGACGTACTTTTTCACGTTAAGGAGTAGTCAAGTCAAGAAACTTTATTCTTCCAAATACATGTTGCCACGTACAGGAAAATTTGTTTCGCCACCTCAGGTGCAACTCGCAATACCCCAAACTCACACAACATTTACAACAACAAATGGACAATGGTTCGGGACGGGTGAAGCCCGTCGCCAAGGCGTCTCATGGCCAGCGCCAGCGGCCCCAACCCGACCTGAACCTCCCTAACACAAAGCAAACTAAGGACAGCCCTATCATAGTATCTCTTAAACACGTAATATGTTTTTTACACTTTCTGCTTGGCTGAGACTAGTTTCGCAAATAAAAGTTAAAAACAAACAAACGCATAAACAAAAAAAAAGACAAATTATACTTCCACAGTTGCTACCTGGGGGCCCGTCGCTATAGATCAGCACCGGCTATTAGACAGACATTCGCTCCGGCATAAACAGTCACCACACCTTAATTATAACTTAACTTGCTTAGAATATAACTACACACCTACTCATTTTGAAGCAATAATAATAAAACTACAACATTAAAGTGAAAAGCACGTTGTTCCTAATCTACAGTACACACATGCGCACGCTGTCAAGTGTTGTAAAAAAACACAGTCAATGTGTCGGGGAAGTGTCCGTCATCACATTACTCGGCTGGAATGTGGGGGCCCGAAGCCTGCCAGCACTCGCCTCGATGCACGCACGCCACTCCTCTGGTGTTGAGCGTGGCGTGGGAAGAGCCACTCCTGAGATGATTAAAAGGGGAGAAAAGCACGTTGGTTCTTTGCCACAGCATAATGCGCGCTGTTCTTCTGAGATCCAATTTCCATGGTACTGCCTATCAAACTATCAGCCGGCGTGTATAAACTACCAGCATTGCACTGACGGCGGAGGAAACTACTGTTGAAAATCCAATTAAAAGCCGCAGCACAACAAATTCACAAAAGTCATCAAACAGAAACACCAGTCATGATGCAGCATTGCAGGGCCCGACATCATATATCAACGAAGGCACAATGACTGCTAAAATACTGCGGGTGGCGACTATTTCTGCCGGAGCGGGCGGCCGGGAGGTGTTGCATGGGCGCCATCTTGTCTGTCTAGTAATCTCCCCAGATGGTAGTAGGAGGGGTGGGGGTGCCAAATGTCAGGATGATGGTAGGGAGATGAATCTCCCCACCACCTTGCTTGGAAGCGAAGCGCCTGACGTAAGTCACCCCCTGAGACGTAAGGTTCCGTACAAGTTCATCTTCTGACAGTTCTGCCAAAGCTTGATCTTTGATTACGCCTCTTGACGAATTCATAGTCTTGTGAGGTGTGACTTCCACTGTAGTGTCTCCAATAGAAGAGAGCCTCAGTAGCCCGCTAGAGTGTGCCCAGCAAGTCACCAGACCTGAGGCGCTGGGCATCAGGCCTGCCAACACGGCTCCTGAGAGTCTCCCCCACCAGAAAAGGATGCAGCTTGGTAACAGGTTTCTCCTTCACCTTGCTATGGACAATGAGGAAGCGAGGCCATACGGCCGACGCCTGAGGCGTCGCTTCCTCACAGTCCGAGTCACTGTCATGTTCAATGTTGATGGCTATGTGCCGCTTCTGTGCAAGTTTTTGTTTTTTTGTTTTTTCCATATTATAATAGTAGAAATATTCATCCCCCGGGGGTCCCCGCCCGCCACCGAGCCCAACAAGGGAAAGTGCAAATGTCGGCAGGTCTCCAGCCGACACACAATGGAGACTGCCCGAAAGATTTACTCAAGGGGGTAAGCCCGATTGAACCGTTTGAGCCACCGCCTTCTATCACACCGTTGAATGCAGGGGAATACTGGCGTAAAGCACCTAATCAGCAGCAGAGGCTATAGCATGGTGCTCCGTATAGCAACCCGCATGTCAACAGTGGGATAGGGCTCAACGTGACAAGAGCCGATTGATTAGGCCGGTACGACTAGCCTCCCGTTTAGGTAGAAGTCAAGGCCAAAGTGGAGTGCTTCAGCCACCAGGATCCTCTTCTCCCCTGACACAGGTCTCCAAGCACGGCAAACACTTGGGATCCAAAGGACCAAAAGCTCATGAGTATTTTTAAGGACCAATCTAACATGGTATGACCTGGGTTAGCACAGCTCCTTAAAACCTGGACCAGTGAAAAAGACTGAACAACATATCTGCTGACATCAAGTCTAATCCTGGACAAAGATGGCACCCCTCTGCTAGCCCACTCAGTCAGTGACCCACCCATGCCACGTGGAGGCCGGTGCCGAGTGGGCCGTGAGTTCGGGAGAAAGCAGTTAGTTAGTTAGTTATTTGGGTTTAACGCCGAGCAGGCGACTAAGGCCATCTCACGGCGGGATGGGTAAAAATCTGGTCAGCCAGACTAAAAGCAAGGTCATAAGACAAGATGTAAATATAAATTAAAAATCTCAGGCTAAAATGTCGCACGTCTTTAAAAGAAATGTCTACAGACTCTCAAAAAGGGCAAATAAAAAGATTCACATAGTCTATGAATGCTCAAATCTTGTTAAAAATATTGCATGCTCGCAAGAAATTGAAGATTTTGTCCGGGGGAACATCCCGGAACAAAACCTTCAAGGAGTCTGCAGTAAAGTGTTTATATCTGGTGTCAATTAGGTCAACACAATACAGCAAAATGTGTCGAACAGAAAACTGCTCATCACAGGCAAAACACCATGGACGCTCATCCTGTTTAAGTAAGTAAGAGTGCGTAACATACGTGTGCCCGATGTGGAGCCGAGCAAGGACAGTCTCCTCACGGCGGCTGCCGCAGCGGAAAGGTAGACTGTCAGACAACTTAGGAAGAGCTTCATGAAGCTTGTTCCCTTCCTCTTTGTCCCACTCGGACTGCCACTCGCGGGCTATGTACGCACTAATCACAGGTTTAAAATCACTATAGACAGTCTGTGTGTCAGGGACAGGGTCACTGCGGGCACTGTTGGCAGCAGAATCTGCGATTCTGTTGCCTTCGATGCCCACATGGCCTGGGACCCAAATAAAAATGATGTCATAATATTCCTTCATCAAGTCTGCGTAAAGCTCTCTAATCTGCACCAGCAGTGGATGGTCTGTTCCCGCGCCCTGAAGGGCCTGCAGGGCAGAAAGAGAGTCAGACAGAATCAGGAAGTTCCTTTCCCCGAGACTGATAGGCATGCTTGAGTGCCAGCAGAATTGCCTGCAGTTCTGCACTAAATACAGAGGAATGGTCAGGGAGACGGAGCTTAAATGGGCGTTTAGGATGGCGAGAGGACACTGCAGCCGCAGCCACCCTCCCATCCTCAGACTTGGACCCATCTGTATAAAGATGACAATAGCCAGGAAAAATTGAAAGGAGTTCATTGACATAGCTGCCAACTTTGGAGAAATAAAAATCCTGACTGGCCGGGGTCCAGGGGCCGCCTAGGCCCCGGCAGGGTGCAGGGGCAGTGCCCCGCTGGGGGGGTGCAGGGGGGCTACGCCCCCCGCTCGTAAACGAAAATCAGCATTTTGATGGCAGTTTGGAGGCCTCTCCTTGAAGCAAAATTCAAAATAATAACCAGTTTGTATCCTTTAGTTTGAAGTTATTTACATTCACATCAGCACAAAAAAATCATGGCTGAACAAAATAAATCAATGGAAACGAAAAATCAGCATTTTGAAGGCAGTTTGGAGGCCTCTCCTTGAAGCAAAAATCAAAATAATGACCAGTTTGTATCCTACAGTTTGAAGTTTATTTACATTCACATCAGCACAAAAAATCATAGCTGAACAAACTAAATCAAGGACAATGGAAACGAAAATCAGCATTTTGAAGGCAGTTTGGAGGCCTCTCTTTGAATCAAAATTCAAAGTTTATCTACTCTTTTGATGGTGGGCAAGGGTTTGCAGCAGCCTTCAGCTGATTTTGCCTTCAACAGCAAGTCCTCTCTCTCTCTCGTCTCTTTCGGTTTTAGTTGTGTTCCACACTTTCATAATTATTTCACAAGATGCTCTTACTTTTTCATGTATTCCTTCGTTTATTCAATTCATCATTCAGTCTGACCGCCAGACAGTCTTTATTTTTTCTTCATTATACTTCACTACTTATACTTATACTTGGTGTTTCTTACGTTTTTCGTGCAGACTGATGTCTTTTTGGCCGCCGTGACCGATGTTTATGTCCGCCCGGCACATTTTACAAAAGGCAAAGTGTTCCCCCTTTACTCTCGATTCGTCGATGTAAGGAAAGGAACGCTTGTAGTCTGGATGGAACTTCACCAAACACTTCTGCTTCTTAGGAGGCATGATTTTGTTGAAAATCGAAAATACTCTGTGACCAGTTGTGAAGATCGTTGAGCATGTGCTCGAGGGCAAATTCGAAGGAACCGGAACAAACAGAATGGACGGAATTTGCCGCGCATGCGTAATCAAGACTGGCTGTGGGTCCCCGAAAGCTTAGCGGTACAGTATAGCGGTAGGCTCTCAACTACAGGCGCTTGACCCCGCGCGGTACGCCAAAATGCCTCGAATTTTAAAACAAAGCTTGAAAATATGAAAATCGGGAGAAATGTACAAAAAACCGGAGAGTCGGGAATTGAAAAAAAAATCGGGAAATTCCCGATAAAATCGGGAGGGTTGGCAGCTATGCATTGAGGCTCTGTTGGTATATGGCTGGTGGAGTACAATCCTTCTTGTGGGCGGTCAAGTCCAGCAAGATGTCAGGAACTGGTAGTAGCCAGGGTGGAGTGACGTGTTGCAGAGATTCCAAAACTTTGTCCAGGTCCACTCCGGCCACCTGCAGATGAGGTCGGACACGGAAGGAAAGTGGACGGACAGCTCCCGGATGGGCATCGTAAATCTCTGCAAACGACGGGTTAAAAACACAATCATAGGCACAATCATAGGCAGTATTTTCAACAGGATCATCCTAGAGAGAATGAAGAGCTCCGTTGACCCCCAGCTGAGAGACCAGCAAGCAGGATTCAGGAAGAACCGATCATGTACAGACCAGATCGCCACTCTCCACATCATCGTGGAACAGTCTCTGGAGTGGAGCTCCCCGCTGTACGTCAACTTTGTGGATTATGAGAAAGCATTTGACAGCGTGGACCGAGAGACTCTGTGGAGACTCCTACGACACTACGGTGTACCCACAGAGCTCGTCCGCCTGATCAAGAGCAGCTATGATGGCATGACATGTCGCGTGATCCACGAAGGGCAGTTCACCAGAGAGCTCCAGGTCAGGACTGGTGTCAGGCAGGGGTGTCTGCTGTCTCCGTTCCTCTTCCTACTGGCCATAGACTGGGTCATGAAGATGACCACAGAGCACAGACGAAGTGGAATACAGTGGACACTGTGGACACAGCTTGACCACCTCGATTTTGCAGACGACTTGGCATTACTGTCCCACACTCATCAACAAATGCAGGACAAGACCACGAGGCTTGCTGACATCTCGTCCCAAGTGGGCCTCACCATTCACAAACAGAAAACAAAGACAATGAGGCTGAACGCAACCAGGGAAGAACCAGTCTTGCTTGCTGGCACCCCATTGGAGGAGGTGGAGTCCTTCACCTATCTCGGGAGCATCATAGACAAAAAAGGCGGCACTGATGCAGATGTCAGAGCACGAATCGGTAAAGCCAGAGCAGCCTTTCTCCAGTTGAAAAAAGTGTGGAGTTCCAGAGAGCTGTCACAACACACCAAAGTCCGGATTTTCAACTCCAATGTAAAAGCAGTTCTCCTATATGGAGCAGAGACATGGAGATTGACAAAAACCACAGTCAACAGAGTACAGACCTTCATGAACAGTTGCCTTAGAAGAATTTTGAAAATCCACTGGCCAGAGAAGATCAGCAATGTCAGACTCTGGGAGAGAACAGAGCAGATAACAGCAGAGAATGAAATTGGGCGAAGAAGATGGGGATGGATCGGTCACAGTCTGAGAAAGCCAGCTTCCAGTATCACTAGGCAGGCATTGTCATGGAACCCCCAGGGAAAGAGGAAAAGAGGTAGGCCGAAAAACTCCTGGCGTCGAGACCTCCAAGCAGACATCAAGAGACTGGGAACCACCTGGAGTAGAATCGAAGGAGAAGCACAGGACAGGAGTTGCTGGAGGTCTCTCGTCGACAGCCTATACCCGGGTAGGTTGATTGTACATTGATTGTACATTGCTTAACGTCCCGACAGCAACAAGGCTTTCTCAGGACGTGCCTGCACTGCTTGTGAAAAAAAACTAAACAGAACATTGAATGTATGTCGCCAGCCGGTCAAATACATTAAATAAACCTAACACATGGGCCTAAATAAAGCTAAGACCATTTAGCAACACACATCCAATATCAAGAGCTACAGGCAGTGCAGACAGTAGGGAGAGTTTTAAAAAGGCAAATACAGGTGAATGGACAAAGGGTAGACAGAAACACATGCCCCAGAATAGAGAGATAAACCCACCCTGTGGGGATGACCAGGGTGACCCTGGGAACTAAAAAATACCTAACCCCACCCAAGTCCCCCAGGGCAGACCCGGGTGGGGCACCCGGGTAGGGGTGACAGGCGTAAGTAAGTAATTGGCAGGATTGTCTGGATGGGCCTTCAGCTTCAGAACGTAGCTGAGCATGAGGCGGATGCGGCGGAGCCCGAGAGAAGGCTCCCCTGCCTCTGCATACAGACTAGGAACTAGAGATGTCCTGAAGGCTCCCAGACATATGCGCAGACCTTGATGGTGAATTGTGTTCAGACGCTGTAGAACAGACTTTGAAGCCGAGCCATATACATACCACAGAGCCGTAATCCAGTTTGGACCAAACAAGGGACCGGTACAGTTGAAGTAAGACAATGCGGTCTGCACCCCAGTCAGTACGACCAACGACACGAAGAATGTCGAGGGCCTTCTGACAAGAGGTTCTAAGGTAGGTAACATGGTTGCAGAAGGTCAATCTTTTGTCAAAGATGACCCCCAGAAACTTTGCCTCTTCGGCCACCTGAATTGGCACTCCAGCAATGCTCAGGGTAGGTTTTGGAAAAAATTTCGTCTGGTTAGTAAAATGCACACAGATTGTCTTGGAGGGCGAGAACCTGAATCCGTTGAGAGACACCCACCCCTGGATGCGATCAACGCACAGCTGCAAGCGCCTCTCAAGGGACGCAAGTCCTCGACCTCGTGCACACAAAGCAAAGTCGTCCACAAACAAAGAGCATTCAGAATCATCCTTGACGGCCTTTACAATGTTATTTATTTTAATGCTAAATAAAACAGGAGATAGAATGCTGCCCTGCGGGACACCCATCTCCTGTTCAAAGGAGTCGGAGAGGGTGGAGCCCACACGGACATGGAACGACCTGTTAGACAAAAAATTGTGACTAAAAACAGGCAGGTGCCCTTTAAAACCCATGTCCGACAAATCAGACATTATACCATACTTCCAGGTAGTGTCATATGCCTTTTCAAGATCAAAGAAAATTGCATAGACATGCTGCTTGTTGACAAAAGCATCTCGAATAAAAGACTCAAAGCGAACTAGATGGTCAGTTGTACTACGGAAGCGCCGGAAACCGCACTGGAGGTCTGTGATGAGACCACGTGACTCAAGATGCCACACTAGTCGGGCGTTGACCAAGCGTTCCATAGTCTTACATAAACATGATGTCAAAGCTATTGGCCGGTAGTTGCCCGGATCGGAAGGATCCTTACCCGGCTTGGGGATTGGCACAACCACAGCCTGGCGCCAAGATGGCGGAAAACGACCAGTTATCCAGATATGGTTAAAGGCCTTGAGAAGTACAAGGAGTGAATCCTCAGGCAGATGAGTTAGGAGCTGATAATGGATGGTATCTAATCCAGCAGCAGAGTCAGTACATTTCTGCATGGCTTGCTGCAATTCTGAAAACGTAAAGGGGGCATTATAGTCTTCCGAGTTATCTGATATAAAATCACAAGCACAAGATTCTCGCTTCTCCTTCTCTCTCTGGAAGAAAGGTGAATAATGCTCTGTTGAAGAATTATGGGCAATGGTGGAGGCAAGCAAATTGGCCACAGCCTTTTTATCTGTGACCAAACTGGCACCATCTCTAAGATGGCCGACAGAAGCCGAGCCACCCCTGCCCCTAATTCTTCGAACAGCCTTCCAGACCTTTTGGGACGGAGTCCGAGAAGATAAAGATGAGACGAAGCGTCTCCAGGAAGCACGGCGTTCACGTTTAAAAATGTAACAGGCTTTCGCCCGCTGTCTTTTAAATGTTAAAATATTTGCTTGCGACGGATTACGAAAAGCACGTCGCTGAGCAGATTTGCGTATTTTTTGGGCCTTGCGGCACTCTTCATTGAACCATGGTACTCTCGGCTTCCGAGGGACTGATGTAGAAGTTCTAGGGATGGTTTCACCTGTTACGTCCAACAAAATCAAAGTAAAACAAGAAACAGGTTCTTCAGCTGACATGACCACCTCCTCTGTAAGACGAGACTGACAGAGGGAGGCGAACAGAGGCCAGTTAGCTTTCTTGAGATTCCAGTGCCCCACCGGCGAATCCTCCTCACAGCTGACCGATGACAGGACTACTGGGAAGTGGTCACTACCACACAGGTCGTCGTGAACCTTCCAGTCAAAGTCCAGCATGAGAGAAGGATCACACACAGTGAGGTCTAGAACAGAACTAGATCCGGAACCTGAGTTAGAGTATGTAGGTGAGCCATCGTTAAAGACACATAGGTTAAGTTGAGAAAAAACATCTTCTAACATCTGACCTCTGCCATCATAGTGGTCACTACCCCAAAGGTGAGCATGACCGTTAAAATCCCCCATGAGAATAAATGATTGTACATTGCTTAACGTCCCGACAGCAACAAGGCTTTCTCAGGACGTGCCTGCACTGCCTGTGAAAAAAAAACAAAAAAAAACAGAACACTGAATGTATGTCGCCAGCTGGTCAAATACGTTAAATAAACCTAACACATGGGGCCTAAATAAAGCTAAGACCATCTAGCAACACACATCCAATATCAAGAGCTACAGGCAGTGCAGACAGTAGGGAGAGTTTTAAAAAGGCAAATACAGGTGAATGGACAAAGGGTAGACAGAAAGGCATGCCCCAGAATAGAGAGAAAAACCCACCCTGTGGGGCTGACCAGGGTGACCCTGGGAACTAAAAAATACCCAACCCCACCCAAGTCCCCCAGGGCAGACCCGGGTGGGGTCCATGAGAATAAAGGGAGGGGGCAGTTGATCTACTAAGTTAAAAATATCATTGCTACAGACCCGCAGTGATGGTGGCAGGTAAATACTGCATATGGTTATGGTCTTTTTTAAGGTAACCCGAGCAGCGACAGCCTGAAGACAGGTGTCGACGCTAACGGGGCTACATAAAATTTGGCTACTAATGAGAAGAGCCGCTCCACCCGAGCGCCTCTCCGAATCAGAGCCTTTATGTATAACATTAAAACCATTAAAAGACACAGGGTCAGAAGTCTTCAGGTAAGTCTCCTGAAGAGATATTACTGAGGGGTTATCATCATCATCATCATCATCAGTCCCTTGCCCGAACTGGGCGTTGGGGGGACTGAAAGGCAGCAGCAACAGACAGTGCTCTCCACTGAGTTCTATTTTGGGCGGTGGCAAGCAAGTCTGGCATCTCGAGTTCGGTCCATTCTTTTATGTTTGCGACCCAACTCTTTCTCTGACGACCTCGCCGACGACTTCCTTCGAGAGTGCCTTGGAGGATAGTCTTGGACAAGGTGTTGTGTCGGGTCACGTGGCCAAACCAAGCAAGCTTGCGCCGTTTCACGGTTGCCAGAAGGGGTTCATGTGGGCCCACCAGGGAAGTGACGATGCTCCGTACATATTCGTTGGTCTTGTGCTCGCGGTACGAGATGCGGAGCAACTTCCTCAGGCACTTGTTCTCAAAGGCCTGGATTTTCTTTTCTGAGTCTGCAAGCAGTGTCCAAGTCTCACAGCCGTAGAGTAGAATAGACACTACGAGGGACTTGTAAAGCCTGTACTTGATGGTGAAGCTGATGGAGTTACTTCGCCATATCCTGTCCAGCCTGGCCATTGCGGATGTTGCTGTACCTATCCTGATACGGATCTCTGCTATGCAACTACCGTCTTTGGACAGGGTGGCTCCCAAGTACTTGAAGCTATTGACCTCTTCTAGCTTCTGGCCGTTCATGTGAATGTTGCTGCTGCTGTCGCTTGTGGTGTTGATCATCACTTTGCTTTTATCCGTACTGATCTCCATGCCATAAGACCCTGCGCTAGTTGAAAGTTTGTCTGTCAGGTTTTGGAGCTCACTATTGCTGCCTGCCATGAGGTCAATGTCGTCTGCGAATCGAAGATTGCACAGGGATCTGCCACCAATAGAGATTGAAGTATGGTGGTCGTGGAGGGTTTCCTGCATGATCTTCTCCAGGAATATGTTGAAAAGGACAGGAGAGAGCAGGCATCCTTGACGGACACCGATCGTCGTCCTGAGGGGTTATAGAACTTGACTAAAAGACGTAATTCCTCAAAGTTAGCTCGAAAACCACGACAATTCCACTGAAGCAAAGAGTCCATGATTAAGTCTTATCTGGGGGTAAGGAGTTTTTCCCCCCTTTTTCCTTTACCTTGGAAGGAGTTGAAGAAACAGAGGGGGGCCGGCTCCCGGGCCTCCTCTGGTTCTTCGGAGAGGAAGGGGGTGGAGCTGCCGCAGCATCAGCAACAACAACTTCCACTCCCTCCATCCGCTCCTCCAGTGCAGCATATTTGTTTTGAAGGGGGACATCTGTGTTCCCCTTCTGGGCCCGTGCGCACAGCGGTCCCATAGATTTCTTAGACTTCCGGTCCTGGGCAGCATTCCTGCCGCTAGAGTTAGCGGCCTTAGAAGGCCGACCAGAGCCAGAAGCCTTTGGAGTTGACTAACAGGTTTGGGTGGGGGCTGAGGCTTAGGGGCAACAGAAGGCGGCACAACCGGACCGGCAGTGTCCGCCTTCTGCGTTCCCTGGCTCGTCTTCACCACCGGAGGAGGGTTGTTCTCCAGGGGCGAGATGACCCGAGGCTCCGCCCCCAACCAAGAAGTTGGGGTCTGACATGAAAAGTCTTTGGTGGGACGCTTGCCTGCCACCGCTGCACTGAAAGTATATACTGAGGTGTTAGAGGTTGGGGCAGCCGCAGCTGCACCATAGCCTTCAACCAGTTTTTTGGCATCTAGAAAGGACAGTCCCTTCTCCACACGCACCTGCTGAATCTTGCACTTGGATATCCAACGAGGGCATTTCTTCTCCGAAGCCATATGCGCCCCCTGACAATTCACACACAAGGGGGTGGCTGTGCAGGACTCAGCAGAGTGTCCGGGCTTGGTGCAACGGGCGCAGGAAGCCTCTGCCTGACGGCATGTCTTCTGCCCATGGCCATACTTTTGGCACTTAAAGCACCGGAGGGGGAGAGGGACGTACTTTTTCACTCTCAGGGAGTAGTAACCTCCCCAGATGGTAGTAGGAGGGGTTGGGGTGCCAAACATCAGGATGATGGTAGGGAGACGGATCTCCCCACCACCTCGCTTGGAAGCGAAGCGCCTGACGTAAGTCACCCCCTGAGACTTAAGGTTCCGTACAAGTTCATCTTCTGACAGTTCTGCCAAAGCTTGATCTTTGATTACGCCTCTTGACGAATTCATAGTCTTGTGGGGTGTGACCTCCACCGGAGTGTCTCCGATGGAAGAGAGCCTCAGTAGCCCGCTGGAGTGTGCCCGGGTACGGCACTCCACCAGCAAGTCACCAGACCTGAGGCGCTGGGCGTCAGGCCTGCCAACACGGCTCCTGAGGGTCTCCCCCACCAGAAAAGGATGCAGCTTAGTAACAGGTTTCTCCTTCACCTTGCTATGGACAATGAGGAAGCGAGGCCATACGGCCGACGCCTGAGGCGTCGCTTCCTCACAGTCCGAGTCACTGTCATGGTCAATGTTGGTGGCTATGTGCCGCTTCTGTGCAAGTTTGATTTTTTTTGTTTTATCCATATTATAATAGTAGAGATATTCATCCCCCGGGGGTCCCCGCCCGCCACCGAGCCCAACAAGGGAAAGTGCAAATGTCGGCGGGTCTCCAGCCGACGCACAATGGAGACTGCCCGAAAGATATACTCAAGGGGGTAAGCCCGATTGAACCGTTTGAGCCACCGCCTTCTATCACACTGTTGAATGCAGGGGAATACTGGCGTAAAGCACCTAATCAGCAGCAGAAGCTATAGCATGGTGCTCCGTATATCAACCCGCATGTCAACAGTGGGATAGGGCTCAACGTGACAAGAGCCGATTGACTAGGCCGGTACGACTAGCCTCCCGTTTAGGTAGAAGTCAAGGCCGAAGTGGAGTGTTGGCACCAGTGAGCCGCAGCCCAAAGGGAACCTCAGCCACCAGGATCCTCTTCTCCCCTGACATGGGTCTCCAAGCACGGCAAACACTTGGGATCCAAAGGACCAAAAAGTCACAAGTATTTTTAAGGACCAATCCAACATGGTACGACCTAGGTTAGCACAGCTCCTTAAAAACCGGACCAGTGAAAAGGCTGAACAACATATCTGCTGACATCAAGTCCTAATCCTGGACAAAGATGGCACCCGTCTGCTAGCCCACTCAGGGACTGAGCGGACTACCCACCTACGCCACGTGGAGGCCGGTGCCGGGTAGGCTGGGAGAAAGCAGGAGATGGGTTGCAACGTCAGGAGTCTCCCACCTTAATCGGATGACTTATGCATACAGGTCAATATTATACCTACTTCAGTATGCTGCAGTATAACAAGGTCAGGTCTCTGGCTCCAAGTGGTGCGCAAAAGGTCCTCTGGTTATGGCAGCCTTCAATGGCCCATGCATAGCTACAAACAGGCTAATTAGAGGTCAGGTCTGCCTGAAGACCTTTCACATAGCTTTTTCCTTCATGACTGTAGATGAATTCAGCACTTTATTCATGCCATGCATACATAATGCTGCTTGTTGTGGTGGCTCCTAAATACATGTACAGTATTAATATGAGGCCGACCTGCTTTGCAACACTTACATCCTGTGTGTAGGAGCGTACAATTTTGGTGTAGCCCATCTCCATCTGGTTGTCCTCTTGTTCCCACAGGTTCTCCACCATCAGCATGTTCTGGTGGCGGCAATACTGAAACAACACACACACATATTATGTACATCAACTGTATAGCACTCACAGCATCCACCTTCTCATGCATGCACAAGGAGGTTTAAGTCATTCCATATAATTATGCAACATGGCTCAATCAGTTCACACAATCCCTCCACTATGGCAGGACTCAAATCAATCACAATTCAAAGCTGTAGTACCTGATTAGATTTCCCTGGTAGCAATATAAAATGGTCACAGGACAATCTCAATTACAGCGTTGCATTATGGTCACAGTCTTTTTAAGGAGTTACATTTACATAACTGTGACGGAACATTCACGCCCGTCGCATTTCGGGCTCAACGCGACTTTGGGGCAACCACCCATGAATAGCCCACATGAGCTCTTCTCCGAAGACCTATGAGATGGTACTGCAACATCTTTGCTATCTTTGAACGAGCCCAATATCTGACTGTCACAAAGCAGAGGTTGCTGTGCAGTTGCACCACTGGCTCACATGAGCACATCCCTAAAAGACCGATGAGACAGTGGTGTGATGTCTATGCGACCTTTGTATGAGACCAAAATGGGACTATCATGAATGAGAGGGCACACAATGGTCACACTAATGGGATCTGTGGATGTTAATTGCCTTTGCCACGGATAAACAAAACATGCTCTCTCTCTCTCCAGCCAGCCAGGAAGTCATCAATTCAACCATCCATCCATCCAATCGTCCACCCTGTCCGTCCGTCCATCTAGCCAGCCAGCCATGTACCCAAAACATTTAAAAACTTATTTTTATGCCCGTTTCACAAATAAACCGCGCATGCTCTCTCTCTCTCTCCAGCCCGCCCCCCCCCCCCCCCACCTCTGTTTCTCCAGCCAATCATGTCAGCTAGTTAGATTGTCATCCATCAAGTTTGTTAGTTTGTTATCTATCCATCCGTCCACCCACCAACCCATTCATCCACATGTCCGGAAACTCAGAATGTCATCCATCCATTCATATAAATATGCATTTTTATTCTCACTTTCTCATTCCCGCATTCTCTCTCTCCATTTCCCTCTCTCTCTCCAGCCAGCCAGCCAGGTCTATACAGGCATGAAGAGATTTAGAAATTACATCTCTTTGCACTCAAAAAGCTGCTTAATGTAAGTCCATGTACACCAAATGACCTTGTTTACAGTGGAAACGGTCGGTATCCACTGTACATTTATGCCAGGGTTAGCTGTTTAAGGTATTGATTTCGTCTGTTACACATGGAGCCTCACAGACTTCCTTCTAAAGCGCACAAAATGTTGCTAGCTTTACAAAATTGTGGAAAAGACTGTTGGGTCACTCGTGTTCATGATGAACTGTACCGGTCTGGTTTTGGTTTTGTATGGGAGAATCAAGGTGTTGGCAATGTTGACAGGTTTCTGCTAGAGTACAAACAAAGACTGATTCGTCTGATCAGGTCTGGCATAGTCACGTCGCAGACAGTCCATGGTTCAATGTTTATAAGCATTTTAAATCTTCTTTATATTTAGAAACCTACTCCTATGATATCGACAAGAAACATTTATGGGACCTTCTTACACGGTTTAGAATTGGGGCTTCAGAAATTAATACGCACAAATTCAGATATGCTAGTGATAACAATTTGGCCTTTACTCGTCCATTACGAAGAGGCTGGTTCGAGGACAAAATACATTTTCTGTTTCATTGCAGATGGCTTGAAGACCTTGGACAAAAGTTTATTCCTTCTAAATACACATTTTATGCCAATTATGGCTCCCTTAGTTGTCTGCTTAATGACAGCGAGTCGTTGCAGAATGTTGCCCGATTTATATATTACATTTTAAAATGCCACCGTGAAGTCCGCTGATATTCGTGTGGCTCATGGGCTTGCCAACACTGCCCTATTTTGAAAAATGCAGCTGGCCTATTCTTGACAAGAATGAACTTGCTTTGTTTTTCACGATCTGGCAAGATAAATGTATGGAGTATGTGCAATCCTTATTTGTATTTTGTAAATTTTTGGTTGTACGGTTTGCCAGAGTTTTCATGTGATGGGCCAATGGCCTAAACAATAAAACGATAAGAGTCCCGAGTCTTGAGTCTCTCATATTGAGAAACTCACTTATTGCAAAATGATCTTTTGTACAAAATGAATTTTTCATTAAAATGCATTTTTTAAAAAAATGCTTACCGATGGTATTACATTGTGGAAAAGCCCTTAGCTAGCCTAATTTTAGCCAAAATTTGGTTGTGTCCGTATAAGGGAGTGTTGGCAGGAGTGGGGCGCCATAGAGCAGGTCATGACCCGAATAGCCTCCCCTTATTCCCACCCGGTACGAGAATACCCGTCATCCCTCAGTTTAGTTCCTTAGCGTACTTGAGGCAAGCGGGGTAGGTGGGAGGGACCTTCGAGTAATACCATCCGTAAGTATTTTTAAAAAAAATGCATTTTAATGAAAAATTCATTTGTTTTCTCAAAACACATTACCGATGGTATTACATTGTGGAATTCCGAAGAGGAGGTGGGTGCCGTTATAACGCCCCTACTGCCAACAGATCAACCCTCAGACCCGCCCTCCCGGAGCAAACTCCCGATAATTTTAGCTAAGATACCTGCGGTGCCTGGGGTGCCGGGAGGGAGTGTTGCGCCGCTGCGATGTCTCCCACCAGCAAGAGGTTCTGTCGCTGGGCGGAGAGATCCCTCAGGTAGGAGCGGGCGAAAGTGGACTCCACTTGCCATCTCACAGCCGCCACACTGTCCTTGACTGCACCTGTGCTGTCGAAGCGGGACTTGCGGCCATGGCTCTGACCTCGTGCGCCTCGATGTACAACATGTGGCTGCATCATGTCGAGGTCCTGGAAGGCCGGGGGGATCACTCCCCGGAACCAGGAGGAGAAGGTCTGGGCTGAGATGTCACGTCTACCTGGGGACAAGGGAGAAACAGGCGGGTGCGTCCTCTGCGCAAGGCTTGGTCTGGCGCAGGCCCACACGTAAGGCTCTCACCGGTTCCTATTGCCTGGTCTACCGGGTGGAGTCTGTCACTCGTAAGGGCGGAAAGCCACCAACTGTAGGGCAGCCAAGGCGACCGCGACTTGGCCCGGAAGGTTGGTACAGTTAGCAGTTGCACGGCGCCGTCCATCCGTAACTGCAAGGAACCTGTGTGTGACAACAGCGCGTACGTTCACTCCCCCTGGAAGAGGTGGCTAGAACACACGTAAGGCTCTCACCGGGGCTCTTAAGTCTGTACTCCCGGGTGGAGTCCGTCACACGCGCAGGGTGAAACCTGTCGCCGTCAGGGAGACCGCGTCTTGGCCAGGAAGATGGAACAGGTAGCAGTAGCATGGCGTCGGCCATCTGGCACTGCAAGCAATCTGGGTGTGTGGACAGCGTGCACAGTTCACTGACCCTGGAGGCCGAGTCAAGAACCGCCAGGAAGCACTTCCTCCAAGATACCGCCGTCAAGCGCGTCATGTGCAGGGTTCCAACGGACGGGGATGAGACCACGTGAGCCCCCATGGTAGATCACTCTTGGCCCATGCGAACCGTGCTGGGCGTACCAGACTGAAGAGATCTTCAGAACTGCGAATTCTTGCAGCTACCCGGGTCGGATGAGCGCAATCGCCTGTATGTTTCAGCGATCATGGTTAGATAGTCCCGAAAGGCAATCGGAGGCCGTCCCTGGGCGATGAATAGCTAGAGGAAGCACTCCGTCAGCTGGGACTTCGTCAAGTCCGGAGGGAAGGAAGGCTGTCAGTCCCGTCACACAGCGCTCGTCGTCTTCCCTCGTAACTCGTCTGGTTGAGGGTCTGCGGGTTGTCTCGGTAGCAACAACGGCCGCCCTAGGGAAGCCTCTGTGGAAGAGGGCTTGCTGCCCGATCTCCGGGCGTGGCGGAGAAGTTCAGGGCACGACTGTTACGGCGGCTGTCCCGGTTGCTTGAGCTTCTTGCGAGTAGTGGGGAGCTGCAGAGGGGGGCATGTGGGGAAGAGCTGACCCCTACTGGTGAAGAGACAAAGCGCCCCGAGCGAGGACAAAGCCCACCTACCTCCGCAAACCTGTAACAAAGGGAATATCGGACAACCAAGCGTATAACTCAGCAAAACAATCTCGATGGTGAGCCGGGAAGTTGGAAGATCCAGCTGTAGTGACGACTCCCCGCGCCGCTGGTCTCAAGATCACCAACATCTCCCATATGTACGCCGATCTTCTCCAAGCAGAAGAGGTGTCAGTGTCAGGCTGAAGGCGATCCACTGGCATGTCATCAGTCCTAGGAGAACCGAAGAAAGGTACTGAGGGTCGCTCCTACTCTGCCCTGCTCCCGTCCTACTAGAAGTCCCACTCAAACAGGATGACCACGCACTCCATCCTCGACGGAATCCACGCGCAGAACCACATAGTACCTGTCCCGTAGAGTAAGTAGCCTAGTCGACGGTGAAGTGGGCAGGACCCCTGCCTACCGCCCGGCTAGCTAGCTGGTTTCGACGTCAAACCTCGAGTAGTCCCAAAGTCCTGGAGCCGCACCGCTGCTCTCAGGCCTTAGTCAAGCATCCGCCACGACGCCGAGGCACTGTGTCGATAGGCCGACGATCGTGCGCCCTATCCACCTTCTAGTGTACGAGAAGAGTCGACCGTACTGCCGCGGAACTGAGCGCAACCACCTCTCGGGAAACTAAGTTCCCGCCATGCTGTCGTCACGTCTAACTCCCGGTACTCGCGCCCCAGGCTGCAGGATCCACAGCGCCAAGTGGGTAACTTCACAAACGGGTTATCGAGAGCGGGTCCATTAACTCTGGTCAGGCGCCGTAGATTGCCGGAACTCCAAGTCGTCTCCACCCAGGCAATCGAACCCCTTCCGCTAGGTCCCGAAGCTGTCGGCTTAGAAGAAGACAGTAGTGCTAGGTCGCCGCGGAGCACGGCCCGGCCAATGCGATGTGGAGAGTAGCACCCCGCCGGGAGAAGGAAGCGAAGAGCCGAGAACTCGTCCCAGCAGGAGCTTAATCTGAACTGTGTGCGCTAACACGATGTTGACCAAAGTCGGCCCCCGCAGTGAGGTCGGTCGGACCAGTCCTCACCCCGCGCTGACCTCTATGAAGGTAGACTGCTACTTGCTAGTCATCAGTCGCACGCTGGGAGAATGCTGCCACTGACGTTCCCGGACCGTGCCGTCAGCATCACAAAATATCGCCTCCGTCCCTCGGAAGTAAGCCAAAAATCTGGTGTAGAGGACGAACTGCGCCTCCGCGGAAGAGTGGTCCCAGCCAATCCCGTCCGACGGTCTGCGATGACCGCGAGCATGTCCTGCATCAGTGTCCCTGGAAGACTGCTACGTCCAGCGGTGTAAGCCACGTGAATCAGCTGTGCCAGCAGTCCTCGTTAGCCTCCTTGTCGGTCTGCCAGGGGGGCCAAGGAAGTTATCACCGCGTGGTGCCCTGCGTGGCTGACTCTTTAACTCGGTCGGCCGCGAGTAAGCGTACAGGACGGAATCTCGAAGCATCAGATCGCAGTCAGTAGCCGCAGCGCGTCGGCAGTGGAGTGGTTTGCTTCCCCAAGCGATGGAGGATGGGCCGCGTCACCAGGTACCAGAACCCCTCAGCGTCCAGGGAAGCGGAAGATTAGTAGGATCACAAATTGAAGCAACCAGTGTCTCCCAGGGCGCCCTGAAGCGGAGACAGAAGACGGCGACAAGGCCCCGGAACCCGAACGGATGAGGAAGAGACTGGAAAAGCTTGGACACGATGAGGGGACCTGCTTCGTCCAAGGCCCAAGGAGAAAACTCTCCTCTATCTCCACGAAGTTGGAGGCGAGTCCAAGACCTCTTGGTACTGCGAGCGTAGCGACGTGGAGGAGCTATCATCGCCCAGCAACTGCGAACGACGTCCTCTGGAGCCAAGCGGAAGGAGCCGTCTGTCCCGCATGCAGGAGAAGGGAAGTCTAACTTCTCCGAAGCCCGGGGAACCCTGGGCGGCGGCGATCCAACGAAGGATAGACACAGCACTTGGAAGGAACAGCGTAGTCTCAGAGGGCCGGTCCCACGAACTCGAACGGCGACGAAAAGGCTTCGGAGCGCCAGTCTTCCCATTGCGTAGCGACCCAATGGAACTGGGACGTCGTCCCCTGTACCTCTCATACCCCTGGTCTCTGTGTAGTGATCACACGCTTCTGAAGTCAGGCGAACTGAAAGAACGTGACCGATGCTGGGAATGGGGCCCCATCGTGGAGTCGTCTCTCCGCACTGCGTCTGGAGCGGGCTCCGACTGCCCGGTCGGGGCGAGAGGGCGTGGCCCAACATCACTGAGCCGGGATCTTGGCGTGTGAAGAACAGCGGTCCTGTAGCACTTGTGTTACGTGGTGGAGTTGTAGTCGAAGTATGATAAACACACCAGACACACACACGTTGAGTTCTTTAAAGTAAACCTCGTTCAGCTGCAATCCGTCACACGTGGCTTAAGGATGTAGACAATACTGGAGTAACAGTTCCAACAATATTTAATTCAGCGATGCGATATCCACACAGTAATGCACTCTCAAATGCACAAACTACTGAATACAAAGTCTCTTCTGAGATGTCCTCACTACGACTCAAAGTTTCTCATACACAGCGTCTCTCGCAATAAACTGCGTATCTCTACAACTGACAAAGCAAGACAATGTACTGACGGGCTTTCCCAGCGCCCTCCTTATATACACTATCAAAATCTAGAATCTTCTACGGAAATCATGAACTCAACCGATCAGAACGGAACACGCAGCCGAAACTCATTAACATAAACTTTCCAGAAACAATACAACAGGCTACAAAAACACGGCTGCTCACTTCAGCTCTAAGTTCTAGCGTATAATAAAGACACATAAAAGTATGGTATCCCTATCTATGATAGCTCAAAAAGTACGAGAACATTCCCAAAACAAAACAAAGGCTGCTCGATACACGCGCACAGGAAAACAAGTAGCGAAAATGTAGCGATGTCAGATGTCAACTAACCGACGTGACACTTACGAGGCCACTAGACAGTGCGACCCTTCTACAACGCACCGGACTAAACACAACAAAACGAAAACGGCTCTACTCACGAACAAAAGAAAATCTTACTAAAAAGGCACGAAATCATAACCGTGATAGCTCAAATAAACAACATATCATTACCTACGAATAACACATGTACGCTCTCACAGGATAACACAACCACAATCGTAACAACTTGCGTAAGCCGCAAGCCATAGTAAGTGCCGGTGTAACCCGTACGGGAGATGGCGCCAACGCTTGTATAGTCTGGGCGAGGGCGCCCAAAATAATCATAATCATAATAATTATTTAATTAATTAATGTTTATTGAATGACTTATTTGATTGTAATTGCCCTTTAAGGGATAAATAAAGTTATCTGAATTGAATTGAACTATGAGAGTCAAAATACAACTCCGTTTTCCCATCTCCATTTCTCAAAACTGAAGTAATCGGTTCAGTGGTTCCAGAATTATAGCCTATTAGGATAAGAGGTGCTGTGCCCCAGCGGTCTGGCAAAACAGCTGCGACGCTGGGAATGCAACATTTTAACACCTGTGGCAAAAGGGTTAAAACGTCTAGCTGGAACGAAAAGGCTCTAGGTGCCGCACAACGACAAACTCACATACCCAAATCTTGCACGCTACCGTGCAATGCATGCTCTCACAAAGACACTCGTCCCTGACCTGAAGAGAGGGACCACGAAGGGAAGAGTGAGGACTATCATGGTGCCTTGGCCCCACAGTACTGGTCCGCCGAAGTTGACTCGCTACGCGTAAGCCATCTCTGCGTGTCAGGGTAACCACTCGAATCCGAAGAGCTAAACACCTGAGAGTGGGAGCGGCGACCAGGATCCCGACGAGGCGAAGACCGTCGTCTCTGAGGGCTGCGCCCGGATTGTGGGCTGTATCTAACCAACCAATGGAAGTGATAGCAATGCGTCCACTAACCTGTGGTCTAGACGAGGAGCGAGCCCTGGCACCTGGTTCGTCCGTCCGTTGTGTTTCCACTCTGGGCTGCCGGTGGGTGGTAGCGTGGTCACTCTCGAGGCCGGGTCCCGGTGTAAACGAGTCTCGTGTGTCACCGTGTGACTACACGTACGTGGTCGTTCTTGCCTGCCATGTCTGCGATCCGCCATGTGTTTCTGGACTGCTAGCGTCGTAGCTTCGGTCGCCGACGCCAGCCCGGGGGAAGGAGCAGTGTTCCTCGCCTTCTCCAGAAGTGTACTGTGCGTAACCCCTTCCGCCGACAAGGGTTCAGGATCAGGTCTCTTGGTCGCCACGGTAAGGGTAACCTTAGGAGGGCCCTCCGCAATAGATTGCGACTTACAAGCTTTACTTGGTCGGGACGACTTAGCCACTGGTACCGGCTTGGGTCCCGCCTTGTTACTCTGCACCGAGTCTGTCAGTCGGTCCCTGACAGAAGTCGGGCGCTCTCGGCGGTAAAACCCCCACAGCTGCGACCATCTTTCTTCCAGCCATGGGGCGCACACAACACAAGTAAGGGTCGAATCGCAGCCGGAACAGGGTAGGCAGACTGCATGCTCGTCCGAGGGCCACTGAAAGTCGCCACACAACGTGCAGGTACGGACCTGGCATCTGCAACAAGACGGTACAATGAAGAACGAGCGAGCGTGGCCACCAAGGTCACGCAAAAAAAAATCGCGCGATAACTCACTCGAATTCGAAAGAGTACAGCACGTGCCTACGCTCGGCGCTCCTTCCCACCCTAGAGCGCCGGTCGAGGGCATTCACCGAGATATTACCTGTCCATGGTGGCAAAAGTAGCAAACCCATGTCTCTCCACCGAAGTGGAAACCACTGTCAGCCAGTCGTAGAACACTCGTCGCCAGGTGCGACCGGGCAGGCTCCGAAGTGTCGACACAGTGGCAGACCGCGCGAGCTCGAAGTCCCAACCGCCAATTCCCTCGTCAGCAAAGCGAATCCCCAAGTCGACGAAGGAGAACCGGCACAGAAGTGAGCACAAGCAGTCCCCACGCGGCTCAAAGCTCCAAAAGTACACACGTACCAAAGTTCCAAGTTCACAGAAACCAAGGTCGACAACGACCGGTCCAAGTTCAAACGCAGAGCACGAACAGACACAACCTTCCTAGTGCTAGCTAAGAACTAAACTGAGGGATGACGGGTATTCTCAAACCGGGTGGGAATAAGGGGAGGCTATTCGGGTCATGACCTGCTCTATGGCGCCCCACTTCTGCCAACACTCCCTTATACGGACACAACCATATTTTGGCTAAAATTAGGCTAGCTAAGGGCTTTTCCACAATGTAATACCATCGGTAATGTGTTTTGAGAAAACAAAGTTCATACCTTGTTTTATTCAGGTGCATATGTGTGGAATTTAACTTCCTTCTGATCTAAGAACATGATTATGTTTCCACCAATGTTGTTGATGGAGGAATACAAATTTTGAAATATAAATAATTTTCAAAGATAAACTTTGAATGTAACAAGTACAAAACAAAAACAAAAAAAAATTCTTATTGTTCTATCAGTGAAATAACATACATAGAAATAATGTAGTCAGGACATACAAAAAGTGTCATTACATCTGACTTTTGTTAAGCCTGACCATGTTATATTGAAAGTTGCTGTACACATGGGTTTTGTAATTTTTCAGGTGCTAATGTTTTCACTACAGTAAAACCTGCTATGAGCAGTCACCCGTTGCCAAGCAAAACTGGCCGTAAACAGCAGGTGACTGTTCACAGCAGGTACGATAGAAATGGACCCAGAAATGTAAATCTGCGCTACCCTAGCCACTACTAGTGTATGCTAGTGTATATCCCCTACAGTGCTAATTTGCGGTCTTAGTGTGTGTAAAATTGTCACAGTTAAGACAAAAGATGTGGAAAGAACACATGTAATGCACATGTAGATTGCCCATGTAAAATGTTGAACATGTAAACATTTGCACTTCAAAGTCTTCAGGAAAAGGCTTCATTTTGTTGCCACATTACACCCGATGGAAACGGAACAACCCGATCAACCCGAAGCTGCACAATGTAAGCTTCAAGCTTAACAATCAGTCTCCGTGGTGCATACCAACAGAAAGATATGGGGAAAAGCGGAAGCTTCCAACTGTGACATACCAGTGCATCTTTGTCAGTCTTTTATAGTTTCTGACACTGCATTTTCTGCGTATGCATAGTCGTATTGTCAGTCATTTGTGCACCTACGGGAACATGAGTTTGATACACATCCTCACAGACCCCGAGATGCGTGAAAGTCCATGCCTCGTGTAGATGTGCGTTTTGCAATACAGGTGTTCTATTCCCCCAGTTAATTGTCAATCCCACTGATATACGCCACCCCTTTCACAAGGCGTCTCGACCAAGCATGAAGCAGGTGGCATGCACCTGTCATTGCGTAACGACACGGCGCTCGGCTTTGTTAAGGTGTGTAGCGGCGAGGTGTTGTGTGAGCAGTCATTGACCTGTCGCATGTGACGGCTTTATCGCACCGATCTGGCCATGGCCGTAAATTCCAGATATTTTTTTGCGTTTTTGGCTCCAATACCCTGACCGTTGGCTGCGTTCAACAGGTGACCGTATAATCCAGGTACATCATCTGTAAATCGCGAAAGTGACTGTAAACAGCAGGTGACCATAAATCCAGTGACCATTCAAAACAGGTTTTACTGTACTGATGGTACGTTTTACGGTACTGATGGTAGGCGAATACAAGACATTGCAGATCGTAACATGGATATAGACACACCAGTGCTGCCTACAACATGTCTATGACTACTTCACCATGTGCCTTATCCACTTTCAACATTTACATTTGTACTAACTGATACAGTGCGACCCATTCCTGATTGCTGTTTTTTTCTATTTGGTGAATCCCTCACAAGGGGAAATGAAACTGTGCCACACCAAGGACATCGGAACGGCTCTTCTTCTATTTAAAGATGGCATTTTATGAAGACAGATCTTCTAAAATGGCTCTGCAACAACAAAAAGTACTCGGACCTATCTGTCTCTGGCTCCGTCCCCCTCATTCAAATGTGCTGCTTTATTGTTCCTCCACCACAAGATCCCAAAATGTATTAGCTCTAATAAGTTAGCTAAAATACTTTACATAATTAAATTTCTTAACCATAATCTTTAAAACTGTGAACTGTAGCGGTCTTTTTGCATTCATAAGTAATTTTAAAAGTGTATCTTGACTTCACAAAAGATTTTAGAAGTCTGTGCGAGGTAGAGCTTTCCAACAGCTGGCCCAGGAGATGGATCAACCATGATAATTCAAGGGTAGTGCCAGATTAGCTTGGCACCTGATGACACAAAGATAATCTGGCCCTGCCCTTGAATTATCATGTTGGTCCATCTCCTGCAACTGGAAGATAGTCGCTAGGCAACAACTCTAAATGCAGCTGTGGAGTTAAATGGGTTAGATGTAAAATGTAAAAAACAAACAGTATAAATCAGTTCTTTGCTCGCAATACCAGATTACAGGAATTAAGTGTCTGGATATTTCATTCGAGACACTAGTGACTGAAAGAATGGGATTTACATATCAAGAGTTAATATATGAGTATACAGTGTCTAAATTCTTATTGTTTATGGAAGTGCCAACACATGATCCTCTACAGTCAAATAAATCTTCCCTTGTGTTTAGTCTTTTTAGGCCTTTCAAACAAACAGCTGACTTATTAAGCAGCTCATACAAATCATGGAAATGAAAAGAAACAGCTGACTTATTAAGCAGCTCATACAAATCATGGAAATGAAAACACAAATCAGCCGACAACAGTGGCAGTTTCCTAATCCATCACAATTCATCTACAAATGACACAAATTCAAATGAACTCCTGTGGTCAAAGGAGTTCCTCAAATTGTGGACATATTGAAAACATCACAGAAAATGTATCATACCACACCATCAGACAATTTGTCATTGGTTGCTGCCCTGACATCCAATGACATGCAGCAGGGCAGCTTGTATTAGTCATTCTGACCTTGACATCAGATCCATTACTCACAGCCCATTGGGGCGCCTATAACGTGATTACCACATGGCTGTTATAGAATCTGAACTTACTCTTGTGAGGAGGCTACTGTGGGTGTAGTTTAAGTCCATACCTGAATAAAGAGGGAGAACGCGATGGGCATTGTGTGGATCATCATGTAGAACTGGATAGGCTCCAAGTTGTCACGCAGGTGTAGCAGCACTGTGTACACTGTGCACGCACACGCATGCAAACACACACACATGACTGTGTAAATAATCTGTCATTAAAATTAGATAACAAAAGACTCCCAAGACTGGCATCTCTTGTACAGACATCTCTCTGTCACCAGCTGTGTGCAACATGAAGAGCACCACCTGTAGAGTCTACACACCCAAAAACTGTTAGTGAAGCTGTCCGACATTTCTACGACAAGCAAAGCCCTTATGGTTCACATAATAAGTATGACCTCGTGTGTGGACAAATTCCAATGTTTTTCTTGTTTTGTACATGGAAACATATGGCAATAAACTATCTTATCTTAGATGGGACAGAAAAAAAAGTTGAATCCTGAAGCCGTGGTCTGGGAGCCACAGAAAACCCCCAGTTTAAGTGGAAAAAAAGAAGAAAAAAAGGCAATTTTCTTGAATCCGGAATTTCAGCTGTAGCCAGAGAAGTCCCATCCATGCCTCTTTGACACTGACCTTTCCGACAGGTCAATGAAATGAGCAAATTGTGTTCAAGTGTCTTAACATAAGTATAGGGTTAGATACTGTACCGGCGAAATCCCCAAATTTGTATTTTTCACAGATTTTCAACCCCCATGACCTTTGACCTTTGACCTTTGTGATGGGTCAGCTAAATTAAAATGCATATAAAGATCTTACCCTCATGCCAAATCTGGTTTCAATGTTTACAAAAACTTTGACAACAAGAATGCCAAAGCCCTCAAGGCTCACGTGCATGACTGATCCACATAATTAATGACTTTTGTGACCTTGACCTTCCAACAGGTAACTGTAAAAAGCAAGTATTCAAATGTTCAATCATAAGAAAAGAGTTGGCATTTGTAACCAAAAAACTCATGTTTTCTCCAAATTTACACATTTTTTCACTTTTGTCAACTCCCATGACCATTACCTTTTTAAGTAGTGATTAAAACACATAACTGGCACAGAAGCACCCATGTTAGTATGCATAGAAAAGTTTTATCATCAGCTACCTTTCTGCAAAATTTGGTTGAAAAGTTGTGTAAAAATCACCATAAAAACTAAAATTTTAGCAAAAATATTTTTCTTTTCATATAATTTGCTGATCTCATGACCCTTAACCTTTCCAAGAGGTCATCCACGTTACCATGCATAGGAAAGTCTTACTATCAGGTATCTCTGAACCAGGGTTGGGATGGAAGTTGTAAATAGTATTTGAGAAACAAAAATTGTCAGAAAATGGCTATTTGTGATCTATTTCCTGATCTCCTGTGACCTTGACCTTTCCAATGGGTCATCCAAATTAGTATGCATAGAAAGGTCTTACCATCAAGTATCTCTGTACCAAGTTTAGGTTAGGAATATTATTTGTGAAAAGAAATCTTTTGTCGAAATATGGCAATTTTAATTTTACCTATTTCCTGAGCTCTTGTGACGCTTGACCTTTCTGAGGGGCCAACCAAATTAGTATGCATAGAAAGGTCTTACCATCAGGTATTCTTGTAACAAGTTTGGGTTCAATGTTGTGAATAGTATTTGAGAAAAAAACAATTTCATCAAAATAGGGCTATTTCCTTATCCCCTGTAACTTTGACCTTTGAGAGAGGTCACTCATATTGGTATGTTTAGAAAGGTCTTGTAACAAAGTAGCCTTGGGCCAAGTTTGAAGACTGTGGCTTGAATAGTATCCAAGAAATGCCAATATTAAAGTTTACCACGGCCCATGGCGGACAGATGACGGACTGATGACCACTGGCCCAGAACATACTCACTTTTCTTCGCTCGTGAGCCAAAACTATCAAAATTTGGCAATTTTCACACATTTGACAACCCCTTGTGACCCTTGACCTTACCGAGTGGTCATCAAAATGGAAAGGTCTTATGATCAGTTACCTCTGTACCAAGTTTCGGTTTGAGTTGAAAATAGTATTTGATAAAAAAGAATTCAGGGTGGGGAACGGGAGGGGGGATGGGGGGGGGGGGGGGGGGGGGGTTCAAAATATGGCTATTTTTTCACCTATTTCTGGACCCTTTGTGAAACTGACCTTTAGCTAGAATAGTCTCAGAAATTTTTTTTTACATTAAAGATAACCACAAATTGTGAATAGTATTTGAGAAAATACAATTTTTGTCAAATATGCAGACCTGCCTACCCATCCAACTTGCCAGGAGTAGTCATCAGGGTCAAAATGAGTAGTTTTACTGCCAAATGAGTAGTCTTCTCGTGCAGAGCGGGCATTGAGGCTTCAGGGTGAAAAAACAAACCTGATCACCATGCCAACTGCAAATTTTGTATGCTTGTTGAAAAACATTGACCTGGCTCTATTAACCCATATGCTTTTGACAAGCGAGGGTGCCTTCTGGCACACAAGTTTTCATAGAAAAGTGGAAAGCGCTCTCCGTTATTTAGGAGTTAACAGTAACAGGTGTTCCAGTTAGCATTTCAGTTTTCTTAAACAAAAAGAAATCAAAGATTTCACTGCTCTTTATGGAGAAATCGGCCTTGCACAGCTGACGCGCGGCAGTGGGCATGATGCTTACTCTTCCTTGAAGCTATGAGGTAAGGGTACTTCTGGTAACGCGCTATAAATGTCTGTGAAATTGTCTTCGCATTCTTCTTTCTCCCTTCGGAACTCTTGTGCAAAGAACTGTCTTCCAAATCACTTGTCATCAGCTTTGTGGGCGAGCTTGTTTTATGCCGCCACCATGTTCGCCTTGACAGAACTGCTGGAAAAATGAATTTTTTTCTAAAATGTATTTTTGGGAAAAATACTTACCGACGGCATTACTATATGGAATACACTCTATAGCCTATCGATTTCAGCCCAAAGTTGTGTCCCCTAAACAACTGGGGAGGAGACAGCGGGGATTCAAGCATAGGAGCCCCGGGTGGCCTCCCCTTACCACCCTATCCAGGCATGCGTAGGGCAAAGCCTGCCAGTTTCACCCTTAGCCAAAAGAGGCAAGTGGGGCAAGAGGGAGGCTGTCTGACTAATGCCATCGGCAAGTATTTTTCCCCAAAATACATTTTAGAAAAAATTCATTTGTTTTCTCAAAATACATTACTGATGGCATTACTATATGGAAGAATAGCGAAGAGGAGGAGGGTGCCGACCCTAACGCCCTTTACTTAAACCCCCCGCAGCGCAGGCCCACGAAGGAGCACTCCCGACGATTTTAGTTAAAGACATACCTATGGCGCCTGTGGCGCGCAGAGGGAGTGCTGGGCCATGGAGATGTTGCCCACCCTGGCCAGGGAGTCACGCTGGCCAGATAGGTCTCAGAGGTAGAAGCGGGCGAAGGTGGAGTCTGCACGCCAGCCTACCGCCTTTACAATGTCCTTAACCGAGCAGTTGCGGTCAAGGGCCACACTGGTGGCTACTGCTCGCACTTCATGCGCCCGGATCTGCAAAAGTCTATTCCCCATGAGGGGAGAGGTCTGGTAGGCCAACCGCATCACCCACTGAAGCCAGGACGAAACTGTCTGGGCCGAGATATCGGGCCTGCCTGGTGAAAGGGGAAGGAAGAGGCAGGGAGCGCCCTAGGTGGCGCGGCTTAGAGCGACGCAGGTAAATCCTCAGTGCCCGAACCGGGTCCTGTTGACGCGACTCACGGGATAGGTCTGTCCCTCTGAACAGATGTACCGTCAGCATCTGGGGCGCAGCCGAGGGAAGTCGGTTCTTGGCCAGAAAGGACGGGTCGGTGAGTAGCTGCGCAGAGCCGTCAGACCGAAACTGCAGACACGCAGGTTGTACGGAGAACGCGTGAAGCTCGCTCACGCGGGCCGCTGTGGTGAGGGCCAGAAGGAAAAATGTTTTCCGGGTCAGGTCGGAGAACCGTGTCAAAGGCAGGGGTTCAAAGCGGTCCGTATTTAGCCACGTCAGTACCCAGGCGAGGTCCCACCGACTGGACGTCAGAGATCAAAGTGAGCCAACATATCTGAAAGGTCTTTGCAAGCGCCCGGATCCGGAAGGCCCAGGTGGCGGTAAGTGTCTGCGATCATGGCGCGGTAACCCTTGACGGTAATAGGAGCTAAGCCTTGATCGTCGAAGAGCCATAGGAAGAATTCCGTCAGTTGAGGGGAAGTTAGGTTCGTGGGGCGGAGCCGCTGAGCGGCGCACCAGGACTGAAAGACCCTCCAGTTGCCTTTGTACACCTTCCTTGTAGACAGTCTGCGGGCTGCTGCAATCGCCGCCACTGCCGCATCTGAGAAACCTCTAGTGGCGAGGGCTTGCCGGACAACCTCCAGGCTAATAGGAGGAGGCGCTCCGGGCACTGGTGAAAGAGAGCCTGATGGGGCTGCTTGAGCAACGTGGGCGGAGCGGGGAGCTCTAGGGGCGGGTCCCATCGCTAGCGCGAGCAAGTCCGTGGTCCAGCTCTTGGTCCAATTGAAGGGGACCACCAGGAAGAGAACCGCGGAGCATCCCAGAAGTTTCCACAGGACTTTCGGTACCAGTACAGATGGGGGGTAGGCATACGCGACCAATCCGTCCCAGGGAATGGAGAGCGCGTCAACCGCCCAGGCAAGTGGGTCCGGGACAGGGGAGACAAACACCGGAAGCTGGTTGTTCCATCTGGTGGCAAACAGGTCAACTAGAGGCGTCTCCCATCGCGAGCAGATCAGGCGAAAGATGTCTGGGCGCAGGGACCACTCTGTGTGGAGCAACTGTCCGCGGCGGGACAGGGCGTCTGCGACCACGTTTAGGTGACCCAGGATGTGGCGGGCTCGAAGAGCAATGCCCCGGTCCCTGCACCAGAGAAGGAGGTGGTAAAGGAGGATGCACAGGGAGGGCGAGCACATGCCCCCCTGGTTTTGTATATAGGCCACCACCGTCGAGTTGTCCGACAGAACGAGGACCTCTTGGTTGGTCAGCGTCTCTTGCCAGAAGTTGAGGGCCAGCCAAACCGCCTTCAACTCTAGCCAGTTGATGTGTTTGTCCACGAGGTCCCGAGGCCAGAGGCCCGAGGCCGAGACAAAGTCCGGTAACAGGTGAGTGCCCCAGCTGGACTGGCTCGCGTCGGTGCAAAGAAACCACTGGGGCGGAGGGGAGTGTACAGGCATGCCCGTCGCCATCCACACAAGGTCTGCCCACCTCTGGAGGTGGGGCCGGGTCAGCGGAGTAACCGGAACCTGATCCGTCAGGGCGCCGGTAGAGGGACGCCAGTGCAGGAAAAGGTGGAGCTGCAGCGGGCGAGCATAGAGCCTGCCAAGGGGTAACAAGTCCGCTGCCGCGCTGAGAAATCCCAGGAGTTGAAGCCAGACCCTGGCTGTGAAGGTGACCCCTACCTCCATTTGATGCGCAAGTTCGGCGATCTTCTGCCGCCGCGCCAAAGGCAAGCGCACCAAGTTGAGGTCGGTTAGGAATTCCATCGCCAAGTGCAGGAACTAATAATAATAATAATTATAATAATTACGGTATTTATAATGCGCTTATCTTATAATAATTATAACTCTAAGCACGCACTCACAACTCGCACACGCACGCTTTAGACAATGACTCACGTACCACAAATAGTGAAAATACATTACAACGGTCAGCTTGGGGTGGGGAGTGTGGTGATATAGTGCTAGAACTGTTGAAAGAGGTGAGTTTTGAGGGCGGACTGGAAGGAGGAGAGAGAGTGTTTCTGACGGAGAGAGAGTGGGAGAGTGTTCCAGGTGGATGGACCGTATACTGAGAAGGAGCGGGGGCCGAAAGTGCTGAGTTTGGTGCGGGGGATGAGGAGGCGGAGAGGGTCAGAGGCGGAGCGGAGGAAGCGGGAAGGAGTGTAGGGGTGAAGTAAGTTGGAGAGATAGGTAGAAGCGTAGTTGTTCAGGGATTTGTAGCAGAGAGACAGAATCTTGTATTGGATGCGTTGGGGGATGGGGAGCCAGTGAAGGAGCTCGAGCAGGGGAATGATGTGGTCGGATTTTTTCTTTCTGAGGACGAGGCGGGCAGCATTGTTCTGGACGCACTGGAGAGTGAGAGTGGTGGAGTGAGGAAGGCCGGAAAGGAGAGAGTTGCAGTAGTCGATGCAAGATAAGATGAGAGAGACAGCGAGTTTGATGGCAGCTTCGGTAGTGAGGTATTTTCTGATCTGACTGATGCGGCGGAGGTGGAAATAACATGCCTGGGCTGTGGCGGATATGAAGCTGGTCATGGAAAGAGAGGAATCGAGGATAACGCCAAGGTTCTTGACTGAGTCAGAGAGGGAGATGGGGGTGCTGTCGAGTTGAAGGTGGAGAGAGAGAGGGAGCTGGGAAAGTTTCTGGCGAGAAGGGGGAAGATCTGACTTGCCCGGATTGACTAAGAACCCGAGGCTGCGTAGGAGAGAAAGCAGGGCGCCAAGGCGATCAGGTTGCGCAGGAGCAAGTCGTCCAAGTAGTTGGAGGCCGGAGATTGCTGGCGGAAGCTGGCCATCACCACATCGAGGAACCTCGAGAAAACCCAAGGACTGATGTTGAGGCGGAAAGGTAGTGCTCGGAACTTGTATACGACCCCGGCAAAGGCAAAACATAGATACCGGCGAGACGATGGATGAATTGGTACGTGAAGATAAGTGTCCGACAGATCGAGGCTGATCGCGAAGTCCATCGGGCGGATGGCTGCGCGGAGAAGCCTGGCAGTCTTCATCCGAAAGTGTGGAGAAAAAATGAACTTGTTTAGCGCCGACAAGTCGATGACTGGTCGCCACTTGCCCCCTGGCTTGTGAACGAGAAAGAGGCGGCTGTAGAACGCCGGCGAGTCTTGCCGGGAGACCACTTCTGTCGCTGCTTTGTCGAGTAAGGCCGTTACTTCTCCGCGTAGCGCTTCTGCCTGAAGTCGGTCGACTGGAGCCTGGGTCTACAAGGGGGATCTGCGTAACGGTGGAGGGGACTGGAATGAAAGCTGAAGGCCTGAGGAAACAGTCGAGATGATCCAGAGGTCGTGTGGGAACAGCTATCTCCAATGGTCGCTGTAGTGGGCCAACCGCCCGCCGACTGGGGACCCGAGAACTGTCGGCGGGCGGTTGGCCCGACCGTGCCCCGATTTACAGGCGCCACAGGACAAAGAGGGGAGGGAGGCGGGGAAGGACTGAGGAGCCTGAAGGGGGCGAGCCCTACCGCGGGAAACGCCGACTGGAAGCGAGGTGGGTCTGGAAGACCACCCAGGCACGACCCCCGGCCAAGCAGGTAGCGCGAAAGCGAGACGAAGGCAGGACGGGGCCAAAGATCCTTGGTCGCTTCCTTAACCGTCTGCCACGTGTCTCCAAACAGATGGGCACCGCCGAAAGGGACCTGGCGGAGCTGAGTCTTCACCGTCTTGGGGAGATCCGTGCAAAGTCGCAGGAGAGAGTCCCGCCGCCAGAGGTCACAGTTGGCAGCCTCCGCCATGGCGTTGGTGGACGAATGGTAGGCGGCCTGGTTAGTAGCAACCAGGATGGACTGGACATCTTGGAGCGGGGATGAGGCTTCCAGGTCGCACGTGTCCTCCAGACATTGCAGCACCGCTTGTGTAGCCAACTCTAGGAACCTGGAGCAAGCTAGCGAGTTTGAACTAAGGAAGTGATCCTGTCAAGCGGGCGAGGCCAAGCATTCTGGACTACCCTGCGCCCACCCGCCTGGTTGATGGCTGCTGAATCCACCGAAGGAAGAGGGATGGCGAAGGTTTGGGAGTGTCCAGCGTACCAGGCCTGGTGGAAACTCATGTTGATCCCTGCTGGCCACCATGAATCTGTGAAAAACGCATTATCGCGGAAGGTGTCCCGGCGGAGCTGGGAGGAGAATGCTTCGGTGAGATCCCGGAAGCCAGCTGGCTGAGGGAGAGACTTGCGACGTTTGACTGGCCTCATCGCATCAACCATGGCGGAAGCCTGTCTCTTCAGAGGGGGTGAAGGTGGACAGAAGTCAGGCGGGAGGAAGTTCGAGATAAGATGGGAGGTGTCTCCCAAGGCACGGACCGTCTGTGAGCTGAGCGAAGGGCCGACATACTTAGAAGAGGAGGAGACCGACAAAACAGCTGAGAGGCGGTTGGGAGACCTGGAGCACGAGTCCTGCAGGAAGATGGCCGAAGCCGAATCCGCTGGATGTAGGCCGAGTACGTCTGGGTCTAAGACCAAAGACCGTCTATCACACGAAGCCACACGGAGGGGTGACCGGCTCCGAGAGCACTGGTCCGCCGAAGGTGCCTGGTGAGGGGCATCGCGGGGAAGGCGGGACCGCGGTCGAACGACGGCTAAAGGCGAAGCTTGGCTCCGGAAGCCCCAAAGTCGCAGAACTGCGAGGGGAGGGGGGGGCCACTATTGTCGAGAACGACGCGAGGATGAAGAGGGGATCATGGGTGCCGGGGACCACGCTCCGAGCGTAAGAGGGGAGGTGGAAGGGGATCCCTGGCTCTCCAAGCCTGCTCGGGGGACCGCGAGTGGTAAGGGGGCTTTATCAGCGACCCGTCGGATCCGGTCCTGAGAGTTAGTTTCTGAGTCACACTGGGCCCGCCTGGACAGTTCTGGGGGAACAGTAAAGTGTCACGCCAGGCCCGCTCAGGCAATTTGGAGTGGGGAGGGGACAATAAATGAGCACGCGGCCCCCGCTCAGAAGCCTCGGAGCGTGGGGGGCGCATGTCAAAGTCACACCAGGCCTGCCTGGTAAGAACGGGGCGGGGGGGGGGGGGGGGGGGGGGGGGGGAATGGAAATGTAGCTCGCCACGCCTGCTCGGACGATTCGGAGCCGGGGGGGGGGGGGGGGGGGGGGGCAGCACATATATGGGCCTCGGGTCACGCTCAGACGCCTCGGAGCGTGAGGGAGAGCCTCTCTTCCTACTTTTGTTCTCTTTCTTATTACGTTTGCGCTTGTCACGCCAGGCCCGCTCAGAAGAAATGGAGCGGGGGGGGGGGGGGGGGGGGGGGGGGGGAGTGGACGAATGCTCAGCTCTACTGGCCCGCCCGGACAATTCGGAGCGGGGGGGGGGGGGGGGGGAGCAGACTCAAGGAGCTCAAGCCACTTATGGAGGAAATGGAGCGTGAGGAGCATGACTCTGATACTCGCCTGCCCTGCTCGAAAGACTAGGAGCAGGGAGGGAGTTCCTGCGCGGTTACAATAAACGAAGGGGACTTACCTGTGGGCCGGATGGCCCGGACGACAGAGTGAAGTGGGGCCCGAAGCGCCGACAGCGCAACGCCATCCTGCGGAGAAGTCCGGGGAGACTGTCGAGGCCGGGAAGGACGGTCACGTCTGTAGAAATCCCACAGCCGAGACCAATGGTCCTCACTCCAATCGGCACACACGTCACACATCCTGTCGGAAGAGCAGCCCAAGCATGGCAGGCAGGCGTCGTGAGCGTCCGAAGGCCACTGGAAATCCCCACAAAGGAGGCAAGACTTCAACACAGAAGCCGCCATAGCGTCTGCCGCACACCGTCCGCAGGGCAGAACACACCCAAGCACCGAACTCACTCCACGAGGCACAAAGTCACGAGGGAGAGAAAGTCACAAGCCGAGACCCAAGGCCGCAGCCAAGGACGAAGTTTACTGAAAGTCAACCCCGGTCGGAACCGGTCGGAACCGGTCGGCGCTAAGTCCACACATCATAGTACGCTGAAAGTGTAGAGCACACCAACGAAGCACACTTTCTTCTTTTGGAGTCCTAGAAGAAAGTCTAATCCACAAAGGCAAAGCCAAAACGTTTGTAGTTATAAACCACACACGACACTGGTCGAACACCGTAGCAAGGCAAAACCTGCACGTCTACGGTTGAGCTAAGAGTGAAACTGGCAGGCTTCACCCTACGCATGCCCGGATAGGGTGGTAAGGGGAGGCCACCCGGGGCTCCTATGCTTGGATCCCTGGTGTCTCCTCCCCAGTTGTGTAGGGGACACAACTTTGGGCTGAAATCGATAGGCTATAGAGTGTATTCCATATAGTAATGCCATCGGTAATGTATTTGAGAAAACAAAGTGCTCGCTCAAACATGCCTGCCTACGCGCTGCTTTAACTCATGAGAGAGTACAACGCGTAACACAAGCATTGATTGATTGATTGTACATTGCTTAACGTCCCGACAGCAACAAGGCTTTCTCAGGACGTGCCTGCACTGCTTGTGAAAAAAAACTAAACAGAAAATTGAATGTATGTCGCCAGCCGGTCAAATACGTTAAATAAACCAACAACATGGGGCCTAAATAAAGCTAAGACCATTTAGCAACACACATCCAATATCAAGAGCTACAGGCAGTGCAGACAGTAGGGAGAGTTTTAAAAAGGCAAATACAGGTGAATGGACTAATCATCATCATCATCATCAGTCCCTTGCCCGAACTGGGCGTTGGGGGGACTGAAAGGCAGCAGCAACAGACAGTGCTCTCCACTGAGTTCTATTTTGGGCGGTGGCAAGCAAGTCTGGCATCTCGAGTTCGGTCCATTCTTTTATGTTTGCGACCCAACTCTTTCTCTGACGACCTCGCCGACGACTTCCTTCGAGAGTGCCTTGGAGGATAGTCTTGGACAAGGTGTTGTGTCGGGTCACGTGGCCAAACCAAGCAAGCTTGGACTAAGGGTAGACAGAAACGCATGCCCCAGAATAGAGAGAAAAACCCACCCTGTGGGGCTGACCAGGGTGACCCTGGGAACTAAAAAATACCTAACCCCACCCAAGTCCCCCAGGGCAGACCCGGGTGGGGGGGCGTAACACAAGCAGGCGCATGTTGTTCTGAATGCAGCGCGCCAAAATTGTAAATCAGTAGGACAAAAAACATGGATCAGATTTCGTCACTAGCCTTCAGGGAAACTGCGCTATGTATTACATACAAATAATGTAACGTTACGTAGTTTGCTGAACAATGCGTAGTGATCATAGTTTGCTAAAAAATACGTACTTTTCTATGGTCAATACGTAATGTAGGCAGGTCTGAATATGACTCTTTTTTACCCTTTCTGATCCCTTGTGACCTTGACCTCGAGAGAGGTTACTGAAATTACTATGTGTAGAAAGATCTTGCCACAAAGGCGGTCCGTGGCGCAGTGGTAAAGGTGCCTGCCACCAATGCTAAAGGTGCAAGGTTTGATACCTGGTTCTGGCATCGGATTTTTCCCCTCTAGTGTCACCGTTAATTTTGGTGGGTACTTTCTCTGGGTACTCCGGCTCTTCCTCCTCCTCCACTTTGGTACCAGTTTCAGACCACTTAATAAATTTCAAATACAAGTGATCAAATTTCCGAAACCTCAGTAGCTGAACTGACCCTTCACACCACGTGAATGCCCTGTTTGTCATGCACTGTGTTCGTCTTCAGAGTGAATGCTTGTGTGTCACGTGAGCATGCGTGTTGGGTTCAGTTCATGGCGCTTTGAACCGATTCACAGAATTGGGTAAAGCACCTATATAATAAGCGGTATTATTATTAATATTAAGGTATCCTTGGGCCAAGTTTGAAAACTCTGACTTTAATAGTCTACGGGAAAATGCCTACATTAAATTTTACCACACGCAACGGCAGAGGGATGACCACTAGCCCATTACATACTCACTTTTACTCTTGCATTACTCTAGCATGTGTGCCTAAAATAGAGGAGTCTACAGTTTTCAGACTTTATGTCTCACAATAACAAAAATCAACCAAAATAAAATATTGGCTGAAAAATGGGCACCATTAGGAAGTTAATATACTGCTAACACTTTAGCTATGATGGAGAATAAGCAGTTATGATCATTACCAAAGATGACTTCAACTGTGCTTGTTCCATGAACAGGCACAGACTGACAGGCAGCCAGGCAAAGCACTTAGATACTTTCACTCACCTGCGAGATTCTCCACTGGGTATGGACAGATGGGCCGACAAGTCTATTGGCATGCCCTGTGTTCTGTAACCTTGCGACACAAAGATGCCTAGGTGTTTCATAACTGTCCTAGCCTAACATCAATAATATAATAAAGTCTGTGCTTCCTGGTTTTCTGGCTAATTACATATTTGGCAGTAAATCTGGCATGAGAAATGTCAGATGAAAACAGAAACCTGTAAACAGTACCCGTGGCTAAATGCACAAGGGGCTTTAGTAAAGACTTTAGATAGAGGCAAGTGCGCATTACCCAGGTCTGTATCACCACTGTCAATGGCCTTGTTGAGTGCGGGTGCAAACTGTCCGATCTTCAGCAATAGTGGCACCTGTTCTGATGCACGCGGCTCATAGTCCAACAGCTGTAGACACAAACACACATATAATTCAGATATAGTGATCAATAAAATTTAAAACAAAATGTAAACAAATTAAGTACATGTACTTCTGTGGTTCACCTGATCACCTGTGTATGCATGTGTAAAGCCCATTTTTAACCCTTTACATGTACCATCATAGTGGTTTTTGTTCATGACCAATATGCAAAGGGTTAATTGATGAACTTCAACGTTGTGAACTAGAAGTTCAGCATGTTCACTGAACCTTTTCGTTTTTGAATTGGTAAAGTTGGTAAATTCCAGGTTGGAACATATTCACTGGACATGCTCTGGGATCTATTCCTTTAGTGCAGCAAACCTTTCACCCGACTGGCTGAAACCATAGCTTTTGTGTTAAAGAGAAGAACAAGATGAGGATTCCATCTCAAAGTCTACCGCATTGTTTGGAGCTCACGTGCGTTTTTCTTTTAGGAACATTCAAAGTTGTTCATATTTTAAAGCTTATCCTTCTGATCCATTTTCCACCTCTCTGAGCAAACCTCTGATCAACACACACACTGGCGCACAAAAATATAGACAGACACACAGCACTTTCTGCCATTAGTACGCTCTGTGGGCTGGAGTAGCGACAGAATTCTGAAGAAAAATAGCACTAGCAGCAAAATGACGTCACTTAAGCTCGACAGCATGGCATCGCTAGTATCACTACGCCATGTATACAGTGACGAAACTGATGTTTCACTGATGTTTCACGTCACTCAGCCAAAAGGCACGCAGCCTCTTCCAGGGCCGACTGTTTTGTTCCACAGGGCTGACTGTTTGATGGGAGTGAGCCAAGCTCAAAACTGGTACCATTCAGGCGGACAAATTCTCATCTAGATTTTTAGTATGCTCAATGTCCTTAGGGATAGAAAAATCATGAGAGACTTCTGGATCGAGTAGCTTTTTGTCTGTTTACACGTGATCTTTAACCCCACCCTGTGCTGTACATACATCATTTTCAAGTCCTGCATAATCTTTTATCAAAGACATCAATATAAATGTTGATTCTAGGCGAGATTTATTATTGAAATAACATGCACAGGTATTGCTGAATCTAAAAACATGTTTAAGTCTATGTTTAGTTCCATATTCTGTGAATGAACTCCCGCCCCCTCCCCCAACCCCCAAAATGCTGAAACTCACCACAAAATGTAGCATTACTTTCATCACGGAGCATACCCTTTTGCCTTTATTTTGATGTTTTTGGGTGTGATATGTGGAAACACAGTATATCTACCTAGAACACCACATGTTTTTGTCTGTCTGTCTATCTGTCCGTTCAATTGTCCATCACTCCTTGTCATTCCACTGTGATGAAACTATGCGCACGCATAGGGTTCAAACAGTAGGTTTAATACGGTACAGTAGTTGTCGGCGGTTTGTTTGTGACGATAGTCTGTGGTGGCACGTGGGCCACTTGGAATCTGTAAGACACGGTTAGCACGGGGGAGTTTTAGTGAGTTTTAAGCGAGAGCTCAGGCGAACAGAGCTGTAGAAACGTCAGTACGGGGCTTTACTGTCACTGAGGACAGACGTGTGTAAGATACCTTAGCCGGTATTCCAAGACTCTGAAACCTAGAATTCAGGTATGTTTCTATACGTATTATTGATGGTTACTTGCATTAAGGATAGTATTTATTAATAGGAGTTAATTCAATTGTAGTGTTTACTGGTTTGGTTCAGTTGGTTTGGAATTCATTGAGGTAACTGGTGTTTTCGTAAATAGTTATTTACCGAGATGGATAACTAAGGAATATGAGGTGTGTATGCATAATTCGTTATGAGGATAGTACGTGGTTAAGTATAGTCTTTCCAGCGTATGGGATAACGTATAGCGAGAGTGTTAGGTTATAGTCTGTTTTAAGGTTGTGACAGAGATGAGGTGTTACGAAAGTAGTCGGATTAAGAAGCATGTGTGTGTGTGTGTAAATGAACGTGTGAGTTATTTGTATCAGCCAGGTTACGTAATGTATCTCATATTATCCAATATGTGTGTGTATTTAGCAAGTGTTACGATTTAGGACTTTATTATTGTTCAGAGTGCTTGTCGGAGTTGGAGCGACGGACGTCGAGATGTCAGTCACCAGGGACCTAATGCGAGGTCATCTCTCCATCTCTTCACTCAGGGAGTGAGCGACCGGTGCCGAGACACCCGGGTCACAGCGAGGACTGCGCTATACGGTACGAGCTACGAGGACGTCCACGGTACGAGAGACGGGACGACTCGGGGCGTACAACAAAGGACTGGCACGCATAGACGTGAAAGGACTGAATGTAACCAGGCGAGAACACCAAACAGTTTGGAGTGTGAGAGACTACTACCTAGCCTGGCATTGATATTGTGTATGTGTAAGTGTTGTTTGGATGCTGGTAGTGGAGAAGGTGTAGTGTAAATAGAGTGATAATCTTTTGAGCGTTTTCCTTGTGTACATTGTATAAAAGTTTACGTTAGAAAGGAAGCCCGCAATGTGTGTTTTACCGCGTGAATGCGCCCGTCTGAGTCAGTGGTGGTGTATGCATTTGTTGTGCGAGAGTCTGTACGTACGACTGGGGGCAAGTCTGCGTGCGTTACATCCACTATGTAGTCATAATATTAAATCCCCCCCCAAAAAAAAAGAAAAAAAAGAAAAAGAATTTCTTAGCAACTATACACGGCATTAACTTCATACTTGGCACAAGAGTAGTTGGCCATAGTGCATGACCTTGTGTGAAGGTCAAGGTCACAGAGGTCAATTAAAGATAGAAAATTGTCATTTTACGCAAAAATCTGCACCCTCTCGCACACTATGGCAAGATCTCAGCCCACATTTTTTCTCATAGTTGTAACTTATTATCTGAGTTTGTAAACACATTAAAAGTTAAAATTGCGGTGAACGTTCAGCTCTCTTTTTGTTTCAAATAACCTATACTGCTGCTTCCAAGGTACATCTTTGAGGGCATACACACACTACATATTAATCATATATTAACTATTTATTAATTCAAATTACATTTTGATCATGGAATAAAGTGTGCAAATTATGTGGTAAATTAGTCACTCTAAATAATCGACTTCACATCGACACACAGGAGCAATTCAACAAGCAAAAAAAATCACTGAAAACTTACAAAAATTAAGGTTTAAATCTCTGCCCAAAATGTTCTGGGCAAATTTAATAAATAGATAAGAAAAAAAATAGCCACGTGTGTTTTAGGAACAAAACGAGTCTCTGTCCTCTGCCGTTTCCACTTTCAAGACATTACTGTACCATACAGCATGCAAGTCTTTTTACATCAGCAATAATAGAAGTGCTTGATGTAAAGTTTTCAGCAAGTCAATTAACAATCAGTCATCTTTATCATTGGCATCGTCTTTATCATCTTCTGCGGCTGTTCACCATGATCTTCCTCTGAGCTTTGATTCTCACAGTTCTGAAGCTGCACATGTCTGTACATTTAAGAGCATTCTTTACACAGATGCGCCCCGGTATTGTCCGTAATCTGAAACACATGAACGCTTCAGATGCTGGTATGACATTCATCCAGTCAACAGCCTGTGTGTTCTTGCAGTGTCGACATGATGGAAATGACCACGCAGCTCCGGATAGTACCAGCATAGATGGAGGATGGAAACAAAAGACAAAAAGAACATCTCTGCTGCTGCCTGGACGGATCTGGGGTCGCGGCAGTGTTTTCATTTCTGCGTTCGAGTATGCACAGGCTCCGTAAATATGCATATAACACGAAACACAAGCATCACACTCACTCCAACAAACGGTTACAATGAATACATCATAACATATGGTTGGAGTGAAAGTTTAAAAAATCATGACTTAAAAAACAAGAAAGGCAAAGCTCACGTGTATGACCCATCCACACATGTCTGACAATAAGTAAAGGGATGGCTTCTGCACCAACAAAATCCATGTTTTCTCAAAATTTAATCAGTTTTCACACATCTGTCAAACACCTGTGACCCTTGACCATTGCGATGAGTCGACTAAATTAGGATACATAGGAAGGTCTTATCATCAGCTACCTTTGTGCCAAATTTGATTGAAAAGCTTGCAAAAATGTTGATAATAACTACAATTATTGACATTTCACACACATTTGTCGACCTCTTGTGACTCTTGACCTTTCTAAAGGGTCATCCAAATTAGTATGCATAGATAGGTCTTACCATCAGATATCTGCCTAGCACGTTTGGGTTTGGAGTTGTGAATAGTAATTGAGAAAAATCATTTCTTGTCAAAATATGGCGATTTTTTTACCTATTTCCTGAGCTCTTGTGACCTTTGACCTTTCCAGGGGGTCATCCAAATCAGTATGCATTGATAGGTGTTACTCTCAGGTATCTCTGTAGCAAGTTTGGGTTTGAAGTTGTGAATAGTATTTGAGAAAAAACATCTTTTGTCAAAATATGGTGATTTTGGAACTATGGTGATCTCTTGTGACCCTTGACCTTTCCGAGGGATCAATTAAATTAGTATGAATAGAAAGGTCTTACACAGAAAGTTTGGGTTTGAAGTTGTGATTAGTATTAAAAAAACAACAACAACATCTTTTGTCAAAATATGGCTATTTTGGATCTATTTCCTGAGTTCTTGTGACCCATGACCTTTCTGAGGGATCAATCAAATTAGTGTGTGTATGAAGGTCTTACTATCAGGTATCTTTGTACCAAGTTTGGGATTGAAGTTCTGAATAGTATTTGAGAAAAGATAAATGTCCCAAAATAGCTATTTTTAAAATATATTTTCTGATCCCCTGAGACCTTGACCTTTGTGAGGTCACTGAAATTGGTATGTTTAGAAAGGTCTTGCCACAAAGTATCCTTGGGCCAATTTTGAAGACTGTAGCTTGAATAGTCTCCAAGAAAATGCAAACGTTCCAAGTTTACCACGGCTGACAGACGACCACTGACCCAGAACATACTCACTTTTGCTTTGCAAGTGAGCCAAAAAGTGGTGTGTGTGTGTGTGTGTGTGGGGGGGGGGGGGGGGGGGGGGGGAGGGGGGTTTGTCAGCTCTGGTTGTAAAATGTACCCTCACTGGGTCCCTCAGCCGACCCACTCACCACCTGTCATGTGACACCATAGTTAATGAGCAGTTGCAGTATAAATGTAAATCCCACATAGTCCATAAGCTAGCCCGGTCTACCATGCACCCCCCCCCCCCTCCCACCCAGTACTCAATAAGATGTGTTTCAAAGTGTACCTTAATATGTCCTGAGATGTTTAAGCCATGTTCCCCTAAAATCCTTAGGAACACACCAGAGATATAGCCGATGGCACAAGAGTACCACCATTCACGCTCTTTGCAGATGCTAAAATGAGGTTGAAAAACATTTTCCTCTTCACAGTGAAGGTATTTGTGCACCCAGTAAACGGCCAATTTCCATGAAATCGCAAAAAAAGACAAAAATAATGTGTCAGATGCCTACAGACATTTTCTATAGCACTGGCAGTCCATTTTCAGGCTTACATCATTAAAATAGGATGTCACAATTATTATAAACCTGACTAGGTGATGCTGTGATCACTGTGAGTGCCACAGTGGTTGATTTTGTATACCTACCCCCAAGTTGTAAAAATACACACAATTAATTAGAGAAAATTACTAAAGTTATTCCATTTTATGTTGACCTCTCTTTACCTATTAAGTTTCAATAATGTGAACATAAAGTGCAAGAAAATAAGGACTGTCGTCATCCTTTACGGTACGTTCATGGTAAATGATAGCTTTTTCCCATATAAAATTGCCGAATTGGGAAACGTACGTTGTTTCCGATGCCATCAGAAATTTTGTATACAACTGATAGGTCTTTTTAGGTTTTATTGGTTAGGATAGAGTACTACAGTTACTCCCAACCTGATTTTATGACGCTTCCAAACCAGTGTGAACATTGCCAAGACAAGAAGTTTTCCAGGAGCAGACATTGGAAGCGACCATGACTTAGTGATGATGACCTTCCGACTCCGCCTAAAGAAGGTCAACAAGCAGGGTCCCAAGGCAAAGAATAAGTGGATTGAAGATCAGTGTAAACACGTAGAAGAAAATCTGAATAAAAATAATAGCAAAAAAAGCATACCTCCTGGTGAAAGACCTGACCAGTGTAAAACAAGGACGTTCCTCGATCATCCAAGACGGTGAAGGGAACTGTCTTACGGAAGACCAAGACATACTGAAGAGATGGACAGAGTACTGCTCAGATTTGTACAACCACCGAGCTACAGGGGACCCAGGCATACTTGTCAACCCACCCGTGACCAACAATGGCAACTATCCCATCCTCCGAGAAGAAGTAGAGGCTGCAGTGAAGTCGCTGAAAAAAGGGAAGGCAGCAGGAGCAGACAACATCCCTGCAGAACTAGTCCAAGAAGGGGGAGAAGACATGATAAGCGCCTTACTAACAATCTGCAATAAGATCTGGCAGTCAGGGGATTGGCCCACACCATGGACCCAATCACTTATAATAACTCTCCCCAAAAAAGGCAACTTACATCAATGCCAGAATTATCGCTCGATCAGTCTTATATGCCACCCAAGCAAAGTCATGTTAAAGATCATACTGAACAGGCTGAAGCCACAGGCAGAGGAAATTATAGCTGAGGAACAGGCAGGCTTCAGAGCAGGGCGCAGCACAACTGAGCAGATCTTCAACCTGAGAGTTCTATGTGAGAGGTAACTCCAGCACCAGCAAGACCTCTATCATGTCTTTGTGGATTTTAAGAAAGCGTTTGACAGGGTGTGGCATGGAGCCCTTTGGTCCACCATGAAGCTATACAACATAAATGCCAACCTGATCAAAGTCATAGCAAACCTTTACAACAAGGCCACTAGAGCAGTCTGCTTCAACGGCAAAATAGGAAACTGGTTTAGGACTACAGTCGGAGTCAGACAAGGCTGCTTGCTCTCACCTACTCTTTTCAACATCTTCCTGGAAAGAATCATGACGGACGCTCTGGAAGATCATGAAGGGACTGTCAGTATTGGAGGCAGAACAATCACGAACTTGCGCTTTGCGGACAACATTGATGGCCTTGCAGGAACAGAGAAGGAGCTAGCTCAGCTGGTGGAGAAGCTGGACAGTACAGCCATTGCGTATGGGATGAAAATCCGTGAAGAGAAGACCAAACTGATGACAAATAACATCAGTGGCATTGGCACCGACGTCATGATTGGAAGCCAAAAACTAGAAACAGTTAATAAATTCAAATACTTTGGAGCCATTGTGACAGATGAGGGATCAAAACCAGAAATACTGTCCAGGATTGCGCAGACAACAACAGCACTGACAAGATTGAAGACCATATGGAAGGACAGAAACATCATGCTCTGCTCCAAGATCAGACTGATGCGCTCATTAGTCATCTCAGTGTTTTTGTATGCCTGCGAGTCATGGACCCTCACAGCAGACCTTGAAAGGAGGATACAAGCCACTGAAATGCGATGTTTTCGAAGGCTGCTTGAAATTTCATACAGAGATCGCATCACGAACGAGGAAGTGGGAAGCATAATCAGGCAAGCCATCGGGCCCAATGAAGACCTATTAGCCATCGTAAAAAAGCGCAAACTGAAATGGTATGGGCATGTCACGCGTTCAGCAGGGCTTGCCAAAACAATCCTGCAAGGCACTGTGCAAGGAGGACGAAGGAGAGGAAGACAGAGGAAAAGATGGGAGGACAATATCTCAGAGTGGACAGGAATGAGGCTGGGTGATACGTTAAGAATGGCAGAGAACAGAGAGGAATGGAGGGAGCTGGTTGCCAAGTCATCAGTGGTGCCCCAACGGTCGGCAAGACTACGGGAGACAGACAGACAGACAGACAGACAGACAGACAGACAGACAGATAGATAGATAGATAGATAGATGCATTTAGGGGCCACAGTGGCTGTATCTGCTGCCCTACCCTCATTTTACCAGTACGCCAAGAAACGCAAAATGATCATAACAATTGCTTACATCATACTCCTCTGTTTAAATATTTTTGTTGCCAGTCTTCATAACAAAGTATGCATATTGAGCATAAAAATGTGTGATCATTTCATTAATTTCAATGTGACCCATCAATTTAATTGTAATTCTTTTTAGTTAAGGAATAAAAAGGGGGGAAACATCTGTAAACAGGGGATGCCATTGAAGCTTCTACCGTCTGTACATTCAGCAGTCAGTACAGCAGTACCAAGGTTCGTCTCGAACATCCTCCATGCAGATGACTTTGCAGTGTGGAGCTTAGCAGAACATAAAGAAATAGCATCCTGCAGAATCCAGGATGCTGCCAATAGAGTCAACAGCTGGACTGAAAGATGGCCACTCAAACTGATCTAGACCATCTCTTTCAATCAGATGGAAGAGGTCACCTTGAAACTTGAGACCTTCCAGTACCAAAATCAGACAGGCCAACTTTACTGGCAACAAATAAATTACTGGATTCACGTGGAGGCCTCACATTGAAGCCATGGAAGCTAGAGCTGAGAAAAAAAAACATGTTTCTGATGAAGAAACTGGTGGGGACCACATTGGCGCAAATTACCTCGGTCACACCAGTAGTGCGGTACCAAGATACATCAACAACATGAAACTCTACCTGCAAAACCAAAAAAGCCAGGCTTGACAAGATGCAGAACATGGGTTATTCTCATGATGCAATGACATTCTTAGAGCCATCTGGAGCATCCCAATTTAGGAAATGGAGGACATTGGAGCAACTGAAACGCAAAACAGCACACACGATGGAGAGACGTACTAAACACAAACAACACTGGAGACTACAGGATCAGACCAAGAACCGTCAGAAACGCCCAAGTCTGAATCGCCAACTGAATGTCCTGCAAAGGGCTAATGCTGACGTCCTGGAGCCAAGCCCAAAGATGTGTGAAGAGCTCCCTTCAGATACCTGTACATCTTGAAAGAGCCTTCTAGACAACATAAAGGATGTTCCAGGACTCTTTGCCAAAGGTCGCGGCACTGCACAAAGCCATCTCGCTGGAAATTATACACAAGCGCTACCCTCACAGCAGCTGTGCTCACATCTACACAGGAGGGTCCGCACAAGATGCCGCGCAGAACAAAAGAACAAAAGACTACTTCAAACTTCAAGATCACAACCTCCTGTAAAGAAACCAAGACACTACAGCAACAAAGTGATTGGCAACAGCAGAATGGCGGCTGCAGCCCGTGGGCAGACTGCATCAACAAGCTGAACAGGGAGAGCAAGGCCACCATCTTTTATCTATGCACTGATCACTCTGGACTCACCTTGTGCGACTGGGTCATGCGGAAACAGACCTATGCGAATGTGGCATAGAAAATCAGTCTCATTAGCACATTCTCCAGACCTGTCCATACAGAGAAGCGATCCGCTGGCAGTTCTGACCAGAAGACACGCCCATGTACACCAAACTCTGAAAACCTGCTATCGAGCACTTGACAGATCACTTATTGGCAGCCAGAACAATATAAGATTTTAAGACAGCCATCCAGGTATTGAACGTTGCAGAAGAGGAAGGCAAAAAAATGGGGGCAGGAAGTGGTAATCTCGTGGTGGACATGTGGAAACTAAGCATGGCTGCAGGATGGAATTTCCGGACGAGAAGTTGGGAGACATCTTGGGGTGTCCCATTCAGTGATCCAGAGGCTGCTGGCACGATTCCAAGAAATTGGAAGGGCAGAACGACCACCCTGCTCAGGACAACCGCGCTGCACCAACAGAAGAGAGGACATATACCTCTGTGTGGCGGCTCTGCACGACCGAACTGTCACATCAACCACTCTACGGCGTCAACTGATGCAAGCTGCAAACATTAACGTCAGCAGAAGCACAGTCTGCCGACGTCTGCGCGAAATTGGCCTGGCTTCATGCAGAGCAGCAGTGAGAATACCCCTCAGTCCTGCTCATCGCAGAGCCCGGGTTGCCTGGTGTCGTCAACATGTGAGGTGGAACAGACTCCAGTAGACTCAGGTTCTGTTTACTGATGAGTCACGGTTCACCATGTCCTTCAAAGATGGCAGGATGAGGGACTGCGGACGCCAGGGCGAGTGATTCACGGATGGATGCGTACAAGAGGTGGATCGCTACGGAGGAGGCTCCGTCATGGTCTGGGCAGACTTCAGCAGGAAAGGCAGGATTCCCTTCTACGTCATCCAAGCACCCTGACTGGACTGCGCTATCGGGACGAGATTGTGCTGCCCCTCATCCAGGCAGCTCTCCAAACCATAGGCAACAATGCTGTTCTGCAGGACGTCAACGCTCGACCTCATCGCACCCATGTGGTGGATGAGTACCTTGAGCAATGGGGCATCATGAGGATGGAGTGGCCAGCTCGTTCACCTGATCTGGCTCCCATCGAGCACCTCTGGGACGTGCTGGGGCAACGTGTAGTCAGGAACCACCCCCCACCTCAAGGCGTCCCCCAGCTGACTCATTTTCTGCATCAAGAGTGGGAAGCGATCCCACAACATGTTCTCCAAACCCTGGTGAACTCCATGCGTCAACGCTGCATTGAATGCTTGGCTGCAAACGGTGGGTACACTCGCTATTGACTTGACCAGTCTTGTGTGACTTTTCAAATGAGGGGTGGATGAACATTCTAATGTACTGCTGTTGTTCCAATTGCTTGATTTCCTCAAAACACAAATGAAAGTGTTACTGAATAAATTAGCAAACTACTGACTCCAAGTATTGTTACAGACCTGCCTACCCTTTACATTTGAAATGTGTAGTGTTCCGGACCAAATGTGTAGTTTTTCAGGCAAATGAGTAGTTTCAACCGAAAACTTGACAAGGTTAATTGTGGCACGCCACTCACTCTCACACACATATTATATATATATATATATATATATATATATATATATATATATATATATATATATATATATATATATATATATATATATATATATATATATATAACGTTTGGTGTCGGCAGACAAATTTTGACCAACTTCTACCGGGCAGTTATTGAAAGTATTTTGACCTTCTCCCTGACTGGTTTGGCAGCACCACACAGAAAGAGCGATCCAAATTAAAAAGAGTAGTAAAAACTGCATCGAAAATCATAGGTATTTGGAGTCCCTCTTCCACTCACGAAAGAATGCTAAAAAAAAAAAAAGGCTAGATCCACCCTCCGAGACGATTCCCACCCAGCCCACGAGTTGTTTGAGATGCTGCCATCCGAGTGCCGTTATAGAGCGATCGGGACACGCACGATTCGTTTTAAAAACAGTTTTTATCCAACCACTGTCCAGACGTTCAATGATGCAAACAAACGTCAAACCTGACCCATCCGTCCCACTGTTTGGGCATGTAATGTATATACAGTATTGTCCAGCTACATCAAGCGACATGTTTCATTATTACGATATGTTCTCTGTGACTTGTCTCACTGTGAAATCGTGTTTATTGCCTTTACGATTAGACCACAATAGTTCAAGGCATGCAGGTGTATGCGAGTGAATGTGTGTGTGTGTGCACGTGAGCAGCTTAACTATATTTTGATGTAGTAAAACTGTTGCCGCTAGGGTTTCATGTGAAAGAAAAACAGAAGATAGTGGTGGAAAACTCTTTAAAATAGAAACAAGGAACGACGTTTCGGATCAAAGATCCTTCTTCAGGTGACATGCAGTGTGGTTGCTGACAAGGGTGTGTGCCAGGTGGTAAGGTGTGAGATGCGCGAAGTGAACTAATGTATCACGTTTGCCAGCGACCAGCGGAGGATCAGGAAATATGTCTTTCATTACTGTGTCATTTTGAATGATGTGGAAGTTTCTGAGGAGAATGTTTTTGATTAGGATGTTGTGAGGATGATACGTGATACACAGGACCGGCCGGTCCTCTGCAGCACTGTGAGTTTTCTCCCGCAAAGCTTCACTTCTGCTTGTGGCCTCATCTTTAGAACGAGCGGTGTTGACGATGTCTTAGGGGTATCCCTGGTGTGAGAAGAAAGTGGCCATGGTTTCTCTCGTGTTCTTTTCTGTTCTACGTTTGTTTCCATGTCACCTGAAGAAGGATCTTTGTTCCTTGTTTCTATTTTAAAGGGTTGTCCACCACTATCTTCTGTTTTTCCTTTATATTTTGATGTGTTTTACTTTTATGTTCTTCTTTTTAAGTTGCGCAGCACCGAAACGATTTCCTAATGTATTATTACATATGGCAATAAAGTTCTATCATAATCTTAATATAATTATGCAAAAATTCAAGGTGGTGGGTGGGTGAGTGTCAAGCTGTCAAAACTAATTTCTGGCCCAGCGCCTGATGACGGCATCGTGTTTGTTCAGGTCCCTCCTTTTTCTCTCTTTAGCACCAGCCAGCAGTCAGCGGCACTGTCCGTCTCTGAGAGCCAGCTCAGTCTTTCTCTTTCGTTGTATTACTGAGCTGGCAAACCGCAGGTACTGCATTGAGATATCTAAACTAATCATTTTTTTTTTTAAATTCAGGCTAAATGAACCGATAGATTCGATGACGGAACACAATGTGACACCTAATTTTGAAACTGAATCTCGAAACAATATTTCTAAACAATTATTTGCAGAGATCGTGGATTTAATACGTACACTACATTCGTATCAGAAACCCACATTTATATGCCCACACAGTTTCATATAGTATGTGCAACGTACTCTACTTCTTCTAGTCTACTCTATGCTTTAAACAGTAATAACGTCCTCAACTTTAGGATGCAAACAAGGCCGATCCAAAATAATGACAATCAAACAGAGCCCTTTGATTCTCAGCAGCCTCTACAACATGCATGAGCTTATGAAAATCTATGCCTCTTGTAGATGGAAGGCCATGGATAAAAGCAAATAATTCCGCAGTGGCTTACTCATCCAGGGAATCTAAAAAGGTGTAAAGTAGGCCTGCAAAATGCACAGATTCCCATCAGCCGATTCAATCTCTGGGGCTTCATCATGATCTATGTCAAGTGCAGTTGTAAAGGTCCGACTAAGACACTGTTTCCAGGCAAAATGAGGAGGGGACAGAAAAGAAAGGGGAAGTGTTGTATCGGTAACGGTCGACTGCACAAGATAAACATTGGGCTATGGGCACCAGCTTGATGAGTTTTCTGACCTCAGCCCGGGGTCAGGGGGTATCGGATTTCACTGAAATTTCAGACATTCCAGTGGCCCGCTTGCACACACACTCATGGAACACCGCGGGCAGTAACACAAGCTGAACGGATCGGCGCGATAAAAAAAATTTGGTTCTGAAGGCAAGTTATTACGTAGAATTGTGAAACAGAATTACGTAGTTGGACTCAGAATTGCGTAGTTACGTAGTTGGTTAAAAAATGCGTAGTTTTCTATGGCCAAAACGTAGTGTAGGCAGGTCTGTTGTTACATTATTTGTGTGGTGTTGTCGGTGCATCTGCGATAAAAAAGTGGCCCTTAAGTTTTGACCATTAGTATAGATTGACCAACACACAGACAGAAACACTGACATACAGAGAGACAAACATACACACAGACATACATCCAGGCTGACAGCCACGCAGACACAGACAGTCATCCAGGCTTTAAAGCTGAGGTTCAGTCTTTTTGTTCCGTCCCATACGGGATTTTGAAAAAAATAGCTCACTGAGTTGGCGCAGTTTGAACTCTGTCAGCCCAGTACCTATATAAGGCACGCAGAAGATGACATACACTGAGTCACAAGTGAACACCTATCAGCTTTACGTAGACCTACACACTGCCTGTAGCAGATGATACTGACAAATAACTGGATGATACATTTGACAGCCACACTCTCTTTGCACCTGTGCAAGAGGGCTGTGACAATTGCTGTAGGGGAATACAGATGCATGGAGTGTGGCTCTCAAATATTCCAGCTGGTTATTTGTAAGTATTGACTGCTACGGGATTGGTTCTGGTATACGCCTAGGTAAATCTAAAAGGAGTTCCCTTGTGACTTTAGTGTTATCTCACGCTCAGTCCATGGTGTGCACTAGACTGCAATCCACAGCTGCTGCATGCCTTATAAAGGCTGGGAAGACGGAGTTCAAACTCCGCAAACTCAGTTTGTGAGCTCAGGGCCCTAGCTGGGTATTTTAAAAACGTGCGGGACAGAACAAAAAGACCGAGTCTCAGCTTTAAGAGATAGACAGACACCCAGGTAACCAGGCTGATCCAGAGATAGAACAATAGAGATCCGAAAGACAATGAATTCAATAATGACGCATCGGTCATTAAATTACGTAATTTTTAATAATAAAATTTTTGACCCCCATTACGCCCCCGTTATTACCCAATCAACCCTTTGGTTTTAAAAAACAGACGAGCATGACCGATGCGGCCTTATTGATCTGATTATCTTACGGATCTCTATTGTTCTATCTCTATAACTATTGTCTCTGTGAACACATAATCATTTACCTGACCAAGTAATGACAAGTGGAACTTTATACTTACTAACAAGTTACAACTAACTTTTAGGAACCTGCAGAGGTAACCTTAAAGTTAGTTGCCATAAGAACTTATTAATTACTTACCGTAAGAACTTATTAATTACTTACTGTAACTTCTTACAAGTTCTTACAAGAACTTGACTCCAGTCCCAAGATACTGAGACAGATTTGTCAAGATACAAGGACAATAAAAAAACTTTTTTTTTCAGTAGTACTCTGGGGGTGGTGCTGATGGGGTTAAATAATCAGGCACAAGTGGTGTAAATGACGTGTCATCTCTCTGCGAAGCATATGACAAAAATATTGATTGATTACCAAATCTGATTTTTATTTGTTTAAAAGATTGTGTAGTTTTTCTGTGGTTTCCTGAACACCGATCTTTTTTCCTTCTGCTAAAAAACTAGCCTTTAGTTCTTCAACATTCATGGGAGATTGACTATGCATCTTATTCTGTATTTCTGACTTCTGTTTTTTGTAATTGTTCAAATCATCCTGCACTCTTTTAAATTCAATATCATCAATAAAATTATCGTCCAATGCCTTACTGATAATAAGTTTCATACTGCTCAGCTTCGCATCCGCCAAAGTACTCAATGCTTCATGTTTCTGTAATTTCGTGTGAAACCTCTTGTTTAGGGCTTCCAAACCAAAGCAAGCCAGGCATGTAGCAACGCTAACACCCTCAACTGCAATTCCAATTAAACTTCCAATTCCTGTGGCAAACAGAACAATACCCCCCACAGAACATCCAGCTGAAACAGCGCCAACAGCCATAGATGTGTTTTGAACAGAATTGAAAACGGTCTGATACCTCCTTTTACACCTAGTGTACCTTGCCTCTTCACTTTCCAAATATTTAATTGCTTCTGTAATATTATTTAATCTGAATGCGTCTGCCTGTAATGTTTTATCTGATGCAATTGGTACATGTGGATCAGGCGCAAGCGTTGTTTTAGTCGTCACAATTGATTCGGTCGGCTCAAGCATTGGTAGTATTGGATAGAATTTAACCATTTTTTTTTTGTCAAATATTTTTTATTTAATCAGCAATTACATTTTGCAACTCGTCAAAAGTATACAATTTGCTGGCATAATAAAATGAAACAAGATCAATGTGTTCAAGGTTTATGTAACATAGACGAACAAAAATTGTTTTGTCGACTACCACCTTAACACCGGGAATACTGGCTTGAAACCTCTATATCAACCCCTTTTTTAATAGCAATAAAGACCTTTGATGATTCTTGCACAGAGTCATCCCAAGTTAGTTTTATTCCCTGTGCAATATCTGCCTCTTTCGCAGTAGTTACAGATCTCATAATTTCAAATACTATTGTCACTTCTTTTGCCATGGCAAAGTTTGCTGATGAAAACACAACAGAAGTATCAGATCTGCCCCTTCTATTAATTTTTGTAAGAAGATACCGTCTTTTTTCATACTCCTGTACTTTCAGTTTATCTCTGCTATTGTTGTCTGGGGCAAAGCTCGGAACAAGGCTTACAATCAGCGGCCCAGAGTTAACAACTTTTCTAAATACTAAGGCTCCTTCGTCATCAGTATATACATAAGGACTAATAAATTCAAACTTTATGTCCCAGTCAATTGATGGTGGCGGTGCAGGCACAAGGGAAATTACCCACTTATTTCCCACATGTATTAAGTTGTAGGGCACATTATTTACAAGAGTAGGCGCAACTGGTACAATAACATCACGCAGCTGACCAAGTTTAGGAATCTGTCTTTCACCGTCTTTCATGTAAACAATTACTTTCCGCTTGTACATGCCAGTTGAATCAAGTTCAAAACCATATATTTCTCCGATTTCCCCTTCCTTCTCAAAATCCTGTACGTCTGCCAAATCTTTTAACTCTGTTACAGGACACGCAACTGGTATGATTCTTGGCTTTGGACCACCACTCATTTTTATAAACAAAAATAAAATTATTTAACTTCTAACACTACACTAAAATATGCATTACAACTGGTTTGTCACCTTGATTAGTTACAGATATACATAGTGACTCGAGGAAACTAGAACCTAATTTCTTAAACTGCACAGGAAATCTAACAACCACACTTTCACAATAGGGTGCAGTTCCAGCTGGCACACATCTCAACAAAGTCGAAGGGTTTCCATTGTGTACATTCTCAGTCGTGTTTAGTTCTTTTAAATACACATTAAATACTGTGTGTACTGCCAAATAAACAGGACATCTGCCAGTTATTTTTTGTTTTTTTGGGTGCAAATAGATTTAAATCTGTCAGTTTCCAATCTTCATCATCTGGAAATTTTATAAATGTGCAATAAAAACCAAGTAAAGTTACAAGAGCATTTGATAAAGAAAAATGACTATCTTTTGGAAATTCTAATGTAACAAGTAGGTTAGCTGGATTTAAAGTTGCTTTAATTTTAAATTTACTTTGAAACCATTCAGCTATAGTACAAAAGTCATAATACCCAGCTGGTAAAGTTTCAGTCACACCACCAAAAATTACTTTGTAACTTGTGTCATCTGTTACATTAAACCATTTTACTGTGTAGAACATTTCATGGATAGCTACAGCCTTGCAACCATCTCGATTATCAATCCCATTAGTTAACCACACTGGTTTGCTTGTGTCAAGATTTGTTAAGGTAATAAAACATTTTTATTACCTCATAAAAAAGAAGGATGGAATTTAAATCACCAACAAGTGTCACTACAAATGCATTTCAATTTAACGTGGATGCCAAGTACAATGTCGCACCTACTTATGAACAGAAAATAATTCAACTAAATCAGCTTGATATAGCTGTGTCAGACGCAAGCGTACAAGATCTATTTCATAATGATTGTACATTGCTTAACGTCCCGACAGCAACAAGGCTTTCTCAGGACGTGCCTGCACTGCTTGTGAAAAAAAAAAAAAAACTAAACAGAACATTGAATGTATGTCGCCAGCCGGTCAAATACATTAAATAAACCTAACACATGGGCCTAAATAAAGCTAAGACCATTTAGCAACACACATCCAATATCAAGAGCTACAGGCAGTGCAGACAGTAGGGAGAGTTTTAAAATGGCAAATACAGGTGAATGGACAAAGGGTAGACAGAAACACATGCCCCAGAATAGAGAGATAAACCCACCCTGTGGGGCTGACCACGGTGACCCTGGGAACTAAAAAATACCTAACCCCACCCAAGTCCCCCAGGGCAGACCCGGGTGGGGCAAGATCTATTTCAAGTGAAAGTACCGAATCCATTTGACCATTACCTAAACCCTCCAATTACAGATGATGCTACTGCAAGAAAGTGGTCTTCAAGTCCATTACAGATGTTTCAAAACCAACTCAACTTTGCTATACTGTGTTCAACTACAGGGTATGGTGTTTCATTTACAGACCATTTGAATCACTCAAACAAACTGATTAGATCTGTCTACCATTTTCACACTTATTACCAGCTGAGACGTATACTGTCAGAACTTCATACACCACTACCAACTGAATCCAGTTTCAACAGGTTTAACAACCCCATGGATATGAAAGCGTTTGAACGCATATGTAATGAATTTAACATCAGTCCCCAGTATGACTTTACACAAAAAAACTTGATGATCACAACGGTATGGGTACATTGTATTACGCTATGAGTCACAGACAATACCCTCAAGATTACTACCCTGGTTACACTTTATTCTCATCAAAATCACAAGTCTGATTAGGCTTAATAGAACAGAAACAGTCTAATGCCTGGACCACATTTATTTTAGACAAGAGTGACGGGTTTACTCAAGCAGGAGTCGAGCGTGTCAATAAGTCTATCAGAACATACGTCTGGTGTATACTAGGAGAACAATCGCTAACAAAATCAAATATTTTAAACGGGAGTGGAAAGTTTGAAGCACAGAAACAGTTTCTTGCAAATCTTGAAGATTCAATAAACTCAACAGTTGATCTCCCATCAAGCATACAACGCTATCAAGACGTTTTAAGATATGCCAGATCAAAAGTTGACTTTGTAGTAGGCATCGGGTTATACACGTTGCCATCTGACCTTCAACTCCAAATGGGTACAATAACAAATTATAATAATGAAATCATTGTTGCAGGTGTTGGTTTGATTGATTGATTGTACATTGCTTAACGTCCCGACAGCAACAAGGCTTTCTCAGGACGTGCCTGCACTGCTTGTGAAAAAAAAACAAAAAACTAAACAGAACATTGAATGTATGTCGCCAGCCGGTCAAATACATTAAATAAACCTAACACATGGGGCCTAAATAAAGCTAAGACCATTTAGCAACAAACATCCAATATCAAGAGCTACAGTTGATTGATTGATTGTACATTGCTTAACGTCCCGACAGCAACGAGGCTTTCTCAGGACGTGCCTGCACTGCTTGTGAAAAAAAACAACTAAACAGAACATTGAATGTATGTCGCCAGCCGGTCAAATACGTTAAATAAACCTAAAACATGGGGCCTAAATAAAGCTAAGACCATTTAGCAACACACATCCAATATCAAGAGCTACAGGCAGTGCAGACAGTAGGGAGAGTTTTAAAAAGGCAAATACAGGTGAATGGATCTCGGGTAGACAGAAACACATGCCCCAGAATAGAGAGGAAAACTCACCCTGTGGGGCTGACCAGGGTGACCCTGGGAACTAAAAAGTACCTAACCCCACCCAAGTCCCCCAGGGCAGACCCGGGTGGGGGAAAGAGCTACAGGCAGTGCAGACAGTAGGGAGAGTTTTAAAAAGGCAAATACAGGTGAATGGACAAAGGGTAGACAGAAACACATGCCCCAGAATAGAGAGAAAAACCCACCCTGTGGGGCTGACCAGGGTGACCCTGGGAACTAAAAAATACCTAACCCCACCCAAGTCCCCCAGGGCAGACCCGGGTGGGGTTGCAGGTGTTGGTCAAAAATTAGGACTAAATCAATCTGTGAACTTGGGGGCCACAACCACACATGTACAGTCAATAAAATTATTACAGACACCTCCGGTAACACCCCTGCCCCCAACACCGACACCCATACAACCAGTACAGTCAGCCCTGGATCCAACACCATCCCCTGACACACATGAGTCAGAGAGAACTGCATTGGTAATAGGCTTAACTGGATTAGGGGTATTACTTCTTTACCTGTTTTATTAAATACCCTGTGATTAACCCTCCTACTGTCACCAAAAAGACCCACACATGTTCTGCCATAAATCCTACTACCTTTGCCGCTGTAGTGATAAGCCAACTGACAACTGTGCCTATTATACCAGGCAATGCGTCCATCGCTTTTAGAGCCAATTTCTTAAGCAAGTCTGATATGTGAGACAATTGTTTTTTTACCCACGACTGTAAATCTTTTGGGTCTGTGGGAGCCGGTGGGCCTGGTGGACCTGGCGGTGCTGGACTACCACCAACCCCACCACTGCCAGAGACAGCTAATACAACAGTACTGATAATAAACCCAAGAGCAGTAATTAAACTTGCAATTGTAATACCCTGCTCTCTGAAAAGTGTTTTAATTCTCTCAGCCAAAGTTGTGTCTTCGTGAAGTATTTTCTGAATAGTTTCTCTAATCCTGTTGACCTGTGTTTTCAGTTTTTCTCTTCCAATGCTAATCACTTCTAACCTTCCTGATCTTTCTATCTGCAAATCATTTAATCTGTGTTGGATTCTTTCTTTCATTTCTGTGTCAAGATTCCCATTGTCTGCGGTAGCCAGTTTTTCTTTTTCACGTTCTATGTGTTTATCAAGCTCACCCAGTTTGGCTACATTATTTACCATCTCACCTCTTATTGACTGCAGTGATTTATCCAAGCCCATAATCTCCCGCATTGACAAAGGTGGGTCGTCTATTGTTTCCATAACGTCATTTATTTGCCCTTCAGTAAATGAGGTTTCTTGTATCACTGTGTTTGCTATTTCTGGCAGTCTTGTTACTGCTGCCATTTCAATTTCTTGTCCTGTTGGTAATCTTGTTTGCGTGTCATGGAGGGCACTAACCAGTCTAGACACAAGTGGGGTGACAGGAGACCCCCCAATACCAAGGTACCTTGCCAACCCAGAGTTACCGACTTCACCTTTAATTGTACTTAAAGCTCTAAACTTAGAAGGATTGTTTTTATGTGTTAGATATATTTCCCCTCTGTCCGTATTTACAAATAAGTGTCCTTTATCATATTTAAACTGATTAGGATCTACTACATCTGGGCGGACATCAACACTGTCATAAAATGAGTTTACTTTGTCTTTTAACAGTTCATGATACATACTACTAGTTACCATTCCAGTCATTCCAGTTATATCTGTGATACTGGTATCTGAGACATTCATGTCATCCATTTCAAAATCTTCATGATTAAATCCTCCTGCTGCCATTGTTTTATTAATTTAATATTTTTTATTGTGCATAATAAAAATGACACAGTCTTCCGGATCAAAGTTAGACCCATATAGAAAACTACGTGAGCCTATTGGTGTTAAGGGCATTAGGCAATCAATTGTCATCACAAACAATCCTAGTACCATAGACCAGAACCAAACACTTACAGTCAATTTTCCAAACCTAGGTCCCAGTGACGTTATTGTCCCTGGCACTGCACGCCTTGCATTTAATATTGAACTATCATCAGAAGCAGATGTAAACAGAACACTAGTTAACAATCTAGGCAGAGCAATTATTAGAACTATTAAAGTAAAACTTGAAGGACAGGAAGTGTTTAGTCTTGATGATGCTGATGTGTTTTACTGTTATAAAGATTTGTGGCTCATAAGAAAAGAACGAGAAGATCGTATTTACCAAGGCATACAGTCTGATAATGTTGGTAAACTTCGAATCGACACCGGAGATAAAGTAACTACTGGGATGGCCAAGGAAGTTATTATGGCTGAAACATATGGAACCAGATTTTACATTCCACTTGAGTTTGAAATCCTAACAGCTCATTTCCCTTATTACCAAGGAGCACTGAATGACCGTCTGAGATTTGAACTAACTTTTAATGACTACTCCAAAATTATTAAATCATCTGATCTCAATGCATCATATAAGATTTCTAACATCTCCTTGGAATATGAAATTGTTACACATACTGAACTAGCTAGACTCATACAAAATCAGTACCAGACAAAACTGCCAATTTATTATGATTGATTGATTGATTGTACATTGCTTAACGTCCCGACAGCAACAAGGCTTTCTCAGGACGTGCCTGCACTGCTTGTGAAAAAAAACAACCAACTAAACAGAACATTGAATGTAAGTCGCCAGCCGGTCAAACACATTAAATAAACCTAACACATGGGGCCTAAATAAAGCTAAGACCATTTAGCAACACACATCCAATATCAAGAGCTACAGGCAGTGCAGACAGTAGGGAGAGTTTAAAAAAGGAAAATACAGGTGATTGATTGATTGATTGATTGTACATTGCTTAACGTCCCGACAGCAACAAGGCTTTCTCAGGACGTGCCTGCACTGCTTGTGAAAAAAAAAACTAAACAGAAAATTGAATGTATGTCGCCAGCCGGTCAAATACATTAAATAAACCTACAACATGGGGCATAAATAAAGCTAAGACCATTTAGCAACACACATCCAATATCAAGAGCTACAGGCAGTGCAGACAGTAGGGAGAGTTTTAAAAAGGCAAATACAGGTGAATGGACAAAGGGTAGACAGAAACACATGCCCCAGAATAGAGAGAAAAACCCACCCTGTGGGGCTGACCAGGGTGACCCTGGGAACTAAAAAATACCTAACCCCACCCAAGTCCCCCAGGGCAGACCCGGGTGGGGAGGAAAATACAGGTGAATGGATTGATTGATTGTACATTGCTTAACGTCCCGACAGCAACAAGGCTTTCTCAGGACGTGCCTGCACTGCTTGTGAAAAAAAACAAACTAAACAGAACATTGAATGTATGTCGCCAGCCGGTCAAATACATTAAATAAACCTAGCACATGGGCCTAAATAAAGCTAAGACCATTGAGCAACACACATCGAATATCAAGAGCTACAGGCAGTGCAGACAGTAGGGAGAGTTTGAAAAAGGCAAATACAGGTGAATGGACAAAGGGTAGACAGAAACACATGCCCCAGAATAGAGAGAAAAACCCACCCTGTAGGGCTGACCAGGGTGACCCTGGGAACTAAAAAATACCTAACCCCACCCAAGTCCCCCTGGGCAGACCCTCGGGTAGACAGAAACACATGCCCCAGAATAGAGAGAAAACCCCACCCTGTGGGGCTGACCAGGGTGACCCTGGGAACTAAAAGCCAATTTATTATGACCGTGTGATTAGACACAGTTTAATGCATAAAGACAAAAGCGACCCAATGTGGAACATAAACTTGAAACACACCTGCCAGATCTTTAAAAGGTATTCTTATGTTGTTTGTTGAACCAGCGGCTCCATACAAAAGGGATTCAGAAAAATTCTACAATCCAAAGATTACACATTTGTCTTGCACAATCGAAGGTCGTCCAATCAAGTGTATGCATCAGGAATGTTACCTTATCAACATTACGACGAGATCACAAAGTATTTTGTGGGTGGAAGGATTAGAGATAAACCTGCAAACATTGCGTGGAAAGATTTACATTTGTATGACGTAAGGATCGGACAATACCTTACAAATAAGTATGCTCTTTGGCTAGACCTTCGTAGTACAGATGATGACTACCTTCATGGGTCAGGTCGAACTGTAGAAAACAGTAGTGACGGGATTACAATTCAGATACAAAAAAAGGTTGAAACCGCTGCAGCAATAAATATATATTTGTACCTGGTATATGACGCACAACTGAACATACAAGAGTGCAGACTAAGTGGACATATATATTAAAATTATATCGTGTATTAAAATGAACTTGATGACCCTCGACCCACACTGTGGTTTATTTTGTGGGGCCACAGGGTGTGGTAAAACTGAATTTGTTCTTGACTTATTACAAACAAGATACATCCATCATTTTGAAAACATAGTAATATTTTGTCCTACAATCAAACGCAACAAAGCTTATCACAACCGTTTATTTGTTTGGACCAACAGCAACATTTACTTAGTCGACCCTGAGAAAAAAACTGAATGACTGCCTACAATCTTTTTACAAGCAATTTGAAGGACAGCCAACCCTGTTTATTGTTGATGACTGCTCTGCAGAGAAAGACATTGCCAAAAAAAGAAACACTCTAGCAGAACTTGCTTTCAGTGGCAGACACGCAAACATAAGTGTATGGATTCTCACTCAAAAATATAATGCTGTACTGAAAGACTTTCGATTGATTGATTGATTGTACATTGCTTAACATCCCGACAGCAACAAGGCTTTCTCAGGACGTGCCTGCACTGCTTGTGAAAAAAAAAACTAAACAGAACATTGAATGCATGTCGCCAGCCGGTCAAATACATTAAATAAACCTAACACATGGGGCCTAAATAAAGCTAAGACCATTTAGCAACACACATCCAATATCAAGAGCTACAGGCAGTGCAGACAGTAGGGAGAGTTTTAAAAAGGCAAATACAGGTGAATGGACAAAGGGTAGACAGAAACACATGCCCCAGAATAGAGAGAAAAACCCACCCTGTGGGGCTGACCAGGGTGACCCTGGGAACTAAAAAATACCTAACCCCACCCAAGTCCCCCAGGGCAGACCCGGGTGGGGGTGAAAGACTTTCGAGAACAGTTAAAGTTTATCTGTTTGTTTTACTGTAAGGATCGTGACAGCTTCGAAGACTGTCTCAGAGAGAATGATGTAATACCAAATAAGCATGAACGGGATGATGTAAAAAATAAACTGAAATCAACAATGCATCTAAAGCTCATTTTAAAGACAGATCAGCCCACTGGGTATGGGTTAGTAAATTAATTTATACATTTGTTTGTCCAATAAAAAATGACAGACGGACAAACCCAAGTGTTTGATGTTACAGAATGCTTCAAAGATGTTAAGTGTTTTTATGACTTAAAATCACGTGTGTTTGAACCCAGCTTTAAACTCTCAACACCGACAGTAAGGATATACATGTCATATAACGTTACTTTGGAATATTCAGATGGATCACCTCGTTATGATTACGAGACTGTTGATCTTAAGACAAATGCTTTTAAAGTTTATAATGCTAACAGTGACCACTTGCTTTGGTTTGAGGCACTGTGTAAAGACATATTTGATCAATTAAAAAAACTACATTGTTATATTGAAAGTGTTACATTCAATAAAGTGATATTACACCTGCAGGACAAGACTTCAAGGCATACATCAGGGAAGTGGTTGACTTGTTTATCATAACTATAGTTAATACAGTATTACATAAGGTGCGACAGTGTTAATTTTTTTTCCCATTTATTATTTTGTCGGACAAATAAAAATGACGGACAATGCTCAAAGCCCATCAGGCTTGTCAGGTTTAACAAACGTGTTTCACACAACAGACTTGCCTATATCCAATACTAATAATGTCTATGAATCAATAGAAAACTCTTTTTCTGTCATACAAGAAAATCTTGTTACAGGCAGTGTAAAGATTCAGGTTGTTGCTAAAATAGAATTTACTATTGTAGACGGTGAAGTGATTGTATCGTATATCTCGACAAGACAACACACAGTTAACACAAAAAGAGAATTAGAGAACGTGTTTAGAGACAGACTGTTGCCTGACTTCCTCCAAGCAATTGACAGTGCAAAAATGAAGGGGTCTGGTTGGCACAAAGGACATGTACATGAACTACAAATAAAGCTTAGTTAGTTAGTTATTTGGGTTTAACGCCGAGCAGGCAACTAAGGCCATCTCACGGCGGGAAGGGTAAAAATCTGGTCAGCCAGATTAAAAGAAAGGTCTTAAGACATGATGTAAATATACCTTAAAAAAATGTCAGGCTAAAATGTCACACAGGTCTTTAAAGAAAACGTCGGAAGACTCTCAAAAAGGTCAAAATAATAGAAACATCATAATCTATAAACGCTCAAATCCTATTAAAAATATGGCACTCTCTCAGAAAACTGAAGATCTTGTCCGGGGGCACATCCCGGAACAAAAACTTCAAGGAGTCTGCCGTGAAATGTTTATACCTTGTGTAGATTAGATCAGCACAAAGACAACAAAAAGTGTTGAACAGAGTACTGCTCGTCGCTGGCATAACACCATGGACGCTCCTCCTGTTTTAGTAAATAAGAGTGCGTAACATACGTGTGGCCGATGTGGAGCCGAGCCAGGACAGTCTCCTCACGGCGGCTGCCGCAGCGATAAGGTAGACCGTCGGACAACTTAGGAAGGGCTTCATGCAGCTTGTTAGCTTCCTTTTTGTCCAACTCGGACTGCCACTCACGGGCTATGTACGCACTAGCCACATGTCTAAAATCACTATAAACAGTCTGTGTGTCATTGCGGGCATCGTTGGCAGCAGAATCTGCGATCCTGTTGCCTTCGATGCCCACATGCCCTGGCACCCAAATAAAAATGATATCATAATATTCGTTCATCAAGTCCGCGTGGAGCTCTCTGATCTGCACCAGCAGTGGGTGGTCATTTCCCGTGCCCTGAAGGGCAGAAAGAGAGTCAGACAGAATCAGGAAGTTCCTTTCTCTAGATCGATAAGCATGCCCGAGTGCCAGCAGAACCGCCTGCAGTTCCGCACTAAATACAGATGAGTGGTCTGGGAGGCGGTGCTTAAATGGGCGTCTAGGATGGCGAGAGGACACTGCGGCCACAGCCACTCTCCCATCCTCAGACTTTGACCCATCGGTATAGATGCGACAATAGCCAGGAAAAATTGAAAGCAGTTCATTGAGGCTCTGTTGGTATATGGCTGATGGAGTAGAGTCTTTCTTGTGGGCAGTCAGGTCCAGCAAGATGTCAGGATTGATTGATTGTACATTGCTTAACGTCCCGACAGCAACAAGGCTTTCTCAGGACGTGCCTGCACTGCTTGTGAAAAAAATAAACTAAACAGAACATTGAATGTATGTCGCCAGCCGGTCAAACACATTAAATAAACCTAACACATGGGGCCTAAATAAAGCCAAGACCATTTAGCAACACATCCAATATCAAGAGCTACAGGCAGTGCAGACAGTAGGGAGAGTTTTAAAAAGGCAAATACAGGTGAATGGACAAAGGGTAGACAGAAACACATGCCCCAGAATAGAGAGAAAAACCCACCCTGTGGGGCTGACCAGGGTGACCCTGGGAACTAAAAAATACCTAACCCCACCCAAGTCCCCCAGGGCAGACCCGGGTGGGTTCAAGATGTCAGGAACTGGTAAAAGCCAAGGTGGAGTGATGTGTTGCAGGGATTCTGAAACTCTGTCCAGGTCCAATCCGGCCGCCTGCAGATGAGGTCGGGCACGGAAAGAAAGTGGACGGACAGCTCCCGGATGGGTATCGTAAATCTCTGCAAACGATGGTTTAAAAACACAATCATAGGCAGGATTGTCTGGATGGGCCTTCAGTTTCAGAACGTAGCTGAGCATGAGGCGGATGCGGCGGAGCTTGAGAGAAGGCTCCCCTGCCTCGGCATACAGACTAGCAACTGGAGACGTCCTGAAGGCCCCAAGACATATCCGCAGACCCTGATGGTGAATTGTGTTCAGACGCTGTAGCACAGACTTGGAAGCTGAGCCATACACCACAGAGCCGTAATCCAGTTTGGACCGAACAAGGGCCCGGTACAGACGAAGTAAGACAGTACGGTCCGCACCCCAGTCAGTACGACCGACGACACAAAGAATGTCGAGAGCCTTCTGACAAGAGGTTCTAAGGTAATTAATATGGTTGTGGAAGGTAAGTCTTTTGTCAAAAATGACCCCCAGAAACTTTGCCTCCTCGGCCACCTTAATTGGCACTCCAGCAATGCTCAGGCTAGGTTCTGGAAAAAATTTCGTCTGGTTAGTAAAATGCACACAAACAGTCTTGGAGGGCGAGAACTTGAATCCATTGAGAGACACCCACCGCTGGATGCGATCAACGCACAGCTGCAAGCACCTCTCAAGGGACGCAAGTCCTCGACCACGTGCTCACAAAGCAAAGTCGTCAACAAACAAAGAGCATTCATAATCATCCTTGATGGCCTTTACGATGTTATTAATTTTAATACTAAATAAAACAGGAGATAGAATGCTGCCCTGTGGGACACCCATCTCCTGTGCAAAGGAGTCGGAGAGGGTGGAGCCCACACGGACATGGAACGACCGGTTAGTCAAAAAATTGTGAATAAAAACGGGCAGGTGCCCTTTAAAACCCATGTCCAACAAGTCAGACATTATGACATACTTCCAGGTAGTGTCATACGCCTTCTCAAGATCGAAGAAAACTGCATAGACATGCTGCTTGTTGACAAAAGAATCTCGAATAAATGATTCAAAGCGGACTAAATGGTCAGTTGTACTACGGAAGCGCCGGAAACCGCACTGGAGGTCTGTGAGGAGACCCTGTGACTCAAGATGCCACACCAGGCGGGCGTTGACCAGGCGCTCCATAGTTTTACATAAACATGATGTCAAAGCGATAGGCCGGTAGTTGCCCGGGTCCGAAGGATCCTTACCCGGCTTGGGGATCGGTACAACCACAGCCTGGCGCCAAGACGGCGGAAAATGACCAGTTCTCCAGATATGGTTAAAGGCCTTGAGAAGTACAAGGCACAAGGCAGATGCGTTAGGAATTGATAGTGGACGGTATCTAGGCCAGCAGCAGAGTCATTACATTTCTGCAAAGCTTGCTGCAATTCTGATAATGTAAATGGGACATTATAATCTTCTGAGTTATCGGACTTAAAATCACAAATACGAGACTCTCGCTTCTCCTTCTCTCTCTGGAAGAAAGGTGAATAATGCTCCGTTGAAGAATTATGGGCAATGGTGGAGGCAAGAAAATTGGCCACAGCTTTTTTATCTGTAACCAAGCTGGCACCATCTCTAAGATGGCCAACAGAAGCCGAGCCACCTCTGCCCCTAATTCTCCGAACAGCCTTCCATACTTTCTGGGACGGAGTCCGAGAAGTTAAAGATGAGACGAAGCGTCTCCAGGAAGCACGGCGTTCACGTTTAAAAATGTAACGGGCTTTCGCCCTCTGTCTTTTAAAGGTTAAAATATTCGCTTGCGACGGATTACGGAAAGCACATTGCTGAGCAGATTTGCGCACTATTTGGGCCTTGCGGCACTCTTCGTTGAACCATGGTACTCTTGGCTTTCGAGGGACTCATGCGGAAGTTTTAGGGATGGTTTCACCCGCTACGTCCAACAAAATAGTAGTAAAAGAAAAAATAGGTTCTTCAGATGACATGACCACCTCCTCTGTAATACGAGACAGACAGAGGGAGGCGAACAGAGGCCAGTTAGCTTTCTTAAGATTCCAGCGCCCCACCGGCGGATCCTCCCCACAGCTGACCGATGACAGGACTACTGGGAAGTGGTCACTACCACACAGGTCATCGTGAACCTTCCAGTCAAAGTCCAGCATGAGAGAAGGATCACACACAGTGAGGTCTAGAACAGAACTAGATCCTGAACCTGGGTTAGAGTATGTAGGTGAACCATCGTTAAAGACACACAGGTTAAGTTGAGAAAAAACATCTTCTAACATCTGACCTCTGCCATCATAGTGGTCACTACCCCAAAGGTGAGCGTGACCGTTAAAATCCCATATGAGAATAAAGGGAGGGGGCAGTTGATCAACTAAATTAAAAAAATCATTACTACAGGGATGGTGGCAGGTAAATACTGCATATGGTTATGGTCTTCTTCAAGGTAACCTGAGCTGAGACAGCCTGAAGACAGGTGTCGATGCTAACGGGGCTACATAAAATTTGGCTACTAATGAGAATTGATTGATTGATTGTACATTGCTTAACGTCCCGACAGCAACAAGGCTTTCTCAGGACGTGCCTGCACTGCTTGTGAAACAAAAAAATAAACAGAACATTGAATGTATGTCGCCAGCCGGTCAAATACATTAAATAAACCTAACACATGGGGCCTAAATAAAGCTAAGACCATTTAGCAACACACATCCAATATCAAGAGCTACAGGCAGTGCAGACAGTAGGGAGAGTTTTAAAAAGGCAAATACAGGTGAATGGACCTCGGGTAGACAGAAACACATGCCCCAGAATAGAAAGAAAAACTCACCCTGTGGGGCTGACCAGGGTGACCCTGGGAACTAAAAAGTACCTAACCCCACCCAAGTCCCCCAGGGCAGACCCGGGTGGGGGGGCTACTAATGAGAAGAGCCACTCCACCCGAGCGCCTCTCCGAATCAGAGCCTTTATGTATAACGTTAAAACCATTAAAGGACACAGGGTCATAAGTCTTCAGGTAAGTCTCCTGAAGAGATATTACTGAGGGGTTATAGCACTTGACTAAAAGACGTAATTCCTCAAAGTTAGCTTGAAAACCACGACAATTCCACTGAAGCAGAGAGTCCATGATTATGTCTTATCTGGGGGTGCAGAGTTCCCCCCCCCCCCCCCTTTTTCCTTTGCCTTGGAAGGAGTCAGAGAAACAGAGGGGGCCGGCTCCCGGGCCTCCTCTGGTTCTTCGGAGATGAAGGGGGTGGAGCTGCCGCAGCATCGGCAATTTCCACTCCCTCCATCTGCTCCTCCAATGCAGCATATTTGTTTTGAAGGGGGACATCAGTGTTCCCCTTCTGGGCCTGTGCGCATGGCGGTCCCATAGATTTCTTAGACTTCTGGTCCTGGGCAGCGGTCCTGCCACTAGAGTTAGCGGCCTTAGAAGGCTGACCAGAGCCAGAAACCTTTGGCGTTGACAAACTAGCAGGTTTGGGTGGGGGCTGAGGCTTAGGGGCAGCAGAAGGCGGTGCCACCGGACCGGTAGCGTCCGCCCTCTGCGTTCCCTGGCTCCTCGTCACCACCAGAGGAGGGTTACTCTCCTGGGGCGAGAGGATCCGAGGCTCCGCCCCCAACCAAGAAGTTGGGGTTTGACAAGAGAAGTCTTTGGTGGGGCGCTTGCCTACCACCGCAGCACTGAAAGTATACACAAAGTTGTTATTTGAGTTTGGCGCAGCCTCAGCTGCACCAGGACCGTCAAAAAGTTTTTTTGCATCCGCAAAGGACAGCCCCTTCTCCACACGCACCTGCTGAATCCTGCACTCGGAGATCCAACGAGGGCACTTCTTGTCTGAAGCCATATGCGCCCCCTGGCAATTCACACACAGGGGGATGGCTGTGCAGGACTCAGCAGAGTGTCCGGGCTTAGTGCAACGGGCGCATAGAGCCTCTGCCTGGCGGCATGTCTCCTGCCCATGGCCATACTTTTGGCACTTAAGCACCGGAGGGGGAGAGGGACGTACTTTTTCACTTTTAGGGAGTAGTAACCTCCCCAGATGGTAGTAGGAGCTGTGGGGGTGCCAAACGTCAGGATGATGGTAGGGAGACGGATCTCCCTACCACCTCGTTTGGAAATGAAGCGCCTGACGTAGGTCACCCCCTGTGACTTAAGGTTCCGTACAAGTTCATCTTCAGACAGTTCGGCCAATGCTTGATCTTTAATCACTCCTCTAGAGGAATTCATTGTTTTGTGGGGAGTGACCTCCACTGGAGTGTCTCCGATGGAAGAGAGCCTCAGTAGCCCATTGTAGTGTGCCCGGGTACGGCACTCTACCAACAAGTCACCAGACCTGAGGCGCTGGGCCTAAGGCCTGCCAACATGGCTCCTGAGGGTCTCCCCTACCAGGAAAGGGTGCAGCTTGGAAACAGGCTTCTCTTTAACTTTGCTGTGGATAATGAGAAAGCGAGGCCAGACGGCCGAAACCTGAGGCGTCGCTTCCCCACAATAGGAGTCGCTATCATTTTTCAAGGTCAATGTCAGTGGCTATGTGCCGCTTTGGTGCCAGTTTTGGTTTTTTGATATTTTCCATATTATAGTATGATAGATATTCATCCCCCGGGGGTCCCCGCCCGCCACCGAGCCCAACAAGGGAAAGTGCAATTGTCGGCGGGTCTCCAGCCGACGCACAATGGAGACTGACCGAAAGATATACTCAAGGGGGTAAGCCTGATTGAACTGTTTGAGCCACCGCCTTCTATCACACTGTTGAATGCAGGGGAATACTGGCGTAGAGCACCTAATCAGCATCAGAGGCTATAGCATGGTGCTCCGTATAACAACCCGCATGTCAACAGGGGGATAGGGCTCGACGTGACAAGAGCTGATTGACTAGGCCGGTATGACTAGCCTCCCGTTTAGGCAGAAGTCAAGGCCAAAGTGGAGTGTTTCAGCCACCAGGATCTTCTTCTCCCCCGACACGGGTCTCCAAGCACGGCAAACACTTGGGATCCAAAGGACCAAACGCTCATGAGTATTTTTAAGGACCAATCCAACATGGCAAGACCTGGGTTAGCACAGCTCCTTAAAAACTGGACCAGTGAAAAAGACTGAACAACATATCTGCTGACATCAAGTCCTAATCCTGGACAAAAATGGCACCCGTCTGCTAGCCCACTCAGTCAGGGACTGAGGGGACTACCCACCCACGCCACGTGGAGGCCGGTGCCGGGTAATAATAATAATAATAATACCGTTATTATATAGGCGCTTTTTCTCAATTTTGGGGAAATCGACTCAAAGCGCCGCGCCTGAAACCCAACACACACACTCACGAAACAGACGCGGATTTACGCCATTTAAGACAAACACAGTACAAGACAAACGAAGGGCCAGTCAGCTACTGAAGTTACAGAGATTTTTTTATCGCTTGTATTTGAAATTTTGTAAAGTGGCCTGAGACCGGTACCAAAGTGTGGGGGGTGGAAGAACCGGAGTACCCGGAGAAAGAACCCCCGACGGTCCGCCCGAATTAACGGTGACACTTACCAGAGGAGAAAAGTCCAACGCCGGAACCCGGTATCGAACCGCTCACCTTTGGAATTGGTGGCAGGCGCCTTAACCACTGCGCCACGGACCGCCCCGGGTAGGCTACAACTAAAGCAGTCAAGGTATCATCCTATATTAGGTAAATCATGGATACCACTGCCAACAGAGGTTGTAAACAAAAAGGCTGTTGTTAACATACAGAACAATGACAACTATCGTTTCATGTGGTGTGTGCTTGCTAAACTACACTTTATAAAATCAAAACCTGAACGTGTATCTAACTACACTAAATTTGTAAATAAACTCAACTTCAGTGGTATTGATTTTCCTGTTAAAATAGAAGACATAGACTGGTTTGAAAAACTAAATCCTGGTATATCTGTAAATGTGTTTGTGTGGGATAATGAGTCTGTTGACAAGTTACAACCCATTAGAGTATCACCACTTGCTCCAACTTATGGACAGCCAGAAGATAAACATGTTGACATGTTATTAATTGGTGATGAAAATAACTTTCACTACACAATTATCAGAAATATGTCACGACTAATTCATGGACATACAACAAAACACAATGGTAAACAGGAAGTGTGTAAGAGATGTTTACAAAGATTCTCCTCTATTTCAGTAGCGCACAAACATGTTTTACATTGTAGGTCAGCTGATGACATACAAACAGTACTTAAGTACCCAGATCCTGGTAGTCAAGTATATTTTAAGAACTATGGGAATCAACAAAAGCTGCCGTTTGTAGTGTATGCTGATTTTGAATCACTGGTAGTACCATATGAGGGTCCTGTTCCAGAGTCATTACCCAAGACTATAAAACTAAGTGATCAAGTGGTGTGTTCTTTTGGATACATTATTGTTAGGTCAGATGGTTTGCATTCAGAACCTGTTATCTACAGAGGGGAAAATGCAGCAGCTGAGTTTTTAACAGATTGATTGATTGATTGTACATTGCTTAACGTCCCGACAGCAACAAGGCTTTCTCAGGACGTGCCTGCACTGCTTGTGAAAAAAAAAACCACAAAAAAACCCCAGAACACTGAATGTATGTCGCCAGCCGGTCAAATAAGTTAAATAAACCAAACACATGGGGCCTAAATAAAGCTAAGACCATTTAGCAACACACATCCAATATATCAAGAGCTACAGGCAGTGCAGACAGTAGGGAGAGTTTTAAAAAGGCAAATACAGGTGAATGGACAAAGGGTAGACAGAAACACATGCCCCAGAATAGAGAGAAAAACCCACCCTGTGGGGCTGACCAGGGTGACCCTGGGAACTAAAAAATACCTAACCCCACCCAAGTCCCCCAGGGCAGACCCGGGTGGGGTAGTTTTTAACAGAAATGAGACAACTGTATAGTCAGGTAGTACAATATCTCACAACATGTCAGATACCTTTGGTAATGACAGAAGAAGACAAACTGAAATTTGATACAGCTGTGACATGTTGGATTTGTGAACAACCTCTGGGAGGTGATAAAGTTCGTGACCATGATCACATAACTGGACGTTACAGAGGTGCTGCACATAACAATTGTAACTTGTTATTAAAAACAGATCCAAAGACATATAAACTACCTATCTTTTTTCACAATCTCAAAGGGTATGATTCGCATATTATCATGCGTGCTGTAGATGAGTCTTACAAAAACATTAGTTGTATTGCACAGACATCTGAGAAATACTTGACTTTTAGGTTAGACAAATTAGTATTTTATGACTCTATGCAACATTTACCCTCAGCACTTTTTAGTTTGGCAGAAGGACTGATTGAGTATCCAATAACAAGTAAATATTTTGAGCCAGATTTGATTAAGAAAGGTGTGTATCCGTAAGAGTACATCAGTGAGTGGGCTGTGTTTGAAGAAAGGAGACTGCCACCAAAAGAGAAATTTTATTCTACACTTAATGGTAAAGGTATTTCTGACTCTGAATACCAACACGCACTTGATGCGTGGGATAAATTAGGATGTCAGACGATTGGTGACTATCATGACCAGTACTTGAAAGCTGACGTTTGCTTACTAGCTGATGTATTTGAAAGTTACCGTGAGAAGGGTTTGTTACACTACAGTCTCGACCCTGCGTGTTACATAACTAGTCCTGGCATGACATGGGATGCATTTCTGAAATCCAGTAAGATATTTATAGACCTGTTGTCTGATCGTACGATGGGTAAAATGGTGGAACGCGGATTGAGGGGAGGCATTAGTATTGCAACGAACAACTACGCCAGAGCAAATAATAAATATCTGGACGACCCGGACCAGGGCTTTGACCCCGAGGGGTCAAGGTCATTCATTATGTACGTGGACGCTAACAATTTGTATGGCTGGGCGATGTGTGAGTTATTGCCTTTGAAAAACTTTTGTCTGTATGATTTGTCACAGTATGATGTAACAGAGTCAGGGTTAACAAACAATATTATGAATCTTGACCGGAATGATCCAAAGGGTTGGATCTTTGAAGTAGACCTGGAGTACCCACACCATCTACACGATTACCATAATGATTATCCGTTAGCTGTTGAGAAAATGAGTATGACGGGGAAAAAAGAAGACACTAAACTTGTGCCAAATCTGAATGACAAATTCAATTACATATGTCACTATCGCTTGTTGCAGTTTTACATCAGACATGGGTTAGTACTAAAGAAAGTTCACAGAGGCATTCAATTTGATCAGAGTGCTTTCATGAAAGATTACATAATGAAGAACACAACATTGCGTGCCAGAGATGGCAACACTGCATTTGACAAAGACTTCTTTAAGCTTATGAACAATTCCTGTTTTGGGAAGACTATGGAAAATCCTCATCATTGCAAAGACGTGAGACTTGTTACAACTGAATTGGGTGCAATTAAACTTACAGGTAAGCCACAATACACAGGGTACAAAGATTGATTGATTGATTGTACATTGCTTAACGTCCCGACAGCAACAAGGCTTTCTCAGGACGTGCCTGCATTGCTTGTGAAAAAAAACTAAACAGAAAATTGAATGTATGTCGCCAGCCGGTCAAATACATTAAATAAACCTACAACATGGGGCATAAATAAAGCTAAGACCATTTAGCAACACACATCCAATATCAAGAGCTACAGGCAGTGCAGACAGTAGGGAGAGTTTTAAAAAGGCAAATACAGGTGAATGGACAAAGGGTAGACAGAAACACATGCCCCAGAATAGAGAGAAAAACCCACCCTGTGGGGCTGACCAGGGTGACCCTGGGAACTAAAAAATACCTAACCCCACCCAAGTCCCCCAGGGCAGACCCGGGTGGGGGCAGGGTACAAAGAGTTTCATTCATCATTGTATGCAGTGTCACTCAAAAAAAAAAAAAAAAAAAAAAAATTGTTAAACTGGACAAGCCAGTATTCATTGGTATGGCAATTCTTGAATTGTCAAAACTGTTGATGCTTGAATTTTATTATGATTACTTCAAACCAAAATAGAGAGAAAAACCCACCCTGTGGGGCTGACCAGGGTGACCCTGGGAACTAAAAAATACCTAACCCCACCCAAGTCCCCCAGGGCAGACCCGGGTGGGGGCAGGGTACAAAGAGTTTCATTCATCATTGTATGCAGTGTCACTCAAAAAAAAATTGTTAAACTGGACAAGCCAGTATTCATTGGTATGGCAATTCTTGAATTGTCAAAACTGTTGATGCTTGAATTTTATTATGATTACTTCAAACCAAAATATCCTGAGTGTCGTCTGCTATACACTGACACTGACTCTATGATCATTGACATGTGTACTGAAGACTTTCATGAAGACATGAAAACAGAGTTACATATGTATGACACGTCTGACTACCCTAAGGATCATCCGCTGTTTAGCACACAAAACAAGAAAGTGCCTGGTAAGTTTAAGGATGAACTGAATGGTGTGCCTATAGTTGAGTACGTTGGACCGAGATCAAAAATGTATTCTATACTGCACCAAAAAGGAAGTCAGTCGAAAGCCAAAGGTATATAAAAAAAACAGCAATAAAAAATAAAGACATACGTCATGAACATTACAAACAAGTGTTAGATGGTGCATTAATGCCTGATTATCCAAACAAGTCACTGAGGTCAAACAAACATAATCTTGAAATGATCCAAACACATAAGAAGTCACTTGCAGTTGGGGACACAAAACGAATGTTTCACAGTAAGGAGAAGGCTTATGCGCCTGGACACTACAGGCTCAAGTTATCTGAAGAAATAACCGATGAATTGGTTGATGAATTAATCGATGAGTTAGTTACTGAAATGAGTAACGGTGTCTGGGGGAATAATCTGTAATTCTTCTCTGACAAGATAATATATTGTTGCGTCAGGACCAGGAATTATTTTTTTTATATTGTGTACAGACGATGACCAGATTGGGTCGGTTGCTCTGCGCTTCACGTCGTTCTCGGCCTCACCTGGTTGATATAAATATCTTACCTGTTTAGTAAATAAACTTGTGTCTGGAGGTGGGGTTGGTCCTGTTTTTGGCTCTGTAATTGTTTTCAATTTAATAGCATCAGCAGGCTTTGGGCGCAAGCCTTGTCCTTCATTATTCATTGCTTTTATCACATGTGGCAATCTCTTAACCCACTCAGTGTTACGCGTGTCATGCGTGAGTTCCTTTGAATACTGGTAGCTGAAAAGTCTTTCTGATAACTGTTTGTTGAAATTCTCAACTATTGCCTGTGATCTGTGCACACCGGGAATGCCGCGTCTAACCAGTACGCCGTGCTTCGCAAATAACTGATTAACAGCACCTTTAAATTCAGATCCGTCATCGACTTGTACAAGTCTAGGGTATTTTAAAGGACCTCGACTATATATCTTTGATAATGCTGTAGCAACTGTGGTAGCAGTTTTGTCAGATATGGGTTCAGCGTCCTTATACCTTGAAGCTATGTCAACGACAGTCAGTGCGTAATTGTATCGTTTCTTTCTTATTGTGTCATGGGGTAGGAACAGAAGGTCCATTTGATGTGTGTCATTTGGGGTAGTGTTTTCAAAATGGGGTCTTGTTATCTTTCTTGGAGCAGGGAGGTATATCTGCCAAATTGCCTGTCTCTGTAAAACCATTGTTTTATTTGATCGAGTGATACATCTCCGCCCACAGCAGCATGTAATTTTTGAATAGCTGTTTGTCCTTTCCAATATCCAATTGGTGAGTAATATATTTTCGATAGTTTATTTTCGACGTTTATTTCTTTTAGCAATATAAAGTCCAGTAAAAAATACAAATGTCATTCCTACTAGAACAAAGATTATCTCCCCGTTTCTTTGTTCTGTACTCGGTTTGTAATAGTCACTTAGTTTCGGTTTTGGGACAGACATGTCATTACCTGTGACAAGATAGTATTCACGAATTGCATCATCGACATTAGAAAATGTATGTTGTGCGTGACCTTCAAGTCGGAGTTTTTCATTGATGAAATCAAGTTTTTCTATTCTTTGTTTTTCATAATCTTGTTGCGCTTGTGCAAGTTTCTCTGACGCCTCATTGTGGCGCTTCATTTCTTCTGCTGATTCTTCTCTACCCATTTTTGAAAAGAGATAGTTTGATCCACTGAAAGAAAGTGCATTGACCATGGCCCCACCAATCATAATAGCTATCGTCGCCATACTTATTTTATTTACATAGAAACATTTTCGGGAATAATTCCTTGCTTGACAAGAAAGTCTTTCGTAGCAATTGACGCTGTGACAACAACAATTAGCTTTGCACTGTCTTCGAAGTCTAATCTACTGAGGTCTGCTGATTTCATTTTAAGTAGACTTTTTCCCAGCATAGAATAAGCTACTGATAGTCCACTTATCACAGCAGAGTGATAGACAAGGTTCATCAAGTTCTTTGTGTCACTCATTTTCTAATACAATAAAAATTAAAATAAAAAATTTATTTATTTCATGAAAAATGGGTCAACGGCTTTGGATGCTACTGGTAATGTGGCGACTTCTGGTTTTGTTTTTGGAGTGTCTGATTTTTTGGACGCTGTACGAGTCTGTGGTTTGTATTTTTTGTATAATTGGTAACCTACGTAACCAAATCCGGCAACAAATCCAGCAATTATATATTTTGCTGTTTCGGGTTCAGGGTTAGACTTAGTTGATAGTCTTCCACTTTGTTGTGGTGGTGGGTGTGTTGGTAGTGGCAGTGGGAGTGATGGCGGCACTGTTGATGGTGGTCCTGTCAGTGAGTCAGTTACATGAGCCTTTTGCAGTAGTTCTAACTTTCTTTGTTTGTTCAACGCAGCTACTCTTTTTCCAGCCTCAACCCTGCCTGGACTTTTAGTCTTCATCACCGTTTGAACCTGTGTCAAGACAGGGTTTGGTTGCGGAGTCGTCTGGGTTTCGTCCATTTTCTTCTGCAGTAAAATTTATTTTCGAAAAATCAATATGACTCCCGGTAACAAGCAAAGTTACCACAAGTGCAAGATAATTGCCAAACTTGTAAAACATGACACATGCTAATTTACCAATTGAACTTGAAACAATAGGATTGCTTTCAAGGTCGTGTGATAGACTGTCAGTGTCTACAGGTAGAAAGTGACTCACTGCTTTTGTGTATAGGCATACAAGAGATCGACTCAAATCACGAGTCATTTAGTGAAGCAATGTGGTTTTCATATTTAGAATGAAGTTTAAATAGCTCGTCAGCGGTGAGATTGATTGATTGATTGTACATTGCTTAACGTCCCGACAGCAACAAGGCTTTCTCAGGACGTGCCTGCACTGCTTGTGAAAAAAAAATAAACAGAAAATTGAATGTATGTCGCCAGCCGGTCAAATACGTTAAATAAACCTACATCACGGGGCCTAAATAAAGCTAAGACCATTTAGCAACACACATCCAATATCAAGAGCTACAGGCAGCGCAGACAGTAGGGAGATTGATTGATTGATTGTACATTGCTTAACGTCCCGACAGCAACAAGGCTTTCTCAGGACGTGCCTGCACTGCTTGTGAAAAAAAAAAAAAAAAAAAAAAAAAAAAAAACTAAACAGAACATTGAATGTATGTCGCCAGCCGGTCCAATACATTAAATAAACCTAACACATGGGGCCTAAATAAAGCTAAGACCATTTAGCAACACACATCCAATATCAAGAGCTACAGGCAGTGCAGACAGTAGGGAGAGTTTTAAAAAGGCAAATACAGGTGAATGGACAAAGGGTAGACAGAAACACATGCCCCAGAATAGAGAGAAAAACCCACCCTGTGGGGCTGACCAGGGTGACCCTGGGAACTAAAAAATACCTAACCCCACCCAAGTCCCCCAGGGCAGACCCGGGTGGGGCAGACAGTAGGGAGAGTTTTAAAAAGACAAATACAGGTGAATGGACCAAGGGTAGACAGAAACACATGCCCCAGAATAGAAAGGAAACCCACCCTGTGGGGCTGACCAGGGTGACCCTGGGAACTAAAAAGTACCTAACCCCACCCAAGTCCCCCAGGGCAGACCCGGGTGGGGGGTCAGCGGTGAGAGATTCTATATCCTCTGTCATGTATTGTTTTCCGAGAAACGCTTTTGATTTGCCTGACACAACTACAGACAAAAGACGCTGTCTTTTAGAGTCTAAATCTTTGTTCTCTACAGCATTGATATCATTCAATAGAAGGAGTTCGTCTTGGTTCATTTATATTGTAATTAAAAAATTTTAAACAGAAAACAAAATTGCAGGCAATTTTGAAATTTGTTATCAAGCAAAATCATGTTTTTCTAGAAAGTACATTACAGTAACTTCATACATTTACACCACTCAGCTATAATAGTTTGTAACGTTTTACGTTTACCCCAGACAAGACTTGTCTGTCATACAAGGGCTATTATCATCTCACAGGTGGGTTTATGAATGACATGCTTCACAGATTTAAGAGACAACCCCTGTCACTCTAACCTGCTGAGAGGAGACTGCCTTAAAACAATAAATGTGTCGCTTGTTGCCTTTCACTTTTATTCATTCCCCTGTTTAAAACCTAATAGCAAAGCTCAGGCTCACCATTGTGAATATTAACAATACAGTTTTAGTCAAGACATAACGCCGGTTGGCACTCACATGGCAGTGGACTTGAAATGTCTTACAAATCAATTGTGGTATCATGTGTAGTGACCCTGTCCCACCTGAAGGTCTCCATGTTAAAGCAAACAAACTCACACTGTCCATGTAATTATCTTATTATCAAATCTACCTTTCACAGAAAGACCTGTTTACCCACCTGTTCGCCACGCACGCTAGCAGAAAGCCCTTTTGTAAGGCGATCACAGCTCTTGACACCTGCTATTTCAATTTCAATCCTGCTATGGGGACATTCCCTTCAGTCAAAAACAGGCACTGTGTATGTGTATGTGTTAGTATTCATGTGTGTGTGCATGTGTGTGTATGTGTGTGTGTGTGTGTGTATGTATTTAGGTGTGTGTGTGTATGTGTGTGTGTGTGTGTGTGTGTGTAAGGTTTACATTTAGTCAAGACTGACACAGCGGCCAATAATAGAACGGTGGAGTGTCACAAAAGGCATTGCTTTTTGTGCTGTCCCTACACGCATTCAACCTGACTGCATACCTGACTGCACTGGCAATTTCTAAAGACCCTCTCTTGTCAAGCGTAGCATGAAAAGAAATGGGGACAGTGTACTGAATTGTATGCATAAACGACTACAGTTAGAGGGTAGGCTAGCTAACAGAAAAATCATGTTCCTTATAAATCGTCTCTGTCAGTATATCGCGGGTTGACTGCCGAAAAGCAGTATCAGGCTTTTCCTTAGTTTTGCAGGAGACGATTTTTAAACTTTGGACCTTTCTGTACAATGCAAGAATTTAAGATGCCCCTCAAAAATTTACAATGTTATTGGGCAGCCATATCCATATGCATATCCATGGTATCATAGCTATATCTAAATTCTGGTTTAGATTATTAAAGAAAAAGTAACATGACTGAAGATACTATATGTATGGCAATCGGAAAGGCGATAAATAATGGCAGCCGAAACACCGTATCTCAACATACGACAATCTTTTGATGACAGATCCTGAGAAGTGTTGACTGCTGAAACACCGTATCTCAACATACGACAACCATTTACTGACAGATCCTGCTAATTGTTGCCTGCCGAAACCACATATCTTCACATGGCTCCCTCACTGTGTTAGAAAACCAGCGGTTTCAGAGAGGAAGCGGGCAGCCAGATTCATGTAGCTTGTTCTACTTGGCATCTGCCGTGAACAAAGTAGACAGAAAGCGTCTCTAGAAATGTTTTATTTTAAACTAACACTATTCCGCAGGTAATTTTCCAACCTGCTGTTCGCGAATTCTGTTTTACTATTTGATGTATTTGGTGATAATGCATTAGGGAAGCATTTATTAGACACATTATACGTACTCATAGCACACTGATTTGACTTATTTTTAATTGGTAGAGTTGCTATACTGCCAGTACGTTGAAGACAATTATTGTGGAAAATCGCGTTATGTGGCAACCATGCAAATCTCACAATACATTAACAAAACATAATTAAATGTATGTTTTAATCATGCCTTGTCGTGTACACATGTATGCACACAGAGAGAGAGAGAGAGAGAGAGAGAAAGAGAGAGAGAGAGAGAGAGATAGAGAGATAGAGAGAGAGAGAAATACAGACAGATAGACAGACAGACAGATAGACAGACAGATTGATTGATTGATTGTACATTGCTTAACGTCCCGACAGCAACAAGGCTTTCTCAGGACGTGCCTGCACTGCTTGTGAAAAAAAAAACTATACAGAAAATTGAATGTATGTCGCCAGCCGGTCAAATACGTTAAATAAACCTACAACATGGGGCCTAAATAAAGCTAAGACCATTTAGCAACACACATCCAATATCAAGAGCTACAGGCAGTGCAGACAGTTGGGAGAATAGCAAACTATTTTACAGCTGTACCTTTAAATCCGGCGTTAACAACTGACTGCTCTATTTACCAAAATATTATTCCAATGGAAAAAATAACACTTTATCAAGCTCAAGTTGTCCATTTTCGTACCGTCACAATAAGACAGTTTTCAGCACACACTGGTAATGCTGTCAAATTGTTCACGATTATGAACCTCACAATTTCCACAAAGACGATTAGTGTATATGTAATTGTAGAAAAGTCTTTGATGCACTGACACATGTTTTGATTATAGGACGATTTTCACAACACAAGCTGTCTGTCACACGGCACTACATGATTTAACTTGAGTGTACAGATGATCAGTCTGTGTCTTCATCGCTGTCGTTGACGTCCGGTTCGGGCAGAGTGTTAGCAGCAGCATATGATGTGGGAAGTGCTTCATAAAATGTGTGGTGCTCCTCGGGAATTATATTTGTTCTGCAAAGCGAGACCAGATCTCGCTTTTTAGCTTCCGATATCGGCAGTTTGTTTTGGTACAAACGCGGAAGGTCTTTTGCTTCATGCTTCTTATTTTCATGCCGTTTGCCAGAGCTTCCAACAACACGGAGCGCGCGATACTCTTCTTGAAAGTTGTATTTATACAGCATGATGTCCTCCTCTCCCTTATTGAACTCAATGCACTTGATGTTAAGCCAATTCACTCGCTGACCCTTGATGTTAGTCTTTGTGTTTCGAACCCTGGTGGAAGCAACTGTTTTGAAGTCATAAAAGTCTGTGTGTTTTAGAGGGACCACTGTGTATGGTTTGTTTCTCCGTGCCAGTCGCAGCACAGTATCCCAGTGACTGGGTGTGTAGATGGGTGTAGCTTTCTTTGCGCAAGTAATTGCTGAATGCATCGAATCACACTCCATCTGAGTGTGCCCGGTCTCTAAAAACTTCTGTGTAATCTTGTGTATGGTAGGCTTAGTTTTCAAGACATGCATCAACGCTGTCACAAGATACTGATTTCTGTTTTGGCCCGAACAACAGTCTGAGAAAATGACAACTTCTTGGACGTAGTCTGGCAGTGCGGAAAGATAGAGGGACACGCAAGTGGCTATTTCGCATGCCCCTCTCTTGCCCTCTGTTTCATTCCACGTGAAAACACTTTCCTGTTCCATCAGCCAGTGAATAAGTTGTAAAATTATAAACACACAGTTTTCTTTTATAATACAGCTGACTGACCAAACCACAAGGTGCCTGCAAGATGGCTTGCATGTCCATGGTGATCACATGTTTTTTCCGATCCTTCTTTGCAGTCTCCTTGTCGTTCTGCTTTTCTGTTCTCGCATTGTCTCTTCTTTCAAGGTGTTTCACGTGCGGTTCTTTTTCAGCTTCTGAAAGGGTTCCTTGCTTTTCTTTTATTGATGCGATCGTGCACTGAGCACACTGGTCTTTTTTCAGGTGATGGAAAGACAAATTGTAATTTTCTGAGAAAATACGCCGGTATGTTCTCTCATTCACATGGTTCTTTCCCTCCATTTGACATTCCTGTTTGTAGAGTTCAAACATGTTTCTAATGCTTAAGTCTGATGAAAGGTAACTTCGTTGAGAGTCTTTTCTGGTGTAGTGTGACTCTACCGTTGGGAACGATTCTATGTGGGCCTTAGCACGTGCAATTATTTCATTGGGGGTTTTGTTGTGTGGTGCTGTCTGGCACCGTTGATATCCTTTAAAAACACCATGTTGGCTGTTTCGCATGGCGTGGTCTACATAACTTTCTGAGACAGAAAGTGTTGCAAGGAAGAACCTTCTGCAAACCCGCTTTCTTTCCCCGTCTACGTTGAAAGAAAACCATCTGCTCAAGCTCCGTGTTTTGGATATGGGTTTGTTGTCTTCTCCTATCAGTGTTTTTGTGGTTTTTTCCTCTACATTTGAACAGATAAAGGACTTTTGCTTTTCAGAGTCGCCCATGCTGTAAAATGTCTCAAACAGTGCTTGCCGTTCTGATTCAGAAACCCTGCTGCATTTAAAACGGCACTTGGAGCAGTCTATTGGTTTTATTTTCTTTGCGGGTACTATGTTTCCTGTTTCAAAGACATACTCCTTTCCCTGCACCCACAAAGCCTTTCTTGAATTTTTCTTCCAGGTGTCTGGCATGGCTAATTTCTTCCTAAACAGCTTTTTTTGGGGGGGCGGTGTCTTAAAGTTGCCTTGTTTCCTTGGTGTTTGTGGTTTGGGGGTGCTGTGGAAAGGCGGTAATGAAGAAGTCTGTCGTGATCTAGGAGTTTGTGGTGTGTTTGGTGGAGACATCTGTTCAATGACTGGACTATTTGGCGTGTCGTTTCTTCCACTGGTGTCATACATTGTGTCTTCTTGTATCTTGCTGGTTCCTGGCACTGTGTCTTCTGATGTCTCGCGTGTCACTGGTACTGAGTCTTCTTCTGCCTCGCTTTTCACTGGTACTGTGTCTTCTGCTGCCTCGCTTGTCACTGGTACTGAGTCTCCTGGTGTCCCACTTGAACGTGTCGCAGGTGGGAAAGGAAATACATCATCATAGTGTTGGGCTTCAGTTTCCAGTAGTGACAGAATGATCGGTGATTGATCAACACCAGTTTCACCGGCTTGTGTGTCTGGGTAAAGAATCGTTTCATTATGAAGCAAGTTACTTGAGTATATTATAACCGGCCTCTTTGTGCAGTCAGCAAGCGCCTTCGGAAGCAGATCAGCTGCGTCGTTGCTCCAGATTCCTGGGGCCCGCAGCTGTTCCACATTCCAAAAGTATTTTAGGGACCTTTCATTTTCATCATCTTCATTTGTTGCCAGAAAGCAAATGTACGTCGCAAATTTGTCCTCCAGGTAATTGCATATCTGTGTCCTCAGATCAAGCGCGTGATATTCAGGTGCATGGAAACTGCCTCGAAGAAACAATTTCCGTCTGCAGCTACTGAGTACAATCCGTTGGCTGAGAGCAGATTCTGAAGCCGACTTCTGTGCACTTCTTGTTCTCTCAGGTGCCGCTTCATCTCCTGCTTGCTCATTGCCTTGGCCAGCTCTATGTTGCTGCTTTTGGATATGTGTTTGCGTTTTCGTCTTGTCAGTAAAAGTAAAGGCATATTTTCGTCACTTTCATCCTCGTTGGAAGACGTCGGCACTACATCAGCTTCAGGTAATTCAGTGATTGGACTGTAAGTGGGATCCTTGATGATGTTGTCATTGTCACTCTCAGTTTCTGTAGTGGTCAAGTCGCTTATGTCCAGGCGTTTGCTCTTTATCAAGGGCTCATCATCAGAACAAGACCACCGTGCACCCTTGATTTTCGCTGATAAAGGCTCCAGGTCTGAATGACACCAACTTGTATCCTCGTGCCCTGGCTGCTTGAAGAGTTGCTTGGAGGCTTGAAGGGGCTCATCGTCAGACAGGCACCAGCTGCAATCTTCTTGGATGACTCTGGACTGTTGACAAATCAAATTTAAAATAAATCAATTATCATCAGGCTTTATTTTTGGTGTGTGTGTGTGCGTCTGTGTGTGTGTGTGTGTGTGTGTGTGTGTGTGTGTGTGTGTGTGTGTGTGTGTGTGTGTGTGTGCGTGCGTGCGTGTTTGTGTGTGCGTGTTGGGGTGGTGGGGGATGAGGGTGGGGGGCACATAACGGTACACACGCGCACATCAATTCAGTAGCTAGGCTTAACATGATAGTGATACAGATAGAGTTCAAGACAAACTAACGGGAATCTTTGATAACAGTAAATTGTGAACAAGAACGCGTAACTAATAATATCTGTTCGACAGGTCTCGGTACTCTGTGAGCCACAAAACTGACCATACTCACTCGAAGCTGCACAGAATTGACAGTGGCATTCGAACGATACTCCTGGTCATCTGCCGTAAAGGAACCGGCCAGATTTAGGTACACACTGCCTTCAGCATCATTGCTTGGTTGGCTGTCCATTCTGTAAAGGTGTGCAATTTGTACATGACAATGGAGCAGATACAGTAGTAAATTACATTTAATAACATTGTGCCGGACTACATTGATTATCATTTTACACTAACCTGCCTCTAAAATAATTTAATGATAATCGTCAGTAAACTGCAATGAGTATTTTACCAGTAATCGTCCCTAATTTAACAGTCAATGGTGACGATTGCATTTGTACTGAAAAGTAAACATTCTGTAGAACATTCACGTAATAAAACGTGTCACAAAGGGACACTGCGTGTGAATGTATTTTGTGTTGAATTTGTATGTTATGTCTTGCTCCAAAATGCTTTCTACTGAATACTGTACTCTAAAAATAGTATAGATGACAGAAATTGTGTTACCTGCAAGAACACTGTGAGGCCACTGACTGTCCGATCCAAGATACTCCACTGCCCAGTAATGCTGCACTTGCGAAGAGTAGTGTGAAAACTGAGGTCTTTCAGATAAAACTTCCCACACTCTTGGTAGAATGTGGAACAAAAAGGATTTGTAGCTTGTTAGCATCATTATAAACTGGCATCATAATAACGGTACCAGTGGCATGAGATACGGGCGCCGGTTTCCTGTCGGTGTTCTCAACAGTGTTGACAGCGCACTGGCAGCAGCTAACATATACCAGATTTCAGCGCGGGCGGGCGCTGAATATAACAGATATACTTCAGGTCGTATTTTGAGATACGCTTTCCCTGCACTCTTAATCAAGTAAACAAACTGACAGCAAACACAGCTTAACTCCAGATACTTGGTTTCGGCAGTCACTTTTTCTGCAAAGATTCGTGATATAATAAGACCTTACAGCCGTATCTTCAGCAACTATGTTTCAGCGGTGATTGATTCTCTATGTTTGCCTGAATTTGTTTTCGGTTCTAATCAATATTTTAAAAACTAATGACATTTTTAAAAAAAGAAATGGATAAGACAAAAGAGCATCGTTTCCTGAGTCTGATGATACCAAAAAGTCAAAATCTCCCAAAAAGTGATATACTACGTTTCGGCAGTCAACCCTCGATATATCACATGAAATGTTATTTTATGTAGATTGTGTGTGTACGTGTGTGATTGTGCGTGTGTATATGCGTGTGTGTCTGTGTGTGTGTGTGTGTGTCTGTGTGTGTGTGTGTGTGTGTGTGTGTGTGTGTGTGTGTGTGTGTGTGTGTGTGTGTGTATGTATATGTATGTGTGTGTGTGTGTGTGTGTGTGTGTGTGTGTGTGTGTGTGTGTGTGTGTGTGTGTGTGTATGTGTGTGTACACCAGGTTTATGACAGTCAAGGCTGGCACATCTGTTTGTAATAGAACGGTGCCTGACCTTGTACTGTGTGTAAACATATTCGGAGTATACATAAGACGGCAGTCACCTTTTCAGAAAATGTACTTGCAGTAAAATAATATTAAACAGGACCCGTCAGCTTACTCGCTATGAGAGAGCTAACAAAAAAGTTGACTAATACTTGTGAACGGGGGTTAAGCCTGGGGTCCGAGGTTCTTAAGAATCTGACCTGTGTCCACTTATAAAAATCTAGGCTCCTGAGAATCTTAGCCTATGTAAAAACCCATATACTCAGTACAAGGCAGCCAGATACTGGAGGTTTTACTCTACAGTTGATTTTAACTTCCTGGTTCAGTGTGTACGGTAGCCATGAATGCAGAGCTGCAATGGTAAAGTTTATAAACATGGCCATGGTCGCGATTTTTTAAATTAACAGTACATGGATAGGTGTTCACAAAGACAATAGTTATAGAGATAGAACAATAGAGATCCGAAAGATAATCAGATCAATAAGGCCGCATCGGTCATGCTCGTCTGTTTTTTAAAACCAAAGGGTTGATTGGGTAATAACGGGGGGCGTAATGGGGGTCAACAATTTTATTATTAAAAATGACGTAATTTAATGACCGATGCGTCATTATTGAATTCATTGTCTTTCGGATCTCTATTGTTCTATCTCTGATCCACAGACACACAGACCAACAGAGACAGACTACACAAGATTCCCATGACCATTCACTAGCCACCCATGGTCACTGACCTTAACAGCCAATTGTTTGCGTCCATGTTCGAGTGCAACGGAGGCAATTTCAGAAAAGGACACGCCTGGCCTCTCCAGCAATTTCTGAGAAATGACACGTGCCAGTTGTTCCTCATCCACATGTTTCTGTTGAACCTGCAATCAGGCACAACATTACTGCACCAGTGAACACAGAAATAAAATGTGTGATATAGTGCATTTATACAACAGGATATCAGCACTGCACCATAGCAAGTACCGACCATTTTATTGATGTAAGTGCACAATTCAATGTATAGGTATCTATAGTAAGCATGGCATGGTCGATAAAGTGAAACAAGATGGGATGAACCATAACCCATGAAGTCCCTTCTATATGAGAGCTGTCCTCGCTGTCAAGGGTCTCTACCTGTTGCCTTTGACCTGATTCTGACGTTGAAATAACTCCTGTTGGCAGATCTGCCAATGCCTCAGTGATACCCTGGAAGCCCAGTTGCATGCAGCTTGGTGCCACGAGTATGGTGCGTCGATTTTTACTCCATAAGAACATCATGAGCATGTTGAGAGTCTCCATGAAAATGCCGGTCATTTTACTGCCTCACCATCATTTAAATATGTAAAGTGACCAGCAGTGTCAGCTGAATGCAACCCAAAATGTCAGCTGTCAAAGAAGGCACGCACAGCTGATCTCAAATATCTTCATGAAATCTCGCAAAATTTCCATGTCGGTATTATAGTAGTGTAGATGTACTGTTGACATGACTGTCCGCTTTATTATTTTTCCCCACTGATTCTCATATTCGTGTTTCAATTTATGGGCTTTTCAAAGTAAATTAGGACAAATTATTATATCTACAACAAAAGTAAGGCCTATATTTACATCCCGATTTTTAAAAAGGCTGGTGTCCCACAGTACTGCATTCACCTGATTTAATTTGATAAGGTAGGACTGCTGCTGTAGCTTTGATTATTTTGGGAGGTGTGTCAGAGCCATGAGGAATTTTGTGGCTGCCAGACACTCATATGTCTCATGTCCGACGAAAATAGAGCAAATTCTATCTATATAGGGCATAGGATGGGCCAGATCGAGAAGACAAATTCAGCCTGTTCCCATCGCAACTCATAAGGCATAGCCTTATCGTGGATCATAGTCTAGTCCCATCGGCATAGGACGGAGGCACAATCATAATAATAATAATAAGTGAAAAGAAAAGGGGAGACAAGGGAGACAAGGGCCCGGTACAGTCGAAGTAAGACAGTGCGGTCTGCAACCCAGTCAGTATGACCAATGACACGAAAAACGTCAAGAGCCTTCTGACAAGAGGTTCTAAGGTAATTAATATGGTTGCGAAAGGCCAGTCTTTTGTCAAAGATGACCCACAGAAACTTTGCCTCCTCAGCCACCTTAATGGGCACTCCAGCAATACTTAGGCTAGGTTCTGGAAAAAAATTTCATCTGGTTAGTAAAATGCACACAGACTGTCTTGGAGGGCGACAACTTAAATCCGTTAACAGACACCCACCCCTGGATGCGATCAACACACAGTTGCAAGCGCCTCTCAAGGGACACGTCCTCAACCTTGTGCGCACAAAGCAAAGTCGTCAACAAACAAAAAGCATTCAGAATCATCCTTGATGGCCTTTACAATGTCACTGATTTAGTACTAAATAAAACACGAGACAAAATGCTGCCCTGCGGGACATCCATCTCCTGTTTAAAGGAGTCGGAGAGGGCGGAGCCCACACGGACATGGAACGACCGATTAGACCAAACATTTTTAATAAAACCGGCCAGGTGCCCTTTAAAACCCATGTCCAACATACTTCCAAGTAGTGTCATATGCCTTCTGAAGATCGAAGAAAATTGCACAGACATGCTGCTTGTTGACAAAAGCATCTCGAATGAACAACTCAAAGCAGACTAGATGGTCAGTTGTACTACGGAAGTGCCGGAAACCGCACTGTAGGTCTGTGACTCAAGATGCCACACCAGGTGTGCGTTGACCAGGCGTTCCATAGTTGGCTGGTAGTTGCCTGAGTTGGAAGGATTCTTACCCGGCTAGGGGATCGGCACAACCACAGCCTGGTGCCAAGATGGTGGAAAATGGCCAGTTATCCAGATATAGTTAAAGGCCTTGAGAAGAACATGGAGTGACTTCTCAGGAAAATACGTTAGGAGCTGATGGTGGATGGTATTTAGTCCAGCAACAGAGTCATTACATTTCTGCATGGTTTGCTGCAATTCTGATAATGTAAAAGGGGCATTATAGTCTTCTGAGTTATCCAATTTAAAATCACAAATACGAGACTCTCGCTTCTCCTTCTCTCTCTGGAAGAAGGGTGAATAATGCTCTGTTTAAGAATTATGGGCAATGGTGGAGGCAAGCAAACTGGCCACAGCTTTTTTATCTGTGACCAAGCTGGCACCATCTCTAAGATGGCCGACAGAAGCCAAGCCAGCTCTGCCCCTAATTCTTGGAAAAGCCTTCCAGACTTTCTGGGACCGAGTGCTAGAAGATAAAGATGCGAAGAAACGTCCCCAGGAAGCATGGCGTTCACATTTTAAAATGTAACGGGCTTTCGCCCTCTGTCTTGTAAAAGTTAAAATATTCACTTGCGATGGATTACAAAAAGCACATTGCTAAGCATATATGAGCGTTTTTTTGAGCCTTGCCGCAATCTTCATTAAACCATGGTAATCGGGGTTCCGAGGGACTGATCACAAACAGTGAGGTCTAGAACAGAACTAGATCCTGAACCTGGGTTAGATTAGGTAGGTGAGCCATCGATAAAGACACATAAGTTAAGAAAAAAACATCTTATAACATCTGACCTCTGCCATCATAGTGGTCACTATCCCACAGGTGAGCATGACCATTAAAATCTCCCATGAGAATAAAGGGAGGGGGCATCTGATCTACTAAGTTAAAAATATCATTACCACAGACTCGCAGAGATGGTGGCAGGTAAACACTGCATATCATTATGGTCTTCAGCACCCCACTGGAGGATCCTCCTCACAGCTGACCGATGACAGGACAACTGGGAAGTGGTCACTACCACACAGGTCATTGTGAACCTTCCAGTCAAAGTCCAGCATGAGAGAAGAATCACACGGGTACACAGTGAGGTCTAGAACAAAACTAGATCCTGAACCTGGGTTGGGGTAGGTAGGTGAGCCATCATTAAAGACACATAGTTCAGTTGAGAAAAAACATCTTCTAACATCTGACCTCTGCCATCATAGTGGTCACTACCCAACAGGTGAGCGTGACCGTTAAAATCTCTCATGAGAATAAAGGGAGAGGGCAGCTGATCTACTAAGTTAAAAATACCATTACTACAGACCCGCAGGGATGGTGGCAGGTAAACACTGCATATCATTATGGTCTTCTCTGGTCTGCTACAGCCTACAGGTGCAAATGCTAACGGGGCTACATAAAATTTTGCTACTAATGAGAAGAGCCACTCCACCCACACACCTCTCCGAATCAGAGCCTTTATGGATAGCGTTAAAACCATTAAAAGACACAGGATCAGAAGTCTTCAGGTAAGTCTCCTGAAGAGATATTACTGAGGGGTTATAGGACTCGACTAAAAGACGTAATTCCTCAAAGTTAGCGTGAAAACCATGACAATTCCACTGAAGCAGAGAGTACATGATTATGTCTTATGTGGGGGAGAAGAGTTTCTTCCCCCCTTTTCCTTTGCTTTCGAAGGTGTCGAAGAAACGGAGGGGGGCCGCTCCTGGTCCTCCTCTGGTTCTTCGGAGATGAGGGGCGTGGAGCTGCTGAAGTACCAGCTATGACAACTTCCACTCCCTCCATCTGCTCCTCCAATGCAGCATATTTATTTTGAAGGGGGACATCAGTGTCCCCCTTCTGGGCCCGTGCGCACAGTGGTCCCATAGCTTTCTTGGACTTCTGGTTCTGGGCAGCGTTCCTGCTGTCGAGTTAGCGGCCTTAGAAGGCTGACCAGAGCCAGAAGCATTTGATGTAGACAGTTGGTTGTACGCTGCTTAACGTCCCAACAGCAACAAGACTTTCTCAGAACGTGCCTGCACTGCTTGTGAAAAAAAACTAAACAGAATACTGAATGTATGTCGCCAGCTGGTCTGATACACTAAATAAACCTAAGACCATTTAGCAACACACATCCAATATCAAGAGCTACAGACAGCGCAGACGGTAGGGAGAGTTTAAAAAAGAAAAATACAGGTGAATGGACCAAAGGTAGACAGAAACACATGCCCAGAATAGAGGGGAAAACCCACCCAGTGGGGCTGACCAGGGTGACCCTGGGAACTAAAAGGTAGTTAACCCCACCCAAGTCCCCCAGGGCAGACCCGGGTGGGGGTTTGTAGTAGACAGACGTAGGTGGGGACTGAAGCTTAGGGGTAGCAGAAGGCAGTGCTACTGGACCGGTAGTGTCCGCTTTCTGTGTTCCCTGGTACCTTGTCACCACTGGAGGAGGGTTACTCTCCAAGGGTGAGAGGAGTCGAGGCTCTGCCCCCAATTAAGAAGTTGGGGTTTGACATGAGAAATCTTTGGTGGGGCGCTTGCCTGGCACTGCAGCACTAAATGTAAACACAAAAGGACAGCCCCTTCTCCACACGCACCTGCTGAATCTTGCACTCCATTATCCAATGAGGGCATTTCTCATCCGAAGCCATATGCACCCCCTGGCAATTCACACACAGGGGGGTGGCTGTGCAGGACTCAGCAGAGTGTCCCGGCTTAGTGCAACGGGCGCATGAAGCCTCTGCCTGGTGGCATGTGTTCTGCCCATGGCCATACTTTTGGCACTTAAAGCACCGGAGGGGGAGAGGGATGTACTTCTTTACTTTCAAGAAGTAATAACCTCCCCACATGGTAGTAGGAGTGGTGGGGGTGCCAAACGTCAGCATGTTGGTAGAGAGACAGATCTCCCTACCACCTCGCTTGGAAGCAAAGAGCCCGACGTAAATCAACAACTGCAACTTAAGGTTCCGTAGAAGTTCATCTTCCAACAGTTTTGCCAATGCTTGATCTTTTATCACACCTCTAGAAGAATTCATCGTTTTGTGGGGTGTGACCTCCAATGGAGTGTCTCCAATGGAAGAGAGCCTCAGTAGCCCGTTGGAGTGTGCCCAGGTGCGGCACTCTACCAGCAAGTCACCAGATCTGAGGCGCTGGGCATCAGTCTGCCTATAGGAAAGGTCAAAGCGTGGAGACAGCGGTGCTGAGTGTTCTAAATGACTTGCTTTGTAAAGCAGATGAGAGACTTGTCTCCCTTGTGGCCCTGTTGGATCTCAGCGCCGCTTTTGATACACTGGACCATTCCATTCTCCTGAAGAGGCTTGAAATCACCTTTGGAGTGCGTGAAACAGTTCTCTCTTGGTTTGAATCTTACGTTTCCGATCAGTATCAGTTTGTAGGGGTACAAGACAGTGTCTCTAGACCTTCCATTCTGGAGTTTGGAGTGCCTCAAGGCTCTGTCTTAAGCCCTGTATTGTTTACATTGTATTCACAACCGCTGTCAGATGTTATTTCCAGCCATCAGTGTTCTTATCATAAGTATGCCGATGACACTGAAATCTCTCAGAGTAGTCCACCTGGGGAATTTCAATTTGTTGAAACTGGCATCAAGTCCTGTGTTGACGATGTCACGACATGGATGGACAGTAACAAACTTATGTTAAACCCAGAAAAAACAGAGTTACTGCCCGTTGGCTCAGCATCCCGGCTTCAACAAATTCACACTGGGTCTTTACGCATAGATGACACTGATATTCCATTTCAGTCTTTGGTCAAATATCTTGGTGTCAAGCTCGACGTTTTAAGCTTCCCTGTATGTCGTGTTGAAACTTACATGGAGTACATCCTGGGTCTTCAGAGACCCATGGTTCTCAAATAGTCATTTCACTAGATATACCTTGCTATACATCGTGGGTCTCCAGTGACCAATGGTTTTTAAATAGCTGTTTCTTTAGATAGTCTTTGCTGTACGTTTTGGGTCTCCAGCGACATGGTTTTCACAGAGTCGTTTTCCTAAATATACTTTGGTGTATGGTGTGGGTCTCTAGTGACCCTCAGTTTTTATGACTGCTTCAGTAGATCGTACAACTTTGTTGTTTATTTATTCCTTTATTTAGCAACGAAACAAAGTCAAAATTTAGGGGGTGGTAGGAAAACCTTTCATTAACCAAGTCATAAACGCTTGCTGAAGTAATTAAAAAATTGACAAAATTATTTGCATTTATGTGCAAGTGTGGGAATTTTTTTGAACCCAGAGTGTATGGAGAAGATTAATTCCAGTCCAACATCTGCGGTGTGCCAGGTTGGTTGTACATTGCTTAACGTCCCGACAGCAACAAGACTTTCTCAGGACGTGCCTGCACTGCTTGTGAAAATAACAAAACAAAAAAACCCACCTAAACAGAATATTGAATGCATGTCGTCCGCCAGTCTAATATGCTAAATAAACCTAACTAAACCATTTAGCAACACACATCCAATATCAAGAGCTACAGGCAGTGCAGACAGTAGGGAGAGTTTAAAAAAGGAAAATACAGGTGAATGTACCAAGGGTAGACAGAAACACATGCCCCAGAATAGAGGGGAAAACCCACCCTGTGGGGCTGACCATGGTGACCCTGGGAACTAAAAAGTAGTTAACCCCACCCAAGTCCTCTAGGGCAGACCCGGGTGGAGTGGGGAGGGGGGGGGGGGGGGCGGGGGCGGTGTGCCAGGTGTGAGGATGGCTTCTGACTAGGATTCTTTTTTGGCTATTCCTGGGATGTCAGTAGCAAGGAGAACGTTATCCAGAGAGGTGTTCCAGTCCATGGCAGCTTGAAGACACAGCTGACCTCCTGAGACATTGCGCATGGTGTACGTGTATTTTTGCAAGGTGTGCTCCGATTCAAAAGCACACTAGTACCATCTACATTCTAGTACTGAATGAAAGTAAAATATGTTTTTTCTGCTCTCTCTCTCATTGTGTGTGTGTGTTTGTGTGTGTGTGTGTGTGTTTAAGTAATCAGTTCAGAAGCATTTTGATAGCTTGATTAAAAATAATACAAATAATACATGGTATTTATATGGCGCATTTCTCGTATTTATAATATAACTCAATGCGCTGGCGAAAAAAAAAAAAAAAGACAGACACACGCGCGCACACACACACACAGACACACACACACAGACACACACACACACACACACACACACAGAGTCTGCAGGGGGGGGGGGGTGTACAGAAAACCGTAGAGATCACACGAAAGTCTGCGAGAAAAGGTGAGTTTTTAACTTTGCTTTGAACTGCATTTCTTAGCTCAGTCGGTAAGGAATTCCAAATTAAAGGAGCAGTACATCTGAAAGAGCGTTCACCGGCAGATTTGAGATGGTACTTTGGAACTTTGAGAAGTTTCTCTCCCGATGAACGCAGTGAGCGAGAGGGCTGGTAAGTGATCAGACTGGAGGAAAGGTATGACGGAAGGCTGCCATCAAAGTGGCGGTATGCAAGGGTCGCAATCTTAAATTGTATGTGGGATTGGATTGGAAGCCAGTGAAGGTCTTTCAGTATAGGGGTTACGTGGTCTCGTTTTCGCCTGCGCTTCACAAGCCTTGCGGCATTATTTTGAACTACCTGAAGGCGGCTAATCTGCTCAGATGGAAGTCCAAAAAGCAGAGAATTGCAGTAGTCAAGACGGCTCATGACCAAAGCATTCACTAACTTTGCAGTGGCAGATTCAGAAAGACTGTGTCGGACAGATGCGATGCGTCTCAGAGAGTATGAAGCACCATGACAGATTTCACTGACGTGATCCTGCATACTCAAAGCCTTATCGAGCTTGACACCAAGATATTTGACCGAAGACTGAAATGGAATATCAGTGTCATCTATGCGTAGAGACTCAGTGTGAATTTGTTGAAGCCGGGATGCTGAGCCAACGGGTAGTAACTCTGTTTTTTTCTGGGTTTAACATAAGTTTGTTACTGTTCATCCATGTCGTGACATCGTCAACACAAGACTTGATGCCAGTTTCAACAGACTGAAATTCCCCAGGTGGACTACTCTGAGAGATTTCGGTGTCATCTGCATACTTATGATAAGAACACTGATGGCTAGAAATGACATCTGACAGCGGTTGTGAATACAACGTAAACAATACAGGGCCTAAGACAGAGCCCTGAGGCACTCCAAACTCCAGAATGGAAGGTCTAGAGACACTGTCTTTTACACCTACAAACTGGTACCGATCGGAAACGTAAGATTCAAACCAAGAGAGAACCGTTTCACACAGGCCAAAAGTGATTTCAAGCCTCTTCATGAGAATGGAATGGTCCAGCGTATCGAAAGCAGCGCTGAGATCCAACAGGGCCACAAGGGAGACAATTACTCTCTCATGGTCACAGGACAAATAGAAAGTGATCTCACAGGAAGCGAGAGCTTTCCTGTGCATAGAGAGCTTATAAAGTCACTTCCGGAAAAGTCTAGGGTTGTTTTCTACCGTGAAACTTGACTCGTGGGTTGACTTGTGAAAGTTTTTGTCAATTTTTGTGTGACTTTTTGGTGTGAGTTTTTGAAGCATCATGATGATCGTGCACGCCGATAGCGATGAGGATTTTGGAGACTTATTTGATAAACTTATCCGTGACAGAGATCTATGACTTGGTGAGGATGATCAAAGTGATGTTGAAGTGTCAGATGTTAGCAGTGTGCACACGAGTGACCTGTCAGATCAAGAGCGTTTTCTTTTGAGTGAAAGTGATGAACTTCTTTCCGACGATGAGTGGAGTGACACTGTGTTCAATTAATCAAATTTTTTCTTTGGGCAGGTAAATCCGAGTCAAAGTAAGTTCAGCGTGTACCTGTAAGTTTTCTCTTAATAATTGCCAAATTTAGTCTCAGTCACATCAATAGTTGTCACAAGGTCTGTTTTCACAAATGTACCCAAAAACTACCTAAAATGTAAGAAATCTTCTGGGAATACAGAGCTGATATAGAAAAAACTGCATGGGAAGTCTAGAGTTAAACATCTTGAAATTGCTCGAAAAAGATTCTAAAATAGAATTGGCGCGCAACCGCATGTCAGAAGCATAATATTGAGGTGCACAGCTGCTCAATCTCGAGGTGTGCAACTGACAAATCTTTCAGTGCTCACACTGCTTTACAAACCATGTTAAAACTATGCAACTTTAAGTCTAAATATTTCTTACAGTCATGAAGAATAGACAACAGAATATTCACTTTCTACTGACAGTCTATTTTCTTTGCACGTATTTTTGTCAGGAAGGCCGTGAAGACAACATATTACGCTGATTACATGATGGAAATGGAACAACTCACCCATTGAGCTCACCAGCACTTACAAACAACAAGAAAGGCAAAGCCCTTATGGCTCACATGTGGGATCAATCCACATAATAAGTGTGACCTTGAAGTCTGAGGCTTAAATAGTCTCCGAGAGAATGCCAGTGTTTAAGTTTACCATGGACACCAGACGACGGATGGCCCATTACAAAGAATCAATTTTGCTATCGCACGTGAGCCAAAAAGGAAAAATATTTGGAGAAATGAAAAAAAAAAAACAAGAAAGACAAAGCCCTTATGGCTCATGAGTCTGACCAATCCACATAAGTGTGACCTTGACCTTTTCAGCAGGTCACTGAACTGAGCAATTGTTGAAGTGTCTCAAAATAAGTTGGCTTTTGTACCAGCAAAATCCAAGTTTTCTCAACATGTATGCATCTTTCACAAATCTGTCAACCGTCCGTGACCCTTGACCTTCATGAGGTGTCAAGTAAATTAGTATGCATAGAGAGGTGTTATCATCAGCTACTTTTATGCCAAATTTAATTGAAAAGTTTGCAAAACCTTTGATAAAAACTACAATTCTATCAAAAACTTTTTACATACTTGCCGACGTCTTGTGACCCTTGACCTTTCCCAACCAAATTAATATACATAGAAAGGTATTACCATCAGGCATCTATACAAAGTTTGGGATTGAAGTTGAAAATAGTTTGTAAGAAAATAAAAATTCTTTGTCAAAATGTGGCTATTTTTTTTACCTATTTCTGGACCCCCCATGACTCTTGACCTTTGCGAGGGGACTACTAAATCAGTATGCATAGAAAGGTCTTATGATCATCTATCTACCTTTGTGCCAAATCTGACAAACAAGTTGGCAAAAACTTTGATAAAAACTACACTTCTAACAAAAACTGGCATTTTTACACATTTGCCAACCTCGTGACCCTTGAACATTCTGAGGGGTAATTGAATTGATTGATTGATTGTACATTGCTTAACGTCCCGATAGCAACAAGGCTTTCTCAGGACGTGCCTGCACTGCTTGTGAAAAAAAATAAACAGAATATTGAATGTATGTCGCCAGCCGGTCCAATACGTTAAATAAACCTACGCCATGGGGCCTAAATAAAGCTAAGACCATTTAGCAACACACATCCAATATCAAGAGCTACAGGAAGTGCAGACAGTAGGGAGAGTTTAAAAAAGGAAAATACAGGTGAATGGACCAAGGGTAGACAGCAACACATGCCCCAGAATAGAGAAGAAAACCCACCCTGTGGGGCTGCCCAGGGTGACCGTGCGAAACAAAATGTAGTTAACCCCACCCAAGTCCCCCAGGGCAGACCCGGGTGGGGGGGGGGGGGGGGGGTAATTGAAATTAGTATGCATAGAAAGATATTATCATGTATCTTTGTAGCAAGTTTGGGTTTGAAGTTGAAAATAGTATTTGAGGAGAAACAACTTGTGTCCAAATATGGCTATTTTTACCCCTTTTGGGACTCCGTGTGACCTTGACCTTTAAGAGAGGTCACTGAATTTGATATGTTTAGAAAGGTCTAGCCACAAAGTATCCTTGGGCAAAGTTTGAAGTCTGAGTCTTGAAGAAAATGCCAACGTTAAAGTTTACCAGTGACAACATACGCCGGATGGCTCATTACATAGACTCACTTTGCTGCATGTGAGCCTAAAAGGGAAACCAACCATTAGAGAAAGTCTTATAAAGCCGTGCAAACAAAAAAAAAAAGAGAAAATATGGTATCAGAAAAATGCTCGTGTTGTGCTCGAGGAGTGAAAATGGAGGCAACCATACACTTGGCACCAAGCTGCACGCAACAGGGTCTCCAGGGGTGAGTGAGCTTTATAAGGGGCACAGTACACATGCATCATTGGTTTGAAAAATGTCATTTGTCATGATGTAATTTTAGTTTATACGTAATTATAGATTTTACATGATATGAATTTCAATTTGGCTTCTAGACTTCAGAAAAATGGTGACCAAAAAATATAATTTCACGGTACAATTTCAGTCTTGACATAATTTGTGTGAAGTGAGGTTAACATTACCTAAATACATGATATACCACTGAACACATGCATGCTCTTCTGACAGTGCATCGAGATATGTGTGTGTGTGTGTGTGTGTGTGTGTGTGTGTGTGTGTGTGTGTGTGTGTGTGTGTGTGTGTGTGTGTGTGTGTGTGCATGTGCATGTATGTGAGTGTGCGTGTACCTTGTAGCATGCCCAGTGAGCCATGATGCGTGACTGCCCCTCCTGGTCGGGCACCTTGAGATACTGACAGATGAGAATGGCCAGGCCGAACAGCTTGCGCAGGACCAGGCGGTCAATCAACACTGGCATCGACAGATGCTCCAGTCTGTACACTGCTCAGGAAAATGCAATCTCACTCCACTGACACAGTTCCTCTTGTCCTAATATTTTTTAAAGCCTTGACTGCCTGAGAGCAAGCACAACATCCAAATGCAAGAGGCACAGATACTCATGTGGTCCTGACCCTTTGCTGATCTTGTTCCATTTTCATGGGCTTCAGATACACAGCACTACAATGGCATCCACATTACTTTCAGATAACCATTCTAGTAACTGGCAGTGAATCAGTTAAAGGTGCTAGACCTACCAAACCAAGGGGTCCTTTTTTGAGTGTCACTTAAATATACTAAATATCAGAATATTGAAACAAACATTGGATAAGTATTGTACAATTAGTTATATATTGCTCTGTCATCATTTTTATTATTTTGTATACATACACAACCTTTAAAATAAATAATTTAAATTATTTATGTTTTTGGCCATGTAGTGGTTAGTAGTACAATGGACTAATTCTTTTCAAGCACATGCATTTCTGAAACCCCTGCTTTTGTCTAATATTAATACATAATGATATCTGGAGTGAGTACCACAAAGATGTGTATAGCTTCATAAGTTTCTGGAAAAAAATGTTTCTAAAAACACAAATATTTTTGTTCAAATGTCAAATTAAAAACAGAATTTAACAAGTACTATAATTTCTGAGACATCTTGGTGGTACAAGTTCCAGGTATATATGTTTGCTACCTCCCTGCTAAATTTAAACTTTCAAAAAGGAAATTTGAGGTTTTTATGGCATCCAAATGAATATAACTGGTGTTTTCTGATTTTAGATGAAATTTTTGCTTTGCCACCTCTCACTTTTGAGACTCTATATCTCCGGTTCTAGTATATGTAATACAAAAATTTCAACTGTTTGTGAAACTAGAGATCTCAGAGCATACAAAAATCTCATTTGCTTTCTACAACCGAAAAATAATATTTCTGTCAAATTTCTGGGTAGATCTAGCCCCTTAATGCATCTACAACTACAGTTTCCAAAACCTTATAGAAAAAGAAAATCAAGATGAGGATTTCATCCCAAAGTGTATCACACAACACCAAAACCACAGGTCTAGGGAGTCTACTCAGATTCAGTTAACTGACAGCCTCTCTATACATGGATATACCTAGTGACCAAATAATAACTTGTCTATCAAGCAATTCTACTCTGTTTCAAGCATCTACCTGTATCGTTTAGATGGCACTACAAGGCATACATAGAGGCAAAATGTAAAACCACAAAATCTCAAACGTTCAATAGAATTGGATTCTTCTGTTTTGTTAAGAAAAGGTAAGCCGATGTCATGGGACTTACTTCGTATAGGTTTTCTGGACCTGTGATTGCAACAATTGGCTGGCTGCACATCTTTTCATCGGACATCCACCGTAGGACATACTGGTCTCATGATGATGTCATTTTTAGATCAACTTCAAAGAACATCCAAAATTCCATGCACAAAGAATCAATTGGATTTCTTGTAGCTTACCTGAGTTTGGACAGGTGTAGATGTACACCTCATACTTGTATGTGTCTTGCCAAATTCAAATTGTAAGTGTTCTCTGAAGTGTACAATACAATACAATACAATACAACTTTATTGTCTGTTCGAGTCCAGGCACGACAGAAATTTGCCTTTCGGCTCGTCATGAAACAACAATAAAAGACATTAACAAATGCTGCAAAAGCATATCATGAAAAATTATCATTGCAGCAATCTATCACAAGCAATCTGTCACAAGATGGGAGGTAATGTTAAGTAGATCATACTTATCGCGGCGTTATAAATGAGAGTTCAAAATCGAGACAGCAGTTGGAATAAAAGACTTCTTAAAAACATTCCTTTTGGCAAGTGGCATGTTGGGGTTGTAGAGTGTTCATGGAGAAGTAGTACCTTTGACTTTTCAGCCAGCAGCACCTCTTGGGGCAGGCGGGAGCACTGGTCTTCACATGGCACTCAACTCTCACAGCTGGCTCCAGGTCCTTTACCTAGCCACACCCCGGTAACCGCTTCTGCTGGCGGGCGAAACGTTGTGAGGGGCTGACGCGTCTCTCAGTCAGTTGAAATACTTGGAGAGGAGACGGGCGCCGCCAAGTTCGCCTAAGCCCATTGAAAGGACTGATGGACAAGCAACAGAATAAGAATAACATGCCGGATCGGTCGGGGCCCGGATCACCAACGACCGCGCACCCCATTGGAGGTCTCCAGGGTGGGGGCGACAAGTGTGTTACTGGAACCAAACCCACCATCAAGCTGCCCACGCAAGGAATAACTATCGGAACTTGGAACGTTCGCACACTCTACCAGTGCGGCAAAGTGAAGGAACTCACCCACGAGTTGAGGCGCTATCGCTGGGACATTGTAGGACTTGCAGAAGTTCGATGGACAGGCTTCGGAGAAACAACAACAGATGAAGGCCATAAAATCTGGTTCAGCGGAAAAGAAACCAAGCACGAACATGGCGTAGCTTTTATCGTAAGGAAAGAGGTGGCTGGAACTGTCATCAGCTGCACCCCCGTGTCAAGCAGACTAATCTCCATCCGCATCTCCGCCCGACCGCACAACATCACTATCATTCAAGTATACGCTCCAACAGCAGATCATGATGATGAAGAATTAGAAGAATTTTACGAACAACTGGACAACATCATCAAGAAAACACCTAAGAAAGACATTCTGACTGTCCTCGGTGACTGGAATGCAAAGATCGGCCCTGACGCCTACCAACAATGGGCAGGAACAGCTGGCAAGTTTGGCCTTGGAGAAACAAACGACAGAGGCCTGCGACTTTTAGAGTTCGCACAGAGTCACCGTCTCACCGTTGCTAATACCCTCCATCCACACAAGAAGTCAAGAACAGTGACATGGCAATCGCCAGGAGGCCTGGTCCATAACCAGATTGACTTCATCTTGCTGCCTCGACGATTCAAATCCAGCGTTAACAAAGCACAAACGAGGTCCTTTCCTGGCGCTGATATTGGCAGCGACCACAACCTCGTCCTTACTAGCCTCAAGTTGAAGCTGGCATTGAAACGACATAGCAAGAGCCCTCGCATCAGATTCGACATCCAGAAGCTAAAAGACCCGGAAGTAGAAGAGCTCTTCCAAGCCCAGGTGGGAGGCAGATTTGCAGCCTTGGCTACTTTGGACTGTGACGTAGACACCCTTGCTGGAAATATAAAAGAGGTGTTACTTTCTACAGCAGAAGAAGTGCTGGGGAAGCAGAGGAAGCGCAAACAGCCCTGGGTCACCGATGACATCCTCGATCTCTGTGATGAGAGGAGAGCCTGGAAGAAAAAGAGAGGCCAGGACCTCACATCAGCAAACAAGTACAGACTTGTCAACAAGAAGATCAGGAAGAGGATGAAAGAAGCCAAAGAAGATTGGATTGAAGACCAGTGTTGTAGCGTGGAAGAGGGCATGGCAAACGGCAACAGCAAGAAGGCTTATGAAACGCTAAGGACCCTCACCAAGACTCAACAGCGAACAGCCACAGTCATCGAAGACAGCAGCGGCCAACTCCTTACGGAAAACACTGCTGTACTAAACAGATGGACTGAGTACTGCCGAGACTTGTATAACTACAAGGCTGAGCCAGACACCAGCATCCTCCAAAAAAAACCAGGCTGGGGCCAGGAAGGCTGAAGACCTGCCAGTGTTAGCTGAAGAGGTGGAAGCAGCCGTACGCGGCCTGAAGGGAGGAAAGTCTCCAGGTGTAGACAACGTACCTGCTGAACTGTTGAAACATGGAGGAGAAGTAACAACGAAGGTCCTCACTACACTCTGTCAAAAGATCTGGGAGCAAAAGAAATGGCCAGTAGAATGGACACAGTCTCTAGTGATCCCGCTCCCCAAGAAAGGAAACCTGAAACAGTGCCAGAACTACAGAACTATCAGTCTGATAAGTCACCCTAGCAAAGTAATGCTTAGAATCATTCTCAACCGCCTCAAAACTTTCGCCGAGGAACTGCTGGCAGAAGAACAGGCTGGCTTCAGAGTTGGAAGAAGCACTGTAGAGCAGATTTTCAACTGCCGCGTCCTGATCGAGAAACATCTGCAGCATCAGCGCGAACTCTACCACAACTTCATTGATTTCAGGAAAGCATTTGATCGCGTCTGGCACGACGGACTCTGGCAAGTCATGAGATCGTTCAACATAGAGGAGGGACTGATCCAAATGATAGAAGCGCTTTACAAGAACGCCTGCAGCGCGGTTCTACTTAACAATCAGTCAGGCGAGTTCTTCAGGACGACGATCGGTGTCCGTCAAGGATGCCTGCTCTCTCCTGTCCTTTTCAACATATTCCTGGAGAAGATCATGCAGGAAACCCTCCACGACCACCATACTTCAATCTCTATTGGTGGCAGATCCCTGTGCAATCTTCGATTCGCAGACGACATTGACCTCATGGCAGGCAGCAATAGTGAGCTCCAAAACCTGACAGACAAACTTTCAAGTAGCGCAGGGTCTTATGGCATGGAGATCAGTACGGATAAAAGCAAAGTGATGATCAACACCACAAGCGACAGCAGCAGCAACATTCACATGAACGGCCAGAAGCTAGAAGAGGTCAATAGCTTCAAGTACTTGGGAGCCACCCTGTCCAAAGACGGTAGTTGCATAGCAGAGATCCGTATCAGGATAGGTACAGCAACATCCGCAATGGCCAGGCTGGACAGGATATGGCGAAGTAACTCCATCAGCTTCACCATCAAGTACAGGCTTTACAAGTCCCTCGTAGTGTCTATTCTGCTCTACGGCTGTGAGACTTGGACACTGCTTGCAGACTCAGAAAAGAAAATCCAGGCCTTTGAGAACAAGTGCCTGAGGAAGTTGCTCCGCATCTCGTACCGCGAGCACAAGACCAACGAATATGTACGGAGCATCGTCACTTCCCTGGTGGGCCCACATGAACCCCTTATGGCAACCGTGAAACGGCGCAAGCTTGCTTGGTTTGGCCACGTGACCCGACACAACACCTTGTCCAAGACTATCCTCCAAGGCACTCTCGAAGGAAGTCGTCGGCGAGGTCGTCAGAGAAAGAGTTGGGTCGCAAACATAAAAGAATGGACCGAACTCGAGATGCCAGACTTGCTTGCCACCGCCCAAAATAGAACTCAGTGGAGAGCACTGTCTGTTGCTGCTGGAGTTTGGGCAAGGGACTGATGATGATGTTGAAACGTCTGCCTGATGGTAGCATTTGAAACTGATCAGATTGATTGATTGTACATTGCTTAACGTCCCGACAGCAACAAGGCTTTCTCAGGACGTGCCTGCACTGCTTGTGAAAAAAAAAACAACTAAACAGAACATTGAATGTATGTCGCCAGCCGGTCAAATACGTTAAATAAACCTAAAACATGGGGCCTAAATAAAGCTAAGACCATTTAACAACACACATCCAATATCAAGAGCTACAGGCAGTGCAGACAGTAGGGAGAGTTTTAAAAAGGCAAATACAGGTGAATGGATCTCGGGTAGACAGAAACACATGCCCCAGAATAGAGAGGAAAACTCACCCTGTGGGGCTGACCAGGGTGACCCTGGGAACTAAAAAGTACCTAACCCCACCCAAGTCCCCCAGGGCAGACCCGGGTGGGGGGTGAAACTGATCAGAGAGTGGGTGACTAGGATCATTGACAATGCTAGCAGCTATCCTTCGGACAGCTCTATGGTACAGATCATCTACTGGGTACTGTCCTAGGCCAATGATCTTCTCAGCTGTTCTGACGATACGTGACAGTCTGCCCCTGTTTTTCACACTGAGATTGCCATACCAAGCAGTGATGTTAAACGTCAGTATGCTTTCGATCAGGCTTCTATAAACGGATTCTAAAACCCTGGAACTGACATCAAAACTTCTCAGTTTCCTAAGAAGGTACAGACGCTGGTTTGCTTTTTTCACAATCAGATCAGTGTTTCCAGTGAAGGACAGCCCACTATCCACGACTGTGCCAAGGTACTTAAATTCAGTGACCACCTCTACAGGTTGATTATTAATTGAGACAGGTACAAAAATATCATCAACTTTCCTGTCATCAATGATGAGTTCCTTGGTTTTCTGTACATTCATTTCCAGAAAACTATCTTTGCACCATGACTCTAATACTGCTATCTGTGCAAAGTACTCGGCCAGACTGTCTTCTTTTTGGAGTAGGCGTACAAGGGCCATGTCGTCTGAGAACTTTAAGAGACGAGAAGTGGCAGTGTGACAACGCATATGGTCTGTGTATGTAGAAAACAATGTCGGAGAGAGGACACAACCTTGAGGGCAGCCTGAATTTAGCACCACTTGGTCAGACAGACTGCCGTGTACATTTACACGTTGTGGCCTGTCCTTCAAAAAGTCTCGCACCCACAGAATAATGTTTGTGTTCACATTAAAGTCCATCATACGCTGCAAAAGCATCAGTGGTTCAACAGTATTAAAAGCATTAGAAAAGTCAATAAAAAGAATTCTCACATGTGCTTTTGATTTCTCAAGATGTTGAAATACAAGATTGTACAGAGTAAGGCATGCATCCTCCACACCCCTATGGTTTTTGTAAGCAAATTGGAATGGATCCAGTAGTTCGGCAACATCATTTAACAAATGCCTCCTGACCACTTTTTCCATACATTTTGACAGAAAATGTATGGAATGTAATGTGTACATTACATTTTGACAGAAAATGTATGGAATGTAATGTGTACATTACAGTTCTGGAGTCATATCAACTAAGATAGTTCAAGGATGGTACAGAATACTCTGACACCAACCGTGATCTGTCATGGTCAATGCATGACATCTTGTTTTCTTACACACCTTCTCCTGCTTTGTGTCAGAGGACAGTCAACCCTCCACTACTGCGATACACTTTGAAATATTACACGCGTGATATGCTAAGGTACCCTGATGGTGACTTGTTCACGAAAGTACCTTGCAAAAGGTCTGGCCCAATCAATATGCACCTGAGGCAAAGAAATGTGCGGGCATACATGAAACTAATCTTGACACTGCTCTTGTGCAATGACAACATTTTATTTATGATGACTGGCACTCCGGCATCAAGTACTGCGTCATCATAGACGAACATGTGTCTGTCATCTAAAAATATTGATGTCACATTACCAAGTATGATGTCAACATCTTTACCAAGCCATGATGGAGGCTGTGTTGCTGTCTGGGTATGCGCTGAAACAAACTTACATCAGATTAGTGCAAACTGAAGGGTGTGCAAGAAAAAGATTCTTATGTCGGTGTTTAGGTGATGCTGAGAATCTCACTCTAGTTTCTTAAAACCATATCTTATTTGCTTTCACTTGTAGGATTAGGATTTAAAAGCACTCGAGTGAGATGCTCAGTATCACCTAAACACTGATATAAAACTCCACATGTAGTGTGTCAGCTGAAGGGTAAAACAGACAAAGGCCAACAATGTCCTGCCAGTGAAGGATACTGTGTGTAGGTGAGTGGTATGCCGACTGTGTGATGACGCACCTGGTTCAGCACTCTTAGCATCTGACACATGTTGACAAACGCTTCAGGTCGGAAGTCAGTCAAGAAGCACTTGCCAAATGATGCAGCCTGACAGCAGATAAAGAAACTGATCAAGTTAACCATTTGTACATACTGCCCACAGTAGCTACATCAGACCTGTTTACCCACAAAAAGACATGTGTAATCCAGACCAAAAAGGTGATGCCAAGCATATAAAATGCAGACAGGAACCCAAAGGAGAAAGAAACACACTTAGAAAAACAGTTATAACACAATTTATTAATATTTCGGGTAAATACCCTTCTTCAAATACTCCTCACGTGTAGTCAAGGAAGCTCAAATGTGTCATTTACACAGACTCTCAACTGCACAACCCAATTCAGAATTTCAAGCAAGTTTTCATGTCTTTAGTTTTCACGTCCCTTTGACCTCACTACCATTTTTAAGTCTCTTCTATTTATAAAAGAGACTTTTTAGGACTTGGATAAACAAGAAAGGCAAAGCCCTTGTGGCTCACGTGTATGACTGATCCACACGTGTGACAATAAGTAATGGGATGGCTTCTGCATCAACAAAATCCATATCTTCTCAAAATCTAATCAGTTTTCACACAACTGTGAAACCCCTGTGACCGTTGACCTCTGCAATGATTCGACTAAATTAGTATACATAGGAAGGTCTTATCATCAGCTACCATTGTTTCAAATTTGATTGAAAAGTTTGCAAAAATGTTGATAATAACTACAATTCTATCACAAATTGGCATTTTATACACATTTGTTGACCTCTTGTGACCTTGACCTTTTCTGAGGGGTCATCCAAATTAGTATGCAAAGATATGTCTTACCATCAGGTATCTCTGTACCAAGTTTGGGTTTGAAGTTGTGAATAGTATTTGAGAAAAAAACATTTCTTGTCAAAATATGGCTCTTTTGGACCTATTTCCTGAGCTCTCATGACCTTTGACCTTTCCAAGGGATCATCCAAATTAGTATGTATATATAGGTCTTAACATCAGGTATCTCTGTACCACATTTGGGTTTGAAGTTATGAATAGTATTTGAGGGGGGAAAAAAAACATCTTTTGTCAAAATATGGCTATTTTGGACCTATTTCCTGAGCTCTTGTGACCCTTCACCTTTCCGAGGGATCAACCAAATTAGTATGCATAAAAAGATCTTACCATCAGGTATCTTTGTGCCAAGTTTGGGTTTGAAGTTGTGAATAGTATTTGAGAAAAAAATAAATGTCAAAAATAGCTATTTTTGATATATTTCCTGATCCCCTGTGACCTTGACCTTTGTGAGAGGTCACTCAAATTGGTATGTTTAGGAAGGTCTTGCCACAAAGTATCCTTGGGCCAAGTTTGAAGACTGTGGCTTGAATAGTCTCCGAGAAAATGCTAACATTAAAGTTTAAAACGGACGACGGCAGACGACCACTGGCCCAGAATATAAACTCACTTTTGCTTCGCACTTCAGCCCAAAAATGCCAGACAAAAAAGAAAAGTCTTTAAGTGAACTTTGAACTGCGACAATGTGGGCAGATTCTGCATTTCAATCGGCAGTTAGTTTTGATGATGTCCCCAATGTTAGATCAGTTCATTTCAGCTCAGCTTCGTTAGTTCAAGTTGGGATCTCTGACTTTAAAGGATTTCTCCAGTGTTTTTGGTTTTGTCACTGTTGTTGTTTCTGATACTGTCATTACTGGACGATTTACTATGGATCTTGCATATCTTTTTTAAGTTTACCCACTGCAGCGACCGCTGCCTGTTTCTCTTTTTTGTTTTCCAACAACAGAGGCAATGGTTTGTGTGCTAGCCATAGCACTGTTCCTTAACCCTTATCATTTGGAATACACCAGTGTGTGAAATAAGTTTGACTAAAATAGTTCAAGGGTAGTGCCAGAATAAGTTGGCGCCTCTAGGCGCCAAGCTATTCTGGCACCACCCTTGAACTAAAGCCATTGGTCTATATCCTTATCTGTAAGTACTATAATGTAGCTTGCATATGGCAGTGTACAAATTTGAAGCTTTATGCCTCAGTAGGATATGGGTTAAATTCTTCCTCAGGTTTCTCAAAATGTATAATCTGCTCATTCATAGGCCACGTTTCATTTCTGCCATGCCAACAAGGATTTCCCTTACATCATTGCCCAGGACTCCAGCATGTCCTAAATGTAGATCTACCAACGTCTTCACAGTTGTATGTTAGCTGTTCTGCACTTCTAGTCTGAACTACCTATTCCTGTCTCATGGCTTCTTGGTAAAGTAACAGGTCATCCTTGGTTATGCATTCTCTGTCCAACCACCCATCTATAGTCAGTCTATCATCTTGTAGTAATAATATACACCGGAGTTGAGACCATTTCATGTACATATATGTCAAAACTGGTTTGAAGATACCTGCCATTCATATGCTTTTATATTTTTTAAACAAGAAAGGCAAAGCCATCATGGCTCATGTGTGTGACCTATTTTCATATGTGCAATCTTTGTGACAATAAAGGGCTGGCTTCTTCACCAGCAAAATCTATGTTTTCTGAAAATGTAAACATTTTTCACACATCTGTCAACACCCCCCCCTCCCCCCCCCCCCCCCCCCCCCCATCAGCTACCTTTGTGCCGAATTTGATTCAAAAATTTGCAAAAATTTTGATAATCCCTACAACTTTATCACAAATTTGATTTTACACACACTTGCCAGCCTCTTGTGACCCTTGATTTTTCTGAGGTGTCATCCAAATTAGTATGCATAGATGGGTCTTACATCAGATATCTCTGTACCAAATATGGGTTTGAAATTGTGAATAGTATTTGAGAACAAACATCGTTTGTCAAAATATGGCTATTTTTGACATATTTCCTGAGCTCTTGTGACCCTTGACCTTTCAGAGGGATCAACCAAATTAGTATGCACAGAAAGGTCCCATCAGGTATCTCTGTGGCAAGTTTGGGTTTGAAGTTGTGAATAGTATTTGAGGAAAATAACATCTTTAGTCAAAATATGGTTATTTTGGACCTATTTTCTGAGCTCTTGTGCCCTTTGACCTTTCTGAGGGCATCATCCAAATTAGTATGCATAGAAAGGTCTTACCATCAGGTATCTTTGTACCAAGTTTGGGTTTAAAGTTGTGAATAGTATTTGAGAAAAAATAAATTATGTCAAAATATAGCTATTTTTGGCCTGTTTTCTCATCCCCTGTGACCTTGACCTTTGTGAGAGGTCACTCAAATCAGTATTTTTAGAAAGGTCTTGCCACAAAGTATCCTTGGGCCAAGTTTGAAGACTATGGCTTGAATAGTCTACGAGAAAATGCCAACGTTAAAGTTTACCACGGACGCCGCTGGAAGGACGACCACTGGCCCAGAATATACTCACTTTTGTTTCATACGTAAGCCAAAAAATGCACATTTGTATCTGTTACGTGGTAGTCGTAGTCATAGTATGATGCAATCACACCAGACGCTCACATGCAGGGTTCTTGTAAAGAAACTTCACTCAGCTGCAACTCGTCACATGTAGCACAAGGTTGTAGATCACATTGGCATCCACAAATGCACCAACACTGATACACTGTCTCCTCTACAATGCATCAACACTTTTGACACACTGCGTCTCTCATACAATGTACACACATATTTCCTAACACCATCTTTTATAATATTATTATTTCCAGAATAATCCAGCAAATTCACACAACACAACCAATCAGAAAAGAAAACGTAACCAAAACTTATTAATGTTCATTAAAAAAGAACTCTCTAGAAGTTATTACAATTTTCCACTATCCTCTAAGTGCCTTCAAGGCGTTTCCTTTAAAGACCTGTGCGACATTTTAGCATGAACTATTTGTAAGATATATTTACATCTTGTCTAAGACCTTTCTTTTAGTCTGGCTGGCCAGATTTTTACCCATCCCGCCGTGAGATGGCCTTAGCTGCCTGCTCGGCGTTAAAACCCAAATGACAAATTAACAATAAGCGCCTTCGATACACTGTTACAAAATGTTGCCAAAAACTTTGACGTCATAAATGGGGTCACTAGAAAGATCGCGACCCTGCTCAAACCTTGCAGTCTAATGTACTTTGTAGCGAAACTATGCATCACAACAAAAATCAATCGCAATTCCCTGTGCAAAAGAAAATAAATCCTACTAAAAAGGTACATAATTCTTATCCAAAATAACTCAAATGAACATCGGATCTTTCCTATGATTAACACATATATGCTCTCAAAGAATAACACAACCACAAATGTAACAGTTTCACTAATCTGTAAATCAAATTCACAAAAAGGTCAACAATGGTCAGTAATGTCAGCTAATACTTAGCTGAGCATGACACTGTTGTGGCTGATTCCGACAGTTCATTGAACTACAATTTTCTCCATCCCACAAAGCTATAAACAAAAACACTGGTGCATTTTAAAAATATTTTACAGGTCTGGAGGTCAAAGGAAGTCAAATAAGAGAGCAAACTCATCCTAATTTGCCAGATGGGGTATGACCAGTATATTAAAAGTCTTACCACACGGTTGTAATCGTTTTGTTCTTGTTTTTTTCAAATCCGATAGTGCATCATAAAAAAAAAAAGAGCAAGAAAAAAACCAGGCAGAAAATGATTCGGACATGAAAAAAACAAGTAGAGGATAAGGGTTGACTGTTAAAGGATGGGGTTGGCTTCCCCATCTCTTAAGATATTATTTTTAATCATAAAAATGTCAATGAAATAATATAAACTGACCTACCGATTCTATTGTATGCAGTACTTTGTCCTGAGTCAAGGTGATAAAAGTTTGGAAATAGTTGGATCAGTGTTTCCAGATATAGTGACTGCGCAGAGGTTCTAGCAAAAATCTGATAGTTGTGACCTTGACCTTGAGCTTAAAGACTGGATTTTCATTCATGGCGTTTTGGCTTTATTTGGAGTATCATCCCCTTAATTTGAATCATATTGGTTTAGAGCAGGAGCCTGCAGTAAGCGCCAAACGAATATGGTAGCCACGACTTTCACCTTAAGGATGACAACCTGATTCTAACATCAATCAATCTACTATGAGTAGCACTATCATAATCTTAAACTTACATTAAATTGGTTCTGTGGTTCAAATTCTCACGTGCACTTATGTGACCCTCTCTCACAAGACCAGTCTTAACTCACAGAGAGCCGATCAGCCATAAATGGTGGGGGTCAATCTGGGTCATTTCCCCTTTCTTGCAGAAATGTATTCTACATAAACCCAAATATCGTATGGTTAAAATCTTTATCATGAAAAATACCATTAAACAGGTTAAAAATGATTTTAAAAGTCTGATCTTGGCCCCAATTATGCTTTTGTTTTGTCCAAAAGGACTTATTTTTAACATTTAACAGAACACGTTGCATCCCCTACAGAACCCGCATCATGCTATATACGGTTAAAAAGGCCTTTGTGTGCTCTTTACCGTGCTTGGCTTGCCATCTGAAACTACACGCTGTATACCTCTCAAATAAGAAAAACTGGGCGTACACAAACGTTCAGTTTTGACCAATCTGAGAGTATAACTCTTAACGACATAGCAATGACGAAGTTACAAGCATTCCCACTGGCTGAGACAAGACTAAGGGAAGGAACTCAGACCTCTTCTGCGGTCACGTTTCATGTTTACAACCATGAGAAAAATGGAAGTCAGACTTGCTTATCTACTAAACTCTTGTAAATCAGTCAATTTACAGCCTGCAGATTAGGAAGAATTGAGCAACCTGATCACCGATTATTTCGTTGCTGATTCTCATCAGCATGACAGCTTTTCAGACGATTCTGTTCATGTTCGGTCATGCAAGGCCAATGGACATGGGTGCAAGCAGATCAAGGTACATCGGCAGGAGACACGCGACACGGCTGCATTACTCAGTTCTCAGCAGAAGAAATCGTGGCTCTTCAAATCTCAGTTCAAGTTACTTCAAGACATGGATCGAGGTATGTACATGATTTTCTGAATGTAGATGTATGCACATTATTGTGTGTGTGTGTGTGGTGTGTGTGTGTGTGTGTGTGTGTGTGTGCGTGTGACTGTCAACACAAGATGAATAGGTAAATTATACTATTAATGGTAATACAGAAATGCTTACATAAACAGACAGTTTAAAGTGAGTTTATACTATTTTGTTTAGATGCAAAGAAGTGGATGATTCCCGGCATTCTGAGTGCAAAGACAGAGTGCAGCAAGTGGAAGGAGCAGCACGACCACAAGCCGCCACAATTCAGCTACAGTGGTGTCCACTTAACACGAACTCGTTTTACACAAATTTCTGGTCAACACGAACCGTTTTTGCATTCCCGGCCGACGGCCTTCTTATTCTGTATTAAAATTTCACGGATAACACGAAATGCTTAACACGAAATTTCGCTTTACACAAAGCTGGTTTCGGTTCCCAACTAGGACAATTTCACTATTATTCACCTGTTTAACGCGAACACAGATTCCATTCATGAAAGGAATCCAGACCAAAAAGGTGACTGCCAAGCGTGTAAAATGCAAAGAAGTACCCAACGGAGAAAGAAACAGATCAGAGCAAACTCTAGTCTGTGATTGGCTGAATAGCCTTCGGCTGTTGTAATCCATCTTCTCATTGGCTAGCGTTTCTGAACTGTATTCATGTTGCATCATTCGTGTACCAACACAACCCTTTTTCCGATGCAGGATTGTACTTCAGCATGTGTTGATTTCATCTGATGGGTTGTGCTTTACTATGGATTTTACCTGATGGGTTTTACATTAAATAGGTGAGTTGTACACTTTTCCTTGTGTTTTCCTAGTGAGCTGAAGGTAAGCACATAAGTATGATAATGTGCACGTTTAACCTCGTACTCATTCATACACACATCTCTTACACACTTTCTCCTTGAGGGCCATGATCAATTTTGAGGCCATATTGGTTAACACGAAATACATATAACATGAAATGATTTTGCCTGTCCCCAGAAATTTGTGTTAAGCGGACTCCACTGTACTGCCTGCCGACACGTTCTGTCTGCAAGGACCCCTTCCTCTATCACCTTGGGTATGTATAGTACATTATTTTAATTAAGCACTAAACAGAATCATGCACACTCATGTGGTGTGTCTATTGAGCAATGACAGTTTATTTTCATTGACTTAATTATTTTTTGGGCTTCTGTTTTCAGCATCAGCCAAGACCAGCTGACGATCCTTTCAAAGCACTACCAGGCAGAGGGGCTGATGCCAACGCAACGAAAGGATGGGGGCAAAAAAACAACAACCGCAGCCTGATGATCGATGACACTGCCCGCGTGATGCACTTCATAAAAAACTTTGCATAGGACCACGAGTAGCTTGAATGGGATCAAACCTGTTGGACACTTCAGGTTCAGTCGCCAGAATCCTGGAAAGGTGTTCTACAAGATGACCATCGCCGACGCAGAAGAGGAGAAGGTGCTAGCTGTTCCTGGCCTTGCTGCTCAACTTCCCTGCGAACCAGCCATCATACCAGCTGCAAGACTTTCCAGTGACAGACAGCAGTACCTGTTTCAGCACATTTGGGGGTACGTCCGAACCGACACATGCTTGACACTATGTGCCCCCAGTATGCTAATACAGCCGTGTCTGGTTACTGTGCTTGTGTGGTGTGGTGCGCTGTGCTCGAGTGGATAATTGGATACTAAAGGTGATGTATTTGGTGAAATGGTGTGTTGCCTGCAATACGTGAGGACTTTCCTTTTTTACATTTCTTCTGCAACCTGTAAGTATAGATTGTGTTGTTTTAAGCTGTTGCATAATTACTAATTGTAATTCATATGTGAATGTGGTACTAATACTCTGTGTGTAGATTTGTTTTTAGCTTTTGCAGTAAATACTATTCATATCAGTCTGGCACAACAGGCAGCCAACTGCGACTTTTGTTTTGCAAGTTTTAAGGATAATTTCTTTCTACTGTCCTTTTCAGTTTGAATCAGTCATAACTGGGTATAAATTACAAATAATAAAATAAAATTCATATGTTGGATGTACCTTTTATTCAGTCTTTGTAATGAAGGTTTTTATTCCGCCTGGTGATGCTGGTTTTCACATTCCTTATACTCATCCGCGCTTCAATTTTAGATTACATTTGCCACTAAATATGAGTGCTACAGTGCATTTTCATATATGCTGTGCCTAAGTATGTTATAGCCTAGCCATTTCAGCTCCGCTAAGATGAGCGTACAGTGTTGTATAGACAACGTCCTGTCCTGGATGACTAGCAACAAATTTAAGCTTAACACTGACAAACCCGAAGTCATGCCTGCCGGCTCTGTCTCGCCTTAGTCTGATTGACGGCGAGTTCGCAAACATTGGTGGCTGCAGCATTCCCTTCCAGAAATGTGTCCAATATCTGGATGTGAAGATTGACTCGACGCTCTCCATGCATGATCATATGAGTAGCGTCTGCCGAGCTGGTTTCCTTGAGCTGCGCAGAATTTCTTCTCTGAGACCGTATCTCACAGAAAGTACGGCGTCAAGACTTGTAAATGCATTCATTACTTCCAGGCTCGATTATTGCAATTCTGTACTGGCAGGTTTACCGGCAGATCAGATTTCACGCTTGCAGATGATTCAAAACAATGTGGCGCGTCTCATCTTGAAAAAACGAAAGAGAGACCACGTTACACCTCTACTGAAGCAGCTGCACTGGCTGCCCGTCAAATTCCGTTGCCAGTACAAAATTGCAATTTTTGCCTATTGGCATTTTGACGGATCTCTCCCGCCGTACCTCTCTGCCAAGCTGTCTGCCTATCAGCCAGCACGCACCCTCCGTTCCTGCAGTGAAAAGCTGTTAAAAATTCCGAAGCTTAACATGAAAACTGTCAGGGAGCGTTCTTTCACCTTTTTCGCCCCAAGTGTGTGGAACTCGCTGCCAACGGAAATGCGGAATCTGCCCACATTGTCACAGTTCAAGGCTCACTTAAAGACTTTTCTTTTTTGTCGGACATTTAACACTTAGCTCATAATTAGCTAACTGTTGACTGACTGCCACCTATTCTGATCCCAGGGGAAGTGAATGTAAGGTGTGGGGAAGGTTTGATTGATTGATTGTACATTGCTTAACGTCCCGACAGCAACAAGGCTTTCTCAGGACGTGCCTGCACTGATTGTGAAAAAAAACTAAACAGAAAATTGAATGTATGTCGCCAGCCGGTCAAATACATTAAATAAACCTACAACATGGGGCACAAATAAAGCTAAGACCATTTAGCAACACACATCCAATATCAAGAGCTACAGGCAGTGCAGACAGTAGGGAGAGTTTTAAAAAGGCAAATACAGGTGAATGGACAAAGGGTAGACAGAAACACATGCCCCAGAATAGAGAGAAAAACCCACCCTGTGGGGCTGACCAGGGTGACCCTGGGAACTAAAAAATACCTAACCCCACCCAAGTCCCCCAGGGCAGACCCGGGTGGGGGTTGTGGGGAAGGGATGGGGTGGTTTAAAGTAGTGTATAATTGTGCGTATGTGTCTGAGAGAGAAAGGGTGTGCTGATGTGCATGCGCAGTGAGTCCAGTGTTTTCCTGGAGAACAGCGCTATACAAGAACTATGTATTATTATTATTATTATTATTATAGAAATATACTTCTATGCTCAAACAGAGTTGAAATTATTTATACCTTGAGTTTGTTAGCAAAATATGAAAATGCATTTTTTTCCAAAATGTGTCATGTTTACATTAGGTATGGCACTTTTGGGGGCTATTTATAATAATAATAATTACGGTATTTATAATGCGCTTGTCTTATAATAATTATAACTCTAAGCGCGCACTCACAACTCGCGCACGCATGCACATGCTTTAGACAATGACTCACGTACCACAAACAGTGGAATACATTACGACGGTCAGCTTGGGGTGGGGAGTGTGGTGATATAGTGCTAAAACTGTTGAAAGAGGTGAGTTTTGAGGGCGGACTGGAAGGAGGAGAGAGAGTGTTTCTGACGGAGAGAGAGTGGGAGAGTGTTCCAGGTGGATGGACCGTAGACGGAGAAGGAGCGGGGGCCGAAAGTGTTAAGTTTGGTGCGAGGGATGTGGAGGCGGAGAGGGTCAGAGGCAGAGCGGAGGGAGCGGGAAGGTGTGTAGGGGTGAAGTAAGTTGGAGAGATAGGCAGGAGCGCAGTTGTTCAGGGATATGTAGCAGAGAGACAGAATTTTGTATTCGATGCGTTGGGGGATGGGGAGCCAGTGAAGGAGCTTGAGCATGGGTGTGACGTGGTCGGATTTTTTCTTTCTGAGGACGAGGCGGGCAGCATTGTTCTGAACGCGTTGGAGAGTGAAAATGGTGGAGTGAGGGAGGCCGGAAAGGAGAGAGTTGCAGTAGTCGATGCGAGATAAGATGAGAGAGACAGCAAGTTTGGTGGCAGCTTCGGAAGTGAGGTATTTTCTGATCTGACTGATGCGGCGGAGGTGGAAATAACATGCCTGGGCCGTGGCGGAGACGAAGCTGGTCATGGACAGAGAGGAATCGAGGATAACGCCGAGGTTCTTGGCCGAGTCAGAGAGGGAGATGGGGGTGCTATCGAGTTGAAGGTGGAGAGAGGGAGGGAGCTGGGAGAGTTTCTGGTGAGTGCCTACCAGCATGGCTTCCGTTTTGTTGTCGTTCAGTTTTAGCTTGTTTGCTGTCATCCAGTTTTTCACGTCTTCATAGCAGTCAGCCGTGCGAGTCAGTAGTGACTGAGTGTTGTCGAGTTTGTCTTTGTCTAGTAGTTCTGAGTCGTCAGCGTAGAGGTGGTGGTGTATGCGGTGAGACTGGATGATGTTGGACAGAGGAGAGGTGTAGAGTGTGAAAAGGACCGGGCCCAGGACGGATCCCTGTGGAACTCCGCAGGAGAGCGTGACTGGGTTGGAAGAGACGCCGTTGATGGTGACGGACTGCTGTCTGTCGGAGAGGTAGGAGAGAAACCAGGAGTGAGCAAAGTCAGTGATGCCGAAGGAGTGGTGGAGTCGGTGGAGGAGGATAGAGTGGTCTATAGTGTCAAAGGCGGCAGAGAGATCGAGTAGTGTAAGAAGAGAGATGTTGCCCGAGTCGGTGGAGAGAAGCAGGTCGTTTAAGATATGTAGAAGGGCTGTTTCAGTGCTGTGATGTTTGCGATAGGCAGACTGGAATGGACTGAGGAGGTTGTTGTCGGTGAGGTGGAGGTTGAGCTGGTTGAGAACAACCTTCTCAAGAAGCTTGGACAGGAAAGAGAGATTGGAGACTGAGTTCGTTTGGGTCGAGGTTGTGTTTTTTGAGGAGAGGACGGACGATGGCGGACTTGAAGATATCGGGGACGGAGCCGTTTTCTAGAGATGCGTTGATGATGTCGGTAATGAAGGGCAGAAGTTTTGGAAGGCCGTCACGGTAGAGAGAAGCTGGGAGGGGGTCTAGCTCGCAGGTTTTTAAGGGCATGGACTTTATAGTCTTGAGTACTTCATCCTGAGAGACGGGGCGGAAGGACGAGAGGGGAGTGCCGGAAAAGGTGGGGTTGGGAGGGCAAGGCGGAGAAGACAGGGTGTCGAGTGTGTCGCGCAGAGTTTGGATTTTGTCCGAAAAATAGGTAGAAAAAGCAGACGGGAGTTCTTCTTTGCTGTGTGTGTTGGGGTGAGGAGAGTCTTTAGAAGTGCCTAGGAGTGTGTTCATGGTGGCGTAGAGGGTTTTGGAAGAAGTGGATTCCAGGATTTGGTTTTGAAGGTATTTGCGTTTAGATTATCACAAGATCCTGCTGAGCTAGCGCTTAATTCTTTTTACACATGGTGATGGACTTATTGAACCACCATGTAAAATATCAGGTTGATTGGTTGACTTTGAACCCTTGTTGCTAAGGTAGATGTGCAAGACATGCACACAGAAACTACAAAGGCTGTTTTCTCAAAATGGCTGCCGGTGGATTTAACAACTTTAAACACCAATACCTTCTACAATTTGTGCACTACAGCATTCAGTCACATATCAAATTAATCAGCAAACTCTGTAGTTTTCAGAAATGTATATATTTCAAAACAGCCAAAATGCAAGTTAAGACTAATTTTGTGAGAGAGGGTCACATATATTTTTAAAGCCATTGTGACCTTGACCTTTATAATATTAGCAAACAAATTGTTCATTTCCTATATTTCTGTTCAAATACATGATCTCAACATCAACTATTTGTAATGAATTATTCAGTAATTTGAGAGACATGACATACTCAAAAGTTCCGAGGAAATATGGCAGCTGTGACATTGACCTCATCGGAGATGAGTGAGAACGGGGAGAGGTTTGTAGACTTTTGTGCTCTAAACCGACTTGTCATTGGAGGAAGCATCTTCCCACACAGAAGAATACACAAAGCAACTTGGGTCTCACCTGACCATACAACAGAGAACCAAATAGACCATATCTGCATTAGCAAGAAATTTAGAAGATCCCTTCAAGATGTTCGAGTGAGGAGGGGAGCAGATGTCGCCTCAGACCACCATCTGCTTACCTTAAGAATGAAGCTCAAGCTAAAGAAAAGCCGCACAGAGACAACAAGAAGACAGCGCTATAATGTAGGCCTCCTGAGAGAAACTAGAGTTAGAGAAGAGTTCAAACTGGTGCTGTCCAACCGGTTTCAAGCGCTACAGGAGCTAGTAAATGAAGAAGAGGCGGTCACCACAGAGCAGCAGTGGAAGGCAGTTAGAGAGGCGCTGAACTCAACCTGCAAAGACACTGTAGGGTTCAGGAAACACCACCACAAGGACTGGCTGTCGGCACAGACCTTGAAGAAGATAGAAGCGAGGAAGCAGAAGAAAGCAGCGGTCAACAACAGTCGCACGAGAGCAGCCAAAGTAAGGGCACAGGGGGAATACTCGGAAGCCAACCGTGAGGTGAAGAGGAGTATCAGGGCAGACAAGAGGGCCTACACAGACAGCCTGGCAGCAGAGGCAGAAAAGGCAGCAGGCAGCGGCAACATGAAACAGCTCTACGACATTACCAGAAGATTGTCGGGTAAGTATGGCCATACAGAAAGACCAGTAAAAGACAAAGAAGGCAAGCCTATTGCAGACAGATGGGCCGAGTATTTTGAAGAGTTACTGAACAGACCTAGCCCACCCGACCCCCCCGACATCCAGCCGGCAGAGACCGACCTACCCATCAGCTGTGACAGACCCAGCCGGGAAGAGATCAGAAAAGCAGTGGCATTTTTGAAGAATGGCAAAGCAGCAGGGCCAGATGGCATCCCAGTGGAGTCTCTGAAAGCAGACCTAGAGACAACAGTGGAGATGCTGTACCCACTGTTTGGAAAGATCTGGGAAGAGGAGGTGATGCCAGCTGACTGGAAGGAGGGGTACCTAATCAAGCTTCCCAAGAAAGGCGACCTCAGCAAGTGTCCCAACTACAGAGGAATCACCTTGCTGTCAGTACCAGGAAAGGTCTTCAACAGGATCATCCTAGAGAGAATGAAGAGCTCCGTTGACCCCCAGCTGAGAGACCAGCAAGCAGGATTCAGGAAGAACCGACCATGTACAGACCAGATCGCCACTCTCCGCATCATCGTGGAACAGTCTCTGGAGTGGAGCTCCATGCTGTACGTCAACTTTGTGGATTATGAGAAAGCATTTGACAGCGTGGACCGAGAGACTCTGTGGAAACTCCTACGACACTACGGTGTACCCACAAAGCTCGTCCGCCTGATCAAGAGCAGCTATGATGGCATGACATGTCGCGTGATCCACGAAGGGCAGTTCACCAGAGAGCTCCAGGTAAGAACTGGTGTCAGGCAGGGGTGTCTGCTGTCTCCGTTCCTCTTCCTACTGGCCATAGACTGGGTCATGAAGATGACCACAGAGCACAGACGAAGTGGAATACAGTGGACACTGTGGACACAGCTTGACGACCTCGATTTTGCAGACGACTTGGCATTACTGTCCCACACTCATCAACAAATGCAGGACAAGACCACGAGGCTTGCTGACATCTCGTCCCAAGTGGGCCTCACCATTCACAAACAGAAAACAAAGACAATGAAGCTGAACGCAACCAGGGAAGAACCAGTCTTGCTTGCTGGCACCCCGTTGGAGGAGGTGGAGTCCTTCACCTATCTCGGGAGCATCATAGACAAAAAAGGCGGCACTGATGCAGATGTCAGAGCACGAATCGGTAAAGCCAGAGCAGCCTTTCTCCAGTTGAAAAAAGTGTGGAGTTCCAGAGAGCTGTCACAACACACCAAAGTCCGGATTTTCAACTCCAATGTAAAAGCAGTTCTCCTATATGGAGCAGAGACATAGAGATTGACAAAAACCACAGTCAACAGAGTACAGACCTTCATGAACAGTTGCCTTAGAAGAATTTTGAAAATCCACTGGCCAGAGAAGATCAGCAACGTCAGACTCTGGGAGAGAACAGAGCAGATAACAGCAGAGAATGAAATTGGGTGAAGAAGATGGGGATGGATCGGTCACAGTCTGAGAAAGCCAGCTTCCAGTATCACTAGGCAGGCATTGTCATGGAACCCCCAGGGAAAGAGGAAAAGAGGTAGGCCGAGAAACTCCTGGCGTCGAGACCTCCAAGCAGACATCAAGAGACTGGGAACCACCTGGAGTAAAATCGAAGGAGAAGCACAGGACAGGAGTTGCTGGAGGTCTCTCGTCGACGGCCTATACCCGGGTAGGGGTGACAGGCGTAAGTAAGTAAGTAAGTAAGACATTGACCTCAGAGATTAATCTTCTTTTAAGAGATTATCACGATTATGCGACTCACAGTTTTCAGTTCATGGCTGAGTTCATGGCTGCGTGTATTTCCATGGCTAAAGCATGATGGCACACGGATGACATGTGCAATGTGCATGGAGGCGAACTCAAAAAGCAAGTCCAGAAATTTGAACAAAAATAAGTTTGTCAATTACTTTAATCGTGGTCGATCCATCTTCTGGTACACAGGTATTAGGCAAAAGCTCTAAAATTGGAGAAATACGTCTTTCGGGTTAAATGAGTTGAAACCAACTTTTAAGTACATTAGTTCTCTCTCTCACACACACACACACACACACACACACACACACACACACACACACACACACACACACACACACACAAACAGGTTCATAACATTTCATCTTGAAATAATAGTAAAATTTAGGGTGACAATACCCTTCCTGTTTTAATCTGTTTCATGAAGAAGGATTTACGAAATACAATATAATTAAAAAAACATGGGGCAGCAGTGACCTTGACCTACATTAAGTAATCGTACAGCAGTTCCTAGTTATGTAATAGGACAAAAATGTGTATATGTGACTGTAATTGTCAATCTTGTAGTGTTCCAAAATGAATGTTATGTGCCATATTAGCCGACTGAAAACAGACTGCAGGTTAAGTCAGACGCAATGATCGAGAAACAGTGTTTGGGTTCTTATATTTATAAGACGGCTGCTGGCTTGATAATAAACTGACAAATAATAAATCAAGTGACAATGAAACAAGTCTTTTATGTCTGGCAATCCAATGTTAGTATGCCCTTATTTCCTTCAAAACCGTCTTGTTGGTGCCTGGATGAATCTAGCTTGTCATTAACACCTTGTTACACCTCAGTGGCACTCGCAAAAGTTAACATGGGTCGCCTAGTTTATATTCATGTTGTTTTCCTTAAAAATAACTGGCTCAAATTCATTTTGGTTTCACACTGTGCACAGGAACCTATTACCTGAGGCTACAGATGAGTGATCAGCAGCCATTTTGAAAATGGCGGCCATGTTTGTCCGACGTCCAATAAGAACGTGTTATTATATCAATACTACACTCTAGTTTCATTCCTCAAAAAAATATCTCGCAACACTTACACACTTTCCTTCACTGTGCTCTCAAATATGGTATATTGAATAATTTCAACTAGAAAGGCAAAGCCATTATGGCTCATGTGTATGAACAATTTACTTATGTGTGATCTTTGTGACAAGGACTGGCTTCTGCAGCATGGTCTTACCATCAGGTATCTCTGTATCAAATTTGGGTTTGAAGTTGTGAATAGTATTTGAGAAAAAAAAACATCTTTTGTCAAAATACAGCTATATTTTACATATCAGGAACTCTCGTGACCCTTGGCCTTTCTGAGGTATCAACCAAAACAGTGTGCATAGAAAGGTCTTCCCATCAGGTATCTCTGTAGCAAGTTTGGGTTTGAAGTTGTGAATAGTATTTGAGAAAAAACATCTTTTGTTAAAATATGGCTATTTTTCACCTATTTCCTGAGCTCTTGTGTTCCTTCACCTTTCCGAGGGATCAACCAAATTAGTATGTTAAAAAGGTCTAACCATCAGGTACCTTTGTACCAAATTTGGGTTTGAAGTTGTGAATAGTATTTGAGAAAAATAAATTATGTCAAAATGTAACTAATTTTGACATATTTCCTGATCCCCTGTGACCTTGACGTTTGTGAGAGGTCATTCAAATTGGTATGTTTAGAAAGGTCTTCCCACAAAGTATCCTTGGGCCAAGTTTGAAGACTGTGGCTTGAATAGTCTCCGAGAAAATGCCAATATTAAAGTTTACCGCAGACGACGGCCGACGAACGCCGGATGGACGACCACTGGCGTAAAACTGAGACTCACTTTTGCTTCGCACCAGGGCTTCCGTTTTTGTGCATCTGTGCATCTATGACGCATTAAAACTCAAAATCACGTACTGAAAATGTAACCAAGTGGTAGTCAGACGCACTAAAATTCAGTGCATCTGCGTCCAAGATGCATCATCCTTGCGCCATCGTGTGTAACCTAACAGAGGTAGGTGACAGTCATTCTATTATTAGTGATGAATTGGTTTGTTTAGCCGCTCGCTTGGTCGCGGCTGCGTGCAAGTGTAACTGGACGGGTAAACTGATAGTTTGCGTGTGGTGTCAGCATGTTATTACAAAGTGCGCGCTACATGTTGAACATGTTACTTGCTGTGGCGTCACCATTCATACTATTATGGGATACCGCATCATGCATTTCACTTTCGATCTTGAACAAAGTTGTAAATGGCGGAGAAAAAGCAAAGGAAGCTGGAATGCTTCGAATTCTTCAATCCGGCACCGTCTGATCGTGATAATCTCTTAAAAGAAAGTTGCACTTCGACACAGCCGTCTCCATGGACAAGCGACAGTACCAGAAATTATACCCTTCACCTGGGCGGTGTGTGGCACCACCGCTGCGACTCACAGTTTTCAGTTCAGAGTTCATGGCTGCGTGTATTTCCATGGCTAAAGCATGATGGCACACGGATGACATGTGCAATGTGAATGGAGGCGAACTCAAAAAGCAAATCCAGAAATTTGAACAAAAATAAGTTTGTCAGTTATTTTAATCGTGGTCGATCCATCTTCTGGTACACAGGTATTGGGCAAACGCTCTAAAATTGGAGAAATATGTCTTTCGGGTTAAATGAGTTGAAACCAACTTTTAAGTACATTAGTTCACACACACACACACACACACACACACACACACACACACACACACACACACACACACACACACAGAGAGAAAGAGAGAGAGAGAGTTAAGACAAGTCAGACTTTGGTTGTCAATCTGCATTCAGCAGAAAAGGCTATATTCTCTGTTACAATACATTATCAAATGATCATACAGATAAATACATATATGTGTTTTTCTGTGTGAGACTGAGAGAGACAGAGAGGGAGACAGGCTTTTGCACGACAGCTCAACAGTTAAAAAATCAGTATCATGGAAAACACACACACACACTGTCACAAACAAATTTAAAGAGCAGAGAGCGAAATGTGTTAATTTTTTTTTTTTTTTAAACATACAGATGATGCAGATTTTCTTAAATAAATTTGCGGACCCTCTATTATGCTCAGATGGGGGTCTGTGAACCCTCTAAAATTTATACATGGGGGTCTACAGGCCCTTTAACCTGTTGTGAAAACAGAAGCCCTGCGCACGTGAGCCAAAAAAGAGACTGATGAAAACATGGACAAGAAATAATTTTTCCTACTAACATCCTACTGTCTTGGAAAAGAGCAATTATCTGGCTATCCAAATATATCTTTATCGCTTGTGTTAACCTCAGCCGCCTGGTGATATTGTGTACCACCTCCAAACTATAAAAGACTTAAGGTGTTTGGGCGCCATCTTGAAAATGGCGGCCATGCATCATCAGTATTCATGTCAGCAATCGCAGTCATATTCCACTATAATCAAACAAATCAAAAGCAAAAATTAAATGTTCCTAACTTACAAATGACATGATTTAGCTATGGTTAAAAGGTAATGGTGGTAAAATGGTCATTCAAGAGATGATATCACAAACAATTTTTTTTTTAACAGTTTAAAGGCAAAATCTTGATGACATCCTACTGGTTTTACCAATAGGGTATTGACGGCTAGCTGTGTCCGAAATTTGGTGCCCGGAAGCTGAATTTGCAGGATAATGCACTTTTCATGGTGGTACTGCTAGTCTGTACGTGGACAAAAAAAGATGTACACAAATATTGCTGTTGATGTAAGTTAACCTACTCACCCTCAGCAGTGATTTCTGTTTGTTGGACTCAAACTCATAGCCTGCAGCCTGAATACACTGCTGTACCGCAGTGTCCAGTCGCTCCTTGATCATACGCAGGTACTCATCTGCTTTCTGGTGCTGTTTCTGTTCACATCACAACCATACACAATTAGGTATTGAATCATCTGTGTTGGGTTACTTCAAGGGTTACATCGTGGTATTGTAGTCCGATGAAGATGATTATCAGACTGATGCACCAAAGGCACGGAGGTCTGATAATCAGCTTCAGAGGACTACAAACCACGATGTAACCCGAGAAGTAACCCAACACAGACGGTTCAATGACATTGTCGTTCAGTCTAAATTACGCACTATCTGAAGCCTCGAATGTTTGTCTGACATCAGGAGTAAAACGCCAAATATTTCTGACGTCAGACTGTATTTTCTGGGAAATACACAGGGGATGCGACTCTTTGTGAATAGGCCATTATGCCCGGTCACGCAAACATGCTTGATTTTTGCCGCAGGAATTTTAAACGTTTACCAGCGGTGCTACTTCTAAGCAGCCAGTGACAATATCAGAATCTGTAGCAATCAAGTGTGGACTTTTCTCACTGGGTTCAAGTGATAGAACTTCTAAATTTTGAGTGCAGGACTGTGTGGCAAGTGACCGGATATACGGTAGGTCTGATTTCGTACATGAAGCATGTATTGTTGGCATCTTTCGCCATCCAGTACTGAGCTCATACAAGCATTCAACAATGACTCAAACTTCTCAACAAAACCTGAAATGTCATTGTTCTGTCACTTTCTTTATTTCTCTTTCTCTCTTACTGCACAAGTGGCAACAGGCTGCTTTCTAAACAGCATACCTGTTGACAGGGAGCACAATGGAAAGTTTCGAGCTGTCTCAGTTCTGAGTTTGAATTGCGACACATTTGTGTAACACTTGTGTAGTGTGCCCACTGCTTGAGTCATGCCGAAATAAGGTACATTTCTTGTGTGAATAAAATGGTGCTCGACATCGCACACCAAACAACGCGTTCAGGAGCCTGTTTATTCTGGCTTGGCCGTATACACAATGTTTCATGACACAGGTCTAGATTTTGTTTTAGTCACTCTTTCCATTGCGTATTTCGAGCACATTTTTGCTTGCAATAAGCTAGGTACTGCTCTCGTCAGCGGACCCACCTAACCACAGTGGTGCTTAACACCGAACTTTTCTTTTTGTTGTGACCGTTCTGTGGATTTCTATTCGTTGGTGTCACTTTTTGTTTTTCAGTTCATTGCGTTGGACGAAGGGGGGGAGGGGGGGGGGGGTTGTGTGCGACTCGCACTGTTTTTCGTTGTTTTTGTTGGGCAGTGTTAGGTTATCCCTGCCTGTGTTTTACGTTGCGTGTTGGCGTGTTTGCCATGGTGCAGCATCCGCATATACTTTCGTATGTTTGCCGGACCCAGAAGGTTCTGTCGTTCCATCAAGGCTTCAAAATTTTGCCTGTTTCTCGCTGGTGTGTTGAGCTGTTCATTTCGTATTGTTTCTCAGGGTGGTTTGTTGGCCACCTCTTAGCGCTGTGGTTGTGCGCTGAACTGGTTATTACGCGCGGCCGTTTGCTGCTTTTATGTCCCCCGCGCGCCTGGCCTCGTGTGAGTCATCATTGAAGACTGTTGTCGGTGCGCGTTTGATCTCTGCGAGTGGTTGGTACCGCGTTAGCTCTGATTCCTCTGCTACTCAGGCCCGTTTGCGCGTGCTCCGTCTTCGCATTAATTTTTTACTATGCGTCCATTTTTTGGTGTCCCACGCTTTTGTTGCGACATTTGTGTGTCTTCGGTGGGGAAGTCAGTCTTGTATTACTGTCCGTTTGTTAACGTGTTGTTTCATACTGTTCACTGCGTTATCTCTGCGTCATTTGTTTTTCAGATTTACCTGTTCCTCATTTGTTATGAGTCTGTTTCTAGGCCATGTTTGTTGATTTTTCTTCCTTTCTGCGCGGCGCGTGGTCAGTTACGGTTCCTTGTGTTGTATATTTTTGTTTTTCTGATTCTCCTGTCCCTCATTTGTCAAGAGTTTGTTCCTAAACCGTTATTTGGCGCGTTCGGAGGGTCTTGCCGTTCTGTTCAGGCATCCATCTCTCGTTTGTTGGTTTTGGGATTGTGCGTTGTTTATCCGGTGTTTATGGGTCGATTTCAGTCATCCCATGCCTCGGTTCAGGTCCGTGCGACCCCCGGTCTTTTGGCATGTGCCGCTGGCCCCGCGTTGTTTACACGTTTGTTTTCGGCAGTGTGATCATCTGTTCTCAGTGTTGAGTTTTGATCAGGTGATCTGGTCTCCCAGCCTCATTTGGCTTTTTCCGATGTTGCGGATTCTGGCCTAGGATTATTGTTTTCCCTCGTGTTTCGGAGGTTTCTTTGGTCGGCTTGTTTGCCTTTGCGCTGTGGTTTTGCGCTGGCGGGTATTTTTCTGGTGAGATTTGGTTAGAGAGAAGAAATAAGAAGGAAGAAGAAGGGGGAAACAGAAAAAGGAGGGGGGGGGGGGAGGGGCACGCTACGCATGCACATGCTATTGTTGGTTGTTCTCACATTCACGGGTTTGAGTCAGGATATTGAGTCACTTCCAAAGACTGTACCCTCCTTGTGTTATTGCATAATCTTTGGTCATCGGGTGTTTGAGCGGTCCCAGGCGCGCCAACTGGTAGCATGTTCACGTTGCCAGTTCAAAGTTGGGCTTGAGATAGTACATGCGTGTACGTCAACATTTTCAGCGCCCGTTATTTCACACGTTTGTTGGTTTTCTTTTTTTTTTTTCTCGTTCAGAAGTGCTGTCCAGGGCTTGTTTGGCCCTTGTCAGTGTTCAGTTATCTCGTTTGTTTCATTTGTTGGTGAGGAAGAAATTGTTAGACCTGTGTCACTAATGAAGGTGTGACCAATCCAGGAGGCCCGTTGTCTTTGCTTTTTTTTCCCATAAGTTGCAGTCATTCGTGGTGCGACTCATTACACAAATCTGTTTGGGGTTTTTTCCTTCCTTTCGCTATAGCTTTGTTGTTCCTTTTCGTATCGTTTCTTCGGACGGCTCGTTTGCCGTTGATTTAGTTCTGTGGGCGGGCGCTGAGATGGCTTCTAGTCTTTTGTTGTGTGGAGTCCCTCAGGGCTCCGTATTAGGGCCTGTTTTGTTCACTCTATATTCACAACCTCTGTCTGATGTAATTGCCGCCCATAAGTGTGATTTTCACAAGTATGCTGACGATACTGAATTGTCAAGAAGTAGCGCACCTAGCCATTTCAGCTCCGCTAAGATGAGCGTACAGTGTTGTATAGACGAGGTCCTGTCCTGGATGACAAGCAACAAACTTAAGCTTAACACCGACAAAACCGAAGTCATGCCTGTTGGCTCTCAGTCTCGCCTTAGTCTGATTAAAGGCGAGTTCGCAAACATTGGTGGCTGCAGCATTCCCTTCCAGAACTGTGTCAAATATCTGGGTGTAAAGATTGATTCGACGCTCTCCATGCATGATGATATCAGTAGCGTCTGCCGAGCTGGTTTTCTAGACCTGCGCAGAATTTCTTCCCTCAGACCGTATCTCACAGAAAGTGCGGAGTCAAGACTTGTAATGCATTCATTACGTCCAGGCTCGATTATTGCAATTCTGTACTGGCAGGTTTACCAGCAGATCAGATTTCACGCTTGCAGACGATTCAAAACAATGTGCCGCGTCTCATCTTGAAGAAACGAAAGAGAGACCACGTTACGCCTCTACTGAAGCAGCTGCACTGGTTGCCCGTAAAATTCCGCTGCCAGTACAAAATTGCAAATTTCGCCTATCGGCATTTTGACGGATCTCTCCCGCCGTACCTTTCTGCCAAGCTGTCTGTTTATCAGCCATCACTAGTGTAAACTTTTTTAAATCCCAAAGCTTAACATGAAAACTGTTGGGGAGCGTTCTTTCACCTTTTTAGCCCCAAGTGTGTGGAACTCCCTGCCAACTTAAATGCGGAATCTGCCCACATTGTCACAGTTCAAAGCTCACTTAAAGACTTTTCTTTTCTGTCGGGCATTTAACACTTAGCTCATCTTTAGTTAACTGTTGACTGCCTTTTATTCTGATCCTAGAGGAAGTGAATGTATGGCGTTGGGAAGAGATGGGGTGGTTTAAAGTAGTGTATAATCGTGCGTGTGTCTGAGAGAGAGGGTGTGCTGTTGTGCATGCGCAGTGAGTCCAGTGTTTTCCTGGAGAACAGCGCTATTATTATTATTATTATTACTAATTCAGTTAGTAGCTGTTCATGCACCTGCTCAGTCAGCCAATCAGAGCAGTGCTTACAAAGTGATCAAGTCTGCCTTGCTCCACCCAAAGTGATTATGCAATCAAAATGTTGGGCGAGAGGATACAGACAGGTACCTAGAGTACACTATTGCCACAGAGCAAAATTTGCCCTGTCACACGCTAGCTGTTTCTTTACTTCTTACAGCTATGGCCAACGATATCGCTGTTTCTGACTGGATTTCCCACAATGACAAGCATGCTTGCCGCTGACTTACTGGACCATGTTGACAGGCAACACTGCATTGTGTAATATATGTGGAGAATAGTGTGTTGCAGATCGGTGTGATCATTCAGGCTGAGTCAATTTAGACACTAGCTCATTCGCGTCAAATGGGTTAGGTTACATAAAAACTGTGGAGTTTTCTTCGTATTCTAAGTCGGTATGCATCCTAAATCCCAATAAAAGCTTTTGGCGACCTGTGACCTTGAGGCTCGAGTTGCTATGCTCAGGCTTAATTACTGCAAGTGACTGCAAAGGCAAAGGCTGTAGCTAAATCCTCAGTCCCACCCCTTCAAACTAATGGAACTGTTTTGGTCAGGTAGATTGAATCCCTTTTCCCTCCCCTTCTACATCTCCATCAACATGTTCTGCTGAACTGAAAAGTATCTCAATGCGCGTTTGTCTGCTTACCACAATTTAGAATATTTAGACAACTGGCTGACGTAGCCACCTTTGACCGGTTTATGATAAGCAGACCCCAAATGGCTTTTGAAATATAAAATCTGTGATATAATTCATGAATACAGCCCAAATGTTCAGCTGAAGGCAAAGCAGCGAGAAATATTGAAAAACCTGTGTGGCAGTACACAGGACCATGTACACACAACTATGCAGTTTGTTTCTTTGCCAGAAAAGAATGAGGAAAGAGTGTGATTTTCCTTTTATCTACTTGGTTGTTGCACACCAAGTACTGCACTACATGTCAATAAACAAGCTCTTTCATGATAAAAAAATGTACATGTATTCATCATTTTGAAGCTGCAAATGATACATCTGTATGTGCTATGTATTTAGATTTTCTTTTAAAAAAAAAAGAAAAAAAAAAAAGCCTACTGAGAATTTGAAAGGGGTAGATCATGTAAATGGGATGCCAAATCCATAATAATATTAAAGTGACCTACTCCAGCAATAATGATTAATATTTTGCAATATCCTCTTTATAAATGTTCTTAGTATGTCCTACAATAATGCTGGCCAAAAGGGCTAACTTAACTATATAGTTTGCATGCTGTTAAATTAAAGACTTTTCTGCTCTTCTTCTTTGTAAATAGGAAAGTTCCACCGAATCACACCCAGGGTAGTAGAAACCTCTGTTATGTGTGTGCCTACTCAAATGGACTGTAAATAGAAGAATAGAAGTCTTAGAGATGTGGCAAAACAACATTGAAAATTCACTATATCAGCAAATTTTAGAAATCAAAACCCACTCTGGTGCAGATCACTTTAAACTTTTGTTTCAGTTATTTTGAGGCTAGCTATTCCAGAGATCAGCAGTAGCAAATCGAGGTATATAAAAAGTGTGGTTTGCCTCTTGTTTAAGCAGCAAATGGTACTGTTTACAATACCAGTACTGCATGCACTAAAGAATTAATGCCTGTGTAACTTATGCTGCTATTATTTTGTTTGCAAAAGGCCTTTGCAGTATCTTACTCATCTGACTGCTTCAGATTCTTTGACAAGTCACGATGATACATTCACAAACTTTGCCAAACATAGCAACATGCAGGTGTCAACATTAGCAAGAAAGTTGTACCTGTGGCAGCAATAATCACCTGATATTCTCTACTGGCTTCAAACAGCATAGCTCCTGGTTCCATGCACCCAATCTTGAATATCTGCTCTGTCACAGCTACAACAAACAGGTGACAACAAATATTAAAGATTCAAGAGACTCAAATGCTGCAACAAGAATAGAAAAGCCCTCATGGCTCTTGCGCATGCCTTCTGTGACCTTGACTTTACAGAGATGTCACTCAAATGGTTAAAGGGCCTTCCTCCAGGCAATAAATGGTTAGTAGTTTGCAACATCTCCTTCATAAATGTTCCTAGCATATTTTCCAATAATGCTGGACAAAAGGGCTAACTTTTAGTGATCTGCTCTACTGAGGCTGAGCTTAGATTGCTAACATATGCCGGCTTTTCTTCTTTTCTTTTCATAATCCACATGAGCAGGTCCCCTTGCATGTAACCAAAGAACTCTTCTGAATATTAATACTTTTAATTACTAAGGAGAAGAAAAGCAGAAAAGTCTTTCATTTACAACATTCAAACTTTATAATTAGTTACAATCATTTATGAAGATACTTCTAACTATTAACCTCTTCCTGGAGCAGGTCCTTTTAACCATAGAAGTTTGAATGTCATAAAATGTCAGGCTGCTTGTTCTGCTCTTCATCTCCTTTGTACACAGGAGATTTCCACCAAAATTATACCTCATTATGTGTGCCTACTCACGTGGATTATAAAAAGACAGGTAGAAAAAGTCTTAGTTTAAGGCAAGACAACAATAACAAGATGGGATGAATCATAACCCACAAAGTCCCTTCTATATGAGAGCGGTCCTTGCTGTCAAGGGTCTCTACCTTTTGTCTTTGACCTGATTCTGATGTTCAAATATCTCCTATTGAAAAATCCTCACAGATCTACCAATGCATCAGTGAGCTCTATATGGGGCGCAGGACATACGTGTCACTGGTTTGTCAAACGTCATTTGTCATGACATAAGTTTTAGTTTTTACGTAATTTTATATTTTACATGATATGAGTTTCACTTTTGCTTCATAGGCTTGAGAAAATGGTGACAAAACTAAAACTTTACAGTACAATTTCAGTCTTGCTATAATATGTGTGAAAGCAGGTTGACTTTACCTAGCTACATGATATACTATGTACACAGGTCACTTGCATGCTCTTCTGAAAGCGCATTGATGTGTGTGTGCATGTTAGTGCATGAGTGTGCGCTTGCAACATCTCCAAGAGGCATAGATCCCTCAAGGCGCATGAGGTTCTATGCCTCCTGGAGATGCGCGCATGTTTGTGAGAGAGAGAGAGAGAGAGAGAGAGAGAGAGAGTGCACACGTGAGAGAGATTTAAGTCATATTTAGAGTATTATGTCAAAGTCTGCGTGGTGACAGAGTTGCTTCATTATGTCACCGTCACTGACTTTCTCCAGAAGTCAAGGTTTCTTGTTTACCGCACTGAAAATATGGTAGACTTTAGGATGGGGCTGGTCGGAGCGCATTCCATAGAATGCAAAGGACATAACAGGCAGGCGGGGCTCATGGTCTGGCAAAGAAGTTTTTACTTACTTACTTACGCCTGTCACCCCTCCCCGGGTATAGGCCGTCGACAAGAGACCTCCAGCGACTCCTGTCCTGTGCTTCTCCTTCGATTTTACTCCAGGTGGTTCCCAGTCTCTTGATGTCTGCTTGGAGGTCTCGACGCCAGGTGTTTCCGGCCTGCCTCTTCTCCTCTTTCCCTGGGGGTTCCATGACAATGCCTGCCTAGTGATACTGGAAGCTGGCTTTCTCAGACTGTGACCAATCCATCCCCATCTTCTTCGCCCAATTTCATTCTCTTCTGTTATCTGCTCTGTTCTCTCCCAGAGTCTGACGTTGCTGATCTTCTCTGGCCTGTGGATTTTCAAAATTCTTCTAAGGCAACTGTTTATGAAGATCTGTACTCTGTTGACTGTGGTTTTTGTCAATCTCCAAGTCTCTGCTCCATATAGGAGAACTGCTTTTACGTTGAGTTGAAAATCCGGACTTTGGTGTGTTGTGACAGCTCTCTGGAACTCCACACTTTTTTTCAACTGGAGAAAGGCTGCTCTGGCTTTACCGATTGGTTATCTGACATCTGCATCAGTGCCGCCTTTTTTGTTTATGATGCTCCCGAGATAGGTGAAGGACTCCACCTCCTCCAATGGGGTGCCAGCAAGCAAGACTGGTTCTTCCCTGGTTGCGTTCAGCCTCATTGTCTTTGTTTTCTGTTTGTGGATGGTGAGGCCCACTTGGACAAGATGTCAGCAAGCCTCGTGGTCTTGTCCTGCATTTGTTATGAGTGTGGGACAGTAAAGCCAAGTCATCTGCAAAATCGAGGTCGTCAAGCTGCGTCCACAGTTTCCACTGTATTCCACTTCGTCTGTGCTCTGTGGTCCTCTTCATGACCCAGTCTATGGCCAGTAGGAAGAGGAACGGAGACAGCAAACACCCCTGCCTGACACCGGTTCTGACCTGGAGCTCCCTGGTGAACTGCCCTTCGTGGATCACGCAACATGTCATGCCATCGTAGATGCTCTTGATGAGGCGGACGAGCTTTGTGGGTACACCGTAGTGTCGTAACAGTTTCCACAGAGTCTTTCGGTCCACGCAGTCAAATGCTTTCTCGTAATCCACAAAGTTGACGTACAGCGGGGAGCTCCACTCCAGAGACTGTTCCACGATGATGCGCAGAGTGGCGATCTGGTCTGTACATGATCGGTTTTTCCTGAATCCTGCTTGCTGGTCTCTCAGCTGGGGGTCAACGGAGCTCTTCATTCTCTCCAGGATGATCCTGTTGAAGACCTTTCCTGGTACTGATAGCAAAGTGATTCCTCTGTAGTTGGAACACTTGCTGAGGTCGCCTTTCTTGGGAAGCTTGATTAGGTACCCCTCCTTCCAGTCAGCCGGCATCACCTCCTCTTCCCAGATCTTTCCAAACAGCATCTCTACTGTTGTCTCTAGGTCTGCTTTCAGAGACTCCCCTGGGATGCCATCTGGGCCTGCTGCTTTGCCGTTCTTCAAGAATGCCACTGCACTTCTGATCTCTTCCCGGCTGGGTCTGTCACAGCTGATGGGTAGGTCGGTCTCTGCCGGCTGGATGTCTGGGGGTTCGGGTGGGCTAGGTCTGTTCAGTAACTCTTCAAAATACTCTGCCCATCTGTCGAGTTGGTCTGCTCTGTCTGCAATAGGCTTGCCTTCTTTGTCTTTTACTGGTCTTTCTGTATGGCCATACTTGCCCGACAATCTTCTGGTAATGTCGTAGAGCTGTTTCATGTTGCCGCTGCCTGCTGCCTTTTCTGCCTCTGCTGCCAGGCTGTCTGTGTAGGCCCTCTTGTCTGCCCTGATACTCCTCTTCACCTTGCGTTTGGCTTCCGAGTATTCCTCCTGTGCCCTTGCTTTGGCTGCTCTCGTGCGACTGTTGTTGACAACTGCTTTCTTCTGCTTCCTCACTTCTATCTTCTTCAAGGTCTGTGCCGACAGCGAGTCCTTGTGATGGTGTTTCCTGAACCCTACAGTGTCTTTGCAGGTTGAGTTCAGCGCCTCTCTAACTGCCTTCCACTGCTGCTCTGTGGTGACCGCCTCCTCTTCATTTACTAGCTCCTGTAGCGCTTGAAACCGGTTGGACAGCACCAGTTTGAACTCTTCTCTCACTCCAGTCTCTCTCAGGAGACCTACATTATAGCGCTGTCTTCTTGTCTCTGTGCGGCTTTTCTTTAACTTGAGCTTTATTCTTAAGGTAAGCAGATGGTGGTCTGAGGCGACATCTGCTCCCCTCCTCACTCGAACATCTTGAAGGGATCTTCTAAATTTCTTGCTAATGCAGATATGGTCTATTTGGTTCTCTGTAGTATGGTCAGGTGAGACCCAAGTTGCTTTGTGTATTCTTCTGTGTTGGCAAAGAAGTAACCAGATAAAAATGACGTCACATCTAGCCACTCTAACCTTGCTGTTTACCGTCGTTTTGGCGCGAAGCGCCATATGTGAATATGTATGTATGTATGTATGTATGTAAACACGAGAATCTCTGATATTACTGTACACACAAACTTGAAACTTTGCAAAATACTTTATTAAGTGGGTGGCTAAGACAGCCTCCGAGCGTAATTGGATGTCTCATTGAAGACATAAAGATAAGGTGGAATGGCCCACGTGAAGACCGTTTATAGAAAGTCAGTTGACCCAGATTAGAGTCCGCAATTTTGATTATATGCACTTGAAATTTTGGATATGGCTAGTTTGTAGAAAGACATTGGATGAGTTTGTTAGTCAGCTTTGTACCTCTTCAACGTTTTCAAAATAAAAGTTAAATGCGGAAAAATGTCAGAAGTAAGACTCCTTGATTTCATCAGAAGAATCAGACGGTGATGTAAAAGCACCAAACACGTCAGTGTTTTATACAATGTTCCTAAAATTGACACAAAGCACCAGCACGTCAGTGTTTTACATGTGTATGAGCTGGCGCGATGTTCTCAGGCCTTCGTTTATTTTTGTATATTTGCGAACGTATTGTGGAAAAGGTGAAATATGCATGCAAGCTCATACAGAAGAGGCTTTGTGAGCATGGGCCATTCCACCTTATTCTTCAAAATGGCTGTGGCTACGCCAACCCACAGAACGTATAACCGGCAGGAAATGCCGTGTGTCTGCCGTCTGTGTTTGTGTGTGCCATTCTGCCGTTTGTGTTTGTGTGTGCCATTCTGCCGTTCGTGTTTGTGTGTGCCATTGCCATGCCGTTTGTAATCCAGCGTTTTACCTCTTCAACCTTTTCATTAATAATTAATTCATTTTGGAAGATTTGGACCCACTATTTACTCCCATCAAACAGTCAGCCCTGGAAGAGGCTGTGTGGAACAAAACATCTCTGGAAGAGCTTGCCTTTCGGATGAGTGATGTGAAACATCAAATTCATCACAGTGTACACGGCATCGTGAGACCAGCAATGCCACGATGTGAAGCTTATAGTGATGTCATTTTGCTGCTCGTGCTATTCTTCTTCTTCAAAATTACTGTCGCTACTCCAGCCCACAGAGTGTACTAATGGCGGGAAGCGCTGTGTGTCCGTCTTTATTTGTGTGCGCCGGCATGTGTTGATCAGAGGATGGCTTAGAGAGGAGGGAAATGGATCAGAAGGATAAGCTTAAAAATATGAACAATTCTGAATGTTCCTAAAAGAAAAACGCACGTGAGCTCCAACCCATACGGTAGACTTTGGGATGAAATCCTCATCTTGTTTACTGTTTTAATTTTTTTATGAAAAGAATTAATTTTTACTGAAGAAGTTAAAAGCTGGCTAATGAAGTCATCCAATGTCTTTCTCCAAACTAGCTATATTGGGTCACCTGCATACTCTTCTGAAAGCGCGACGATGTGTGTGTGTGTGTGTGTGTGTGTCACGTGTTTGTGTGTGTGTATGTGTGTATGTTAGTGCGTTATTGTGCGCACGTTCCAAACATCTCAAAGACATAGATCCCCATGCGCTCTCCAGGCGCATAAGGATCTATGCCTCTTGGAGATGCGCGCATGTCTGTGAGAGAGAGAAAAAAAGAGAGAGAGCACGCGCTAGAGATAATCACGTCATATTTAGAGTATTATGTCAATGTCTGCGTGGTGACGGAGTTGCCTCTTTTACGTCACCACCACTGTCGGACTTTCGCTAGAAGTCATGTTTTTTTTACTGTTTTAATTCCTTTCTGAAAAGAATTAATTGTTACTACAGAAGTTGAAAGGATACAAAGCTGGCTAACGAACTCATTTGATGTCTTTCTCCAAACTAGCTATATTCAAAATTTCAAGTAAATATGACCAAAAATACGGACTCCACAACCGACTTCACATAAACAGTTGTTTATGTCTTCAATGAGACATTCAATTACAATATGCTCAGAGGGTCTCGTAGCCACCCCTTTAATATAGTATTTCCCTAAGTTTCAAGCTTGTGTGTACAGAAATATTGGAGATTCTCTTGTTTACGCACACACACGCATGCACATACGGCACTTCACGCCAAATGTACGTTCAGCAGTGAGATTAGCTTAACTAGACAAGACAATTTTTATCTTATTACTTCAATTTGTCAGAGGTTTAGGCCTGCCCGCCTTTGACATCATGGACATGTTATTAAATTCACCCCACTGCGACCCATCCTAAAGACTTAAAACCCATCGTAAGGGCAAATTTTTGCAATCAAAGCAGGCCACTGAGGAGATCACTTATTCATAAAACCGTCTTGGCATAAGCTACTCCACTGCCCAAATACCTGCAACAGCACATTTTCAGCTTCAATTTTTTTTTCTTGGGGGGTTGGGAGGCCACACAGTTCTTGGCCTTCCCTGACCTGAGACCTTTCAGACTGGTATATTTGAACTACTGTCCTTGATCTGTCTCCTGACTGTAACGCATGGATGATGGTTTTAAAAAAAAACTGAAATGACTGGAAAAAGTCCACAAGCTACCTGCGTCCTACCAAGTTGCAGGGACAATTAATATTTCACGCAGATGTAATTCTGTCTAATCCATGGCAGCAAAACAAAGTCTCATGAGCTGCGGAGTCTCATAAGAATATATGTTTAATGCAGAAGAAACAAGCTTGCTGAAGGACTGTGTCTGAACAAAACAGCTGTAATTAACCCATTTAATCCCACAGCCACATTTCCCAAATTTTGGAAGTGTTACATAACGACTAAATACCAGTTGCAGGAGATGGATCAACATGATAATTCAAGGGTAGTGTCAGATTAACTTATCTAGCACTACCCTTGAATCATCATAGTCAATCCACCTCCTACTGTAGGGCATCAGGGTTATATAATTGGTTAATCTTTCTGGGATTAAGAAAAAGCTGACATTTGAACAAAATCAGTCTCCAGAACTGATGATTCTAGAGCTGATGACTTTTATGGGTAAGTCAGCCAAAAGTAGCTCCACACTTTTTCACGAGAATGTTTATGAGACTATATTGGCCAGACATAAAGCACATGTCTGTCCAGTATGCAGTGATTGACTGAACTGAACTGGGGGTGTTCGGCAGCTGCGTCCTACACTATGATAGGACGGACAGGCATCACTGGTCCTCATCCATCTCCTTAATCTCTCACGTGCTGGCTCCAAGCTCCACACCCCGGCAAACCACCTCAGCTGATGGGCTAAACCACGTGAGGGGGTGGTGTTCACACTGCACCACTAGGCGGATGAGCCGTTTCTGACAGCCAACGGCTAAAGGACAGAGGAGATCAGGCTTGATCCAACGGCCAAATGTGGGGGAGTAAACCCTTCAAATCAGGAGTGGAGCCCCGAAGGCAGACAGCTGCCTGTATTCACGCACTGTTCTGGCAGCTCCTGCAGCCAAACTGGTGCCAAACGTACTGCTTTGCATTCCTTTGGACTACATCAGCGAGGCCGAAAGGGGGATCTTGACGACTGGGCATCCTAGGATCCCCTTACACTTCGCCCAGGCTTGCGCCATGGAGAGGTCACTCCAGTGCCGCTGCTCCAGCGACAACACAACACGGGAGACAGCAGTTACGAGTTATAAGCCCAGAGCAGATTGGCGTGAGCTCGGGCGCTACGGGTTGTCTCCGACGGTGGGAGGGATCATCGCATCCCACTGGTCAGCTATCGCCTGCCTCAAACTGGGCAGCCCCCACTCAGTAAGGTGCTGACCCGCCACAGTCTGCCTGTTCTAATGGGTGCTTGGAGCTTAGGGACACGACCGAAGAGCAGACTGTATACCCTGCACCAGACAAAACAACAAGAAGAAAGAAAAAACAGCCTGCCTTGCGGCTGGCAAGCTGGAATGTCAGAACCATGTGCCCGGGCTACTCTGACGATTTACAAGTCGATGACGTCAGGAAGACAGCTATCATAAACCGTGAGCTGAAACGACTGAACATTGACATTGCCGCCCTTCAGGAGACTAGACACCTTTCCAGTGGGAGCCTCAGAGAACAGGATTACACGTTCTTCTGGCAGGGAAACGAACCTGGGGAGCCTCGAATACACGGTGTTGGATTTGCAGTGTCCAACTCCATGCTGTCCTCAATTGAGCCGCCCTCTGGAGGCACACCCAGAATCCTCTCGCTCCGCCTCTCTACCTCTTCAGGTCCAGTCAACATCCTGAGCATCTACGCACCTACACTCTGCTCCTCAGCTGAGATAAAGGATAAATTCTACGAAGAGATTGAGACCACCATCAGAGAGATCCCTACCACAAAACACCTATTCCTACTCGGCGATTTTAACGCCCGGATTGGAGCCGACCACAACTCCTGGCCCCGTTGCACTGGTCATTTTGGCATCAGCAAGCTCAACGAAAATGGACATAGACTGCTAGAATTTTGTTCATACCACGACCTGTGTATCTCAAATACGTTCTTCTCTACCAAACTCTGTCACTGAGTATCCTGGCTACACCCCAGATCACGTCACTGGCACCAGTTGGATCTCATGATTACCAGAAGACCACTGCTGAACTGCGTTCTTACTACCCGCAGTTATCACAGCGCCAACTGCGACACTGACCACTCACTGGTTGGGAGCAAGGTACGTCTCCACCCCAAGCGGATCCACAACTCCAAGCAGAAAGGACGGCCACATATCAACACAACCCTGACATCTGTACCAGAAGTTTGCACACGTTTTGCTAGTGCCATGGAAGAAGCCCTCAAGGTCTGCCCAGGAAACAACGCTGAAGAGAGGTGGAGCCACATTCGTGACGCCATCTACAATTCAGCCATGGCAACCTTTGGCAAGAGGGAGAAGAAAAACCCAGACTGGTTTGAAGCAGGAATAACCGAACTTGAACCAGCTATCACAGCCAAACGTGCAGCGCTGCTAGACTACAAGTGCGAACCTTTAGAGAAGGCACTAGCTGCACTCCGAAAGGCCAGAAGTAATGCTCAGCGGATCGCCAGGAAATGGACCAACGACTATTGGCTGAATCTCTGCCAGAGCATCCAGCTCTCCACCGACTTTGGCAATATCCGTGCCATGTATGGTGAGCGACGAAGCCTGGGACGCGAGTCTGGGTGGAGCCGCCGCGGGCACAGATCTTGGTGGCAGTAGCAAATATTTTGATGCCCCACCCCCAACCACTGCTCCCTCCAACCCCCGCCACCATCTCACCCGCTACCCTAAAAGGAGACAGGACAACATTTAGAAATTTGATATTACTGTTTGATACTGCCTGAGTATGAGCGACCGCTCAAACTTTCACTGCTATGGGAATATCCGTGCCATGTATGAGGGCATGAAAAAAGCATTTGGCCCAAGCACCATTAAGATCACCCCCCTGAGGTCCACTACTGGAGACATCATTACTGACCGCAGCAAGCAGATGGAGAGTTGGGCCGAGTACAACCAGCAGCTGTATTCGAGGGAGAACGATGTCACCAACACTGCAGTGGACAGCACATCCCCCTGTCCGTGATGGAAGAACTTGATACTCTGCCCGCTGTAGATGAACTCAGCAAGGCCATCGACTCAAGGCTGGCAAAAAGAGTGTCCTCCTTGACCACCTCCATGAGCTTTTACTTCAGTGCTGGGAGGAGGGAACAGTCCCTCAGGACATGCGGGATGTCAAAATCATTACGCTCTACAAGAACAAAGGAGACCGCAGTGGACTGTAATAACTATCGAGGTATCTCCTTGCTGAGCACTGTGGGGAAGGTCTTCGCCCGCGTGGTGCTGAACAGACTCCAAGTGTTGGCCGAACACATTTACCCAGAGGCGCAGTGCGGCTTCAGACCTCAGAGATCAACAGTCAACGTGATCTTCTCATTGAGACAGCTGCAGGAGAAGTGCCGGGAGCAGAGACAGCCACTTTACATCACCTTCATTGACCTGACCAAGGCCTTCGACTTGCTCAGCAGAAGAGGTCTCTTCACCCTATTACACAGGATCGGATGTCCCCCCAAGCTTCTGAAGGTGGTCACATCCTTTCATGGCGAAATGAAAGATACCGTACAGTATGATGGCTCATCCTCAGAACCCTTCCCGATCCGAAGCGGCGTGAAGCAAGGCTGCGTACTCGCCCCCTACACTTTTCGGCATCTTCTTCTCCCTGCTGATGCGCCATGCCTTCAGTCAGTCAGAAGATGGCATCTGCATCCACACAAGGAGTGAAGGCAGCCTCTTCAACCTTTCACATCTGCGCGCAAAGACCAAGGTGCGCAGGGTCCTGATTAGAGAGATGCTGTTTGCTGATGATGCTGCCCTGACTGCCCACACTGAGGAAGCACTACAGCATCTCGTCAGCAGCTTTGCTCACACCACACGGCTGTTCAGTTCTTCTACAAACCCACACATTTAGTTAGGGAGGCCGCGCTAGCTTATCAAGTGGCGAGGTGACCTAGTTTCAGCGCATTCCGATATGCATCTGGCACCGCCTGGTAGTAGGCCTTCTTTACGCTTACTATTTAATGTGGGCAGAGTGCCAAATTTGTGCTGGCTTTAAAGCTTTACTGTGCTTTCAAAATACTTTTGTTTGGATTTTCAATGAGTGATATGTGTTTGTGTAACATAGTGCTACAAGTAAGTGCTTTTCTTTTACTGGATAGATTTAACTGTGATTTTTTTTATAGAACGTTTTATAGACCATCATGTGAGTGTAGTTCGCCGACATTTAGAATGGAGTCTGACACACAATATTCCTATTCAAACCACATAGAACAATTGAGTAGTTTTGCAGGATTTGCTGTGCAGAGCGAGTAAGAGGCAAAGGAAAGACAGATTTCAACACTTTAAACTGTGTGTTGATTATGTAGATGATCGTTTTGCTTTTCATGGTATTGACGTATGTACAGATGAAGAAGACAAACATCTGAAAGGAATGTGTAGAGAGCCGCCGGTACCAAGTACACGCAGGACTCAGTCTCTCTGTGAAATTAAACTGTCTTCAGACTGATACATTTTAGCCTGCACTGTTCTGTGTTTATCTAATTTACGCCTAGTCAAAGTAGCCATTTGATCACCATTAAGAGTGTTTATTATTTTCACTGTGGGTGTTCCGATCCGATTTGTTAGTAAAGTGGATTGCTCTTCCGATTTTATAAGATTTAGTGGAATGCTAAACACAACTTCACCTAAACAAGTGTGCAACTGACACTGCCGCTAACCCTGCATATGAACTGTGAATTATTCGGAACATTTTCACTGCCTCCGAAATCAACTACGTGTGGAGATTACGTTCACCCAAGAACTTTCCGTCTGTCTAACACTGGATTGCCAATGACGCATCATCCCATTTCAGGACCCACTGAGATTGCAAGGTAAATCTATCTGACATTTTGAGTAGTGCTTATCGTAGTGGCTGTACACGAGGATCGCTGGCTTGAACCATAATTTTTCGAAAAAGTACTTTGCATGAGTTAGAACAGTTGAAAGACGTATCATTTGCAACAGATTTGCGTTGTCTTCACGGTAAACTGCGCGCCGGTTGCCTGTCTTCTAGTCCGTTGCATGGCGGTATTCCATCAATGCCTGGAATACCGCCAGAGATCTGGAAACATGGAGGCACAGCACTGCACAACAAGCTCCATGACCTCTTTCTCTGCTGCTGGGAGGAAGGAACACTACCAAAAGATCTCCGTGAAGCAGTCGTTATCACCCTGTACAAGAACAAAGGCGAGAAGTCTGACTGTTCCAACTATCGGGGAATTACCCTGCTGTCCATTGCTGGGAAAATCCTTGCAAGGCTGCTCCTGAATCGGCTGGTACCTGCCATCGCTGAAGACCAACTCCCAGAGGGCCAGTGTGGCTTCAGAGCAAACAGGAGCACCACCGATATGGTCTTTGTGCTGAGACAGCTACAGGAGAAGTGCCGCGAGCAGAACAAAGGGCTGTACGTAACATTTGTCGACCTAACAAAAGCGTTCGACACTGTGAGCAGGCAAGGCATGTGGCAGATCCTGGAGCGACTTGGCTGTCCCCCAAAGTTCCTCAACATGATTGTCCAGCTACACAAGGACCAGCAAGGCCAGGTCAGACTCAACAATGACCTCTCAGAACCATTCCCTATTCTCAACGGCGTAAAGCAGGGCTGCGTGCTGGCACCGACCCTCTTCACCATCTTTTTTAGCATGATGTTGAAGCAGGCCACAGTGGACTTCGATGATGACGATGCAGTGTACATCAGGTATCGTCTCGATGGCAGCCTGTTCAACCTCAGACGACTGCAGGCCCACACGAAAACCCTAGACCAACTGATTCGTGAGCTGCTTTTTGCTGATGATGCTGCCCTCGTTGCACACACAGAGAGAGCCCTGCAGCGCATCACGTCTTGCTTCGCAGATGCTGCCCAGCTCTTTGGACTCGAGGTCAGTCTGAAAAAGACAGAGGTCCTCCATCAGCTGGCACCCAAGACAGTGTATCGCCCTCCTCACATCACCATTGGCGAGTCTGAACTAAAGTCAGTGCACCAGTTTACTTACCTTGGCTGCATTATCACGTCGGACGCCAAGCTGGACAAGGAGCTTGACAGCAGGCTGGCAAAAGCGAACAGCGCTTTCGGGCGACTTTTCAAGCGGGTGTGGCACAATCAACAACTGAAAACAGGCACCAAGATCAGCGTGTACAGAGCTGTGGTCCTCACCACCCTGCTGTATGGTTCCGAGTCCTGGGCCCTCTACCGCAGCCAACTATGACTCCTCGAACGCTTCCACCAGCGCTGCCTGCGTACCATCCTGGGCATTCACTGGAGTGACTATGTCACCAACGTCGAGGTCCTTGAACAGGCTGAAACTGTGAGCATCGAGGCTTTGCTGCTGCGGACACAGCTCCGCTGGGCGGGGCATGTCTCCAGGATGGAGGATCATCGCCTACCAAAGATCACCCTGTTCGGCGAGCTTGCTACTGGACACCGTGACAGAGGGGCACCAAAGAAGAGATACAAAGACTGTCTCAAGAAGTCACTTAGTGCCTGCCAAATCGACCACCACCAGTGGTCTTCGCTTGCTGCGGACCGTGACACCTGGCGCTCCACCATTTACAAGGCAGCTGTCTCCTTTGAGGACTCTCACAGAGCTAGCCTTAAGGACAAGCGGCTCAGGAGAAAAAACAGAGATGCCGCAGCTCAGAACCCTGGCCATACCTTCCCCTGCAGCCACTGCGGTCGAACCTGCCTGTCTCAGATTGGCCTCCGCAGCCATGAACAAGCCTGCAGACGTCGTGGGCAACTCCTATAAAATCTTCGTTCGCGAAGTCAAGCCAAGAGTCCGTTGCATGCATTGCTCATCTTCATTTTCCTAAGCATGTCTAGTGTCTACAGAAAGCTTATTTTCAGCTTTTAAGTGTATGTCTTAAATACAACATACGTTCAGTACAGCTTAAACAACATGCCGAAAATGACCGGCGCCATTAAAATGTATTCCGTGCGGTACACGGTCAGCGATGAGTGTACACACATAGCATGCTCGAGTGGAAACAGGGACAAAAATAGCGCGACTATACTTGCACAGCCGTAACAGATTGCGCTCAGCTCTGCGCTGCCAGCCGGCGGTATTAACAGAGATGACACGCTGCGTGGCTCCTTATCTTACAGCGCCGCACGCGCGTGCGCCTCAAAACTAAATGGGAGGCCTTGAACAGCCGTGACCACTGATGAGTTTGGGCTGACCATCAGCCTGACGAAGACAAACATCATGGGCCAGGATGTCAGCAGCACCCCTTGCATCTCTATAGGCGATCACACCCTTGAGGTAGTGGTGAAACTTTACATACCTTGGCTCAACTATCTCCAATAACCTCTCTCTGGACAACAAACTGGACTCCAGAATTGGCAAGGCATCAACAGCGATGGCTCGCCTGACCAAGAGAGTGTGGAACAACTTGCATACCATCAACACTAAGATGAAAGTGTACCAGACCTCTGTGCTCAGCATTCTTCTCTACAGCAGCGAGACGTGGAGTTTGTACACCCATCAAGAGCGCACACTTAACTCTTTCCATTTGCGCAGCCTGACGAGAATCTTGGGCATCACTTAGAAGGACCGTGTTCCAAACACTGAAGTGTTGGCCCAGGCAAATATTCCTAGCATGTATGCACTCCTTTCACAAAGACGCCTATGCTGGCTCGGTCATGTCTGCCACATGCAGGATGGTTGGATTCCTAAGGACATCTTGTATGGTGAGCTTGCCTCCGGCACCAGACCAACAGGCAGACCAGCGATTAGATACAAAGATGTCTGCAAGCGTGATCTGAAAGCTGGAAGCCTGAATCCCGCAGACTTAGAAGCCACCACCGCAGATCGTGCCAGCTGGCGGCTCGCAGTAAAGACCAGATTAAAGCTGAGCGAGGGAAGGAGAGAAAACCAGTGGGAGGAGAAGAGGCAGCGCAGACGAAAGAAAGAAGAGCCAGTGCCCACAGCAACAGTCACAGGCTTCACCTGTAGCAAATGCAACAGACACTGCCGCTCTCGCATTGGACTGAATAGTCACAGCAGGCACTGCGAATCTTAAAAACGGACTGACCCAGCAAGCGTCTCCATTGTCTTCCGAGACAGAAGGATGCCAACATCCACAGAACTGTCTTCACATGGTCAGTTCGATTGATGGAGCTGACCCCAACAAAATGATGTATAAAGTGGGAATTTCCACCAAAGGGTTTAATGTGTCTAAAATGGACAACAGATGGCTCATAATATAGACTGGGACATCAGTAAAAATACAAAATATATTATCCAGTAACAAAAGAGCAATCAGAGCACAATCACAAGCACATCAGCACAATAGGCCGGTTGCAAGTTCCTGAGCAGCGCAAGAACACTTGCTAGATTTTGCGACTAGACTTGGAGAACAATGATATTGTGGGCAACTTGGCTAGCTTTTACGCTTAGCAGATACAGTTTTGCTCTGAATCACGAGTAATAGGTGGTAAAAGTTAAGCTCAGGTTGACAAATGACTTGACAATTGTTTCTTGGTCATATAGTTGTTATACCTTTTTTATTTTTGTGGAAATAATGCTGAGGAAAACGATCTTTCCACAGTCATTAAAACGGCATGTGACTATATATAGCAATGAAGCCAGTCATGGTGACTTCGGAAAATGGTCTACCATGTTGTTTCAATAGCTAGTATAATTATTTAACTTTGTTATACCTACAGTGGATGCATCTTATTCATGTAAAATCTGCTAATACTGGGCAATATCAGGCAAATAATTTGTTTCTGTACATTTTGCCTGCCCAAACTGCCAATCCATATCAACGTGCTGTCTTGCCCACAGCACACTGCGCTTTCTCGCCTATCGCGCTAAAAGAGCGTGCTAGTTTGGGGGAGCTCGCAACCTCGGTATTACCAGAGAGGTGCTTGAGGCACAATACAATGTGCCATGTGTCAAAGTGTGACTCACTTGGAACATGGTGAAGAAACTCATGTGTGTCATTCCCAATAATGCGCAGTCCATCCACTTCTGGCAGCAGGTGCACTGAGCACTCAAAGTTATATGTTCACATGGTCAAGAATCACACATACAATACTGTATTCTTACAGTAAAAACAATCAAACAAGCCTGCACTAAGATAAATAGATATCCTTCATGTTATAAAAGCTGTTGCTGCGTGGAAAAAAGAAAAGAAAAAAAGAGTAGAATTATATATGTGCACAGCTCCGATCATGGGTACACAAAATGTTGCACACAGGACAAAATGTAAAAGTTAGACATAGCCATCTGTCTATGAAAAAGCATTAAAATTCATTTTTCACAGATATGTAGCTGAAAGGTATATTATCCCTGACAAGGCAGGCTTCTGAAAAAAGGTCACAACCAAATTAAACAAAGAAACACATATTCTGCTTGAAAAGAGCAGTTATTTACAAACAGTAGGTGTATGTTCTAGGCCTGCACCAATTAAAAGAAATCAACATAGCAGATTGAAAAGAAAATTAGGAAATACTTCCGACACCCCACCCCCAACCACTGCTGCCTCCCTCCCCCGCCACCATCTCACCCACTACCCTAAAAGGAGACAGGACAACATAAGATAAGATAAGATAAACTTTATTGCCATATGCATAAACATTAGGAATTTTTTGCGGCATAACTGACGAGCGTCCATATTAACATCAACACATAAAACATACATACATCACAATCAAGCAGACTCTAAAATAACAAAACACAAGTGTATAGCAGTCATTCTACTAAGTGTGCAAACACATCTAAGTAAGTGAAATAAAATAAATCTATAGCATAATAAACATATTATGACAACAAAGACCGCCAAGTGAGCCGCAACGAAAACAGATTAGCTAAATTCATATCTATTTGTAAAACTGTATATCCTGTTTGAGAAGAGCTTTAATGGAACATAGAAGAACTATAAACAACTAAGATGGGCTGTAGGTAATTCTAAAGGGACTTTGAGTCAATATGCTGAATTAAATCATATCAGCCACACTAGACAGGGCTGAACAGCCAAGGGATAAAAGCTCTTCTGAAAACGAGTGGTTTTGGCCTTGATGGATCTAAAGCTTAAGCCAGATGGCAAGGGCTCGAACAGGCTATGTGCAGGATGGTGCTCGTCACGTATGATGGAGCTCGCTCTCTTGATGGTGCGTGCGTGGTACAGAGATTCCAGCGAGAGGAGATCGCTTCCAACAATATGAGATGCTGTTTTGATCACCCTATTTAGTTTCTTGCGGGCTTCGTCGGTTGCGCTGCCATAAGAATGCTCTCAATGGCGGCGCGGTAAAACTGCACCATGATCTGCTGACTGACGCCAAAAGACTTCAACCGCCGAAGAAAAAACAGGCGCTGCTGGGCTTTCTTTACTAGTTGTTCAATATTCTTCTCCCACTTTAGATCGTGCGAGATAAGAGTACCCAGGAACATGAACGTTTCAACAATTTCAATATCGTTTCCTTGGATGGTTAAGGGAAGGGGGTCAGTTTTCTTTTTCCTGAAATTGATTATTATTTCCTTGGTCTTACCAACATGCAAATCCAGGTTGTTGTCAGAACACCAGCCTACTAACATGTCTACCTCATCCCGATATGCACTCTCGTCATTGTTATGTACAAAACCCTTGACTGTCGTATCATCACTATGCGTGTGCTATCATAGTGGAATACACAGTCGTGTGTAAAAAGAGAATACAACAATGGGGATAAAACACATCCTTGGGGAGCTCCCGTACTCAAGGTCAAAGACTGGGATACATGTCCACATTGACCAGGAGTAGGGAACTGACACAGCTGAACACAGTTCTGACCACACGAACCGATCTTGACAATCTGGGGTCTGTTTAACAAGAAATCCAGAACCAGTTACAGATGGACTGTGCGAAGCCAAGAGGCAGCAGCTTTTCATGCAGTTTGGACGGTATGATAGTGTTGAATGCGCTGCTGTAATCAACAAAAAGCAGCCTAACATATATATATATGCAAACCAAGGGGAATCACAGCGCTGGACAGACAACAGTTAGATCCCCTGCCCCCGCCTATCAGGCACCCAATCGCCAGCCCACAGAGAAATATAAGAGACCTCTCTACAACGTTCCGGACTAAACGAAACGAAATCGGCTCTACTCACGAACAAAAGAAAATCTTACTAAAAAGGCACGAAATCATAACCGTGATAGCTCAAATAAACAACATTATCATTACCTACGATCAACACATGTACGCTCTCACAGGATAACACAACCACAATCGTAACTGTGTCTGAGAGAGAGGGTGTGCCGTTGTGCATGCGCAGTGTCTAGTGTTTTCCTGGAGAACAGAGCTATACAAGAACTATTTATTTTTATTATTATTATGTAAAGGGCCGGCTTCAGCACCAGCAAAATCCATGTTTTCTCAAAATCTAAGAATTTTTCACACATTTGTCAAACCCTCGTGACCCTTGAACTTTGTGATGAGTCAACTAAATTTGTATGCATAGAAATGTCTTGTCATCACACCAAATTTGACTGAAAAGTTTGCAAAAACTTTGAGAAAAACTACAATTTTAACAAAAAATGACATTTTTTCACACATTTACCGACCTCGTGACCCTTGACCTTTTCAAGGAGTCATCCAAATTAGTATGCATAGATAGGTCTTACCTTCAGGTATCTCTGTACAAAATTTGGGTTTAAAGTTGAAAATAGTACTTTAGAAAAAAAACACATTTGGGTCAAAATATGGATTTTTTACACCTATTTTGGGATCAAACCATGACCCTTGACCTTTTTGATGGGTAACTAAATTAGTATGCATATGAAGGTCTTATCATCAAATACCTTTGAGCCAAATTTGATTGATTTACAAAAATGTTGATGAAAACTACAATTCAATCAAAAATTGTTGCCAGTCACAGAAGTAAGCTAATCTACTTTTTTTTCCTCCGCAAACAAAAAGGACGGGAGGACAATCTTGCGAGGCTGCTTGATCGCAAAGTCCCTAGCAATGTCGGTTGCGTTTACATTAATGTCCCAATGGATGGACTACTAAATCGCACAGAGCTCTTTTTTTTTGTGATGTTTTATTTCTTCGGATTTAGCGATCGTCGCTACCGATGAGCCTATTCATTGCAGTAATACGGTTACAATGTGATTGTCAGCGCTAGAGAAGATTCACGTTAGCATCAAAAGTCTAATTGATTGATTGATTGTACATTGCTTAACGTCCCGACAGCAACAAGGCTTTCTCAGGACGTGCCTGCACTGCTTGTGAAAAAAACCAACTAAACAGAACATTGAATGTATGTCGCCAGCCGGTCAAATACGTTAAATAAACCTAAAACATGGGGCCTAAATAAAGCTAAGACCATTTAGCAACACACATCCAATATCAAGAGCTACAGGCAGTGCAGACAGTAGGGAGAGTTTTAAAAAGGCAAATACAGGTGAATGGATCTCGGGTAGACAGAAACACATGCCCCAGAATAGAGAGGAAAACTCACCCTGTGGGGCTGACCAGGGTGACCCTGGGAACTAAAAAGTACCTAACCCCACCCAAGTCCCCCAGGGCAGACCCGGGTGGGGGAATCAAAAGACTAAACTAACTTAAAACGGAATCAACATAAAGACGTGAGACGGTTGTGAAAGACATCCGTTACTTTAGTCTCGCCGCAGACAAGGACGGCCGGTGAAGTTCAATGATCCGTAACCAGACTCCGCTGTATCAGCACTCAGGGACAATTATCCGATTAACAGGTGACACCAGATGGTCTACCCGCAGCCATAAAGCCGACCTCTCGCTTTTTAATTGGACAATTGCCTCAGCCGGGGGTGTCATCAGTCATAGGCATATCCTCAGATGACTGCCTCAGTCTGAGGATGGTACATGTGTATAGCACATCAAGATGTATAGCTTTACAGGAGCCCCTTTGCCTGCAGGGACTCATGAAACTCTATGGTTCTACTGAGGAGCTGTATATCAGCAGGGACTGAATTCTCACCCACAATTGGGGTGGACCAACACACAAGGACTTACATCATATAGCTGACTCGGAGTGAGGATGCGATGCTGATGATATCACACAGTGATTGCTGGGGCACTCGACACTCTGTTTCTGGCTGAAAGACTTTGTCGGGGTGCAGGTGTTTAGTGTGAAACTGAGGTTATTTGACTAGTCTCGACACATTAGGCCCACCCACTGATTCAGTACGTAAGAGGACAAGAAAGGTTAAGAAGACTGCGTACCATGATGAAAAGAAATCTCACCAACCAACCAACCAAACACCACTTTAAAAAAAAAAAAAATTAATTAAAAAAAAAAAATTAACCAACCTCCACCACCAAAAAAATGAAAAAAAAATAAAAGATTGCCAGGGCTGCTAGGCGCCCCCCCCCCCCAGCCCCCCACCCCCCTAGCCCCCCCCCCCCCCACCCCCTGGATCCGCCAATTATTGTAACAAAAACAAGTGAAAGAAAACTGGGCAGGTTTTTAGAAATGTGAAAGGGCAAGCTGCTTAGGGAAACCCATGCCTCAACTCAAAATGTGATTGTTCATTTTGGAAAATGATGTGCCATTCTGCGTGTTCAAAAAATGAACCCTGGTACAAAAAGGATATTTGATCCAGTATTTCTGTTGTCCGACCACCAGCATGAAGCGTTCCCACAGTGCCACCACTGCACCATTGCCGCACCTGACAAATAGGCAAGCACAATACATTAAACTCAATCTGTTTACATTCTGAAAGCTAATACCTTCCAAAAAATGAGAAAGGCAAAACTCTTGTGGATCATGTGCATGACTTATAACAACAACTAAACTTAAATGGACAGTTTTCATTTCACGCGACTTGGTTACCATGTCAATACAGTCAGTAGAGACTTCCATTTTGTTGTCTCGGTCGTCGGTCCGTATTTTTACCTAAATGATACTGTCAGTGTAATAGTATGCATGCCTGGAGTGTCAGTCTGCCAGTCTGTGTGTGTGTGTGTGTGTGTGTTTGGGGTGGGCGGGTTGGGGGGGGGGGGGGGGACTCAGTTATCGGGCATACCCTAAATGATGTGCGCGTTTGCACCAATGTAACCATGGCACTGTGGTGCAAAAACACAGCGTGCATGTGAATCGTCGGCATCACTTCACAGATTTCACTTTGTAAATGACGATATGCACATACCTTTATCTGCAGTACTCAACACACACACACACACACACACACACACACACACAACATGCTCCAGTTTCTTGCAAGTTTTAAACAAATATTCAATGTTTCTCCGATTTATTGATCCACAAAAAAAGCAAAGCAAATCAGTGATCTCAACAGCCACTGCAAATCACATCCCCTCCTCTGCAACCAGTGAAAAAGTGATTTTCAGTGCATGATTTTCACAGCATTCTAGTGATGACACAATGCCAGTCTGTGAACAAGTATAGTCCTAACTTTAATTGTGTGTACCTCCCCTACAATGCAGACATGTACAAAGTAGTAGTATAGCCATACACTTTTGGGCGTATATTTTACACCATCAGTCAAATCCTTAACAGTCCCAGAAATGTTTTGTATGGTTGATCACTCTTTATGTTGATCACTCTTTATGCTGCCTTTTACTAGTTCATTTCCCCAGCCATGCAAAATTCATCACCACCGTCATGTGTGCATGTGTGCGTGTGTGTGTGTGTGTATGTGTGTGTGTGTGTGTGCGTGCGTGCGTGCGGATGTTGTGTGTGTGTGTGTGTGTGTGTGTTAGCTGTTAGCCTTTTCATTGTATCGGTGCTTAGAGCTTTTAGAATAAGCGCTTAACAAATCTCCTGTATTATTATTATTATGTGATATAAGCGAAGCATGTAGAGTAATCTCTGGAGACACGCTGTTTCATCATTCTGCAGCAGGTATCAATACCAAACAAGTAATTTTGAAGCAGAGAGACTACAACAGCCTCTGGAGAGACGCTGTCGCAGTTCTAAGTACTGTCTGTGGCATCCAGTTCCAAACTTGTATCAAAATCTGCTCTTTGCATTTATATGATACTTGTCAGCTTCAGCACTCTTTGGATTCTGAAAAAATTAATCATAATGTGAGTAACTGGTCATGGGAGATTATATCCTGATTTGTACAAACACCCTAACAATTTGCGAAAGGGAAACAGCTTAGAAAAATACTGTGTAAAACAGTGTCAATCCCAATTATAAAGTAATACATAAACATAAATGGGGGTGATGTATCATAATGACATACTACACGGTACACTAAAAACTATTTTAGGTACAACACATGGGGGGGGTGGGGGGGGGGGGGGGGGGGTGGGGGAGGGGGGGGGTGGGGGGGGGGGGTGTGTGTGTGTGTGTGTGTGTGTGTGGTGTGTGTGTGTGTGTGTGTGTGTGTGTGTGTGTGTGTGTGTGTGTGTGTGTGTGTGTGTGTGTGTGTGTGTGTGTGTGTGTGTGTGTGTGTGTGTGTGTGTGTGTGTGTGTGTGTGTGTGTGTGTGTGTGTGTGTGTGTGTGCTACATGCACACACACACCATGCGATCTCTAAACGGCATGCTCAGGACTGTAAAGCGTGAATACTTCTGAACAAGAATAAACTGTATCTCCTGAAGCCAAGCAGTTTCCACTTGCTGAAAGGTTAATCTAGTTACTGAATGCTGTTACGTACTTCGTACCGTACTAGAAAGAGTTTGTGCAGGCCTGCTCACAGGCGCTCGACTGCCAGCCCACAGCCAGTAACTTTCCAACATCATGCCTCGGGGCGGTCCGTGGCGCAGTGGTTAAGGCGCCTGCCACCAATGCCAAAGGTGCGAGGTTCGAAAACGGGTTCCGGCGTCGGACTTTTCTCCTCTGGTAAGTGTCACCGTTAATTCGGGCAGACCGTCGGGGGTTCTTTCTCCGGGTACTCCAGTTCTTCCACCCCCCCCCCCCCCCCACACACACACTTTGGTACCGGTTTCAGGCCACTTTACAAATTTCAAATACAAGCGATCAAAAATCTCTGTAACTTCAGTAGCAAAACTGGCCCTTCGTCTGTCTTGTACTGTGTTCGTCTTAAATGGCGTAAATCCGTGTCTGTTACGTGAGTGTGCGTGGTGGGTTTCAGTTCGCAGTGCTTCGAGTCGATTTGCCCAAAAATTGAGAAAAAGCGCCTATATAATAACGGTATTATTATTATTATTATATACTGTCATTGCTGTGACACATCTGTAGTGTGTATGAACACCTGTGATTCACTGCACGTCTCTGGCCAGTGCTGATGTAATCTCGGCTGAATACACTGGTGCAGCGTGAAATGTGTCGAAACAAGAGAACATAAACGACAATGTAGTGTACAAGTCATACAAAATGTTCGGAATGGTACTTATACATTGAAATGAAGCCCTGCTTTTCATCTCCGAGTCGGTCTCACACTCACAGGCAACGAACTTGATTTTTCTCCTCTCCAAATCGGCCTTGCATCCGGACTCGGCATCTCATGCCAGCCCTTTCTGGCACCGTATGGCGCTACTACTAACTTCTGTTGTCTAGGCTCAGTATCAGTCACCCACAAATATGTCTTTTTTACACCTATTTTTGGATCATCTGGCGCCTTATTTCAAATCTCTGGTGCTACTAATAACTTCTGTTGTCTAGGCTCAGTATCAGTCACCAAACTGATTCCTTGCAAGGAACATCATTCTAGCTGTATAGTCATTTTTTTGGATACACCGGCAAAGAAGCTTCTGCTTGACAGAATCACTGTATTCAACGCGCACGTCTTCAGCAGTCGAAACTATCGCTGTATTTGTGTGTCGTCTGCTGATAATCTATTTTTAGATGAGGATGATTACCTGTAAAGACGAACTAGGTTTTTGTACAGTTTTCAGACGTTACGTTGTCTGGAGGGAAATGAGTACCTGTGGTGTTCAAATGGACTTAGGCTGTAATGAAATACTGCAATGCACGGCTGTTTCAAGCAGTTCCCCGTGGAACAGCCCTGAAAATGGCGAGTAATTTACTCGCCATGGCGAGTGATTTTTTTGTTTGGCGAGTAAAAAAAAAAAATCCACTCGCCAAATGCGAGTGTGCTCGTGCATTCCAATCCGTACTTCTTCAGTTCTAAATCCAAAAGTGACCGAACGTTCAACCTTCACTTCTCGTAGCGACCCGTTTTAGTGCGTCTATGATGCATTAAAACTCAAAATCACATACCGAAAATCTAACTACGGGGTAGTCAGACGCACTAAAATTCAGTGCATCTGCAACCGAGACGCATCACCCTAACAGAGATCGGTGCAGTCGTTCTATTTTTAGTTTGGCCGCTCGCTCAGTCGCAGCTGCGTTCAGAATCGACCAGACTCCGAGGTCCGTGCGAGTGTAACTGAACGGGCAAACTGTTAGTTTACGTGTGGTGTCGGCATGTTATTACAAAGTGCGCGCTACATTTTGAACACGTTACTTGCCGTGACATCACTATTCATACTATTATGGGATACCGCATGGTGCGTTTCACTTTCGATCGTGAACAAAGTTGTACTGAAATGGCGGAGAAGAAATAAAGGAAGCTGGAATGCTTCTGATTCTTCATTCCGGCACCGTCTGATCGTGATAATCGCTTAGAAGAAAGTTGCACTTCGACACCGTCGTCTCCATAAACAAGCGACAGTACCAGAAATGATACGCCTGGGCCGTGCGTGGCACCACCGCTGCGACTCGCAGTTTTCACAGTTCATGGTTGCGTGTATTTCCATAGCTAAAGCACGACGGCACACGGATGGCATGCGCAATGTGCATGGAGGCGAACTCAAAAAGCAAGTCCAGAAATTTGAACAGAAATAAGTACGTTAGGATTTTTTTGTTTGTTTTTTTATCGTGGTCGCGGATCCGGCCATCTTCTGGTACACAGCTCTAAAATTGAAGAAAAATACGTCTTTCCGGTTAAATGGGTTGAAACCAACTTTTAAGTACATTAGTACACACACACACACACACACACACACACACACACACAGTTGAGACAAGTCGGACTTTGGTTGCCAATCTGCATTCAGCAGAAAACGCTATATTCTCTGTTACAATACATTATCAAACGATCATACAAATAAATAAATATATTTGTTTTTCTGTGTGAGAGAGAGACAGAGAGGGTGACAGGCTTTTGCACTATAGCTCACAGCTAAAGAATCAGTATCATGGAAAGGACACACACACACACACTGTCACAACACATTTGAAGAGGAGAGAGCGAAATAATTTATTTTAAGGAACATACGGATGATGCAGTTTTTCTTAAATAAATCTGCGGAACCTCTATAATGCTCAGATGGGGGTCTGTGTACCCTCTAAAATTTATACCTGGGGGTCTACAGACCCTTTAACCTGTTGTGAAAACAGAAGCCCTGCTCTACTTACAAAAAAAATAAATAAATAAATATCCCACCACAGTTCACATGGGGACTTTGTCAGTTATTTCTCCACTTGATACTATCAAAAGCTTGAAGTCAGGACATAAACATTAACCTGGTTATGATTGTCTGTTTAAATATTTGTTCTCAATGCCTCTCGGCAGAAAACACTAACATTGGGCGTCAAACACTTGTGAGAATTATATTGTTGCGTTGGGCTATTTTCAGTACTAATAAAATTTTCAGTTTGGCTAGTAACATTTTCAGTTTGGCTAGTAAAACTTTGAAGTCACTAGCCAAAGGCTGGTGGGCAAAATTTTAGACTTTCAGGGCTGTGGAAGTATAGGGCCTTTAAGCAGTCGTGCAAATGACAATGTCATTTTGCACCTCATGCAGTGCACATGCTATTTAGTTCCACACAGAATAGCTGAGGATGGAATTCTTCATAAGTGTGTACGTATTTTCTAAAAGAAAATAATTAATTTCAATGAGGAACATATTTGCATCACATACTTTTATGTTCACCAGCACTTAACCTTTATGTCAGGGCCACAGAAGTCAATTTCCTTAAAATATGTCAAACTTTTGTACACTAGGTACACCCACGTAAAAATAGGAACAACTTTGAAATAGAGCTTGTTGGAGCGGATTCCATAGCATGTATATGATGTCATAGGTGGACGGGTCCTAAATACTGGCAATGAAGTAACAAAATAAAAATGTCATGTCTAGCTATGTAAACCTTGATGGAGAACATAATTTTGGCATGAAGCAGTGTGTGTGTGTGTGTGTGTGTGTGTGTGTGTGTGTGTGAGCAACTAGAGCCCATGTTTGTGGACGGACAAGCTAGAAACTTTAGGATGTTTTTCCTGTTAAGATTAACTCAAGGCAGTTTTTGTAATTTTTAATTAGAGTACACATTGACGAGAAAATGGTCTTTCCATGAAAACCAGATGATCCACATTTCCCTCTGCAATTTTTCTTATTCTTACTAAATATTTTGCACAAAGCTAGATTAAAGGAAGATGCTGTAGGAGTCCATTAGCCAGCATTGTACCTTTTCCACTTAAAAAAAAAAAATTAATTAAAAAAATATATATTATTTGGAATTATTTTTTTAAACAATTCAATCTTTTTATGAAAAAAAGCAAATATTCTCATATTCTCAAAGGGATGTATATGATAATCTTGTTCTTTACCTGCGTATTTTTCTGTGGGCTGGTGATTGGGTGCCTGATAGGAGGGGGCAGGGATCTAACTGTATGTCCAGCGCTGAGTAATTCCCCTTAGTATGTGTACTGTTCTACCAGCGCTCGCCTCACCTATTGTGAGGAGTCTCATTAATACCCAAATGATTTTTCATAAACAGTATTTACATGAGATTACTCTTTGTCCCGGCTCTCCGGCTTGTGATTTTCAGCACCACATTTTCGGTATCATTTTTTAAAACAGTTAACAAATTATTTAATTTTTAAATAATAAGAAAGGCAAAACCTTTATGGCTCACATGTATGACCGATGTACATATGTGTGACCTTTGTGACAATAAGTAAAGGGCTGGCTTCAGCACCAGCAAATCAATGTTTTCTCAAAATTTCAGCATTTTTCATGTCAAACCGCCGTGACCTTGACCTTTGCGATGAGTCGACTAAATTAGTATGCATAGAAATGTCTTGCCATCAGCAAACTTCATGTCAAATTTGATTGAAACGTTTGCAAAAACTTTGATAAAAAATACAATTCTAATGACCTCATGACCCTTGACTTTTTTGAGGGGTCATCTAAATTAGTATGCATAGATAGATCTTACCATCAGGTATCTCTGTTTGGGTTTGAAGTTGAAAATAGTATTTCACAAAAACCATTTTTTGGTCAAAATATGGCTTTTTTTACACTTATTTTGGGATCATCCCATGACCCTTGACCTTTGTGATGGGTCAACTGAATTAGTATGCATAAGAAAGTCTTATCATCAGCTACTTTTGAGCCAAATTTGATTGAAAACTTTACAAAAATGTTGATAAAAACTACAATTCTACCAAAAATTGGCATTTTACACACATCTGCCGACCTCTTGTGACCCTTGACCTTTCTGAGGGGGCCATCCAAATTAGTATGCATAGATTGGGCTTACCATTAGGTAGCTTTGTTCCTAGTTTGGGTTTGAAGTTGTGAATAGTATTTGAGAAAAAGCATCTTTGTCAAAATATGGCTATTTTTCACCTATTTCCTGATATCTTGTGACCCTTGACCTGCCTGAGAGATCAACCAAATTAGTACGCATAGAAAGGTCTTACTATCAGGTATCCTTGTACCAAGTTTGGATTCGAAGTTGTAAAAAATATTTGAAAACAAATCAATTTTGTCAAAATATAGCTTTTTTTTTAACCTATGTCCTCATCCCCTGTGACCTTGACCTTTGAGAGAGGTCACTCAAATTGGTATAAAGTACCCTTGGGCCAAGTTTAAAGACTGTGGCTTGAATAGTCTCCAAGAAAATGCCAATGTTAAAGTTTATTACGAAAGACGAAGACGAAAAGACGATTGCGCGGACGGACGACAGCGGACGGACGACGAGAGACTGACGACCACTGGCCCAGAACATACTCACTTTTGCTTTGCAAGTGAGCCAGAAATGCAATCTCCTCATTAATACACAAATGATTTTTATAGACAGTCTTCGCGTAAGCCTGCTGTTTGTCCTGGCTCTCAGGAATGATTAGGTCAAATTGTGACCTAAACGTTCTAGGTGTGAAAATTGGCTAGAAAATTGCCAAGTTTGATCTTCTCATACATTAAATTTTAGTACTACGATGAGTGACAGAAAACATTAATTTTGTCACTGTGTATACCACGTCATGGTACTAACGATGTGAAGTTTATAGTGATGCATTTCATGGCCATGCTATTATTCTTCTTCAGATCAGCTGTCGAGATGCCAGCCCCCAAAGCATACAAATAGCAAACAGAAGTTCAGAAATCAGAAGTACATGTACAGCAGAACCTGATTTGGCAGTCACTGTCTTTTATGGCCATCATGCCTTGACCTTATAGATATATACATGTATGAGCAATTGTCAAAATGGCTTGACATAATTACAGAGATGGCCACAAAACCTACACAATTCTGCACTTGGTAAAAGAATGTGCATTTCTCATACAGCCGTTGTCAGTGCCTCAAACGGCGATCGCTCCAGCTGACACTGCCAACACGTGGTTATGCTGCCACGCGGTAGGTAGGTACACATGTCCCAATACATCTAAGCTATCTGCTTTTGAAACCATGTCTCCAAACACAAAAATGTATCACTCCGAATATCTACACATTCACTCGCCATTCCGACCGTAATTCCCATGCTAGCCTTGCAAAACTGACTGCATACCACAGACGAACGTACGTGCGCACTGCCAGGACCCTGTCAGTGTAAACAGGATGTGTCAGTGTGAAAGGCGAGGTCACCACACATGCAGTGAGGCTCGCGCGTCACCGGGCACGCGATACAAAACACCTGACACCGCTGTAGCGGTTTGCCGGGCTGAACGGTATACGAGGCCGCCAACCGCAACAGCAGTTTGCCGGGTTCAAAGGGTTAAGTAAAGTCTTGTCCATTTGTAAACTGGTAAAAGAACGTTGTGAGACTAATTTTGTTTCCTTGTGGTGAAAATATTATGAGAGGAACTTTGTCGCAGTGACAGAAATATTGTGTATTTTACTTATTCAAAAGGAGCCATGTGCTATAAAGGACTTTATCGCAGAAGCAAAAGCATTAATCTAATTTGAGCTTGTCATTTGTGCTCCCACCAAGGAGATCCAGTAACTTTTGAATTATATTGTTTTTTCTCAATTTTCATTTGTATTTTATTAAGGATATTTGTTTATTATATATTTGATGTTGCTGTGTATTGCGTATGTTGGATATTTATGCTGGGGAGTGTGGATGTGTGTGTGAATGTGGTGCGTGAGTGTGGGGTTTAGGATTGAGTGAGGATATTTTGAATTGTTATTTTTATATGTAATAAATGTTGTCGTAATTGTTCCTCTGGTGTTTGTGTTAGTTTCGGATGGTAGTACTCGAGTGGTAGCACTCATAGTTTGCGCCCTAGAAGCGGGGGTCGTGACACCCATATCATAATCAGTCTAAAAGCGTCAAATTTGTGCACTGCCATATGCAAGCTACATTATAGTACTTACAGATAAGGATATAGACCAATGGCTTACTTCAAGGGTGGTGCCAGAATAGCTTGGTGCCTAGAGGTGCCAAGTTATTCTGGCACCACCTTTGAACTATTTTAGTCAAACTTATTTCACATACTGGTGTATTCCGAATGATAAGGGTTCACCAGAAATTCGTGTAAAATGTGTTCGTGTCAACTGGACTCCACTGTACATTTAGAAAGATCTTAACACAAAGTATGTTACGTTTCAAGTCTAAGACTTAAGAGAAAAATACCCACATTAGTTTACCCCAGATGACAGATGGAGGATGGTCTGATCGTGAAATGGCCAAGTACACGTACATAAACTCAATTTTACTGTTACATATTAGCCACAACAAACAAAAACAACAAATAAAGCATCCTTACAGCACTTACCATGCCATCTGATTTGGTTTTGTGGAACTTTTGGTTTCAAATTCTCCAAATTTATTCTGAAAAACAAATAAAATTAAAATGAAGCACCATGTTCACATTTATCCATTTCCCAACAAGAACTGCTTCTTAAAGCAACCACTGTGCCACATCTGACAAATTAGTTTGGCTGCCACAAAGGTCATGGAGATCATAAGGAGTACGCATGAGCTGTGTGTGGTGTGTTTCCTGTAAAATCAGTGGTATGTCTCACCATGAGGTCTGAGGATCCCATCCAGATGTGTCCTGTACTGGTAAACAGAACCACAAACTTGTTGTTGAAGGAGACAGCCATGTCTAGGTAGTCGCCCACTTCCTCCTTGTCCATGCGAGGGTCCTGACAACAGCACATGACACACTACTGTCAGGACAACTGGGCATACAGCAATTAGACAAAATTACAAATTTGCTTAGCCCCCTTGCAGTGCGGGGAACTGTCTAAAGGAGGGGGGGGGTGCATGGCAGGGGCGTGGGGGTAGCCCATTCATTTTGTATAAGCACTAAAAAAAGCCAAGTTTCTGTGTAGACAAAACTGCAATAAAATGCAAACCATGCATTTACAGGCCCTGTTTATATCATCCTTCTGCATAACTGTTTTAAAGTTCACTATCTTGTTTACTGCAATAGCCTCTTCAGAGCAGTCAACCATTTTAAAACAGGCTTACAAATTACATTGTACACTGATTATGTAAAAGTCAATGTGAACAGCCACTGGGTTGGTTGGTTGCTTGTTCATTGCTTAATGTCCTGACAGCAAGAAGACTTTCCTAAGATGTACCTGGGCTGCTTGAGGTATATATATATAAAAAAAAAAAAAAAAAAAAAAAAAAAAAAACCACCCAAACACAATACAGCTGTGATCCGACATATTGCGAATCGTAACACCGCAAATCCAAATATAGCGTGGGGGGTACCTTGGATCCCCCCAAAAATCGGACCAACCGCAGACAACAGTGAACCATGCGGCTGTATCGCGCTCAACGGGGTGCTGCACACATGCCTGATGCCACAGCTGGGAGGGCGTCCACACACTGAACACCCACACACCTTCTCCAGATGAAGAACACACACATAAATGATTGTACATAAAGAGGGTAGGAGACAGAGTCAGTGTATAATGAGGGTCTAGGCTTCTGGCACATGGCAGAAGTCTCCCCACTTGATTGGCTGCTGGGCGCATGGGAGCAGCTTCACACAGACTACTACGTGACCTCCTCCTAGATATGGCCACATGTAAATACATTAATAGGAAACACTGATTCAATGCGCATCAAGGTCTATGCTTTACACAGGTGTCAAGTTTCGCCACGCTCGGCAGCCGGCGGTTATGACCTGGAGGGTGTGAAAACTGATGCTGAACCCTCGTTCGCCTCCTCTAACAAGAACACAGGCAATGATAGGAAGAACCTTAGGCACAGCTGCAAGGGATAATGAATGTCTATACTTGCTGCAGAGTTAGGCGGTCCGCTGTTGAAGTTAAAGAGAGGTGTCCTACCCTACTGCTGGTGCTCACCGGTCATCATAATCGGATTTTCTCGCCGTGCGCGACGACTTCAAACAAAACACACTAGCGAGGTGATCAACCTATTCAGTTGTTTTAATTATTTCTAATCCGAGAAGTCATGGGATATGATACGGCGAACATCAGCGGCATCGATTTATGTGAGCTTCTGCAGTTGCAGGGGCTCATTTTCCATGCCCATTGCAGATGGACGCTAGCTATGAGATTGAGACATGTGCCTTGTAAGTTTTGGACTTTTCAGAATTTTAGGATCTCGTGTCTGCAGTGTGTGTGTGTGTGTGTGTGTGTGTGTGTGTGTGTGTGTGTGTGTGTGTGTGTGGTGTGTGTGTGTGTGTGTGTGCATGCGACAGCACATATTTTGCCGGGTTTGACACGTAAGACTGACGCTCATTTCTGTTCCTAATGTACCCTAGAAGAGCCGGAGTTTCTGATTGGCTTTTGCAACACCAATGAAATTGTGTCTGTCATGTATAACACAATCGGTATGGCGGGCATGATCGCACTGCAAGAATGCGTAGATGTATTTTATGCCTGAATAGAGAAGGAAATGTTCAGCAAAAATGGACCATTTCCGACCCTTCACAAATGAAAAATGTTCTTTTTCTGTGATGCTAACAGTGCAAGTAAGTGTTTCTGATTGTAGTCGGCTTTGAAAGAAAGAATGCACAGGCGATAGGTAATGCCTACGTACCCGCCTCGATCCTCATCAGACACCACCATCCCCCCCCCCCCCCACCACTTTAGTCTGGTATCTCAAAATAATGCTGCAAGGCTTGTGAAGCGCAGGCGAAAACGAGACCTCGTAACCCCTATACTGAAAGCCCTTCACTGGTTTCCAATCCAATCCCGCATAAAGTTTAAGATAGCGACCCTTGCATACTGCCACTTTGATGGCAGTCTTCCGTCATACCTTTCCTCCAATCTAAATACCTACCAGCCCTCTCGTTCACTGCGTTCAACGGGAGAGAAACTTCCTGTGTGAGACAATCCTCATTGCATCCTCAGACTGAGGCAGCCATCTGGCAATAAGCCGCTTACTGCTGGTCAACCCCAGTTGTGGGAAAGTGTCCAATCATTGCTAAACTGGGGCCCAACTCAGTCCCTCAGGCATAGAGTTTCAAGTGCCATTCAGTCACAGGGGCTCATGAAAAGCATTACCTCTTTCTGTGCGATACCATTCATATTGCATCCTCATACGTGGCAGTCATCTAGGATTAAGTCTACGACTCGGGACACGCCAACTGTGATCAGAAAGCAAGAAATCAACTGCGCTGTGAGTGTCTCCCCTGGGGTGAGCAGCCGACTGGCCAGGGTGTCACAGGTGATTGCTAATCCCCTAATCCCGTCACACATCACTCTCTGAGCACAACGTGTCTCCAGTCTCACTCAGATTGCTTAGCTTTGTCTTTTGAGGTAGTGTCTGTGGACATGCACCAACGCCCATCAGAGTAGCAATGTAGTCATTGATGAGTGTCACTAGAGGGGAGATGTGAAATATCTTGATTTTGATCACTAACTAACCCTTAAGCAATGATCAGCCAGTGTAAGAGGTATACATCATGGGTGATCGTGACTTTTTCTGTGATCGGGGCGGTCCATGGCGCAGCAGCAAGAAGTGCGAGGTTTGATACCCGGTTCCGGCGTCGGGCTTTTCTCCTCTAGTAAGTGTCACCATTAATTCGGGCCGACTGTCTGGGGTTCTTTCTCCGGGTACTCCGGCTCTTTCCTCCCCCACAAATTTGGTATTAATTTCAGTCCACTTAATCAAATTTCAAAATTATAAAAAACGATTGATTTAAATTTCCACAAATTTCAGTAGCTCGCTTGAGCTTGCCCTTAGCACCACGTGAATGTTCTGTGTTTATGTACAATGTGTGAGGGAATGCGCGTGATTCATGTGAGCATGCTTGTTGGGTTCAGTTCGCGGCTATGTCCTGCGCATTGAGTTATATTATAAATATGAGAAATGCGCCATATAAATGCTATGTATTATTATTATTATTATCATCTGATCATGTGTTCCTCATATAGAGGAGATTTGTGGGTGTACAGGGCAGTATCACAATTTTCACAAATGGCTGTGTTATTCCTCAGACGGAGGAGTTATTGGTAGTGTAGTGGTGTTGTCAAACACAAGGTGATTGCTCCTGCAGAAACTCCAGGTAGAACATTCTTTTCAATAGAAAAATTAACACTATATAAGATTGATTGTTTGATTGATTGATTGTACATTGCTTAACGTCCCGACAGCAACAAGGCTTTCTCAGGACGTGCCTGCACTGCTTCCGAAAAAAATAAAAAATAAACAGAACATTGAATGTATGTCGCCAGCCGGTCAAATACGTTAAATAAACCTAACACATGGGGCCTAAATAAAGCTAAGACCATTTAGCAACACACATCCAATATCAAGAGCTACAGGCAGTGCAGACAGTAGGGAGAGTTTTAAAAAGGCAAATACAGGTGAATGGACAAAGGGTAGACAGAAACACATGCCCCAGAATAGAGAGAAAAACCCACCCTGTGGGGCTGACCAGGGTGACCCTGGGAACTAAAACAGAAGTGCCCGATTAATCTTGTTTTATTAGGGAGGTGGGGTGAAGGCTACTTAGTTATTTGGGTGTGACGCCGAGCAGGCAACTAAGGCCATCTCACAGCGGGATAGGTAAAAATCTGGCCAGCCAGACTAAAAGAAAGGTCTTAAGACAAGATGTAAATATATCTTTAAAATATTTCATGCTAAAATGTCACACAGGTCTTTAAAGGAAACGTCTACAGACTCACAAAAAGGTCAAAATAATAGAAATATCATAGTCTATGTATGCTCAAATCTTATGAAAAATATTGCACTCTCTCAGAAAACTGAAGATTTTGTCTGGGGGTACATCCCGGAACAAAACCTTCAAGGAGTCTGCTGTGAAGTGTTTATATATAAATTGTGTCAATTAGACTGGCACAAGACAACATAAAGTGTTTAACAGAATACTGCTCGTTGCAGGCATAACACCATGGACGTCCTGTTTTAGTAAATATGAGTGCGTAACATGTGTGCCCGATGTGGAGCCGAGCAAGGACAGTGTCCTCACAGCGACTGCAGCAGCGATAAGGTAGACTGTCCAACACCTTAGGAAAAGCTTCATGCAGCTTGTTAGCTTATCCTTTGTCCCACTCGGACTGCCACTCACGGGGCTATGTATGCACTAATCACAGGTCTAAAATCACTATGAACAGTCTGCGAGTCAGGGATAGGGTCATTGCGGGCATCGTTGGCAGCAAAATCTGCGATCCTGTTGCCTTTGCCCTGGGACCCAAATAAAAATGATGTCAAAATATTCCTTCATCAAGTCTGCATAGAGCTCTCTGATCTGCACCAGCAGTGGGTGGTCTGTTCCTGCACCCTGAAGGGCCTGCAGGGCAGAAAGAGAGTCAGACAGAATCAGGAAGTTCCTTTCCCTAGACCAATAAGCATGCTTAAGTGCCAGCAGAACTGCCTGCAGTTCTGCACTAAATACAGATGAGTGGTCTGGGAGGCGGTGCTTAAATGGGCATCTAGGATGGCGAGAGGACACTGCAGTCACAGCCACTCTCCCATCCTCAGACTTTGACCCATCCATATAAATACGACAATAGCCAGGAAAACTTGAAAGGAGTTCACTGAGGCTCTGTTGGTATATGGCTGGTGGAGTACAGTCCTTCTTGTGGGCGGTCAAGTCCAGCAAGATGTCAGGAACTGGTAATAGCCAGGGTGGAGTGATGTGTTGCAGAGATTCCGAAACTTTGTCCATGTCCACTCTGGCCGCCTGCAGATGAGTTCGGACACGGAAAAAAAATGGACGGACAGCTCCCGGGTGGGTATCGTAAATCTCTGCAAATGGCGATTTAAAAACACAATCATAGGCAGGATTGTCTGGATGGGCCTTCAGTTTCAGAATGCACCTGAGCATGAGGAAGATGCGGCAGAGGTTGAGAAAAGGCTCTCCTGCCTTGGCATACAGACTAGGAACTGTAGATGTCCTGAAGGCCCCCAGACATATCAGCAGACCTTGATGGTGAATCGTGTTCAGACGCTGTAGAACAGAATTGGAAGCCGAGCCATATACTACAGAGCCATAATCCAGTTTGGACCGAACAAGGGCCCGGTTTAGTCGAAGTAAGACAGTGTGGTCTGCACCCCAGTCAGTACGACCAACGACATGAAGAACGTCGAGAGCATTCTGACAAGAGGTTCTAAGGTAATTAATATGGTTGCGGAAGGAGAGATAGATAATAGGGGGCTCCTTGAGCTCCCTATTATCTATCTCTATAATTTATTTAATTAGCTTGGTAATTAGACTAACGAACTCCAGCAATTAAGGTCAAGGCTTTGATTGTCTAGCCATATTAGTTCCATTTCGGAAATCATTTAAGCAACGTTTTTTTTATCAGCTGTCAACCCATGATTATTAAGGCAGATCCCCCACCCCACCTAAATAATTAATGCTGTCATTGACTTTTTTAAACAAAGGCTAGTTAATCTATCAACAGTCACTGCCTTACCTTCTCCAATGCATTCCCTCACCGCGCACACACAACTCACACAGCTGTTACCTACACATAACACATAAGGCTAGTCAGGCCAACCGACCCCTTGGAATGTCTGTGTCATTGACCTCAGTCAGGTCTTTTAACAGGGTAGGTTGCACCTTCCAATACAGTGAAACCTGTCTTTGTTTAGACAGGCACACTCAAATATTCGGCATACGCGGCACATGCGGCATACGCGGCATGTGCGGCATACGCAAAATATGTAGCGTACACGACTTTTATTTTAGGTTCCTGAGTATTAATTATGCACAGCTTTACAAAGCATCTAATTCTATTTTGACGCATAGGGGGCGCGACCCGGACGTGAAAGAATTTGACCTCATCTGACAAATATGCACGAGTGATACAAGTCATGCAGACTTCTAGTCTCATTAACTTTATGCACAGAAACTGAACAGCATTCACACAATTTCACAAACCGTCGGTGACTCATAGTGCAGCGCGTTAATGCACTTCAGTATGCACCACCTGTGAATGGTGAACTCCACACATGTAAATAGCTTTTTAATAGGGGTAGGTCAACTTGTGACACATTTAAAATTGAAAGACAAACCCCATTACTCTACCCCTCAGTGAGAGACCTGATTTAAAGTCAGTATACACCCGCTCTGTTTTAAGAGTGTTCAAAATGATTTCTGTTTGCAGCAACAAAAGCACATGAAAAACACCCCCCTGGAAATAGGCTCGTCCATCAGGCTATTCAAACGGTCTGGCCCATTCAAAAGGGGTGTTTTAAAATACCTCTTTCCCGTCCACATAGGTATGAACAGATTTTGCACTATAGACCTTTCTTTCCAGGGTGCTATGTGCACACATCCCTATTGTGTGATAAAAAATATCCTATTACACTACCTGGCGATCTATGTACCTCTCTGTGCAAAGCTAGGCATAGCTATCTCAATGACATGTTCCGCTCCACCGGTTAGGAGCCTAAACGCAACAACATATGATACCTCATAAAGGTACACAAATCAGCTATTGAAATACTGTTAGTCTCAGGCTTAGTCAGGAACCACCCAACATCTTACTTTCTTCATCTGAGTACGTAAATAAAACAGGGTTTTTTTTTTTTTGCAAAAGGCTTAGATTCTCAAGATTTTTTCCAGAGTCAGATCCACAAGAGCCCTTCTTTCACAAGATTTCAGACATTTGAAAAATGAACGCATAACCCTTATAGCCCACTCCATAGGGGGTGAATGCGTAAATAGCCCAGGCTACATCGTATTCTGTGAGAGCATGTGGGAAAGGTCAAAGCAGCCCTTTTATAATTTTTTTCTTTTAATTTTTTATTATTCTTTTTTTTTCTTCTATTTCTTCAATTTTTTCTTCTTTTTTTTTTCTATTTTTGTAAAAATTGTTTCTATTTTTTTTTTTAATGCTAAATTTAATTACAACCTGGTCAACTCTGTTTTCAGACGTCTATTAAGACATGCGAAAATCTACACATTACAGCTAGTGGTAGGTCTTTCAATGACTGAGTGGGGTAAACTTAAAAACTTACTGCTCTTATAGCCGAGTTGGAGGTAAACTTAGATGGAGGTTACTGTTCATGTAACTTTCTAGAATAATATGATTTTACTAGACAACAAATTTCAAAGTTACCTACAACTTACAAGTAACTTTGAAGTTAGATGACATAAGTTCTTATAAGTGACTTAAAACAAGTTCTTATAAGTGTCTTAACATAAGTTCTTGTAAGCTCTTGACTCAAGTCAACAACTTACTCGGACAGATTTGTCAAGTTACAAGGACAATAAAAAAAACTTTTTTTTCTCAGTAATACTCTGGCGGTGGAGCAGATGGCATCAAATGGGCAGGTGTAAAAGGCATGTAATCTCTTTGCAAAGAGTATTTCAGAATTAATGAATGATTACCAAAACTATCTTTACTTGCTTAAAAGTCCTTGAACACTTTTCATTGTTTCTTCTACCCCTATCTTTTTCCCTTGTTCTAAAAAAGAAGCCTTTAGTCCTTCAACATTTACGGGTTGACTGCGCATCTTATTCTGAATTTCAGACTTCTGTTGTTTGTAATTGGCCAAATCATCCTGAACTCTCTTAAATTCATGATCAATTTTATTATCATCTAAAGCCTTACTGATAATAAGTTTCATACTGCTCAGCTTAGCTCCAGTGAGCGTACTCAATGCTTCATGCTTCTGCAACTTTGTATGAAATCTTTTGTTAAGGGCTTCCATACCAAAGCATGCCAGGCCTGTGGCAACGCCAACACCTTCAATTCCTATGACACTTCCGACTCCCGTCGCAAACAGAGCTAAACGAGTGACAGATAATGCAGCTGAAACCACACCCACAGCCATTGATGTGTTGTGAACAGAATTGAAAACTGTTTTATATTGTCTTTTACACCTGGAGTATTTTGCTTGTTCTCCTTCCAAATACTTCAACACTTCTGTAATATTTATTAAACAGAATGAGTCTGCCTGTAATCTTTCATCATGTACAATAGGCTCAGGCGGAGCAGGCGGTATTTGCGGATACAGTGCTACCATTTTTTATGACAATATTTTTTTTATTATTTAATCAGCGAATTCATTTTGCAACTCTTCAAAGGTATACAATTTGCTAACATAATAAAACAAAATAAGATCTGTGTTCCAGTTTTATGAAACTTAGATAAACTAGAGTTGTTTTATCGACCACTATTTTAACAGCAGGATTACTACTTGATACGTCTATATCTATGCCTTTTTTAATAGCTATAATTACCTTTGTTGACTCTTTTACTGGGTCATTCCACGTAAGTTTGATTCCCTGTGCAATATCTGCTTCTTTTACAGAATCCACAGACCTCATGAGAATTTCAAAAACTATTGTAATAATAATAATAAAGGTAATTTAAATAGCACCTAATCACCAAGGTGCTCTAGGCACTTTACAATCGCAGTAATGAAAACAAAGCAAAAAACAAAAAAACAAGCACACAAAACAACAAAAATACACCGATTTACAAGAAGCAAAAAAAAACTCTCTCTCTCTCCCTCTCTCTCTCTCACACACACACACACACACACACACACACACACACACACACACACACACACACAAACACACACACAGATGATGAGCCGACAGACAAAATGGTCTTTACTTATATGCAACAGAGAAAAGGTGTGTTATAAGCTTGGATTTGAAAATGGAAAAAGATGATGAGTGACGCACATCAGCTGGGAGAGCGTTCCATGTAAAGGGACCAAAATACGAAAATGCACGATGACCTTGAGTGAACTTATTACATCTAGGGATACAGAAAACATAAGTGTCTGAAGCAGAGCGTAGTGAGCGTGACGGTGTATACAGCTGGACAAGGAGGGGCAGAACCAGAGATGATGTTGAAACAAATAACACAGACTTTATACTGAATTCTGTATGAAACTGGCAGCCAGTGCAAATCGGCTAGTAGAGGCATAATGTGTTCACGTTTTGGTACACAAAAAAATCAGACGTGCAGCACAGTTCATGACTCTCTGGATTTGGTCAAGAAGATTTTGCGGAACACCGGACAAAAGAGAATTGCAATAGTCTATTCGGGACAGCACAAGGGAGGTAACAAGTGTTTTGGTAACTTCAACAGTCAGCAGATGTCAGACAGTGCTGATCCTTCTGAGTTCAATGAAGGCAAGCTGGCAAACTTTCTTCACTTGTTCCTTCATTGTCAGTCTGTTGTCAAAAATGACACCCAAAATACGGGCCGAGGTAGAAAAGATGGCGCTCTCGCCCACCATCATTGACTCAGGAAGATCAGCACTGCACGTAGAGGAGCACATCATTCGGAGGGACTCAGTTTTGTCACTATTGAGCTTGTTCTGTGTGGTCCACTTCTGAACATCACAAATACAAGCCTCCATAGACTGCACCATCCGATCAACATGTTCGCGAAGGGAGTGTTTGTACAATTCTGTATCATCTGCATATAAATGATAAGAAACAAAGTGACGCTCAATGACATGCGACAGGGGCTGTGTATACAAAGTAAAAAGAACAGGCCCCAAGACCGACCCCTGTGGAACGCCACAAAGCAGCTCAACAGGGTGGAACTCAAATCCTGCCACTAAAACCATCTGCAAGCGACCAACAAAGTAGGACTGGAAAAATTTCAGTGCAGTGCTTTGAATGCCAAACACATCACGAAGGCGGGCAAGTAGAATGTTACGGTCAATGGTATCAAACGCTGCGCTCAGATCGAGCAGAGTCAGAACAGAGATTAGATCTTCATCACTAGCAGCAAGTAGGTCATTCACAAGACGCAGCAATGCTGTCTCCGTGCTATGACCAGACCTATATGCTGACTGGAACACATGCCACAGACCATTATTCTTGATATGATCTTCTTGATATGATATTGCGGCTTCTCTAGCTATGGTAAAGCTTGCTGGTACAAACACAACAGAAGTATATGTTCTACCCTTTCTATCTCTGCTACTACTGATGTTTATGAAATAGCTCGGAACAAGACTCACAAGTAACGGCCCAGAGTTAATAACTTTCCTAAATATTAAGGCAACACCTTCTTCAGTAAAAAATACATAAAGATTAATAAATTTAAACTTTATATCCCAATCAATTCCAGGTGCATGTGCAGGCTGAGGTGGAACAGGAGCAGTAAAAACTACCCACTTATTATTCACATTTTTTAAGATGTAGAGCGCATTATGCTGAGGAATACTCTGAACAGTAACATCACGAAGTTGACCAAGTTTAGGAAACTGTCTCTCAACATCGTCTTTCACGTCATCGATTATCTTCCGCTTGTAAAATCCATTGGAATCAAGTTCAAGACCATATACCTCTCCTTCTTCTCCTTTTTCATCAAAACCCAGCACATCGCCCAAATCTTTTAACTCTATTACTGGACACGCAACTGGAATAATTTTAGACTTTGGACCAGCACTCATTTTTTTATTTAGCAAAAATAAAATTTATTTAACTTCCAACACAACACTAAAATCATGCATCTAAACTGGTTTACCATCCTGATTAGTTACAACCCCACCCGGGTCTGCCCTGGGGGACTTGGGTGGGGTTAGGTATTTTTTAGTTCCCAGGGTCACCCTGGTCAGCCCCACAGGGTGGGTTTTTCTCTCTATTCTGGGGCATGTGTTTCTGTCTACCCTTTGTCCATTCACCTGTATTTGCCTTTTTAAAACTCTCCCTACTGTCTGCACTGCCTGTAGCTCTTGATATTGGATGTGTGTTGCTAAATGGTCTTAGCTTTATTTAGGCCCCATGTGTTAGGTTTATTTAATGTATTTGACCGGCTGGCGACATACATTCAATTTTTTTTTTTTTTTTTTTTTTTTTTTTTTCACAAGCAGTGCAGGCACGTCCTGAGAAAGCCTTGTTGCTGTCGGGACGTTAAGCAATGTACAATCAATCAGTACAATCTGATTAGTTACAGATAAACACAGTGATTCAAAGAAACTGGCACCTAATTTTTTAAACTGTAAGTTAGGAAATAGGGAGCAGTTCCAGTTGGTAAGCTTCTCAACAAAGTCGAAGGCTTTCCATTGTGTTCATTTTCAGTAGTGTTCAGTTCTTTCAAATGAATATTTAGCACTGTGTACTGACAAGTGAACAGGATATTTTCCAGTTATTTTATCTTCAACTGTGGTAGGTAACCAACCCTCAATATTAGAACTTCCAAAACCCAATGCCCATTATTTATCCCTAGAAGTTATATGTCTGCCTATTAAACCGAGCAAATATGCAAGTTTTCTTGAAATTATGGGCTGACTACCTACAGGAAATTCTAATGTAACAAGTAAGTTAGCCCGATTTAAAGTTGCTTTAATTTTTAATTTACTTTGAAACCAGTTAGCTAAAGTACAAAAGTCATAATACCCAGATTGTATAAAGTGTGTATTAGTGCCTAAGCCACTATTACCAGCGATGCTATAACTTACATGAAAACTTGTATCATCCCTTACATTGAACCACTTTACAGTGTAGAACATTTCATGCATAGCTACAGCCTTGCTACCATCGCGATTATCAATCCCATTAGTTAACATCACTGGTTTGCTTGTGTCAAGATTTGTTAAGGTTATAAACATTTTTATTGTCACATAAAAAAAGCATAATGGAATTTAAATCACCAACAATTACCACTACAAATGCATTTCAATTTAACGTGGATGCCAAGTGCAATGTCGCGCCTACTTATGATCAGAAAATAATTCAACTAAATCAGCTTGATCTAGCTTTGTCCGAAGGAGATTTATTTCAAGTGAAAATGCTGAATCCTTATGATTATTCCCTAAACCCTCCAATTACAAATGATGCAATGGCAAGAAAGTGGTCATCAAGCCCACTACAGATGTTTCAAAACCAGCTTAACTTTCCTATATTGTGTTCAACTACTGGCTGTGGTGTTTCTTTTACAGACCATTTGAATCACTCATACAAACTGATTAGGTCTGTGTATCATTTTCACACGTATTATCAGCTTAGAAGAATACTGTCAGAACTCCATACCCCATTGCCCACTGAATCTAGTTTTAACCGTTTTAACAACCCCATGGATATGAAAGCATTTGAACGCATCTGTAATGAATTTAACATCAGTACAAAGTATGACTTTTTACAAAAACTTGATGATCACCACGGCATGGGTACATTGTATTATGCTACGAGTCACAGACAATACCCCCAAGATTACTACCCCTGGTTACTCTTCATTTTCACAAAAATCTGAAGTCTGGTTAGGATCAATTGAACAGAAACAGTCTAATGCCTGGACCACATTTGTCTTAGACAAGAGTGACGGGTTTACTCAAGCAGGAGTTGAACGCATTAATGAGTCTATCAGAACGTATGTGTGGTGTATACTAGGAGCACAAGCTAAAAAAAAAATCAAACATTTTAAACGGGAGTGGAAAATTTGAAGCACAAAAACAGTTTCTTGCAAACCTAGAAAACTCGGTAAACTCAGTGGTAGATCTCCCATCAAGCATACACGCTATCAAGACGTACTCAGATATGCCAAATCGAAAGTTGACTTTGTAGTTGGCATTGGGTTATACATGTTGCCATCCGACCTTAAACTCTAAATGGGTACAATAACAAATTATAATAATGAAATAATGGTTGCAGGGCGTGATCAGAAATTAGGACTCAATCAATCAGAAACTTACAGCCATTAAAACCATTAATATCACCAGTAACGTTAGTAACATCATCATCACCCGTACAGGCAGTAATGTCAGTAACAGCCCCAGCATCAACACCTGCACCGGCACCAGCACCAGTACAGTCAGTAACCCCAGTAAACACACATGAGTCAGAGAGAACTGCATTGGTAATAGGCCTTACTGGATTAGGAATACTACTTCATTACCTGTTTCATTAAATATCCTACGATTAATCCTCCTACTGTCACTAAAAAGACCCACACATGCTCCGCCATAAACCCCACTACCTTTGCTGCTGTACTGATCAGCCAACTGACAACACTCCCTATTATGCCAGGCAAAGCATCCATTGCTTTCACTGCCAATTTTTGAAGCAAGTCTGATATATGTGACAACTGTTTCCTTATCCACGTCTGAAAATCTTTTGGGTCTGATGGAACCGGAGGGGCTGGTGGAGGCGCCGGAGCTGGGCCACCACCCCTTGGTCCTCCAGTTACAGCTAATACTACAGTACTAATAATAAATCCAAGAGCAGTAATTAAACTTGCAATAGTGATACCCTGCTCTCTGAAAAGTGTTTTCAATCTCTCAGCCAAAGTTGTATCTTCATGAAGTATTTTCTGAATAGTTTTTCTAATCCTGTTGACCTGTGTTTTCAGTTTTTCTTTCCCAATTTCAATCACTTCTAGTTGCGCTGATCTTTCTATCTGCAAATCATTTAATCTGTGTTGTATTCTTTCTTTTATTTCAATGGCTTCATTCCCATCATTTGCTGTTGCAAGTTTTTCCTTTTCTCTTTCTATGTGATTATCAAGCTCGCCTAGTTTGGCTACATTATTCACCAGCTCACCTCTGATTGTCTGCAGTGTTTTATCCAACCCCATAATTTCTCGCATGGTTAAAGGAGAGTCACCCATTGTATTTATAGCCTCATTTATTTGTCCTTCAGTAAATGAGGTTTCTTGTATTACCTTGTCTGCTATTTCTGGCAGGCTTTTTACTTCAGTCATTTCAATTTCTTGTCCCGTCGGCAACCTTGTTCGCACGTCAAGAAGGGCATTAACAATTTGTGGTGGTAACTTCTTACTAGCGTTACTACCAATACCAAGGTAACTCTGCAGTACTGCCTCACCGCCAACATCAGTTTTGATTGTACTTAAAGCTCTAAACTTAGCTTGATCTTTTTTTTTATAAGCTCTAAACTTAGCTTGATCTTTTTTTATAAGTCAATTGTACTTTTCCTTTGTCTATATTTACAAATAAAGTACCTTTATCATATTCAAACTGATTAGGATCTATAACTTCTGGACGGCCACCAACACTATCATAAAATGAGTTCACTTTGTCTTGTAACAGTTTGCGATACATACTAGAAGTATTTCCCATTCCAGTCATATATGTAGCACTAGTATCAGATTGTACATTGCTTAACGTCCCGACAGCAACAAGGCTTTCTCAGGACGTGCCTGCACTGCTTGTGAAAAAAAACAACCAACTAAACAGAACATTGAATGTATGTCGCCAGCCAGTCAAACACATTAAATAAACCTAACACATGGGGCCTAAATAAAGCTAAGACCATTTAGCAACACACATCCAATATCAAGAGCTACAGGCAGTGCAGACAGTAGGGAGAGTTTAAAAAAGGCAAATACAGGTGAATGGACCTCGGGTAGACAGAAACACATGCCCCAGAATAGAGAGTTAGTTAGTTAGTTAGTTATTTGGGTTTAACGCCGAGCAGTCGACTAAGGCCATCTCACGGCGGGATGGGTAAAAATCTGGTCAGCCAGACTAAAAGCAAGGTCTTAAGACAAGATGTAAATATAGATTAAAAATCTCAGGCTAAAATGTCGCACATGTCTGGAAAAGAAACGTCTACAGACTCTCAAAAAGGGCAAATAAAAAAATTCACATAGTCTATGAATGCTCAGATCTTGTTAAAAATATTGCATTCTCTCAAAAAATTGAAGATTTTGTCCGGGGGAACATCCCGGAACAAAACCTTCAAGGAGTCTGCTGTGAAGTGTTTATATCTGGTGTCAATTAGGTCAGCACAATACAGCAAAAAGTGTCGAACAGAAAACTGCTCATCACAGGCAAAACACCATGGACGCTCATCCTGTTTAAGTAAGTAAGAGTGCGTAACATATGTGTGCCCGATGTGGAGCCGAGCAAGGACAGTCTCCTCACGGCGGCTGCCGCAGCGGAAAGGTAGACTGTCAGACAACTTAGGAAGAGCTTCATGAAGCTTGTTCCCTTCCTCTTTGTCCCACTCGGACTGCCACTCGCGGGCTATGTACGCACTAATAACAGGTTTAAAATCACTATAGACAGTCTGTGTGTCAGGGACAGGGTCACTGCGGGCACTGTTGGCAGCAGAATCTGCGATTCTGTTGCCTTCGATGCCCACATGGCATGGGACCCAAATAAAAATGATGTAATATTCCTTCATCAAGTCCGCGTAGAGCTCTCTAATCTGCACCAGCAGTGGATGGTCTGTTCCCGCGCCCTGAAGGGCCTGCAGGGCAGAAAGAGAGTCAGACAGAATCAGGAAGTTCCTTTCCCGAGACTGATAGGCATGCTTGAGTGCTAGCAGAATGGCCTGCAGTTCTGCACTAAATACAGAGGAATGGTCAGGGAGACGGAGCTTAAATGGGCGTCTAGGATGGCGAGAGGACACTGCAGCCGCAGCCACTCTTCCATCCTCCGACTTGGACCCATCCGTATAAAGACGACAATAGCCAGGAAAAATTTAAAGGAGTTCATTGAGGCTCTGTTGGTATATGGCTGGTGGAGTACAATCCTTCTTGTGGGCAGTCAAGTCCAGCAAGATGTCAGGAACTGGTAGTAGCCAGGGTGGAGTGACGTGTTGCAGAGATTCCGAAACTTTGTCCAGGTCCACTCCGGCCGCCTGCAGATGAGGTCGGACACGGAAGGAAAGTGGACGGACAGCTCCCGGATGGGCATCGTAAATCTCTGCAAACGACGGGTTAAAAACACAATCATAGGCAGGATTTTCTGGATGGGCCTTCAGCTTCAGAACGTAGCTGAGCATGAGGCGGATGCGGCGGAGCCTGAGAGAAGGCTCCCCTGCCTCTGCATACAGACTAGGAACTGGAGATGTCCTGAAGGCTCCCAGACATATGCGCAGACCTTGATGGTGAACTGTGTTCAGACGCTGCAGAACAGACTTGGAAGCCGAGCCATATACCACAGAGCCGTAATCCAGTTTGGACCGAACAAGGGCCCGGTACAGTCGAAGTAAGACGATGCGGTCTGCACCCCAGTCAGTACGACCAACGACACGAAGAATGTCGAGGGCCTTCCGACAAGAGGTTCTAAGGTAGTTAACATGGTTGCAGAAGGTCAATCTTTTGTCAAAGATGACCCCCAAAAACTTTGCCTCTTCGGCCACCTTAATTGGCACTCCAGCAATGCTCAGGCTAGGTTCTGGAAAACATTTCGTCTGGTTAGTAAAATGCACACAGACTGTCTTGGAGGGCGAGAATCTGAATCCATTGAGAGACACCCACCCCTGGATTCGATCAACACACAGCTGCAAGCGCCTCTCAAGGGACGCAAGTCCTCGACCTCGTGCACACAAAGCAAAGTCGTCCACAAACAAAGAGCATTCAGAATCATCCTTGACGGCCTTTACAATGTTATTTATTTTAATGCTAAATAAAACAGGAGATAGAATACTGCCCTGCGGGACACCCATCTCCTGTTCAAAGGAGTCGGAGAGGGTGGAGCCCACACGGACATGGAACGACCTGTTGGACAGAAAATTGTGAATAAAAACGGGCAGATGCCCTTTAAAACCCATGTCCGACAAATCAGACATTATACCATGCTTCCAGGTAGTGTCATATGCCTTTTCAAGATCAAAGAAAATTGCATAGACATGCTGCTTGTTGACAAAAGCATCTCGGATAAAAGACTCAAAGCGGACTAGATGGTCAGTTGTACTACAGAAGCGCTGGAAACCGCACTGGAGGTCTGTGATGAGACCCTGTGACTCAAGATGCCACACCAGTCGGGCGTTGACCAAGCGTTCCATAGTTTTACATAAACATGATGTCAAAGCTATTGGCCGGTAGTTGCCTGGGTCGGAAGGATCCTTACCCGGCTTGGGAATTGGCACAACCACAGCCTGGCGCCAAGATGGCGGAAAATGACCGGTTATCCAGATATGGTTAAAGGCCTTGAGAAGTACAAGGAGTGAATCCTCAGGCAGATGTGTTATGAGCTGATAATGGATGGTATCTAATCCAGCAGCAGAGTCAGTACATTTCTGCATGGCTTGCTGCAATTCTGAAAACGTAAAAGGGGCATTATAGTCTTCCAAGTTATCCGATATAAAATCACAAGCACAAGATTCTCGCTTCTCCTTCTCTCTCTGGAAGAAAGGTGAATAATGCTCTGTTGAAGAATTATGGGCAATGGTGGAGGCAAGCAAATTGGCCACAGCCTTTTTATCTGTGACCAAACTGGCACCATCTCTAAGATGGCCGACAGAAGCCGAGCCACCCCTGCCCCTAATTCTTCGAACAGCCTTCCAGACTTTTTGGGACGGAGTCCTAGAAGATAAAGATGAGACGAAGCGTCTCCAGGAAGCACGGCGTTCACGTTTAAAAATGTAACGGGCTTTCACCCGCTGTCTTTTAAAGGTTAAAATATTTGCTTGCGACGGATTACGAAATGCACGTCGCTGAGCAGATTTGCGCATTGTTTGGGCCTTGCGGCACTCTTCATTGAACCATGGTACTCTCGGCTTCCGAGGGAGTGATGTGGAAGTTCTAGGGATGGTTTCACCTGCAACCTCCAACAAAATAGAAGTAAAACAAGAAACAGGTTCTTCAGCTGACATGACCACCTCCTCTGTAAGACGAGACTGACAGAGAGAGGCAAACAGAGACCAGTTAGCTTTCTTGAGATTCCAGCGCCCCACCGGCGAATCCTCCTCACAGCTGACCGATGACAGGACTACTGGGAAGTGGTCACTACCACACAGGTCGTCGTGAACCTTCCAGTCAAAGTCCAGCATGAGAGAAGGATCACACACAGTGAGGTCTAGAACAGAACTAGATCCGGAACCTGAGTTAGAGTATGTAGGTGAGCCATCGTTAAAGACACATAGGTTAAGTTGAGAAAAAACATCTTCTAACATCTGACCTCTGCCATCATAGTGGTCACTACCCCAAAGGTGAGCATGACCGTTAAAATCCCCCATGAGAATAAAGGGAGGGGGCAGTTGATCTACTAAGTTAAAAATATCATTGCTACAGACCCGCAGTGATGGTGGCAGGTAAATACTACATATGGTTATGGTCTTTTTTAAGGTAACCCGAGCAGCGACAGCCTGAAGACAGGTGTCGATGCTAACGGGGCTACATAAAATTTGGCTACTAATGAGAAGAGCCGCTCCACCCGAGCGCCTCTCCGAATCAGAGCCTTTATGTATAACATTAAAACCATTAAAAGACACAGGGTCAGAAGTCTTCAGGTAAGTCTCCTGAAGAGATATGACTGAGGGGTTATAGAACTTGACTAAAAGACGTAATTCCTCAAAGTTAGCTCGAAAACCACGACAATTCCACTGAAGCAAAGAGTACATAATTAGGTTTTATCTGGGGGTAAGGAGTTTTTCCCCCCTTTTTCCTTTACCTTGGAAGGAGTTGAAGAAACAGAGGGGGGCCGGCTCCCGGGCCCCCTCTGGTTCTTCGGAGAGGAAGGGGGTGGAGCTGCCGCAGCATCAGCAACAACAACTTCCACTCCCTCCATCCGCTCCTCCAGTGCAGCATATTTGTTTTGAAGGGGCACATCTGTGTTCCCCTTCTGGGCCCGTGCGCACAGCGGTCCCATAGATTTCTTAGACTTCTGGTCCTGGGCAGCGTTCCTGCCGCTAGAGTTAGCGGCCTTAGAAGGCTGACCAGAGCCAGAAGCCTTTGGAGTTGACTGACTAACAGGTTTGGGTGGGGGCTGAGGCTTAGGGGCAACAGAAGGCGGCACAACCGGATCGGCAGTGTCCGCCTTCTGCGTTCCCTGGCTCCTTGTCACCACCGGAGGAGGGTTACTCTCCAGGGGCGAGATGAGCCGAGGCTCCGCCCCCAACCAAGAAGTTGGGGTCTGACATGAAAAGTCTTTGGTGGGGCGCTTGCCTGCCACCGCTGCACTAAAAGTATACACTGAGGTGTTAGAGGTTGGGGCAGCCGCAGCTGCACCAGGGCCTTCAACCAGTTTTTTGGCATCCAGAAAGGACAGCCCCTTCTCCACACGCACCTGCTGAATCTTGCACTCGGATATCCAACGAGGGCATTTCTTATCCGAAGCCATATGCGCCCCCTGGCAATTCACACACAGAGGGGTGGCTGTGCAGGACTCAGCAGAGTGTCCGGGCCTAGTGCAACGGGCGCATGAAGCCTCTGCCTGACGGCATGTCTTCTGCCCATGGCCATACTTTTGGCACTTAAAGCACCGGAGGGGAAGAGGGACGTACTTTTTCACTCTCAGGGAGTAGTAACCTCCCCAGATGGTAGTAGGAGGGGTGGGGGTGCCAAACGTCAGGATGATGGTAGGGAGACGGATCTCCCCACCACCTCGCTTGGAAGCGAAGCGCCTGACGCAAGTCACCCCCTGAGACTTAAGGTTCCTTACAAGTTCATCTTCTGACAGTTCTGCCAAAGCTTGATCTTTGATTACGCCTCTTGACGAATTCATAGTTTTGTGGGGTGTGACTTCCACAGGAGTGTCTCCGATGGAAGAGAGCCCCAGTAGCCCGCTGGAGTGTGCCCGAGTACGGCACTCCACCAGCAAGTCACCAGACCTGAGGCGCTGGGCGTCAGGCCTGCCAACACGGCTCCTGAGGGTCTCCCCCACCAGAAAAGGATGCAGCTTGGTAACTGGTTTCTCCTTCACCTTGCTATGGACAATGAGGAAGCGAGGCCATACGGCCGACGCCTGAGGCGTCGCTTCCTCACAGTCTGAATCACTGTCATGTGCAATGTCGGTGTCTATGCGTCGTTTCTGTGCTAGTTTTGGTTTTTTGGTTTTATCCATATTATATTAGTAGAGATATTCATCCCCCGGGGGACCCCGCCCGCCACCGAGCCCAACAAGGGAAAGTGCAACTGTCGGCGGGTCTCCAGCCGACGCACAATGGAGACTGCCCGAAAGATATACTCAAGGGGGTAAGCCCGATTGAACCGTTTGAGCCACCGCCTTCTATCACACCGTTGAATGCAGGGGAATACTGGCGTAAAGCACCTAATCAGCAGCAGAAGCTATAGCATGGTGCTCCGTATAGCAACCCGCATGTCAACAGTGGGATAGGGCTCAACGTGACAAGAGCCGATTGACTAGGCCGGTACGACTAGCCTCCCGTTTAGGTAGAAGTCAAGGCCGAAGTGGAGTGTTGGCACCAGTGAGCCGCAGCCCAAAGGGAACCTCAGCCACCAGGATCCTCTTCTCCCCCGACACGGGTCTCCAAGCACGGCAAACACTTGGGATCCAAAGGACCAAAAAGTCACGAGTATTTTTAAGGACCAATCCAACATGGTACGACCTAGGTTAGCACAGCTCCTTAAAAACCGGACCAGTGAAAAGGCTGAACAACATATCTGCTGACATCAAGTCCTAATCCTGGACAAAGATGGCACCCGTCCGCTAGCCCACTCAGTCAGGGACTGAGCGGACTACCCACCTACGCCACGTGGAGGCCGGTGCCGGGTAGGCCCCCAGAATAGAGAGAAAACCCCACCCTGTGGGGCTGACCAGGGTGACCCTGGGAACTAAAAAATACCTAACCCCACCCAAGTCCCCCAGGGCAGACCCGGGTGGGGTACTAGTATCAGAGACATTCATTACATCCATTTCAAAATCATCATGGTTAAATCCTCCCGCTACCATTGTTTTTATAAATTTAATTTTTTTTTATTTTTGCATAATAAAATGACATCGGCCTACAGATCGAAGTTAGACCCGTACAGAAAACTATGTGAACCTCTAGGTGTTAAGGCCAGACATGGTACCCCAAAAAGTCATTTTGGGTGTTCCTTAGTGTTTTTGGGTTGAGTGGAATTTTGGGTAGTTTGAACCCCTTAGAACCCGGCCACAACCATAAAATATCAAAAAATACCTTTTATTTGCTGTAAAAAAATAAATAAAGTGAAGCACCTGCTCAATTTTTAAAGCGTTCGCGACATCTTTTGCTAAAAAAAACATCGAATGTTTGGACCCTGACTACACCGCTTTGCGAGCGACGAACGCCGCCATGTTTGGGTCCATTCGAACCGGTTCCGTTTCTACTTTCCCATCCACAAACCAGTTGAAGGCTACAAAGGCTCTATAAATAGCTATTGGCGTGAAACTGACGTCACGAACGACCGGAGATTTCCTTGTACGGATGCTATGCTAATGAGATAATACTATTTTCCAAAACCGACCAATGAGTAGAGCGCGCCGAGTGTTCCAGGCGACTTCGAGTTTTTCCAGCCAGGCTCCGGGTTTTCCAACCGTCCCACAATGCACCATTATGCATGGCGTACAACTCGATCAAAATACATGAATCACTAGTTCAGATCATGCATTTTCTATGTTTTACATCCCTTCAACAGTTATTTCACAAAGTCCATCAGTTGTAATCATTGGAAATGTCTCCAACGGCTTTGAAAAAGTTGCGTGGTGCACAGCTAGCAGCTGCGAGGTTGAACAGACGAAGAGAGATGTGTTCGAGCAGACGAACCCGAGTGAAGAAAGAGAGAAAGAAAACATTTCTAAGCCTCATAATGTAAATGCCGATGGGACGGTGGTGAAATCCACAACGCCTAATAAACTTGAATTGATGAAAGATGCTTGCGACGTCGGCATTGGTCAGTAAATGATTAAAAAAAAAAAATGGAAATGGCAAATTACAGCAGACACTTTGTGCACCTGACAGTTTCCTTTGACATTTTACCTGCAGAAATTTCATCAGTATGCATATATCTAAGACTGAGAAAACTTTTGCTTCTCATTTTCTCATGTGAAATATGTTTATACTGCATAATTCGCATATTGATGACTATAAAGCTGAATTATGGCAAAGTAAAGGTTGATGTTTACCTTATTCTCTGTTTTTCTCATTTTCACTTTTTTTCATCTTTCATTGAATAGATCTCATAAACCTGAATAGGCACAGCATTCAAACTTTGCAGTTATGATTGTTATTCACTTTGCTGCATTTTGTCAGAAGGATTTTGAGATTGCACAAGGGGGAAAAAAAAGTTGTGGCTATTCAATTCCCCAAAATCGACATTTTCCCTCTTTCAGCTCATGTAGCGTATTTCATCATGAATCACTTTTTTCCCAACAGCTTCAGAATAAAATCCTTCTGACAAAATGTAGTTGTTTTGACAAAGAATCACCAGAAAAAAGAACTTTGTTTCTAAGTTTAGTAGTGTTTGAGATCTATTGCTTTGAATTTGCACTAAAATGTGTATACGGCGGCCATCTTGGTTAGTTTCCAGGGCAACGGGAAGTTGTACACACCCAAAAACCACTTTTTTGGTCTCAGCTCACCAAACCCTATCAAAATACATTAACAGTTTAAAACAAATTCTAGACAGACAAAAGCTCATATTTGGGGTGTAGTGTCTGGCCTTAAGGGCATTAGGCAATCAATCATCATCACAAACAATCCTAGTACAATTGATCAAAACCAAACTCTTACTGTCAAGTTTCCGAACCTAGGTCCCAGTGACGTTATTGTTCCTGGTAATGCACGCCTTGCATTTAATATCAAACTTACATCAGATGACGCAAACAGAACACTAGTTAACAACCTAGGTAGAGCAATTATAAAGACTATTAAAGTTAAACTTGAAAGACAATAAGTGTTTAGTCTTGACGATGCTGATGTATTCTACTGTTACAAAGATCTGTGGCTCACTAGAGAAGAAAGAGATGACCGTATTTATAAAGGCATACAGGCTGATAACGTTGCAAAACTTAGAATCGATGCAGGTGATAAATCAACAACAGTAGTCAACGATGTTATTGTGGCAGAAACATATTGCAGTAGGTTTAGCATTCTACTTGAATTCGAAATCCTAACAGCGCATTTGCCTTATTATCAAGGAGCACTGAATGACCGTCTGAGTTTTGAACTAATCTTTAATGACTACTCCAAAGTTATTAGAACAACTGACACAGACGCAACATATAAGATCTCTAACATCTCCTTGGAATATGAAATTTTCACACTTCCTCATCTAGCTACTCTAATTCAAAATCAGTACGAGTCAAGACTGGCAATTTATTATGACCATGTGATAAGACACAGTTTGATTCATAAAGACAAAAGCGATTCAATGTGGAACATCAACCTAAACACACCTGCTAGGTCACTGAAAAGCTTTCTTATGCTGTTTGTTGAACTGGTGAATCCATACCAACGGGATTCAGAAAAATTCTACAATCTAAAGATTACACATTTGTCTTGTACTATTGAAGGGCATCCTAATCAAGTGTATGCATCAGGAATGTTACCTTACCAGCACTATGACGATTGATTGATTGATTGATTGTACATTGCTTAGCGTCCCGACAGCAACAAGGCTTTCTCAGGACGTGCCTGCACAGCTTGTGAAAAAAAAACAAAAAAAAAAAAAAAAAAAAAAAAAAAAAACAGAACATTGAATGTATGTCGCCAGCCGGTCAAATACATTAAATAAACCTAACACATGGGGCCTAAATAAAGCTAAGACCATTTAGCAACACACATCCAATATCAAGAGCTACAGGCAGTGCAGACAGTAGGGAGAGTTTTAAAAAGGCAAATACAGGTGAATGGACCTCGGGTAGACAGAAACACATGCCCCAGAATAGAGAGAAAAACTCACCCTGTGGGGCCGACCAGGGTGACCCTGGGAACTAAAAAGTACCTAACCCCACCCAAGTCCCCCAGGGCAGACCCGGGTGGGGTCAGCACTATGACGAGATCACAAAATATTTTGCAGGTGAAAGGCTTAGAGAAAAACCAGCAAACATGGCATGCAAAGATCTACATTTGTATGATGTAAGAATCAGGCAATACCTAACAAACAAGTATGCACTTTGGTTAGACCTGCGTAGTACAGACAATGACTACCTACATGGGTCAAGCCGAATTGTTGAAAACGGCAGTGACTGGAACACAATCCAAATACAAAAAAAATGTTGAAACCGCTGGAGCAATAAATATATATTTGTATCTGATTTATGATGCCCAACTAAATATTAAAGAATGCTGACTAAGTGCTCACGTGTATTAAATAATATTGTTTAATAAAATGAACTTGATGACACTTGACCAGCACTGTGGTTTGTTTTGTGGTGCCACAGGCTGTGGAAAAACTGAATTTGTTCTTGACCTATTACAAAGTACATGAACTGCAACTGAAGCAGTCAAGATATCATCCTATATTAGACAAATCATGGTTGCCACTGCCAGCTGAGGTTGCAAACAAAAAGGCTGTAGTCAATATTCAGAACAATGATAATTTGTTTCATGTGGTGTGTGCTTGCCAAACTACACTTTGTAAAAACAAGAACTGATCGCGTATCTAACTACACCAAATTTGAAAATGAACTCAACTTCAGTGACATAGATTTTCCTGTTAAGGTAGAGGACATAGACTTGTTTGAAAAATTAAATCCTGGTGTATCTGTGAATGTGTATGTATGGGATAATGAGTCTGAGAACAAGTTACAACCAATTAGAGTGAGTATAGATTGCTTTACGTCCCGCAAGCGACAAAGGCCTTCTCAGGACGTGCCTGCGCTAAATGAAGAAAAGAACTGCAAGAAGCGCAGACAGGAGGGAGAATTTCAAAAAGAAAAATACAGATGAACGAACCAGAAAGACAGAAATACAAACCCCCAAAAGAGTAGAACCCACCTTGCAGGGGTTAGACAAGGTGACCCTAGGAACTAAAAAGTAGACAACCCCACCAAGGTCCCCTAGGGCAGACCCGGTGGGGTACAACCAATTAGAGTATCACCAATTGCCCCAACCTACGGTCAGTCAGAAGATAAACATGTTGACATGTCACTAATAAGCTCCAATGAAAACTTTCACTACACAATTATCAGAAGTATGTCACGTCTAATTCATGGCCATACAACAAAATACAAGTGTAAACAGGAATTTTGTAAGAAATCTTTACAAAGGTTTTCCTCTATTGAAGTAGCACACAAACATGTTAAACATTACAGGTCACCTGATGACATTCAAACAGTACTTAGGTAGCAAGGTATATTTTAAAAACTATGGGACTCAGCAAAAGCTGTCGTTTGTAGTGTATGCTGATTTTAAATGACTGGTTGTACCATATGAGGGCCCTGTTCCAGAATCATTACCAAAGACTGTAAAATTCAGTGACCAAGTGGTGTGTTCTTTCGGATATATTCTTGTTAGGTCCTATGGTCAGCATACAGAACCTGTTATCTACAGAGGTGAAAATGCAGCAGCTGAGTTTTTAACAGAAATGAGACAACTGTATAGTCAGGTAATACATTATCTCACAACATGCCAGATACCTTTGGTTATGACAGAAGAAGACGAACTAAATTTTGATACAGCAGAGATGTGTTGGATTTGTGAACAACCCCTCCAGGGTGATAAAGTTCGTGACCATGATCATATAACCGGAGGCTACAGAGGTGCTGCACATAACAATTGTAACTTGTTATTAAAAACAGATCCTAAGACATATAAACTACCAATCTTTTTTTCACAATCTCAAGGGGTATGATTCACATATTATCATGCAGGCTGTAGATGAGTCTTACAAAAAAATTAGTTGTATCACCCAGACAACTGAAAAATACTTGACTTTTAGGTTGGACAAATTAGCATTTTATGACTCCATGCAACATTTGTCTTTAGGGCTTGCTAGTCTGGCAGAAGAACTGACTGAGTTTCCAATAACAAGTAAATATTTTGAGCCAGACTTAATTAAGAAAGGTGTCTACCCCTATGAGTACATTAATCACTGGGTTGTGTTTGAGGAAAGATTGATTGATTGATTGTACATTGCTTAACGTCCCGCCAGCAACAAGGCTTTCTCAGGACGTGCCTGCACTGCTTGTGAAAAAAAAAACACAGAACATTGAATGCATGTCGCCAGCCGGTCAAATACGTTAAATAAACCTAACACATGGGGCCTAAATAAAGCTAAGACCATTTAGCAACACACATCCAATATCAAGAGCTACAGGCAGTGCAGACAGTAGGGAGAGTTTTAAAAAGGCAAATACAGGTGAATGGACAAAGGGTAGACAGAAACACATGCCCCAGAATAGAGAGAAAAACCCACCCTGTGGGGCTGACCAGGGTGACCCTGGGAACTAAAAAATACCTAACCCCACCCAAGTCCCCCAGGGCAGACCCGGGTGGGGATTTGAGGAAAGAAGACTACCTCCAAAAGAGAAATTTTATTCTACCTTAAATGGAAAAGGTATTTCTGACTCTGAATACAAGCACGCTCTCGATGCTTGGGATAAACTAGGGTGTGAAACAATTGGTGATTACCATGATCAGTACTTGAAAGCTGACGTTTGTTTGCTAGCAGACATATTTGAAAGTTATCGTGAAAAGGGTTTGTTGCACTACAGTCTTGACCCGGCTAGCTACATAACTAGTCATGGCATGACATGGGATGCATTTTTTTAAATCCAGCAAGATATCTATAGACCTGTTGTATGATCGCACGATGGGTGAAATGGTGAAACGTGGAATGAGAGGAGGCATTAGTATACCGCAAACAACTATGCCAAAGTCAACAAATATCTTGAAGACTTTGACCCCTCAAGGTCAAGGTCATTCATTATGTACGTGGATGCTAACAATTTGTATGGTATTGAGATGTGCGAGTTATTGCCTTTGAAAAACTTTCGTCTACATGATTTGTCACAGTGTGATATAACAAAATTAACAAACAAAATTATGAATTGTGATCGGAATCACAAAAAGCGTTGGATCTTTGAAGTCGACCTAGAGTACCCACACCACCTACATGATTACTACAAAGATTATCCATTAGCAGTTCAGAAAATGAGTTTGACGGGGGGAAAAGAAGACACCAAACTTGTGAAAAATTTGAATAAAAAATTCAGTTACATTTGTCACTATCGCCTGCTGCAGTTTTACATCAGGCATGGGTTAGTACTAAAGAAAGTACACAGAGGTATTAAATTTAATCAAAGTGCTTTCATGAAAGATTACATAATGAAAAACACAACCTTGCATGCAAGAGATGGCAACATTGCATTTGACAAAGACTTCTTTAAGCTTATGAACAATGCACCTTTGGCAAGACAATGGAAAATCCTCATCACCTCAAAGATGTGAGACTGGTCACAACTGAATCAGGCGCAATGAAACTTACAGGTAAGCCACAATACACAGGGCATAAGGAGTTTCATAGTTTCATCCATCTTTGTATGCAGTGACACTCAAAAAAAAAAGATTGTTAAACTCAACAAGCCAGTATTCATTGGTATGGCAATACTTGAGTTATCAAAATTATTAATGCTTGAATTTTATCATGATTTCTTCAAACCAAAGTATCCTGACTGTCATCTGTTATACACTGACACTGACTCTATGAGAGTTGCATATGTGTGACACATCTGATTATCCTAAGGATCACCCGCTATATAACACACAAAACAAGAAAGTGCCTGGAAAGTTTAAAGATGAACTAAATGGAGTGCCTATAGTTGAGTACGTTGGACTGAGATAAAAAATGTATTATATTTTACACCAGAAAGGTGGTCAGTCAAAAGCCAAAGGTATTTTTTTAAAAACAGCGATAAAAAATAAAGATATTAGTCATGAGCATTAAAGGCAAGTTTTAGATGGAGAACTAATGCCGGATTATCCAAACAAGTCACTGAGATCAAACAAACATAATCTTGAAATGATCCAAACACATAAAAAGTCGCTTGCAGTTGGGGACACAAAACGTGTGTTTCACACTAAGGAAAAGGCTTATGCATCTGGCCATTATGCTCTTAAGTTATCTGAAGAAACAGCTGATTAATTAGTTGATGATCTAATCAATGAGTTAGTTGATGAAATGGTTAAAAATGAGAAACAGTGTCTGGGGAAATAATCTGTAATTCTTCTCTGACAAACGCCCTCTGTGGTGCAGGCTCATATAGATAATAAATTGATGCATTAGCGCCAGGGATTATTTTTTTTTTAAATATTGTGAACAGACGTGGACAAATCGGATCAGTTGCCCTGCGTCTGACGTCATTTTCAGCCTCACCAGGTTGATATAGATATCTAACCTGTTTTGTAAACAAGCTTGTGTCAGGCCATGTTGTTTCTAGCACAGTCCCTGGCCCCGACGGTATTGTTTTTAATTTAATAGCATCGGTGGGGTTTTGGTGTCCCTCGTTATTCATTGCTTTTATCACAGATGATAGTCTCTTAACCCACTCAGTATTACGTGCGTCATGCATGAGTTCCTTAGAATACTGGTAACTGAACACTCTCTCTGATAATTGCTTGTAAGTTTTCAACAATTTTCAACAATTGCCTTTGATCTGTGCACACCCGGTATACCCCGCTGCACTAGCACACCATGCTTTGCAAATAATTGATTATCTCTTAAACGTTCATGCAAATTTATGCATTTTTGACAACGCAACAGGTAAATGGTTAAAAATACACAGAACTAGTGCATGTGTTAACATATTATATCAGTTGAAAGCAAATTGAATTCTCTTTCAAACAGGCACACTGACAACTAGAAATAATTACACTGTAAATCATGAAGAAGGGTTCAATGTCTAAATTTTATTTTTATTTTACCGTAAAATATTAAACATTCAATAGTCTCAATGAAGAATTTTTTTTTATTACTATACAACAGTCACTAAAAGAAGTTAATTCTGAAAGCCACTTCAATTCCTGACAAAACAAGCCCAAGTATGTCAAAATTGCTTTAAAAATGTATGTTCTATCCTCATGAAGACAAAGTGACTGAAATACGTAAACGTAGTACAAAATGAAAACAATGAAAGTAGCTCACAAGAATGAACTGCTATGAACAACATGAACAGACTGTTCACTATTTACATTTCTTTCTGTTTGTAACCATGGTATTCAGCTGTGTTCAAAAAGCCACATGTTTCTACATTTATACACATGATGGACAAGACAAGATGGCGGCCATGCAACACCTCCTGGCCACCCACTCCGGCAGAAATGGTCGCCACCGACAGAATTCTAGCCATTGGTACCTTCGTTTGATATACGATGTCAGGCCCTGCAATGCTGCATCACGACCGGTATTTCTTTTTGATGACTTTTGTAAATTTGATGTGCTGTGACTGTTAATTGGATTTCACATTTTCCTCCGCTGTGCCGCGGCTATGCTGGGAGTTATACACGCTGATTCTTGTTGTACCAAGCGGATTTCAGAAGAACAGCGCGCGCTATGCTGTGGCAATACACCCAACGTGCTTTCCTCCCCTTTCATCATTTCATCTCAGGAGTGGCTCTTCCGGCACGCCACGCTCAACATCACGGCCTGCGCTAGCCTAGTGCACTCAACAAGCCAGTACCAGCAAGCGTCAGGCCCCACATTCCAGCCGAATGATGTAATGACAGACACCTCCTAGACGCAGTGACTGTGTTTCTTACTGAACAGCCGCGTTTTTAGAAACCATCGGACTGCTTTCACGTTAATAATGTAGTTCTACTACGTTTGTTTTTAAAATGAATATGAAGTTATATACTAGTTAAGTTCAGTATAATTAAGGTGGTGACTGTTTATGCCGGAGCGACTGTCTAAACACCGGCGCTGTACTGTGGCGGCGACGGGCCCCCAGGTGCTGTTTGCCCGTTGTTCAGTTTTATGTTGCCTAGATCGGATTGATTGTACATTGCTTAACGTCCCGACAGCAACAAGGCTTTCTCAGGACGTGCCTGCACTGCTTGTGAAAAAAAACTAAACAGAAAATTGAATGTATGTCGCCAGCCTGTCAAATACGTTAAATAAACCTACAACATGGGGCCTAAAAAAAGCTAAGACCATTTAGCAACACACATCCAATATCAAGAGCTACAGGCAGTGCAGACAGTAGGGAGAGTTTTAAAAAGGCAAATACAGGTGAATGGACAAAGGGTAGACAGAAACACATGCCCCAGAATAGAGAGAAAAACCCACCCTGTGGGGCTGACCAGGGTGACCCTGGGAACTAAAAAATGCCTAACCCCACCCAAGTCCCCCAGGGCAGACCCGGGTGGGGTCCTAGATCGGAGATCATCTCCGTATCGACGCGGGTATTTTGTTTCTGTTGTTAACTTGTTTTATGTACTAGTTTTAGCCAAGTAGGAACTTAATAAAAACATTATAATAGTGTGTTCAGGGGACATAGGGCTGTCTTAGCATTCTGTCACAGGTTTTTGTCAGGGAGGTTCGGGTCGGGATGAGGCCACTGGCGCTGGCCTTTAGATGCCTTGGCGACGGGCTTCACCCGTCTGAGTCATTGTCCATTGTGTAGCTCTGTTATTGTAATTTGTGGAATGAGCGAGTGAGTGAATGTAAGCAGCACCTGTGGTGGCAAAAATGTGAATTTCCCCATGAGGGATTAATAAAGTATTATTGTATTATTGTATTGTATTGTATTGTATGATTTGTTTATAATCAATGCTTAGCTTGCAGTGAAAATATTTGCAGGTGAAAATTCCCAAGTACAAATACACTTTACACAGCATCTACAGGTGAGCTTGCCTCTTCCTACTGGCCATAGACTGGGTCATGAAGATGACCACAGAGCACAGACGAAGTGGAATACAGTGGACACTGTGGACACAGCTTGACGACCTCGATTTTGCAGACGACTTGGCATTACTGTCCCACACTCATCAACAAATGCAGGACAAGACCACGAGGCTTGCTGACATCTCGTCCCAAGTGGGCCTCACCATTCACAAACAGAAAACAAAGACAATGAGGCTGAACGCAACCAGGGAAGAACCAGTCTTGCTTGCTGGCACCCCGTTGGAGGAGGTGGAGTCCTTCACCTATCTCGGGAGCATCATAGACAAAAAAGGCGGCACTGATGCAGATGTCAGAGCACGAATCCGTAAAGCCAGAGCAGCCTTTCTCCAGTTGAAAAAAGTGTGGAGTTCCAGAGAGCTGTCACAACACACCAAAGTCCGGATTTTCAACTCCAATGTAAAAGCAGTTCTCCTATATGGAGCAGAGACATGGAGATTGACAAAAACCACAGTCAACAGAGTACAGACCTTCATGAACAGTTGCCTTAGAAGAATTTTGAAAATCCACTGGCCAGAGAAGATCAGCAACGTCAGACTCTGGGAGAGAACAGAGCAGATAACAGCAGAGGATGAAATTGGGCGAAGAAGATGGGGATGGATCGGTCACAGTCTGAGAAAGCCAGCTTCCAGTATCACTAGGCAGGCATTGTCATGGAACCCCCAGGGAAAGAGGAAAAGAGGTAGGCCGAGAAACTCCTGGCGTCGAGACCTCCAAGCAGACATCAAGAGACTGGGAACCACCTGGAGTAGAATCGAAGGAGAAGCACAGGACAGGAGTTGCTGGAGGTCTCTCGTCGACGGCCTATACCCGGGTAGAGGTGACAGGCATAAGTAAGTAAGTAAGTACAGCTGAGCTTGAAAAAGGCAGTTTCTCTTGCTTGTAAAACACAAAGCTTTGTCACACACAGAACATTTCACATGTGTTTTTCTTTCAACTTTTTCACTGGCATAACATAATCTACAATTTTTTGCTTTTTCCATCATCACCGGGTGCATTGCGTGGTTAGGCGGTGGCACTGGAGTAGGGGCCCGGCTGCTAGTCTTCTTGAAAAGAGGCACATCACTATTTTCATCTATTCCAGCAAGTTCTCTAATTAATTCCTCAGTGAATTTCAGCTGATTGAACTTTTTTTGCCTTTGTAACTCTGGAATATCAGGATTTTTCCATCAAAAATCATTAAAAAGTATGTAGGAATTTACTCGCACAATGTCAAGAAAATGAAAAAACAAGGTTTTCCAGTACCTGTGAGTTTTTCTTAGAGTTTAATATTTACCAATTAACTGATCACTTTTATCCACCCCACCCATATATTTATTATAACTATCTACAAGTTTGGGCTGACGCACATTTATTGCCCTAAAGGCACCATTTACTTTATTACGCCGCTGTACATACTTATAACTACTGCCATTCTCATGCATGGTGCTCACAAATGTGACAGGCTTATTATCAAGCCATTGTAAATATTATAAATTTCCCTCCCTCAACCATCTCACAGAGCCTCTAGTATTCTTGGAAAATGATTTTGTATCCTTGAATAATGGTGGTATGCCTTTACGACTGGCAATGGCAGTGCCGCACGCAAAAACACCATTAGCTAATAAATCTTTCATTAGCGCTACACCTGTATAAAAGTTATCAAAAAATACATGATAACCTTGCTTAAAAATACTTTTACACAGCTTCATAACAACATCATAAGCCAGACCAAAGTGTGACTTTTCAGTGCTTTTTCCAGTGTATACATCAAAATCATAAGTATAACCATTAGAAGAATCTGCTAAAATCCACAACTTCATTCCCCTCCTCGTGGGCTTATCCTTCACAAACTGCCTGAATGTGAATCTACCACGGTTTCTTACCATTCTCTCATCCACAGACAGATTCATATTCGGTTGATAAAGTTTCTTGCACTTGGTCTTGATGTAGTCATGAAGAAGGCGTACCTTACACAGTTTATCGCTCACATTGTTCTCGGTAGCAGCGTTGCACACTTTCACAAAGGCCTGAAGGGCCTTGAAACGAGCATAACTCATGAATTTCCTTGCCCATAGTCCATGGTACAGAGCAGTGGTCGACCAGTATGCAGCTTCATTTGGAGCTTTCACAATCGCCATGTACATGAGCAACGCAAAGTATACATACAGTTCATCTGTGGTGACGTCTTTCCAGCCTTGATAGTTATCAGGCCCATGCATCCTTGCGTAGTCGTTGGTCCACTCACAGATGCGGGTAACGATGTCCAGGGTGAAGAAGAGCTTGAAGAAGCAGGCAGGTGTCACGTATCTCCTCACATCGTCCCTTGCGCGGCAGTCAGGTAGCTGTATGCCAGGCGTCTTGTTAGGTCTGAACTTGGGCATGGGGTCAGTAGGGCCAGGATCCAGATTCCCATAGCTCCAGGCACTGCAAACACAAAAGTATGGAATGCAATAAATACAAAGCATGTATTGTTGTGTTGATATTATGCATATTATGCATGTAACCATGATCAGAAGCGATGACAACCTCCCTCTCACACTGCCGACACCAGTGGCAGCCATAATGTAAACAAAGCAGACAGCCGGCTAGTTACCTCAGTATACGCAGTCAATACAGTAAAATATTAATGAAAACTTGAGCAAAAAGAGATGAACCCACATAAAAGGTGTACAGATATGCTATTCCTGCCATAATTTAGACGTCATTGTTACTATTGGTGTTTTTTTTAGCACAACTTTTGCTTCGTAAACACAAGAATGACATATCTAAAAATAGACACAAGGCAATCCATACCTGTCATGTGGAACATGGCGATTTCCAAAGCCATTTCTCCTGAAGGTTTCGTCTGCACCATCAGAATTATCCAAGGATACATCAGTGGAGTAATCCTCTCCGTTTTCATTCTCCTCTGAACTCATGATAGCGAGAAATTGACGAAAGAAATGCGCACAAGAAGATCACAACTCAAACAAGATGGCGAAGAATTTGCAGAGAGCGAGCACGTGATAGGATGCGAATTTATTTTATTTTATTTTAATATAATCTTATTTTTACAGCATGGAGTCATTCAAACATTAATCTGAACCCTATACAACTAATAAAATTAGTGAAATTTAAAAAAAAAAAGACGATTCTAAAGTTTTCATAGCAGTGGAAAATTCCACTGTGGAAGTGTGGATGGAATTCCATCGATGTCAAGGGAGACGAACGTTTAAGAGTTAAAGGCACCTTTAAATTCAGATCCGTCATCGACTTGCACATGCCTAGGATATTTTAAAGGACCTCGACTATATATCTTTGTTAACGCAGTGGCTACTATGTAGCATTCTTGTCAGTTATGGGTTCGGCGTCCTTGTACCTTGAAGCAATGTCCACAACAGTCCGTGCATATTTGTATCGTTTTTTTCTTATCGTGTGGTAAAAACAAAAGATCCATTTGATGGGTGTCATTAGGGGTAGTATTTTCAAAATGAGGTCTTGTTATTTTTCGGGGGGGCAGGTATTGCTTGTTTTTTGAGCCACTGTTTTATTTGTTTGAGTGTAACATCCCTGCCCACAGCGGCATGTAATTTCTCTATTGCAGTAGTCCCTTTCCAGTAGCCAATAGGGGAGTAATATATTTTCGATAGCTTAGCCCCGACGTCTGTCATTTCTTCTAGCAATAAAAATTCCTGTAAAATAAACAAATGTCATTCCTACTAGAACAAATATTATTTCTCCATTTTTTTGGGTGTGTTCTGGGTTTGGCTGGTAGTAGACGCTAAGTTTTGGTTGCGGGATGGTCATGTCTTCGCCAGTAACAAGAAAATATTCTTTGATCGCGTCATCAACATTTGAAAATGTATGCTGCGAGTGGCCTTCTAGCCTGAGTTTTTCATTAATGAAATCAAGTTTTTCTATTCTTTGCTTTTCGTAACCTTGTTGCGCTTGTGCCAGTTTTACAGATGCTTCATTGTGTCGCTTCCTTTCTTCTGCTGATTCTTCTCTACCCATTTTAAAAATAAAAAAAAAACAGTTTGATCCACTAAAAGCAAGTGCATGAACAACGGCCCCGCCAATCATAACAGCTATAGTTGCCATATTTTTTTAATTTACATAGAAACATTTTCTGGAATAATGCCTTGCTTGACGAGAAAGTCTTTTGTTGCAATCGATGCTGTTACAACTGCAACTAATTTAGCCGTATCTTCGAAGTCTAATCTACTCAAGTCTGCCGATTTCATTTTGAGAAGACTCCGTCCCAGCATAGAATAAGCTACTGCTAGTCCAGTTATTATGGCAGAGTGATAGACAAGGTTCATTATGTCTTTGTGTCGCTCATTTTCGTATACCACAAATTAAAATAATAAATTTATTCACTGCATGAAAAATGGGTCAAAAGGTTTTGACGTTGCTGGTAATGTGGAGACTTCTTCTTTTGTTTTTGGAGTGTTTGATTTTTTGGACACTGTTCGAGCTTGCGATTTGTATTTTTTGTATAATTGGTAACCTACATAACCAAATCCAACAACAAATCCGGCAACTATATATTTTGTTATTTCAGGTTTAGATTCGGTTGTTTGTCTCTCACTTTGATGAGGGGGTGAGGGTGTTGGTCCTGACGGTAGTGACACCGGCGCTGTTGATGGTGGGTCAGTTACACGAGTCTTTTATGTTAGCGTCTGAAGTTGCAATTTTTTTTTTTGTCTGTTCCATTCAGCTAATTTTTTCCCCGCCTCTATCCGACCTGGGCTTTTAACCTTAGTCACTGTTTGAACCTGCGTCAAGACAGGACTCGGTTGTGGAGTCGTCTGGGTCTCGTCCATTTTCTTCTGCTTTAAAATTTATTTTAGAAAAATCAATATGACTCCCAGTAACAAGCAAGGTTACCACAGGTGCAAGGTAATTCCCAAACTTGTAAAACATGACATGTTAATTTGCTGCTTGAACTTCAAACTATGGGGTTGCTTTCTAAATCGTGTGATAATTGATTGATTGATTGTACATTGCTTAACGTCCCGACAGCAACAAGGCTTTCTCAGGACGTGCCTGCACTGCTTGTGAAAAAAACCCTAAACAGAACATTGAATGTATGTCGCCAGCCGGTCAAATACATTAAATAAACCTAACACATGGGGCCTAAATAAAGCTAAGACCATTTAGCAACACACATCCAATATCAAGAGCTACAGGCAGTGCAGACAGCAGGGAGAGTTTTAAAAAGGCAAATACAGGTGAATGGACAAAGGGTAGACAGAAACACATGCCCCAGAATAGAGAGAAAAACCCACCCTGTGGGGCTGACCAGGGTGACCCTGGGAACTAAAAAATACCTAACCCCACCCAAGTCCCCCAGGGCAGACCCGGGTGGGGGCTAAATCGTGTGATAAGGTGTCAGTATCAACAGGTAGTTGATTGTACATTGCTTAACGTCCCGACAGCAACAAGGCTTTCTCAGGACGTGCCTGCACTGCTTGTGAAAAAAAAACTAAACAGAACATTGAATGTATGTCGCCAGCCGGTCAAATACATTAAATAAACCTAACACATGGGGCCTAAATAAAGCTAAGACCATTTAGCAACACACATCCAATATCAAGAGCTACAGGCAGTGCAGACAGTAGGGAGAGTTTTAAAAAGGCAAATACAGGTGAATGGACAAAGGGTAGACAGAAACACATGCCCCAGAATAACGAGAAAAACCCACCCTGTGGGGCTGACCAGGGTGACCCTGGGAACTAAAAAATACCTAACCCCACCCAAGTCCCCCAGGGCAGACCCGGGTGGGGTAATCAACAGGTAGGAAGTGGCTTTTGTATATAGGCAGACAAGATCGACTCATATCACGGGTCATTAGTGAACTAATGTGATTTTCATATTTAGAATGTAGTTTGATTAGATCATCAGCGGTGAGAGATTCTATATCTTCTGTCATGTACTGTTTACCGAGAAAAGCTTTTGATTTTCCAGAAACAACTACAGAGAGAAGGCGCTGTTATTTAGAGTCTAAGTCATTGTTCTCTACAGCACAGATATCACTTAGAAGAAGTAATTCGTCTTGATTCATTTTAAAATGTAATGTAATAATTTTGATGTTATAATTAATATAACTGTGACTGTTGATAGATTAACTAGCCTTTGTTTAAAGAAGTCAATGACAGCATTAATTATTTAGGTGAGGTGGGGAATCTGCCTTAATAATCGCGGGTTGACAGCTTACAAAAAAAAGTAGCTTGAACTATTTCCGGAATGAAACTAATATGGCTAGACAATCAAAGCGTTGGCGGTAATTGCTGGAGTTCGTTAGTCTAATTACTGAGTTAATTAAATAAATTAAAGAGATAGATAATAGGGGTTCAAGCAGCCCCCTATTATCTATCTCTGAAGGTCAGTCTTTTGTCAAGGATGACCCCCCGAAACATTGCCTCCTCGGCCACCTTAATTGGCACCCCAGCAATGCTCAGGCTAGGTTCTAGAAAAAATTTCGTCTGGTTAGTAAAATGCACACAGACTGTCTTGGATTGATTGATTGTACATTGCTTAACGTCCCGACAGCAACAAGGCTTTCTCAGGACATGCCTGCACTGCTTGTGAAAAAAAAAACTAAACAGAAAATTGAATGTATGTCGCCAGCCGGTCAAATACGTTAAATAAACCTACAACATGGGGCCTAAATAAAGCTAAGACCATTTAGCAACACACATCCAATATCAAGAGCTACAGGCAGTGCAGACAGTAGGGAGAGTTTTAAAAAGGCAAATACAGGTGAATGGACAAAGGGTAGACAGAAACACATGCCCCAGAATAGAGAGAAAAACCCACCCTGTGGGGCTGACCAGGGTGACCCTGGGAACTAAAAAATACCTAACCCCACCCAAGTCCCCCAAGGCAGACCCGGGTGGGGTCAGACTGTCTTGGAGGGCGACAACTTGAATCCGTTGAGACACCCACCCCTGGATGCGATCAACGCACAGTTGCAAGCACCTCTGAAGGGACGCAAGTCCTCGACCTCGTGCGCACAAAGCAAAGTCGTCAACAAACAAAGATTGATTGATTGATTGTACATTGCTTAACGTCCCGACAGCAACAAGGCTTTCTCAGGACGTGCCTGCACTGCTTGTGAAAAAAAAACTAAACAGAACATTGAATGTATGTCGCCAGCCGGTCAAATACATTAAATAAACCTAACACATGGGGCCTAAATAAAGCTAAGACCATTTAGCAACACACATCCAATATCAAGAGCTACAGGCAGTGCAGACAGTAGGGAGAGTTTTAAAAAGGCAAATACAGGAGAATGGACCTCGGGTAGACAGAAACACATGCCCCAGAATAGAGAGAAAAACTCACCCTGTGGGGCTGACCAGTGTGACCCTGGGAACTAAAAAGTACCTAACCCCACCCAAGTCCCCCAGGGCAGACCCGGGTGGGGGGGGTCAACAAACAAAGAGCATTCAAAATCATCCCTGACGGCCTTTACAATGTTATTGATTTTTATAATGCTGCCCTGCGGGACACCCATCTCCTGTTCAAAGGAGTCAGAGAGGGAGGAGCCCACACGAATATGGAACTAACGGTTAGACAAAAAAATTTGAATAAAAATGGGCAAGTGTCCTTTAAAACCCATGTCCAACAAGTCAGACATTATACCATACTTCCAAGTAGTGTCATATGCCTTCTCAAGATCGAAGAAAATGGCATAGACATGCTGCTTGTTGACAAAAGCATCTCGAATGACCGACTCAAAGCGGACTAGATGGTCAGTTGTACTACGGAAGAGCCGGTAACCAAAATGGAGGTCTGTGATGAGAGCCTACGACTCAAGATGCCACACCAGGCGGGCGTTGACCAAGTGTTCCATAGTTTTACATAAACATAATGTCAAAGCGATAGGCCGGTATTTGCCCGGGTTGCAAGGATCCTTACCCAGCTTGGGGATCAGCACAACCACAGCCTGGCGCCAAGATGGTGAAAAATGATTGATTGATTGATTGTACATTGCTTAACGTCCCGACAGCAACAATGATTGTACATTGCTTAACGTCCCGACAGCAACAAGGCTTTCTCAGGACGTGCCTGCACTGCTTGTGAAAAAAAATAAAATAAACAGAATATTGAATGCATGTCGCCAGCAGGTCAAATACGTTAAATAAACCTAACACATGGGGCCTAAATAAAGCTAAGACCATTTAGCAACACACATCCAATATCAAGAGCTACAGGCAGTGCAGACAGTAGGGAGAGTTTTAAAAAGGCAAATACAGGTGAATGGACAAAGGGTAGACAGAAACACAAGCCCCAGAATAGAGAGAAAAACCCACCCTGTGGGGCTGACCAGGGTGACCCTGGGAACTAAAAAATACCTAACCCCACCCAAGTCCCCCAGGGCAGACCCGGGTGGGGTCCGACAGCAACAAGACTTTCTCAGGACGTGCCTGCACTGCTTGTGAAAAAAAAAAACACTAAACAGAACATTGAATGTATGTCGCCAGCCGGGCGGAAAATGACCAGTTATCCAGATATAGTTGAAGGCCTTGAGAAGTACAAGGGGTTACTTCTCAGGCATATGCGTTAGGAGCCAACAGTGGATGGTATCTAGTCCAGCAGCAGTCATTACATTTCTGTAGGGCTTGCTGCAATTCTGATAGCGTAAAAGGGGTATTATATTCTCAGTTAACCAATTTAAAATCACGAATACGAGACTCTCGCTTCTCCTTCTCTGGAAGAAGGGTGAATAATGCTCTGTTGAAGAATTATGGGCAATGGTGGAGGCAAGCAAATTGGCCACAGCTTTTTTTATCTGTGACCAAGCCACCCCAGCCACTAATTCTTCGAATAGCCTTCAACACTTTCTGGGACAGAGTCCTAGAAGATAAAGAAAGGTCTCCAGGAAGCATGGATTTAAAAATGTAACGGGCTTTCGCCCTCTGTCTTTTAAAGGTTAAAATATTCGCTTGCAACAGATTACGAAAAGCATGTTGCTGAGCAGATTTGCACGTTTTTTGGGCCTTGCGGCACTCTTCGTTGAACCATGGTACTCTCGGCTTCCGATGGACTGAAGTGGAAGTTTTAGGGATGGTTTCACTTGCTACATCCAACAAAATAGAAGTAAAACAAGAAACAAGTTCATCAGCTGACATGACCACCTCATCTGTAATACGAGACTGACAGAGGGAGACGAACAGAGGCCAGTTAGCTTTCTTGAGATTTCAGTGCCCCACTGGTGGATCCTCCTCACAGTTGACTGATGACAGGATTACTGGGAAGTGGTCACTACCACACAGGTCGTCGTGAACCTTCCAATCAAAGTCCACCATGAGAGAAGGATCACACACAGTGAGGACTAGAACAGAACTAGATCCTGAACCTGGGTTAGAGTAGGTAGGTGAGCCATCGTTAAAGACACATAAGTTAAGATGAGAAAAAACATCTTCTAACATCTGACCTCTGCCATCATAGTGGTCACTACGGCTCTGTCCCCGACATCTTCAAGTTCGCCATCGTCCGTCCTCTCCTAAAAAAACACAACCTCGACACAAATGAACTCAAGAACTATCGCCCAGTCTCCAATCTCTCTTTCCTGTCCATGCTTCTTGAGAAGGTTGTTCTCAACCAGCTCAACCTCCACCTCACCGACAACAACCTCCTCAGTCCATTCCAGTCTGCCTATCGCAAACATCACAGCACTGAAACAGCCCTTCTACACATCTTAAACGATTTGCTTCTCTCCACCGACTCGGGCAACATCTCCCTTCTTACACTACTCGATCTCTCTGCCGCCTTTGACACTATAGACCACTCTATCCTCCTCCACCGACTCCACCACTCCTTCGGCATCACTGACTCTGCTCACTCCTGGTTTCTCTCCTACCTCTCCGACAGACAGCAGTCCGTCGCCATCAACGGCGTCTCTTCCAACCCAGTCACGCTCTCCTGCTGAGTTCCACAGTGGTCCGTCCTGGGCCCGGTCCTTTTCACACTCTACACCTCTCTTCTGTTCAACATCATCCAGTCTCACCGCATACACCACCACCTCTACGCTGACGACTCACAACTGCTAGACAAAGACAAACTCGACAACACTCAAGTCACTACTGACTCGCACGGCTGACGGCTACGAAGACGTGAAAAACTGGATGACAGTAAACAAGCTTAAACTGAACGACGAAAAAACGGAAGCCATGCTGGTAGGCACTCGCCAGAAACTCTCCCAGCTCCCTCCCTCTCTCCACCTTCAACTCGATAGCATCCCCATCTCCCTCTCCGACTCGGCCAAGAACCTTGGCGTTATCCTCGATTCCTCTCTGTCCATGACCAGCTTCGTCTCCGCCACGGCCCAGGCATGCTATTTCCACCTCCGACGCATCAGTCAGATCAGAAAATACCTCACGACCGAAGCTGCCACCAAACTTGCAGTCTCTCTCATCTTATCTCGCATCGACTACTGCAACTCTCTCCTTTCCGGCCTCCCTCACTCCACCACTTTCACTCTCCAACGCGTCCAGAACAACACTGCCCACCTTGTCCTCAGAAAGAAAAAATCCGACCACATCACTCCCCTGCTCAAACTCCTTCACTGGCTCCACATCCCCCCCAACGCATCCAATACAAAATTCTGTCTCTATGCTACAAATCCCTGAACAACTGCGCTCCTGCCTATCTCTCCAACTTACTCCACCCCTACACACCTTCCTGCTCCCTCCGCTCTGCCTCCGACCCTCTCCGCCTTCACATCCCTCGCACCAAACTCAACACCTTCGGCCCCCGCTCCTTCTCCGTCTACGGTCCATCCACCTGGAACACTCTCCCACTCTCTCTCCGTCAGAAACACTCTCTCTCCTCCTTCCAGTCCGCCCTCAAAACTCACCTCTTTCAACAGTTCTAGCACTATACCACCACACTCCCCACCCTAAGCTGACCGTCGTAATGTATTTCACTATTTGTGGTACGTGAGTCACTGTCTAAAGCATGCGCATGCGTGCGCGAGTTGTGAGTGCGTGCTTAGAGTTATAATTATTATAAGATAAGCGCATTATAAATACCGTAATTATTATTTTCTATTACTACCCCACAGGTGAGCGTGACCATTAAAACCTCCCATGAGAATAAAGGGAGGGGGCAGCTGATCTACTATGTTAAAAAAATCATTACTACAGACCCGCAGGGATGGTGGCAGGTAAACACTGCATATATATGGTTATGGTCTTCTTTAACTTTAAGGTAACCCGAGCTGCGACAACCTGAAGACAGGTGTCAATGCTAATGGGGCTACATAAAATTTGGCTACTAATGAGAAGAGCCACTACACCTGAGCGCCTCTCTGAATCAGAGCCTTTATGGACAACGTTAAAATCATTAAAAGACACAGGGTCAGAAGTCTTCAGGTAAGTCTCCTGAAGAGATATTACTGAGGGGTTATAGGACTTGACTAAAAGACGTAATTCATCAAAGTTAGCGTGAAAACCACGACAATTCCACTAAAGCAGAGAGTACATGATTATGTCTTATGTGGGGGAGAAGAGTTTCTTCCCCCCCCCCCCCCCCCCCCCCCCCCCCCCCCCCCGTTGCTTTGGAAGAAGTCAAACAGAGGGGGGCCGGCTCCCAGGCCTCCTCTGGTTCTTCAAAGATGAGGAGAGTGGAGCTGCCGCAGCACCAGCTATGACAACTTTCACTCCCTCCATCTGCTCCTCTAATGCAGCAAAAATGTTTTGAAGGGGGACATGTGTCCCCCTTATGGGCCTGTGCGCACAGCAGTCCCAAAGCTTTCTTAGACTTCTGGTTCTGGGCAGCGTTCCTGCCACTAGAGTTAGCAGCCTTAGAAGGCTGACCAGAGCCAGAAGCTTTTGTAGCAGACAGATTGACAGGCTTGGGTAGGGGCTGAGGCTTAGGGGCAGCAGAAGGGAAGCAAGGCCAGACGGCCGACGCCTGAGGCGTCGCTTCCTCACAGTCGAGTCGCTGTCAAGTATTATGTCGGTGGCTATGTGCCGCTTTTGTGCCTTATTCTTTTTTTGTTGTGGTTTCCATATTACAGTAGTAGAGATATTCATTCCCCAGGGGTCATCTCCGGCCACCGAGCCCAACAAGGGAAAGTGCATCTGTCGGCGGGTCTCCAGCCGACGCACAATGGGGACTGCTGAAAGATATACTCAGGGGGTTTAAGCCAGATTGAACACCGCCTTCTATCACATTGTTGAATGCAGGGGAATACTGGCGTAAAGCACCTAATCAGCAGAAGAGGCTATAGCATGTATATCAACCTGCATGTCCACAGTGGGATAAGGCTAAACGTGACAAGAGCCGACTGACTAGGCCGGTACTCCTAGCCTCCCATTTAGGTAGAAGTCAAGGCCAAAGTGGAGTGTTTCAGCCACCAGGATCCTCTTCTCCCCCGACACGGGTCTCCAAGCACGGCAAACACTTGGGAACCAAAGGACCAAAAACTAATGAGTATTTTTAAGGACCAATCCAAAATGGTAAGACCTGGGTTAGCACAGCTCCTTAAAAACCGGACCAGTGAAAAAGACTCAACAACATATCTGCTGATGTCAAGTCCTAATCCTGGACAAAGATGGCACCCCTTCGCTAGCCCACTCAGTCAGTGACTGAGGAAATTACCCACCCACGCCACATGTAGGCTGGTGCTGTAGTGGGCTGGGGTGGAGGTGGGAAGGAGGACAAGGGCAAGTAGATATGATCAGCCCTCCATTTTAAAAAAGGGCCAAAATTGGTGCTGTGTCCCGATATAAAAGAAGAAAAGTTTATCAAATAAAAATAGTAACCTCTAAAATCTCAAAGTATGTCTGAGAAAACCCCAACCAAAAAACAAAAACAAAAAAAAAGTGTAGAGAGAACGATTACAACAGGATAGTACAATGTTAAACAAAATCCCCAAAAGAAAAGCACCAAGAAAGAAGAAAGATTAATTTTAACACAACTTATTTGTAATTGTTCTTTTTAAGCATGTTTCTTTCTGTTATGATTTTATGCTCACCTGATAGTCACTGTTTTGGTCTGGATTTCTCTTGTACAACACAGTTTGGAAAACTGGAGGGGGGGGGGGGGGATGATGAATGAAACTCTTTATACCCTGTGTACTGTACTTTATACCCTGTTTACCTTAAGTTTAAGTGCCCCTGATTCAGTTGTGACTAATCTAACATCTTTGCGGTGATGAGGATTTTCCATCATCTTACCAAAACAGGCATTGTTCATAAGCTTAAAGTAGTCTTTGTCAAATGCAGTGTTACCATCTCTTGCACACAGGGTTGTGTTTTCATTATGTAATATTTCATAAAAGCACACTAGTCAAAACTTATGCCTGTGTGAACTTTCTTTAGTACTAACCCATGTCTGATGTAAAACTGCAGTAAGCGATAGTGAAAAACGTAATTGAATGTCATTTAAATTTGGCACAAGTTTAGTGTCTTCTTTTTTCCCTGTCAAACTCATTTTCTCAACAGCTAATGGATAATCATATGGTAATCATGTAGATGGTGTGGATACTCTAGGTCGACTTCAAAGATCCAACTCTTTGCATAGATTCAGTCATGATTCATAATATAGTTTGTTAACCCTGACTCTGTTATGTCATACTGTGATGAATCATGCAGACAAAAGTTTTTAAAGGGCAATAACTCACACATCGCCCAGCCATACAAATTGTTAGCGTCCTTGAATAGGATGTAATTAGGTGACCTTGAAGGGTCAAAGCCATGGCCCTGGCCAAGGTCACCATGACCATCAAGATATTTGTTGTTGGCTTTGGCATAGTTGTTTGCAGCTATACTAATGCCTCCTCTCAATCCGTGTTCCACCATTTCACCCATCGTGCAATCATACAACAGGTCTATAGATATCTTACTGGATTTAAAAAATGCATCCCATATCATGCCAGGACTAGTTATGTAGCAAGCCGGGTCAAGACTGTAGTGCAATAGACCCTTTTCACGATAACTTTCAAATACGTCTGCTAGCAAACAAACGTCTGCTTTCAAGTATTGGTCATGATAGTCACCAATCATTTCACACCCTAGTTTACCCCATGCATCAAGAGTGTGCTGGTATTCAGAGTCAGAAATACCTTTTCCATTTAGTGTAGACTAAAATTTCTCTTTAGATGGCAGACTATTTCTTCAAACACAACCCAGTGATCAATGTACTCGTAGGGGTAGACACCTTTCTTGATTAAGTCTGGCTCAAAATATTTAATTGTTATTGTAAACTCAGTCAGACCATCTGCCAGACTAGCAAGACCTAAAGACAAATGTTGAATTGAGTCATAAAACACTAATTTGTTGTCTAGCCTAAAAGTCAGATATTTTTCAGTTGTCTGGGCAATACAACTAATTTTTTTGTAAGAATCATCCACAGCACGCATGATAATGTGAGAATCATATCCTTTGAGATTGTGAAAAGAGACAGGTAACTTATATACCTTAGGATCTATTTTTAATTTCAAGTTACATTCACCATGTGCAGCACCTCTGTAACGCCCAGTTATGTGGTCATGGTCGCGAACTTTATCACCCTGGAGGGGTTGTTCACAAATCCAACACATCACCGCTGTATCAAAATTTAGTTTGTCTTCTTCTGTCATCACCAAAGGCATCTGACACTTTTCTAAATACTGTACTACACTACTATGTAGTTGTCTCATTTCTGTTAAAAACAGACATGCTGCATTTTCTCCTCTGTAGATAACAGGTTCTGTATGCTGAATGTCTGACCTAACAAGAATGTATCCGAAAGAACACACCACTTGGTCACTTAGTTTTATAGTCTTTGGTAATGATTCTGGAACAGGACCGTCATACAAGTGATTCAAAATCAGCAGACACTACAAACGGCAGCTTTTGCTGATTCCCATAGTTCTTAAAATATACCTGACTACCAGGATCTGAATACTTAAGTATTGTTTGTATTAATGTCATCAGCTGACCTACAGTGCTGGACATGATTATGTGCTACTTTAATAGAAGAAAACCTTTGTAAACATCTCTTACACACTTCCTGTTTGCCATTGTGTTTTGATACACGCCCATGAATTAGTCATGACATACTCCTGATAATTGTGTAGTGAAAATTATCACCATGGCCAGAGCATATTAACAACATGTCAACATGTTTATCTTCTGGCTGGTAGGTTGGATTAATTGTACATTGCTTAACGTCCCGACAGCAACAAGGCTTTCTCAAGACGTGCCTGCACTGCTTGTGAAAAAAAAAAAAAAAAAAAAAAAAAAAGAACAGAACATTGAATGTATGTCGCCAGCCGGTCAAATACATTAAATAAACCTAACACATGGGGCCTAAATAAAGCTAAGACCATTTAGCAACAAACATCCAATATCAAGAGCTACAGGCAGTGCAGACAGTAGGGGGAGTTTTAAAAGGCAAATACAGGTGAATGGACAAAGGGTAGACAGAAACACATGCCCCAGAATAGAGAGAAAAGCCCACCCTGTGGGGCTGACCATGGTGACCCTGGGAACTAAAAAATACCTAACCCCACCCAAGTCTCCCAGGGCAGACCCGGGTGAGGGGTGGTAGGTTGGAGCAAGTGGTGATACTCTAATGGGTTGTAACTTGTTAACAGACTCAGTATCCCATACATACACATTCACAGATATGCCAGGATTTAATTCTTCAAACAAATCTATATCCTCTACCTTAACAGGAAAATCTATACCACTAAAGTTGAGTTCGTTTACAAATTTGGTGTAGTTAGATATGCGATCAGGTCTTGTTTTTACCAAGTGTAGTTTAGCAAGCTAGAAGAGGTCAATAGCTTCAAGTACTTGGGAGCCACCCTGTCCAAAGACGGTAGTTGCGTAGCAGAGATCCGTATCAGGATAGGTACAGCAACATCCGCAATGGCCAGGCTGGACAGGATATGGCGAAGTAACTCCATCAGCTTCACCATCAAGTACAGGCTTTACAAGTCCCTCGTAGTGTCTATTCTACTCTACGGCTGTGAGACTTGGACACTGCTTGCAGACTCAGAAAAGAAAATCCAGGCCTTTGAGAACAAGTGCCTGAGGAAGTTGCTCCGCATCTCGTACCGCGAGCACAAAACCAACGAATATGTACGGAGCATCGTCACTTCCCTGGTGGGCCCACATGAACCCCTTCTGGCAACCGTGAAACGGCGCAAGCTTGCTTGGTTTGGCCACGTGACCCGACACAACACCTTGTCCAAGACTATCCTCCAAGGCACTCTCGAAGGAAGTCGTCGGCGAGGTCATCAGAGAAAGAGTTGGGTCGCAAACATAAAAGAATGGACCGAACTCGAGATGCCAGACTTGCTTGCAACCACCCAAAATAGAACTCAGTGGAGAGCACTGTCTGTTGCTGCTGCCTTTCAGTCCCCCCAACGCCCAGTTCGGGCAAGGGACTGATGATGATGATGATGATGAGTTTAGCAAGCACACACCACATGAAACAGATATTATCTTTGTTTTGAATATTGACAGCCTTTTTGTTTGCAACCTCAGTTGGCAGTGGCAGCCATGATTTGCCTAATATAGGATGATATCTTGACTGCTTCAGTTGTAGTTCATGTTCATACCCTTCGTGCCAACCAGACCCCTACATTCTTGCTCTGTCAATTGCTTCGAGAAAGTCTGGCAACAGTCTTTCTCTAAACACGTTTTCCGATTCTCTTTTTGAATTGACTGTGTGTTGCCTTTTTCGAGATATATGATACGATCACTTCACCATCTACCCTGTTAAATTCTATTTTGGCAACAACCTGAATCTTTACACTGCCTGAAAGAAGATTATCTTGTATGACAGAAAAAGAGTTTTCTATCAATTCATAGACATTGTAAGTGTTTGATATAGGCAAGTCTGTTGTGTGAAACACGTTTCTTAAGCCTGACGGACCTGACGAGCCTGATGGGCTTTGAGCATTGTCTGTCATTTTTTATTTGTCCGACAAAATAATAATAGAAAAAAATTACACTTTGTGTAAACCACTTTATTGACTGTAACTCCTATAAAACAAACATTTAGTTTTTTTAGTTGTTGGTGCATGTGTTCGCACACTGTCTTAAACCAATCATCAACTTCAAAGGTATTTGTCTCAAAATCACCAGCAATGTACTCTACAAATGGGTTTTCATCAATATATTCCAAAGTCACATTATATGACACACATATCACCGCTGGTAACGCTATTGGTGATATAGCGAGCGCAAATGGGTTTTTGTAATGTGTTCTTATCTCTTCAAAGTGCTGGATATATCTAAAGTAGTCTGTAACATCAACCGCTTGGCCTTGTCCGTCCATCATTTTTATTGGACAAAACAAAAGTATAAATTAATTTACTAACCCATACCCGGTGGGCTTATCTGTCTTTAAGATAAGCTTTAGATGCTTAGTTGATTTCAGTTTGTTTTTAACAATGTCTCGTTTATGTTTGTTTGGTATAACATCGTTTTCTCCAAAAGACAGTCTTCAAAGCTGTCACGATCTTTACAGTAAAACAAACAGATAAACTTTAATTGCTCTCAAAAATCTTTCAGTACAGCATTGTATTTTTGAGTGAGAATCCATACACTGACATTTGCGTGTCTGCCACTGAAGGCCAGTTCTGCTAATGTGTTTCTTTTCTTGACAATGTCTTTTTAATGATTGATTGATTGTACATTGCTTAACGTCCCGACAGCAACAAGGCTTTCTCAGGACGTGCCTGCACTGCTTGTGAAAAAAAAATAAATAAACAGAACATTGAATGTATGTCGCCAGCCGGTCAAATACATTAAATAAACCTAACACATGGGGCCTAAATAAAGCTAAGACCATTTAGCAACACACATCCAATATCAAGAGCTACAGGCAGTGCAGACAGTAGGGATTGATTGTACATTGCTTAACGTCCCGACAGCAACAAGGCTTTCTCAGGACGTGCCTGCACTGCTTGTGAAAAAAAACCAAAAAAACAAAACATTGAATGTATGTCGCCATCCGGTCAAATACGTTAAATAAACCTAACACATGGGGCCTAAATAAAGCTAAGACCATTTAGCAACACACATCCAATATCAAGAGCTACAGGCAGTGCAGACAGTAGGGAGAGTTTTAAAAAGGCAAATACAGGTGAACGGACCAAGGGTAGACAGAAACACATGCCCCAGAATAGAGAGAAAAACTCATCCTGTGGGGCTGACCAGGGTGACCCTGGGAACTAAAAAGTACCTAACCCCACCCAAGTCCCCCAGGGCAGACCCGGGTGGGGGGACAATGTCTTTTTCTGCAGAGCAGTCATCAACAATGAACAAAGTTGGTTGTCCTTCGAATTGCTTGTAAAAATACTGCAGGTAGGCGTTCAGTTTTTTCTCAGGGTCGACCAAGTAAATGTTGTAATCAGTCCAAATAAATAAGTGGTTGTGATAAGCTTTGTTGTGTTTGATAGTAAGACAAAATATCACTATGTTTTCAAAATGGTGGATGTATCTTGTTTGTAAGAGGTCAAGAACAAATTCAGTTTTACCACAGCCTGTGGCACCGCAAAACAAATCACAGTGTGGGTTGAGTGTCATCAAGTTCATTTTAATACAAATTATAATTTTAATACGCGTGTCCACTTAGTCTGCTTTCTGCAATATTGAGTTGAGCATCATAAATTAGACACAAATATATATTTATTGCTCTGGCAGTTTGTCTTTTTTTGTATTTGGATTGTGATCCCGTCACAGCCATTTTCAACAGTACTACCTGACCCGTGTAGGTAGTCGTCGTCTGTACTACGTAAGTCTAGCCAGAGTGCATACTTATTTGTCAGATATTGTCCGATTCTTACGTCATACAGATGTAGATCTTTGCAAGTTATGTTTGCCGGTTTTTCTCTAAGTCTCCCACCTGCAAAATACTTTGTGACCTCATCATAGTGCTGATAAGGTTGCATTCCTGAATCACACACAGAGGACCCAGCTTTGCGCTGACAATGGTGACTACAGGGGCTTCCACGAAGCACTGAAAGCAGTGTATGGCCCCAGGCACCTGGTACAAAGTCCCCTGCAAAGCGCGAATGGCCAGGCACTCCTCACAGATAATACCTCCATCTTGAACCGCTGGTCGCAGTACTTTCAAAGCCTCTTCAGCGCTGAGCGCACTGTTCAAGAAGCAGTCGTCCTACAAATCCCACAACTCCCAGTAAAGGTTGAATTGGACGAACTGCCCACCGCTGAAGAGACCCTCACAGCCATCCACCAGCTCAAGAGTGGCAAAGCAGCAGGCATTGATGGAATACCGCCAGAGATCTGGAAACATGGAGGCACAGCACTGCACAACAAGCTCCATGACCTCTTTCTCTGCTGCTGGGAGGAAGGAACACTACCAAAGGATCTCCGTGAAGCTGTCGTTATCACCCTGTACAAGAACAAAGGCGAGAAGTCTGACTGTTCCAACTATCGGGGAATTACCCTGCTGTCCATTGCTGGGAAAATTCTTGCAAGGCTGCTCCTGAATCGGCTGGTACCTGCCATCACTGAAGACCACCTCCCAGAGGGCCAGTGTGGCTTCAGAGCAAACATGAGCACCACCGATATGGTCTTTGTGCCGAGACAGCTACAGGAGAAGTGCCGCGAGCAGAACAAAGGGCTGTACGTAACGTTTGTCGACCTAACAAAAGCGTTCGACACTGTGAGCAGGCAAGGCATGTGGCAGATCCTGCAGCGACTTGGCTGTCCCCAAAAGTTCCTCAGCATGATTGTCCAGCTACACGAGGACCAGCAAGGCCAGGTCAGACTCAACAATGACCTCTCAGAACCATTCCCTATTCTCAACGGCGTAAAGCAGGGCTGCGTGCTGGCACCGACCCTCTTCACCATCTGTTTTAGCATGATGTTGAAGCAGGCCACAGTGGACCTCGATGATGACGATGCAGTGTACATCAGGTATCGTCTCGATGGCAGCCTGTTCAACCTCAGACGACTGCAGGCCCACACGAAAACCCTAGACCAACTGATTCGTGAGCTGCTTTTTGCTGATGACGCTGCTCTCGTTGCACACACAGAGAGAGCCCTGCAGCGCATCACGTCCTGCTTCGCAGACGCTGCCCAGCTCTTTGGACTCGAGGTCAGTCTGAAAAAGACAGAGGTCCTCCATCAGCCGGCACCCAAGACAGTACATCGCCCTCCTCACATCACTATTGGCGAGTCTGAACTAAAGTCAGTGCACCAGTTTACTTACCTTGGCTGCATTATCACGTTGGACGCCAAGCTGGACAAGGAGCTTGACAGCAGGCTGGCAAAAGTGAACAGCGCATTCGGGCGACTTTTCAAGCGGGTGTGGCACAATCAACAGCTGAAAACGGGCACCAAGATCAGCGTGTACAGAGCTGTGGTCCTCACCACCCTGCTTATGGTTTTGAGTCCTGGGCCCTCTACCGCAGCCAACTACGACTCCTCGAACGCTTCCACCAGCGCTGCCTGCGCACCATCCTGGGCATTCACTGGAGTGACTATGTCACCAACGTCGAGGTCCTTGAACAGGCTGAAACTGTGAGCATCGAGGCTTTGCTGCTGCGGACACAGCTCCGCTGGGTGGGGCATGTCTCCAGGATGGAGGATCATCACCTACCAAAGATCACCCTGTTCGGCGAGCTTGCTACTGGACACCGTGACAGAGGGGCACCAAAGAAGAGATACAAAGACTGTCTCAAGAAGTCACTTAGTGCCTGCCAAATCGACCACCACCAGTGGTCTTCGCTTGCTGTGGACCGTGACACCTGGTGCTCCACCATTTACAAGGCAGCTGTCTCCTTTGAGGACTCTCGCAGAGATGCCGCAACTCAGAACCCTGGCCATACCTCCCCCTGCAGCCACTGCGGTCGAACCTGCCTGTCCCGGATTGGCCTCCGCAGCCACGAACAAGCCTGCAGACGTCGTGGGCAACTCCTATAAAATCTTCGTTCGCGAAGTCAAGCCAAGAGAGACACTTGATTTGGACGCCCTTCGATTGTACAAGATAGATGTGTAATTTTTTGATTATAGAATTTTTCTGAATCCCATTTGTATGGACTTCCTGGTTCAACAAACAACATAAGAATGCCTTTCAGTGACCTGGCAGGTGTGTTTAGGTTGATGTTCCACATTGGATCACTTTTGTCTTTATGCATTAAACTGTGCCTTATCACATGGTCATAATAAATCGGCAGTCTTGACTGGTACTGATTTTGAATTAGAGTAGCTAGATGAGCATGTGTGACAATTTCATATTCCAAAGAGATGTTAGAGATCTTATATGTCGCATTGAGATCTGATGATTTTATAACTTTGCAGTAGTCATTGAAGGTTGTTCAAAGCTGAGACGGTCATTCAGTGCTCCTTGGTAATACGGCAAATGTGCTGTGAGAATTTCAAATTCAAGTGGAATGTAGAATCTGGTTCCATATGTTTCAGCTAAAATAATGTCCTTGGTTGTAGAGGTTACTTTGTCGCCTGCATCGATTCTGAGTTTAGCAACATTATCAGACTGTATGCCTTGATAAATACAGTCTTCTCTTTCTTCTCGAGTAAGCCACAGATCTTTGTAACAGTAGAATGCATCAGCATCATCCAGACTAAACACTTCCTGGCCCTCAAGTTTTACTTTAATACTTCTAATAATTGCTCTGCCTAGGTTGTTAACTAGTGTTCTGTTTACATCTGATTCTGATGATAGTTCAATATTAAAAGCAAGGCGTGCAGTGCCAGAAACGATAACATCACTGGGTCCTAAATTTGGAAACTTGACATTAAGAGTTTGGTTTTGAGCTATGGTGCTAGGATCATTTGTGATGACAATTGATTGCCTAATGCCCTTAACACCAAGAGGTTCACGTAGTTTTCTGTACGGGTCTAACTTTGATCGGTAAGATGATGTCATTTTATTATGCAAAAATCAAAGAAATTAAATTAATAAAAACAATGGCAGCGGGAGGATTTGATCATATTGAAATACTTACTTAGTTACTTACGCCTGTCACCCCTACCCGGGTATAGGCCGTCGACGAGAGACCTCCAGCAACTCCTGTCCTGTGCTTCTCCTTCGATTCTACTCCAGGTGGTTCCCAGTCTCTTGATGTCTGCTTGGAGGTCTCGACGCCAGGAGTTTCTCGGCCTACCTCTTTTCCTCTTTCCCTGGGGGTTCCATGACAATGCCTGCCCAGTGATACTGGAAGCTGGCTTTCTCAGACTGTGACCGATCCATCCCCAGATCATATTGAAATGGACGACATGTATGATCTTGATAATACAACAGATATGACTGCTACAAGAAATACTTCTAGTTTGCAACAGGAACTTTTACAAAGCAAAGTAAACTCATTTTATGATAGTGTTGGTGCCCGACCAGATGTAATAGATCCTAATCAGTTTGCATATGATAAAGGTCACTTATATGTAAATACAAACAGAGGTAAAGTGTATCTAACCCATAAAAACAACCCTGCTAAGTTTATAGCTTTAAATAAAATTAAAGGCGAAGTCGGTGGTAATACAGGGTTGGCAAGGAACTTGGTATTGGGGGGTCTCCCGGCCCTCCAGTACCACCTTGATTTGTTAGCACCCTCCATGATGTGCAAACAAGGCTGCCAACGGGACAAGAAATTGAAATGACAGAAGTGAAAAGACTGCCAGAAATAGCAAACACGCTAATACAAGAAACCTCTTTTACAGAAGATCAAATAAATGACACTATGAAAACAATAGACCTTTACCTGTGCGGGATTTAATGGGCTTGGATAAAACACTGCAGACAATCAGAGGTGAGATGGTAAATAATATAGCCAAACCAGGTGAGCTTGATAATCAAATAGAAAGAGAAAAAGAAAAACTAGCTACGGCAGACGAGGAGAATTATGACACAGAAATAAAAGAATGAATACAACACAGATTAAATGATTTGCAGATAGAAAGATCAGGGAGATTAAAAGTGATTAGTATTGGAAAAGAAACAAGAAAAACACAGGTCAACAGGATTAGAGAAACTATTCAGAAAATACTTCACGAAGACACAACATTAGCTGAGAGATTAAAAACATTTTTCAGAGAGCAGGGTATCACAACTGCGAGTTTAATTACTGCTCTTGGATTTATTATCAGTACTGTTGTAATGGCCATTACTGGGGGACCCGGGGTTGGTGGTGGTGGTCCACCTCCAGCCCCAACTGACCCGAAAGATTTACAGTCGTGGGTAAAGAAACACTTGTTACATATATCAGACTTGCTTAAAAAATTGGCTGTGAAAGCAATGGATGCTTTGCCTGGCATAATAGGAAGTGTTGTCAGTTGGCTGATCAATACTGCAGCAAAAGTAGTAGGGTTTATGGTGGAGCATGTTTGGGTCTTTTTGATGACAGTAGGAGGATTAATCATCGGCTATTTAATGAAACAGGTAAAGAAGTAATATCCCTAATCCAGTAAGGTCTATTACCAATGCAGTTCTCTTTGACTCATGTGTGTTTGGTGACAGTGTTGGCGTTACTGCCTGTACAGGTGATGATGTTGAGACTGTTACTGTCTGTACCGAGGCTGGCGTTATTAATGGTTTTAATGACTGTAAGCGCAAGCGTTGTGTGGTTGTTGGGCTCAAGTTTACAGATTGATTGAGTCCTAATTTCTGATCACGCTCTGCAACAATTATTTCATTATTATAATTTATTGTCCCCATTTGGAGTTGAAGATCAGATGGCAACATGTATAACCCGATGCCAACTACAAAGTCAACTTTTGATCTAGCATATCTGATAAAGTCTTGATAGTGTTGTATGCTTGATGGGAGATCTACTGTTGAATTGATAGTCTTCTAGGTTTGCAAGAAATTGTTTTTGTGCTTCAAATTTGCCACTCCCATTTAAAATATTTGATTTTGTTAGTGATTGTGCTCCTAGTATACACCACACATAAGTTCTGATAGTGTAACCGGGCTAGTAATCTTGGGGGTATTGCCTGCGACTCATAGCATAGTACAATGTACCCATGCCATTGTGATCATCAAGTTTTTGTGTAAAGTCATACTTTGTTCCGGGGCCAGGGCTGATGTTAAAATTCATTACAAATCTGTTCAAATGCTGTCATATCCATGGGGTTGTTATACCTGTTGAAACTGGATTCAGTGGGCAGTGGGACATGAAGTTCTGACAGTATTCTTCTAAGCTGATAATACATGTGAAAACGACAGACAGACCTAATCAGTTTGTTTCAATGATTCAAGTGGTCTGTAAAAGAAACACCACAGCCAGTAGTTGAGCATAGTATAGGAAAGTTAAGCTGGTTTTGATACATCTGTAGTGGGCTTGAGGACCACTTTCTTGCAGTTGCATCATCTGTAATTGGAGGGTTTAGGTAATGATCAAAGGGGTTGGGTACTTTCACTTGAAATAAATCTTGTTCGTTTACAGCTATGTCGAGCTGATTTAGTTGAATTATTTTTTGTTCATAAGTTGGCGCAACATTGTACTTAGCATCTACATTAAATTGAAATGCGTTTGTAGTGATGCTTGTTGGTGATTTAAATTCCATTGTGCTTTTTTTATGAGATAATAAAAATGTTTAATACCTTAACAAATCTTGACACAAGCAAACCAGTGTGGTTAACTAATGATTGATTGATTGTACATTGCTTAACGTCCCGACAGCAACAAGGCTTTCTCAGGACGTGCCTGCACTGCTTGTGAAAAAAACCCAACTAAACAGAACATTGAATGTATGTCGCCAGCCGGTCAAATACGTTAAATAAACCTAAAACATGGGGCCTAAATAAAGCTAAGACCATTTAACAACACACATCCAATATCAAGAGCTACAGGCAGTGCAGACAGTAGGGAGAGTTTTAAAAAGGCAAATACAGGTGAATGGATCTCGGGTAGACAGAAACACATGCCCCAGAATAGAGAGGAAAACTCACCCTGTGGGGCTGACCAGGGTGACCCTGGGAACTAAAAAGTACCTAACCCCACCCAAGTCCCCCAGGGCAGACCCGGGTGGGGGTAGTTAACTAATGGGATTGATAATCATGATGGTTGCAAGGCTGTAGCTGTCCATGAAATGTTTTACACTGTAAAGTGGTTTAATGTAACAGATGACGGTGAATATGCTGTACGTGGAACTATTGGTGGTATAGATTTTGGCTCTGAACACTTATTATGGGTATTACGACTTTTGCACTTTAGCTGAATGGCTAAAAAATGGATATAAAATTAAAGCAACTTTAAATCCGGCTAACTTCCTTGTTACATTGGAATTTCCAAAAGATAGTAAGTTTGTATTATCAGATAGACTTATAATACTACTTGGTTTATTAAGCAAAGATGACCTAGAAATTTTAGATACAATTAATGATGAAGATTGGACATTAAAGGATATATAAAGTCCAAAAAACAAAGAGTAACTGGAAGATATCCTGTTTATTTAGCAGTACATACAGTACTAAATGTTTATTTTAATGAACTGAACATGACTGAGAATGTACAAAATGGAAAGCCATCAACTTTGTTAAGATGCTTGCCAACTGGAACATCACCCTATTGCGAAAGTGTGGCTGTTAGATTTCCTAATTTACAATTTAAGAAATTAGGTTCCAGTTTCTTTGAGTCACTGTGTTTATCTGTAACTAATCAGGATGGCAAACCAATTCTGATGCATGATTTTAGCGTTGTATTAGAAGTTAAATAAATTTTATTTTGGTTTATAAAAAATGAGTGTTGGTCCAAAGCCAAAAATTATACCAGTTGCGTGTCTGGTAACAGAGTTGAAAGATTTAGCTGACGTACAAGATTTTGAGAAAGAGGGGGAGGTGGGGGAGGTATATGGTTTTGAACTTGATTCTTTTGGTATGTACAAGCGGAAAGTAATCGATGGCATGAAAGACGGCACAGAGAGACAGATTCCTAAACTTGGCCATCTTCGTGATGTTACTATTCCTACTCCTCCTGTAAATAATGTGCCCTACAACTTAAAACATGTGGGTAATAAGTGGGTAGTTTCGCTTGTGCCTGCACCAGCACCAACAATTGACTGGGACATAAAAAAAGTTTGAATTTATTAGTCCTCATGTATATACTGATAATGAAGGTGCCTTAGTATTTAGGAAAGTTAACTCTGGACAGTTGATTGTGAGTCGTGTTCCAAGCTTTGCCCCAGAAAACAATAGCAGAGAAAAACTAAAAGTACATGAGTATGAGAAACGACGGTATCTTCTTACGCATAGAAAGAATAGAACAGATACTTCTGTTGTGTTATGCCAGCAAACTTTGCCATAGCTAGAGAAGCGACAATAGTATTTGAAATTATCATGAGATCTGTGGCTTCTGTCAAAGAAACAGATATTGCACAGGGAATCAAACTTACGTGGGATGACACAGTAACAGAGTCATCAAAAAAATTTATTGCTATTAAAAAAGGTGTTGATATAGCAGTTTCGAGTAGTATTCCAGCTGTAAAAATAGTGGTCGATAAAACAACTTTTGTTCATCTAAGTTACATAAAGCTAGAACACATAGATCTTGTTTAGTTGTATTACGCTAGCAAATTGTATACTTTTGATGAGTTGCAAAATGTAATCACTGATTAAATAATAAAAAAATATTTGTCATAAAAAATGGTGAAAGTGTATCCGCAACTACCAACGCTTGCGCCTGTGCCGACTGATCCGCATGCGCCAATTGCATCTGATAAAACATTACAGACACATTTTGATTAAATAATATTACAGACGCGTTGAAGTATTTGGAAGAAGAAGAGGCGAGATACTCCAGATGCAAAAGACCGTATAAGATGGTTTTCAATTCTGTACAAAAACACATCAATGGCTGTGGGTGTGGTTTCAGCTGGATGTTCTGTAGGGGGTATTGTTTTGATAACAACTGGAATTGGTAGTATAATAGAAGTTGGTCATGAAGGAGCTAGCATTGCCACAGGTCTGGCATGCTTTGGTTTGGAAGGCCTTAACAAAAGATTTCATACAAAGTTGCAGAAACATAAAGCATTGAGTACACTCGCTGGTGCAAAGCTGAGTAGTAAGAAACTTATTATCCATAAAGCCTTGCAGGACAATAGAATTGATGATGAATTTAATAGAGTGCAGGATGATTTAAATAATTACAAACAACAGAAATGTGAAATTCAGAATAAGATGCGTAGTCAATCTCCCTTAAATGTTGAAGAACTAAAGGCTAATTTTTTAGAGGAAGGAAAAAAAATTGGTGTAAAGGAAACCACAGAAAAATTACAAAATCTTTTAAGCAAATAAAAATCAGTTTTGGTAATCGTTCAATATTTTTTCATTACACTTCACAGAGAGATGACACGCCACCGCTTGCGCCTGTCTATTTAGCCCTATCAACTCCACTGCCAGACTATTATTGAGGAAAAAAAACTTAATTTTTTGCCCTTGTAAGTTGGAAAAATTGTCCCAGTATCTTAAGGACTAACCTGCAGAGGTTACCTACACGTTGTAAATAAGTATGAAGTTTCACTTGGCTCCAGTCTTGATCAAGTGGACTGGAATGTGTTATTCGGGTATGTTGCCCAATAACAGGCTCAGCCGTGGCGTGGCAAATGTATGTCTCAAGCCTCGCCAGTCTACTCTCAAAGAGAGACATGAAGTACAGTTGACTAAAACCTTGTCAGGCCCGGAGCCTGGGCTCTTGAGAATCTGACCCTGTGGCAGCTCATGAGAATCCGGGCTCCTGAGGATCTTAGCCTCTTGTAAAACCCCATGTTTTTTATGTACTCAGTACGAGGTAGCTAGATACCGGGGGTTTAAACTAGAGGTGTCTGCAGTTAAATTAATAAATTCCTTTGCAGTGTGTGTGATCACCATGAGTTACGTTAAGCTGCACTGGTCATGGTCGCATTTTTTTTAATAAAAATTAACAGGGTGATTTGGTGATGGTGGGGAGGTGATGGGGGGGTTAATGGGGTTATTGTCAAAAATGGCGTGATTTATCGATCAATACGGCATTATCGATTTCAATGCTTTTCAAATCTCTAGTTATATATCTCTAATGAAAGGGGTTACACTATTGGCCAGGTTATATAAAAGCACATGCAGTCCTGATGAGTCATTTGAATACCAGCCATCAGCACAAAAACGTAACTCTAACTGCTCTGCAGCTAATCTAAAACTACACCTTTGGGACCTGCCTCATTAATCATCCCAAAAAAGACTCCAAACTCAGGGGAATTTCTACTCTGGGGATCAATGTGTTAACTACCTTATGCGTGCAGCTACAGGTAAACAATACCTGTAACCTGGAGTCATTCACACTGCATACAACATGCCAAGAAAACATAAGGTCAACAAGAAAAGCAAAGCCCTTATGGCTCACCTGTATGACCAATCCACATAATAAGTGACCTTTGTGACCGTGAACTTTCTAAAGGGTCGCTGAAATCAGCAAGTGTTAAAGTGTCTAAACGTAAGAAAAGGGTTGGCTTTTGTAACAGCGAAATCTGAGTTTCCTCAAAATGTATGCATTTTGTTGACCCTCCATGACCCTTGACCTTTGTGAGGGGTCAACTAAATTAGAATGCATAGAAAGGTGTTATCAGCTACCTTTATGCCAAATAGTATTGAAAAGTTTGCAATAACTTTGACAAAAACTACAGTTCTTGCAAAAACTGGCATTTTTCACACACTTCATGACCTCCTGTGACCTTGACCTTTCTGAGAGGTCATCCAAATTAGAATGCATAGAAAGGCCTTATCATCAGGTACATGTATCTCTACACCAAGTCTTGGTTTGAAGTTGAAAATAGTATTTGAGGAGAAACAATGTGTCAAAATATGGCTATTTTTTGCCCCTTTCTGGACCCCGAGACCCTGAAATTTCAGAGAGGTCACTGAAACTGGTATGATTAGAAAAGTTTTACCATAAATTACCCTTGGGCCAAGTTTGAAGTCTGAGGCTTGAATGTCTCTGAGAAAATGCCAATATTAAAGTTTACCACGGACGCCAGACGCCTGATGGTCAATGGATAGCCAATTACATAGACTCACGTTTTCTATTGCACATGAGCTCAAAATCACAGACAAGCATGCATGTAAGTACCTGTTTTTGGTACTGCCCCCCCTGGTCAACAATGTACAGATCTCGGCCATTAGCCACCAGAGCCCGCACCTGTCTGTCCATCACCACAATGTCCCAGCATGTGGGCACAGTGTTCAGGTCTGCAACAACAACAATAATCATATACTTTGGAAGAACATGGACAAACACAACCCTATAAAATGCAAGTCAATCACCCACCTAGGACACTGTAAGTTATTGCCGCAGACCCCTGTAGACCTGAGCAAAGATCCTAAATAGTAAGATACTCCAGCTGGCTTGTTTTCGCGAGGCCAGCACCAGAGTTACTTCCCCTGTTACTGCCATGTAAAACATGGCGACGCGACGGAGAAGTGGAGGCGATGCATGCGGTGCAATTGGATGCTCAAATGCTCAACGGAAAGAAACTTGCAAAGGAAAATCTTTCTTCAGATTTCCTAAGGATGAAAAGAGGTAAGAGATCGCCAATTTTTCAAATATTCAAATCATTTATAGCTTAAAATTCAGATAAGGCATTCACCATCTCTCTATTACGTTGTTTACACTGTTAGCTAAGTTTCTCTGCCAATGTCTTCATCGCAAAACATCCTCGTTAATACAACCAGTAACTTATCAATGCATAATTCTGAATTATAGGGGATCAAAGGCAAGTTAACAAAATTGAACACCCGCAAATGAAGATGAGAGACAATCATGAACATGGCTATACCTGCGATTGTGACAGCACATTTATATTCAGTGTCAGATTGGGTCTAGTGTATATGTAATTGTGTTAATGTGAGTGGATGATCACTGATGTTTGCTTAAAACTAAGTGACAATGTCTTTTTTACATGCAGACATTTTCTGTTGTGGCATAAAAACTGAATTCACATAACTCTTTTGTATGGTGAACAGGTGCAAAGAATGGGCTCAAAGAACAAGGAGGGAGGACTTGCTTGGGAAGACAGCAGCGGAGCTGTACGTTTCAGGTGTACAACTCTGCAGTGACCACTTCGAAAAGAGCCAGTTCTTATATCAAGACAAGACCAGGAAGCTGGCCTGGAATGCAGTACCATCTGTATTCAAGAATCTTCCAAATCCACCCCCTCGAGTATCCACTCTTCGAAAGCCGCCCAAACAGAGAGTACACGATGATGTACTGCGCTGTCCACCTGAGATGAAGAGAAAGTCTTCAGGAACAGGTAAAAAAAAAAATTAGGGCAAATCCCAATGTATGTCCATTGTGTTCATGTCATATGTAGGCTTTTGTTTCGTCATTAGTGGAATATTCATTACATAATTTAATCTCTTGGCTTGACTTCGCGAACGAAGATTTTATAGGAGTTGTCCACGACGTCTGCAGGCTTGTTCGTGGCTGCGGAGGCCAATCCGGGACAGGCAGGTTCGACCGCAGTGGCTGCAGGGGAAGGTATGGCCAGGGTTCTGAGTTGCGGCATCTCTGTTTTTTCTCCTGAGCCGCTTGTCCTTAAGGCTAGCTCTGCGAGAGTCCTCAAAGGAGACAGCTGCCTTGTAAATGGTGGAGCGCCACATAATTTAATAATGGCTTACAAAACACGACTGTCAGTAAGCATTAGTCAACCAGCATGCGCACAAGTGGTTTACTATGCATAATGGATGTAGCATTGTAAGCTATCATTTATTTCATCTATCAAGTAATTGTATAAAGAGCCTGTAAATTATGTATTTGTTTTACAGCCTTAAGATGCAATTCTTTACCATGTCTGGCATTATGTTTCAGGACTGCAGGCTTCCTTGTCATTGGACACTGACTTTGCACAGCACATGGATGTGAAACTAGAAGTGGACGCCATACCACCACCTGGTATAATATACATATTAAATTTTAGCTCTTCAGAAGTAAATCACCACCCCCACCTCCCATTAGAAACTGAACAACTAGCAGAAGGCTGGGCGTGGTTGTATATTATAATGTACCAATTCAGAGGGCACTGGCATGATCATAGGAAAACAGTACAGGGCTGACGTGCGGAAAGGCTGAGTGCAACAGCTAGTGTCATTCTAAACACACTGGAAATTTAGACTTGCACTGGTCAAACATTTCAAACTTGGCGAATTGTAGAGAGTTACTGTACAACCAATTAGCCACACCACTTGCCTCCATAGTCTACAGTCAACTGAATTAAACTGTATTCTTTGTGAACAGTATAATTAGTATTATTATTTTGTGTGTGTGCAGAAAAGCAAGTGCCCAGTACCTCAGGCATTTCGCCAAGAAAGAGAAAGCTGAAGAGGGACCTAAAAGCTTCCAGAAACAAAATCTACAGACTGCAGAAGAAAATCAAGCAACAATCTCCAAAGAAAAAACTCCAAAAGCAGGACCTGGCAGAAAAATGAGATGCTTTGATAAAAGATCTCTCCCTCTTTCTCGAAGGTCCATGCCTGCAGTTCGTCAACACTCAGTTTCGACAGGTCACCAAACCGAAGATGGGTCGCAGATGGAGTGAGCAAGATAACCGTTTAGGTTTGTCCATTTTTCATGCCAGTCCCAAAGCATATCAGCTACTGAGGAAACTGTTCTTGTTGCCTTCAGTTTCTTCGCTTCGGAGACTTATGCGAGCTGTCCAGATATTTTCAGGCTTCAACAAGAAATGCCTGAACGCACTCCAGCAAAAGATTTCATTAATGCCAACTAATTCAGAACTCTGTGCTTTGGTGTTCGACGAAATGTCTTTAAAGGAGAGAGAAATACAATAGTGGATTACTAAGAATCAAATTTCAATAAGGCCGCACCGATCTATAAATCTCGCCTTTATTGATATTAAAATCTATGACCCGCCATGACCTCTCTATTATCACATAATCACCCTTTTGTTTTTTGAAAAGTGGCGACCATGATTAGTGCGGCCTTTTTTATTTTGATACATTAGTAATCCCCTATTGTATTTCTCTATAACTATTGTCTCTGTCAACACCTAATGACCTTAATTAATTAACTAATTACGGTCATTAACATCCACACTACCGTTTTTCTCAAATATCAAAATTTTGTCCCCAATTTTACCCCCGTTAATTCTAAATCAACCCTTTGATTTTAAAAAACTGACAAGCATGACTGATGCGGCTCTATTGAATTCATTATCTATTGGGACTCTATTGTTCTCTCTCTATAACTATTGTCTTTGTCAACACCTAATCATGAACCTGATCAAGTGATGCCAAGTGAAACTTAATACTTATTAACAAGTTGCAACTAACTTTTAGGAACCTGCAGAGGTAACCTTTAAGTGTGTTGCCATAATAACTTATTAATTACTTACCCTAAGTTCTTACAAGTACTTACCCTAAGTTCTTACAAGTACTTACCCTAAGTTCTTACAACAACTTGACTCAAGTCCCAAGACACTGAGACAGATTTATCAAGATACAAGGACAATAAAAAAACTTTTTTTTCTCAGTAATACTCAGGTGGTGGTGCTGATGGGGTTAAATAATCAGGCACAAGTGGTGTAAATGACGTGTCATCTCTCTGCGAAGCATATGACAAAAATATTGATTGATTACCAAATCTGATTTTTATTTGTTTAAAAGATTGTGTAGTTTTTCTGTGGTTTCCTGTACCCCCATCCTTTTTCCCTCTGCTAAAAAACTGGCCTTAAGTTCTTCAACATTCACAGGAGATTGACTACGCATCTTATTCTGTATTTCAGATTTTTGTTTCTTGTAGTTATTTAAATCATCCTGGACTCTCTTAAATTCCTCGTCATCAATAAAATTATCGTTCAATGCCTTACTGATAATAAGTTTCATACTGCTCAGCTTTGCACCAGCAAGTGTACTCAATGCTTCATGTTTCTGTAATTTTGTGTGAAACCTTTTGTTCAAGGCCTCCAAACCAAAACAAGCCAGGCATGTAGCAACGCTAACAGCCTCAACTGCTATTCCAGCCAAACTCCCAATTCCTGTGGCGAACAGAACAATACCCCCCACAGAACATGAAGCTGAAACTGCACCAATAGCCATAGAAGTGTTTTGAACAGAATTAAATACTGACTTATACCTCCTTTTGCACCGTGAGTACTTAGCCTCCTCACTCTCCAAATATTTCAAAGCTTCTGTAATATTTATTAATCTGAATGCATCTGCCTGTAATGTTTTATCTGAAGCAATTGGCATATGTGGATCAGGCGCAAGCGTTGTTTTAGTCATCACATTTGTTTCAGTCGGATCAAGCGTTGGTAGTTGCGGATAGAAGTTTACCATTTTTTTTATTCACAAATATTTTTTTTTTATTTAATCAGCAATTACATTTTGCAACTCTTCAAAAGTATACAATTTGCTGGCATAATAAAATGCAACAAGATCAATGTGTTCAAGGTTTATGTAAGTTAGACGAACAAAAGTTGTTTTGTCGACCACCACCTTGACAGCTGGAACACTGCTCGAAACATTAATAACATCAACATTTTTTGTAATAGCAATAAAGACCTTTGTTGATTCTGTTACTGTTTCATCCCATGTAAGTTTAATTCCCTGTGCAATTTGAGCCTCTTTAGCAGTAGTTACTGATTTCATGATAATTTCAAATACTATTGTCGCTTCTCTAGCCATGACTAAGCTTGCTGGCATAAACACAACAGAAGTATCTG
>BTPG01000001.1:258696392-258760488 GCA_036245525.1 Semisulcospira habei
ACACAATCACACACACTGACACACACACACACACACACAAACACATGAATAAACATACCCGTACACACACCCAAACACATACACACACCCAAACACGCACACACTCACACACATGTACAGACACACGTGAATAGCCCAACACACACAATAGCTCTCTCTCTCTTTCCACATAATTTTACTCACTATCTCACTTTATGAGCAAGTTGACAGGGTTTAACTGCAAACATTTTTCATGTCATGACTGAACCTGTAAGGTAATTTACATGTCGCCTTTGTTCCGGCGGCCGTTCAGTCGTGGATTTCAAAACTTTTCAAGCAGTAGGATATTCACCGCACTAACATGGTATTCAAGGAAAAACACCATGATATGTCTAAACACGCCAAGGTATGTCTTATTTTTCATTATCGATATGGAGTCCCCCACAAAATGCTAATTGGTTTTGAACAGTGAATGGGAAAACACTCGCCCAGCATAATCCCCTATGAGCTCCTCACACAGAGAGAGGCCCGTCATAAAGTCAGTGAACAGACGTCATGTTCTAACTGGTATATTTTAAACTGTGTGTACACACACACCACCATTACCTCCCACCCCTATCTGGGCGAACAGGTTTTCAGTGTCCCGCGTAGCGTGTTATTTGCTTTCAGTTCCCAGCAAGGTGGAAATTACCCCACCGTTTTAATTCCAGTGCCATGTGTGTGAACCGTCACTTTTAAAACATGCTATTTAAGCCAAACAGGTTTTGTTAGAGGTAGGTAGGTAACACACGCGCACGCACACGCACACGCATACACACACACAAACACACAGAACATGTATACACAAAAACACCTACACGCCAGTGTACGGCAATACACAGCTCAACACACAGTTCAGTTATTTTAGGGTTCACAGTGTCTTTTTGTATAGCTGAGTGACGCTATGAGTCGTTCTGCTTTACTGAACAAGTAGAGGAATCCCTTCTATGAGAACATAAAAAAACATGTTTTATTGTACATTTTCAGTAGCCCACTCGATCACAGATTCTTATGAGCATGGCGAGATTCTCAAGAGCCACTGTTTTTATTGGGTTTGAGTCAACTGTAAAGATTTCTGAATCTCTGCATAATCCAAGTTGCACACACACATACACACACATACGAGACATGACACTGAGCTAAGCCTACAAGTGTACTGTACAAATGTACATACCTGAAATCACTATCCTCGCTACACACATACAGGAACAATATTCTCAATGATATATATATATATATATATATATATTCAGAAACTTGCTCCATTGCAAACACACCCACTCACAAATCTGTGACGCATGTCATTTCAGTCCACCAAGGCCTTCTTGGGGTATGTCATATATAGTCTATGGGAGACAACTCTGTATAGTGGTTGTATCTTCCAAGTGATTATGTCCCTTAGGACATTGCAGGAAATACATAGTGTGTTTTATCCCTGAGTGAGTGTATCTGTGGTTTGAATCTAAATCCATTTAGCTCACATAGAAGCGGTAACACAGTGTAAACGTAAAACGTTACTGACAATATTGCTGAGTGGTGTAAACGTATAAAATTACTGTTCAGTGTATCTTCCTAGAAAAACATGATTTTGCTTGATAACAATTTCAAAGTTGCCTGCAATTTTGATTTTATATAAAAAAATTTAATTACATTATAAATGAATTCAGATGAATTGTTATTACTGAATGATATCAATGCTGTAGAGAACAAAGACTTAGACTAAAAAAAAACGTCTTCTTCCTGTAATTGTCTCAGGCAAGTCAAAGGCTTATCTCGGTAAACAATACATGACAGAGGATATTGAATCTCTCACCACTGACGAACTATTTAAACTGCATTCAAAATATGAAAACCACATCGCTTCACTAATGACTCGTGATTTAAGCCGATCTCTTGTATGCCTATACACAAAAGCAGTGAGTCACTTTCTACCTGTGGATAGTGACAGTCTTTCACACGACCTTGAAAGCAATCCTATTGTTTCAAGTTCAATTGGTAAATTAGCATGCCTCATGTTTTACAAGTTTGGAAATTACCTTGCACCTGTCGTAACCTTACTAGTTACTGGTAGCCATATTGATTTTTCAAAAATAAATTTTACTGCAGAAGAAAATGGACGAAACCCAGACGACTCCACAACTGAACCCTGACCCTGTTTTGACACAGGTTCAAACTGTGACTAAGGTTAAAAGTCCAGGCCGCGTTGAGGCAGGAAAAAGATTAGCCGAATGGAACAAGCAGAAAAAAATTACAGCTTCAAACACAAACAGAAAAGGTTCATGTAACTAACCAGGTGTCAGGACCGTCAGGACCAGTGTCACTACTATCACACCCACAACAAAGTGAGAGACAAACAACCCAGTCTAACCCTGACCCTAACCCTGACCCCGAACCTCAATCAACAAAATATATAATTGCCGGATTTGTTGCCGGATTTGGTTACGTAGGGTATCAATTATACAAAAAATACAAACCACAGACTCGTACAGTGACCAAAAAATCAGACACTCCAAAAACAAAACCAGAAGTCGCCACATTATCAGTAACACCCAAAGCCGTTGACCCATTTTATATGCAGTAAATAAAAACATTATTTTAATTTTTATTGCCTTAGAAAATGAGCGACACAAAGAACATAATGAACCTTGTGTATCATTCTGCCGTAATCAGCGGACTAGCAGTAGCTTATTCTATGCTAGGAAAAAATCTACTCAAAATGAAATCAGCAGACCTCAGTAGATTAGATTTCGAAGACAGCGCAAAGCTAATTGTAGTTGTCACAGCGTCGATTGCGACAAAAGATTTTCTTGTCAAGCAGGGAATTATTCCCGAAAATATATCTATGTAAATAAAAATATGGCGACTTTGGCAGTAATAATTGGAGGAGCGATGGTCAACGCTTTGGCATTCAGTGGCTCAAATTATCTCTTTTCAAAAGTAGGTAGAGAGGAATCTGCAGAAGAAATGAAACGCCACAATGAGGCATCTGAGAAACTTGCACAAGCGCAACAAGAATATGAAAAGAATAGAATTGAGAAACTTGATTTCATCAATGAAAAACTCAGGCTAGAAGGCCACGCACAGCATACGTTTTCAAATACAGACAAAGCAATCCGTGAGTATTTTCTTGTCACGGGTGAAAACATGTCTATCCCAAAACCAAAACTTAGTGACTACTATCAACCGAGTACACAACAAAGAAACGGGGAGATAATCTTTGTTCTAGTGGGAATGACATTTGTATTTTTTACTGGTCTTTATATTGCTAGAAAAAATGGCAGCCGAAAATAAACTATCAAAAATATATTACTCCCCATCAGGCTATTGGAAAAGTAACACCGCTATTCAGAAATTACATGCCGCTGTGGGCGGAGATATAACGCTCAATCAAGTCAAACAATGGTTACAGAGACAAGCAATTTGGCAGATATATCTTCCTGCTCCAAGAAAAATAACAAGACCCCATTTTGAAAACACTACCCCCAATGACACACATCAAATGGACCTCCTGTTCCTACCACATGATACAATAAGAAAGAAACGATACAAATACGCACTGACTGTCGTTGACATAGCTTCAAGGTACAAAGACGCTGAACCCATATCTGACAAAACAGCTACAACAGTTGCTACAGCATTATCAAAAATATATAGTCGAGGCCCTTTAAGATACCCCAGACTAGTGCAAGTTGATGACGGATCAGAATTCAAAGGTGCAGTTAATCAGTTATTTGCGAAGCATGGCGTAATAGTCAGACGGGGCATTCCAGGTGTACACAGATCACAGGCAATTGTAGAGAACTTTAACAAACAATTATCAGAGAGACTTTTCAGTTACCAGTATTCAAAGGAACTCATGCATGACACCCGGAACACAGAGTGGGTAAAGAGATTACCACATGTGATAAAAGCAATGAACAATGAAGGTCATCCTAAACCTGTTGATGCTATTAAATTGAAAACAATTGCAGAGCCAAAAACAGGACCAACCCCAGCACCAGACACAAGTTTGTTTACTAAACAGGTGAGATATTTATATCAACCAGGGGAGGCTGAAAACGACGACAGACGCAGGGCAACAGACCCCATCTGGTCCACGTCCATTCATAATATAAAAAAAATAGTCCCCGGTCCTGACGCAACAATATATTATCTGTATGACCCTGCACCCCAGAGGGCATTTGTCAGAAAAGAATTACAGATTATTCCCCCAGACACCGTTACTCATTTCAGTAACTAACTCATCAATTAATTCATCAACCAGTTCATCGGCTATGTCTTCAGATAATTTGAGCCTGTAATGGCCTGGTGCATAAGCCTTTTCCTTACTATGAAACACACGTTTCATGTCCCCAACTGCAAGTGACTTCTTATGTGTTTGGATTATTTCAAGATTATGTTTGTTTGATCTCAGTGACTTGTTTGGATAATCAGGCATTAATGCACCATCTAATACTTGCTTATAATGTTCATGTCAAATGTCTTTATTTTTTATCGCTGTTTTCTTGATACCTTTGGCTTTGGACTGACTGCCTTTTTGGTGCAGTATAGAATACATTTTGGATCTCAGCCCAACATACTCAACTATTGGCACACCATTCAGTTCGTCTTTAAATTTCCCAAGAACTTTTTTGTTTTGTGTGCTAAACAGTGTAGGGTAGTCAGACGTGTCATACATGTGTAATTCTGTTTTCATGTCTTCATAAAAGTCTTCAGTACACACATCAATGATCATAGAGTCAGTGTCAGTGTATAGTAGACGACACTCAGGATACTTTGGTTTAAAGTAATCATAATAAAATTCAAGCATCAACAGTTTTGACAACTCAAGAATTGCCATACCAATGAATACTGGCTTGTCCAGTTTAACAATCTTTTTTTTTTAGTGACACTGCATACAATGATGAATGAAACTCTTTGTACCCTGTGTACTGTGGCTTGCCTGTAAGCTTAATTGCACCCGATTCAGTTGTGACAAGTCTCACATCTTTGCGGTGATGAGGATTTTCCATAGTCTTGCCAAAACAGGCATTGTTCATAAGCTTAAAGAAGTCTTTGTCAAATGCAGTGTTGCCGTCTCTGGCACGCAATGTTGTGTTCTTCTTTATATAATCTTTCATGAAAGCACTCTGATCAAATTGAATACCTCTGTGAACTTTCTTTAGTACTAACCCATGCCTGATGTAAAACTGTAACAATCGATAGTGACAAACGTAATTGAATTTGTCATTCAAATTTGGCACAAGTTTAGTGTCTTCCTTTTTACCTGTCATACTCATTTTTTCAACAGCTAATGGATAATCATTGTGGTAATCATGTAGATGGTGTGGGTACTCCAGGTCGACTTCAAAGATCCAACCCTTCGCATCATTTCGATCAAGATTCATAATATTGTTTGCTAACCCTGACTCTGTTATGTCATACTGTGACAAATCATACAGACAAAAGTTTTTCAAGGGCAATAACTCACACATCGCGTATCCATAAAGGTTATTAGCGTCCAAGTACGTAATGAATGACCTTGACCTTGAGGGGTCAAAGTCCGGGTCGTCCAGATATTTGTTGTTGGCTCTGGCATAATTGTTCGCTGCAATACTTATCCCACCCCTCAATCCACGTTCCACCATTTCACCCATCGTACGATCAGACAACAGGTCTATAGATATCTTACTGGATTTCAAAAATGCATCCCATGTCATACCAGGACTAGTTATGTAACAAGCAGGGTCAAGCTTATAGTGTAACAAACCCTTTTCACGGTAACTTTCAAATACGTCTGCTAGCAAACAAACGTCAGCTTTCAAGTACTGGTCATGGTAGTCACCAATTGTCTGACACCCCAGTTTATCCCACGCATCAAGTGCGTGCTGGTATTCAGAGTCAGAAATACCTTTACCATTAAGTGTGGAATAAAATTTCTCTTTTGGTGGCAGTCTCCTTTCCTCAAACACAACCCAGTGATCAATGTACTCGTACGGATAAACACCTTTTTTAATCAAGTCTGGTTCAAAATATTTACTTGTTATTTATCCAAAGTCCTTCTGCCAAACTAGCCAACCCTAAAGACAAATGTTGCATGGAGTCATAAAATGATAATTTGTCTAATCTAAAAGTCAAGTACTTTTCAGTTGTCTGTGCAATACAACTTATGTTTTTGTAAGACTCATCTACAGCCTGCATGATAATGTGTGAATCATATCCTTTGAGATTGTGAAAAAAAATTGGTAACTTGTATGTCTTAGGATCTGTTTTTAATAATAAGTTACAATTGTTATGTGCAGCACCTCTGTACCGTCCAGTTATGTGATCATGGTCACGAACTTTATCACATCCCAGAGGTTGTTCACAAATCCAACACATCTCAGCTGTATCAAATTTTAATTTGTCTTCTTCTGTCATTACCAAAGGCATCTGACATGTTGTGAGATACTGTACTACCTGACTATACAGATGTCTCATTTCTGTTAAAAACAGACAAGCTGCATTTTCACCCCTGTAGATAACAGGTTCTGTATGCTGACCGTCAGACCTAACAAGAATATATCCAAAAGAACACACCACTTGGTCACTTAGTTTTATAGCCTTTGGTAATGACTCTGGAACAGTACCTTCATATGGTACTACCAGTGATTCAAAATCAGCATACACTACAAACGGCAGCTTTTGCTGATTCCCATAGTTTTTAAAATATACTTGACTACCAGGATCTGGATACTTAAGTACAGTTTGTATGTCATCAGCCGACCTACAATGCAGTACGTGTTTGTGTGCTACTGCAATAGAGGAGAATCTTTGTAAACATTTCTTACACACTTCTTGTTTACCATTGTGTTTTGTTGTATGCCCATGAATTAGACGTGACATATTTCTGATAATTGTGTAATGGAAGTTATCATTATCACCGGCAGGGCCTATTAGCAACATGTCAACATGCTTATCTTCTGACTGACCGTAGGTTGGAGCCAATGGTGATACTCTAATGGGTTGTAACTTGTCGACAGACTCATTATCCCACACAAACAAATTTACAGATATACCAGGATTTAGTTTTTCAAACAAGTCTATGTCTTCTATTTTAACAGGGAACTCAATGCCACTAAAGTTGAGTTCGTTTACAAATTTAAAGTAGTTAGATACACGTTCAGGTTTTGATTTTACAAAGTGTAATTTAGCAAGCACACACCACATGAAACAATTGTTGTCATTGTTCTGAATATTAACAACAGCCTTTTTGTTTGCAACCTCTGTTGGCAGTGGCATCCATGATTTGCCTAGTATAGGATGATACCTTGACTGCTTTAATTGTAGTTCATGTACATGACCCTTCGTGCCAACCAGACCCCTTCATTTTTGCACTGTCAATTGCCTGGAGGAAGTCAGGTAATAGTCTGTCTCTAAACACGTTCTCTAATTCTCTTCTTGTGTTAACTGTGTGTTGTCTTGTTGATATAAATGATACAATCACTTCACCGTCTACTCTAGTAAATTCTATTTTAGCAACAATCTGAATCTTTACACTGCCTGTAAGAAGATTTTCTTGTATGACAGAAAAAGAGTTTTCTATCGATTCATAGACATTGTTAGTATTAGATATAGGCAAGTTTGTTGTGTGAAACACGTTTCTTAAGCTTGATGAGCCTGATGGGCTTTGAGCATTGTCCGTCATTTTTATTTGTCGGACAAAATAATAAATGAAAAAAAAATTACCGCTGACACACCATATGTAATACTGTATTATCTGTAGTTATGATAAACAAGTCAACTACTTCCCTGGTGTTTGTCCTGCAGGTGTAATATCACTTTATTGAATGTAACACTTTCAATGTAACAATGTAGTTTTCTTAATTGATCAAATATGTCTTCACACAGTACCTCAAACCAACGCAAGTGGCCACTGTTAGCATTATAAACTTTAAAAGCATTTGTCTTAAGATCAACAGTCTCATAATCATAACGTGGTAATCCATCTGAATATTCCAAAGTAACATTATATGTCATGTATATTCTTATTGACGGTGTTGAGAGTTTAAAGCTGGGTTCAAACACACGTGATTTTAAGTCAGTAAAGTGCATAACATCTTTGAAATTGATTGATTGTACATTGCTTAACGTCCCGACAGCAACAAGGCTTTCTCAGGACGTGCCTGCACTGCTTGTGAAAAAAAAAACTAAACAGAAAATTGAATGTATGTCGCCAGCCGGTCAAATACGTTAAATAAACCTACAACATGGGGCCTAAATAAAGCTAAGACCATTTAGCAACACACATCCAATATCAAGAGCTACAGGCAGTGCAGACAGTAGGGAGAGTTTTAAAAAGGCAAATACAGGTGAATGGACAAAGGGTAGACAGAAACACATGCCCCAGAATAGAGAGAAAAACCCACCCTGTGGGGCTGACCGGATCTTTGAAGCATTCTGTAACATCAAACACTTGGGTTTGTCCGTCTGTCATTTTTATTGGACAAACAAATGTATAAATTAATTTACTAACCCATACCCTGTGGGCTGATCTGTCTTTAAAATGAGCTTTAGATGCTTAGTTGATTTCAGTTTATTTTTTACATCATCCCATTCATGCTTATTGGGGATGACGTCGTTCTCTCTGAGACAGTCTTCAAAGCTGTCACGATCCTTACAGTAAAACAAACAGATAAACTGTTCTCGAAAATCTTTCAGTACAGCATTATATTTCTGAGTGAGAATCCATACACTGACGTTTGCATGTCTACCACTGAAAGCAAGTTCTGCTAATGTGTTTCTCTTTTTGACAATGTCTTTCTCTGCAGAACAGTCATCAACAATAAACAAAGTTGACTGTCCTTCAAATTGCTTGTAAAAATATTGTAGGTAGTCATTCAGTTTTTTCTCAGGGTTGACTAAGTAAATGTTGTTGTCAGTCCAAATGAATAAACGGTTGTGATAAGCTTTGTTGTGTTTAATAGTAGGACAAAATATTACAATGTTTTCAAAGTGGTGTATGTATCTTGTTTGTAATAGGTTAAGAACAAATTCAGTTTTCCCACACCCTGTGGCACCACAAAACAATCCACAGTGTGGGTCAAGGGTCATCAAGCTCCGGTTCATTTTAATACACAATATAATTTTAATATATGTGTCCACTCAGTCTACTGTCTTGTATATTGAGTTGTGCATCATAAATCAAATACAAATATATGTTTATGGCTGCAGCAGTTTCAACCTTCTTTTGTATCTGAATTGTTATTCCATCACTGCCGTTCTCAACAGTTCGACCTGACCCATGAAGATAGTTGTCATCTGTACTACGAAGGTGTAGCCAAAGAGCATACTTATTTGTAATGTATTGACCAATCCTTACGTCATACAGATGTAAATCTTTGCACGCAATGTTTGCAGGCTTATCTCTAATCCTTCCACCCGCAAAATACTTTGTGATCTCATTGTAGTGTTGATAAGGTAACAAACCTGAAGCGTACACTTGATTAGGACGGCCTTCGATTGTACAAGACAAATGTGTAATCTTTGGATTGTAGAATTTTTTGGAATCTCTTTTGTATGGACTCACCGGTTCAACAAACAACATAAGTATACCTTTCAGTGACCTGGCAGGTGTGTTCAAGTTTATATTCCACATTGGGTCGCTCTTGTCCTTGGGTATTAAACTATGTCTAATCACACGGTCATAATAAATTGGAAGTCTTGACTGGTACTGATTTTGAATGAGTCTGGCTAGTTCAGTATGTGTGACAATTTCATATTCCAAAGAAATGTTAGAGATCTTATATGTTGCACTGAGATCAGATGATTTTATAACTTTGGAGTAGTCATTGAAAGTTAGTTCAAAGCTCAGACGGTCATTCAGTGCCCCTTGATAATAAGGCAAATGAGCTGTTAGGATTTCAAACTCAAGTGATTGATTGATTGATTGTACATTGCTTAACGTCCCGACAGCAACAAGGCTTTCTCAGGACGTGCCTGCACTGCTTGTGAAAAAAAAAAACTAAACAGAACATTGAATGTATGTCGCCAGCCGGTCAAATACATTAAATAAACCTAACACATGGGGCCTAAATAAAGCTAAGACCATTTAGCAACACACATCCAATATCAAGAGCTACAGGCAGTGCAGACAGTAGGGAGAGTTTTAAAAAGGCAAATACAGGTGAATGGACAAAGGGTAGACAGAAACACATGCCCCAGAATAGAGAAAAACCCACCCTGTGGGGCTGACCAGGGTGACCCTGGGAACTAAAAAATACCTAACCCCACCCAAGTCCCCCAGGGCAGACCCGGGTGGGGCTCAAACTCAAGTGGAATGTAAAATCTGGTTCCATATGTTTCGGCTAATATAACGTCCTTGTCTGCTGTGGTTGTTTTGTCTCCGGCATCGATTCGAAGTTTACCAACATTATCCGACTGTATGCCTTGATAAATACGGTCTTCTCGTTCTTCTCTTGTGAGCCACAAATCTTTGTAACAGTAAAATACATCGGAATCATCAAGACGAAACACTTCCTGTCCTTCAAGTTTTACTTTAATAGTTCGAACAATTGCTCTGCCAAGATTGTTAACTAGTGTTCTGTTTACGTCTGTGTCTGATGAAAGTTCAATATTAAATGCTAGGCGTGCAGTGCCAGGAACAATAACGTCACTGGGGCCTAGGTTTGGAAACTTGACTGTAAGAGTTTGGTTCTGGTCTATGGTACTTGGATTGTTTGTGATGACGATTGATTGTCTAATGCCCTTAACACCAAGAGGCTCACGTAGTTTTCTGTATGGGTCTAACTTTGATCCGTAAGACTGTGTCATTTTATTATGCACAATAAAAAATAATAAATTAATAAAACAATGGCAGCGGGAGGATTTAATCATGAAGATTTTGAAATGGATGTCATGGATGCCTCAGATACCAGTATCACAGATATGACTGGAATGGTAACTAGTAGTAATATGTATCATGAACTGTTAAAAGACAAAGTAAACTCATTTTATGACAGTGTTGGAGCGCGTCCAGATGTAATAGATCCTAATCAGTTTGAATATGATAAAGGACACTTATTTGTAAATACAGACAGAGGGAAAATAAATCTAACACATAAAAACAATCCTTCTCAGTTTAGAGCTTTAAGTACAATTAAAGGTGAAGTCGGTGGTAACTCTGGGTTGGCAAGGTACCTTGGAATTGGAGGCTCTCCTGTCAAGCCAAGACTGGTTAGTGTTCTTCACGACACGCAAACAAAGTTGCCAACAGGGCAACAAATTGAAATGGCACCAGTAACAAGCCTGCCAGAAATAGCAAACACAGTGATACAAGAAACTTCATTTACTGAAGGACAAATAAATGACGCTATGAAAACAATAGATGATCCACCTTTGTCAATGAGAGAGATAATTGGCTTGGATAAATCACTGCAGACGATAAGAGGTGAGATGGTAAATAACGTAGCCAAACTAGGTGAGCTTGATAAACACATAGAACGTGAAAAAGATTGATTGATTGATTGATTGTACATTGCTTAACGTCCCGACAGCAACAAGGCTTTCTCAGGACGTGCCTGCACTGCTTGTGAAAAAAAAAAGAAAACTAAAACAGAACATTGAATGTATGTCGCCAGCCGGTCAAATACATTAAATAAACCTAACACATGGGGTCTAAATAAAGCTAAGACCATTTAGCAACACACATCCAATATCAAGAGCTACAGGCAGTGCAGACAGTAGGGAGAGTTTTAAAAAGGCAAATACAGGTGAATGGACAAAGGGTAGACAGAAACACATGCCCCAGAATGGAGAGAAAACCCCACCCTGTGGGGCTGACCAGGGTGACCCTGGGAACTAAAAAATACCTAACCCCACCCAAGTCCCCCAGGGCAGACCCGGGTGGGGAGAACGTGAAAAAGAGAAACTGGCTACCGCAGACAATGGGAATCTTGACACAGAACTGAAAGAAAGAATACAACACAGATTAAATAATTTGCAGATAGAAAGATCAGGGCGGTTAGAAACAATTAGTATTGGAAGACAAAAACTGAAATCACAGGTCAACAGAATTAGAGAAACTATTCAGAAAATACTTCACGAAGACACTACTCTGGCTGAGAGATTGAAAACACTTTTCAGAGAACAGGGTATCACAATTGCTAGTTTAATTACTGCTCTTGGATTTATTATCAGTACTGTTGTGTTAGCTGTCTCTGGTAGTGGGGGCGCAAGCGGTGGTGGGGGTCCAACCCCGGCACCGCCAGGTCCACCGGCTCCAACAGATCCAAAAGATTTACAGTCATGGGTAAAGAAACAGTTGTCTCATATTTCAGATCTGCTTAAGAAATTGGCTCTGAAAGCAATAGATGCTTTGCCTGGCATAATTGGCACAGTTGTCAGTTGGATGATTACTACAGCAGCAAAGGTAGTTGGGTTTATGGCAGAACATGTGTGGGTATTTTTGGTTACAGTAGGAGGGTTGATGGTGGGTTATTTAATGAAACAGATAAAGAAGTAAAACCCCTAACCCCGTTAGGCCTATTACCAATGCAGTTCTCTCTGACTCATGTGTGTCCGGGGTTGACTGTACTGGTTGTATGGGCGCCGGTGTTGGGGCTGGGGCCGGGGCCGGGGGTGTTACCGTCTGTAATGTTTTAATGACTGTACATGCGTGGTTGTTGCTCCTAAGTTTACAGATTGATTGAGTCCTAATTTTTTATCACGACCTGCAACAATGATTTCATTATTATAATTTGTTATTGTACCCATTTGGAGTTGAAGGTCAGATGGCAACATGTATAACCCGATGCCAACTACAAAGTCAACTTTTGATCTCGCATATCTGAGAACGTCTTGGTAACGCTGTATGCTTGATGGGAGATCTACTGTTGAATTAATTGAATCTTCAAGATTTGCAAGAAACTGTTTTTGTGCTTCAAATTTGCCACTCCCATTTAAAATATTCGATTTTGTTAGTGATTGTGCACCTAGTAAACACCAGACATATGTTCTGATTGACTCATTGACGCGCTCAACTCCCGCTTGAGTAAACCCGTCACTCTTGTCTAAAATAAATGTTGTCCACGCATTAGACTGTTTTTGCTCAATGGAACCTATCCAGACTTGTGATTTTGATGAGAATGAAGTGTAACCAGGGTAATAATCTTGAGGGTATTGTCTGTGACTCATAGCGTAATACAATGTACCCATACCATTGTGATCATCAAGTTTTTGTGCTTATGTTAAATTCATTACATATGCGTTCAAATGCTTTCATATCCATGGGGTTGTTAAACCTGTTGAAACTGGATTCAGTGGGCAGTGGTGTATGAAGTTCTGACAGTATACGTCTAAGCTGGTAATAAACATGGAAACGATACACAGACCTAATCAGTTTGTTTGAGTGATTCAAGTGGTCTGTAAATGAAACACCACAGCCTGTAGTTGAACATAGTATGGCAAAGTTGAGTTGGTTTTGAAACATCTGTAGTGGACTTGAGGACCACTTTCTTGCAGTAGCATCATCTGTTATTGGAGGGTTTAGATATTGATCAAAGGGGTTGGGTACTTTCACTTGAAATAAATCTTGTTCTGATACAGCAATATCAAGTTGATTTAGTTGAATTATTTTCTGTTCATAAGTAGGTGCAACATTATATTTGGCATTCACATTAAATTGAAATGTGTTTGTTGTGGTAATGGTTGGCGATTTAAATTCCATCCTTTTTTATATGAGATAATAAAAATGTTTATTACCTTAACAAATCTTGACACAAGCAAACCAGTGTGGTTAACTAATGGGATTGATAATCGTGATGGTAGCAAGACTGTAGCTATCCATGAAATGTTCTACACGGTAAAGTGGTTTAATATAGAAGATGATATATATATAATAAAGTAAATTTAGATGGTAAGACTGAAGCTTTACCGCCTGGGTATTATGACTTTTGTACTATAGCTGAATGGTTTCAAAGTAAATTTAAAATTAAAGCAACTTTAAATCCAGCTAACCTACTTGTTACATTAGAATTTCTGACACAAAATTGGCTAAGAATCTCAGACAGATTTGCATATTTACTTGGATTTTATATTGACGAAGATTGGTGGAGATCAGATGATTCAGATGAATTCAAGTTTGGTATTATAACAATGAAGACCAAAACACTTAAAATAACTGGGAAACGCCCTGTCAATTTGTCAGTACACACAGTATTTAATGTGTATTTGAAAGAACTAAACACTACTGAGAATGTACACAATGGTAAGCCTTCGACTTTGTTGAGATGTGTGCCAGCTGGAACTGCACCCTATTGCGAAAGTGTGGTTGTTAGATTTCCTGCGCAGTTTAAGAAATTAGGTTCTAGTTTCTTTGAGTCACTGAGTATATCTGTAACTAATCAGGATAACAAACCAGTTGTTATGAATGATTTTAGTGTTATGTTGGAAATTAAATAATTTTATTTTTGTTTATAAAAATGAGCGGTGGTCCAAAGCCGAGAATCATACCAGTTGCATGTCCAGTAACAGAGTTGAAAGATTTGGCAGACGTACAGGATTTTGAGAAGGAAGGAGAAATTGGAGAAATATATGGTTTTGAACTTGATTCAACTGGTATGTACAAGCGAAAAGTAATTGTTGGCATGAAAGACGGTGAAAGACAGATTCCTAAACTTTGTCAGCTGCGTGATGTTACTGTACCAGTTCCAGTAAATAACGTGCCTTACAACTTAATACATGTAGGTAATAAGTGGGTTATTTCACTTGTGCCGGCACCAGCACCAACAATTGACTGGGACATAAAGATTGAATTTATTAGTCCTTATGTATACACTGATGACGAAGGCGCCTTAGTGTTTAGGAAGGTTGTTAATTCTGGGCCGCTGATTGCAAGCCTTGTTCCAAGTTTTGCCCCAGACAACAATAGCAGAGATAAACTGAAAGTTGAAAAATTATGAGAAACGATGGTATCTTCTTACAACTAGAAAGGGAAGATCAGATACTTCTGTTGTGTTTATGCCAGCAAGCTTAGTCGTGGCTAGAGAAGCGACAATAGTATTTGAAATTATCATGAGATCTGTAACTTCTGTGAAAGAGGCAAATATTGCACAGGGAATAAAACTTACATGGGATGAAACAGTATCAGAATCAACAAAGGTCTTTATTGCTATTACAAAAAGTGCTGATGTTATTAATGTTTCGAGCAGTGTTCCGGCTGTCAAGGTGGTTGTCGACAAAACAACTTTTGTTCGTCTAAGTTACATAAACCTCGAACACATTGATCTTGTTTCATTTTATTATGCCAGCAAATTGTATACTTTTGACGAGTTGCAAAATGTAATTGCTGATTAAATAAAAAATATTTGTCATTAAAAAAAATATGGTAAACTTCTATCCACAGCTACCAACGACGCTTGCGCCTGAGACTGTGTCGTCATTTGCGCTTGATCCACATATGCCAATTGCATCAGATAAAACATTACCGGCAAACGCATTCAGATTAAATAATATTACAGAAGCAATTAAATATTTGGAAAGTGAAGAAGCAAGGTACTCCAGATGCAAAAGGAGGTATCAGACCATTTTCAATTCTGTACAAAATACATCTATGGCTGTTGGCGCTTTTTCAGCTGGTTGTTCTGTAGGGGGTATTGTATTGATTTCAACTGGAATTGGAAGTTTGGTTGGATTCGGACTGGAAGGAGCTAGCATTGCCACAGGACTGGGCTTGCTTTGGTTTGGATGCCATAAACAAGAGGTTTCACACAAAGTTAGAAAAACATGAAGCATTGAGTACGCTGGCAAGTGCAAAACTGAGTAGTCTTAAACTTATTATAAGTAAAGCGTTGCAGGACAATTTTATTAGTGACGAAGAATTTAAGCGAGTCCAGGATGATTTAAATAACTACAAACAAATGAAATCAGAAATACAAAATAAAATGCGTAGTCAGTCTCCCGTGAATGTTGAAGAACTGAAGGCTAGTTTTTTAGCAGAGGGAAAAAGGATAGGGGTACAGGAAACCACAGAAAAGCTACACAATCTTTTAAACAAATAAAAATCAGATTTGGTAATCGTTTAATAATGTCATACACTTCACAGAGAGATGTCATGCCACTTACACAGTTTAGGCCTGATTATCTAACCCCATCTGCACCACCGCCAGAGTACTACTGAGAAAAAAAAAAGGTTTTTTATTGTCCTTGTATCTTGACAAATCTGACCGAGTAAGTTGTGACTTAAGTCAAGTTGTTGTAAGAACTTATAAGAAATTACAGTAAGAAATTAATAAGTTCTTATGGTAAGTAAGTAAGTAAGTAAGTATAGATTGCTTAACGTCCCGCAAGCGACAAAGGCCTTCTCAGGACGTGCCTGCGCTAAATGAAGAAAAAACTGCAAGAAGCGCAGACAGGAGGGAGAATTTCAAAAGAAAAATACAGATGAATGGACCAGAAAGACAGAAATACAAACCCCCAAAAGAGTAGAACCCACCTTGCAGGGGTTAGACAAGGTGACCCTAGGAACTAAAAAGTAGACAACCCCACCAAGGTCCCCTAGGGCAGACCCGGTGGGGGCAGTTCTTATGGTAATTAATTAATAAGTTCTTATGATAACTAACTTAAAGGTTACCTCTGCAGGTTCCTAAAAGTTAGTTGTAACTTATTAGTAACATATAAAGTTCCACTGAAATCACTTAGACAGGTAAATGATTAGGTGTTCATAGAGACAATAGTTATAGAGATAGATACTAAGAGATTTAAAAGATAATTAGATCAATGAGGCCGCATCGGTCATGCTCATCAGTTTTTAAAAATCAAAGGGTTGATTCGGTAATAACGGGGGTGTAATGGTGTCAAAAATTTTAATATTAAAAATGACGTAATTTAATGACCGATGCGGTCTTATTGAATTCATTGCCTTTTAAATCTCTTAGTATCTATCTCTAAGGAGTTTGTGACATACAATGTCGAAAAAGACTATGTGGAAGGCCTAGAAGACTTCGGCTGTACGGGTCGGTCCATGTATGTAGCCAACCATGTCATGGTGTGTGGACTGGTTATGAATTGGAAACAGGCCGTTGGTTATATCCTTTCCAGCGGACCTGTTGACGCTAAGGTTCTGCATGGTCTGCTGATTGAATGTCTTGATAGACTAGAGGAGTGTGGTCTGCAGGTAAAAGTGTTGATTGCTGACCAAGGTTCCAATAACCGAAAAATGTTAACAAAATTCTGCAGGGTACAGAGCAGGCTCCTTTTTTCTTCCACAAAGAGAACAAAGTACATGTACTTTATGATCCTTCCCATCTTTTGAAAAACACAAGGAACAACTTCAAAAAAAGTGGGTTCCTTGTTGATGGACAAGAAGTGAAGTGGGTGCATATTGAACAATTCTACAACTTTGACCAGCAAAATGTTGTTCGCATGGCCCCAAAACTGACCAGCAAGCACCTTGAACTGCCACCTTTTGCTGCACTTCACGTGCGGTATGCTGCGCAGGTCCTCTCGCACACAGTTGCAGCAGGTATTTCTACACTTGTACAGCTGCATGTACTTGACGCAGACGCCGCTCACACAGCCCTGTTCATCGAAACATTCGATCAACTGTTCAATACCTTCAACAGTGGCAACCTCAGGTCTACACAGAAAATGGCCCATGCCATGACTCCAACATCCGGACATGAGAAGTTCCTGTTGAAGACTCTAAGTTGGCTGGAATCTGTTCAGTCCCTCTCCTCAGTATCGCAACTCCCAAGCCTGACAGGGTGGAAGATGGCCATTAGAACACTTCTGGCATTGTGGAAAGAACTTCATACTGACCATGGCGTGAAATTTCTTTTAACTGCCGCCGTGAGATGGCCTTAGTCGCCTGCTCGGCGTTAAACCCAAATAACTAACTAACTAATCTTTTAACTGACCGTCTGAACCAGGACTGTGTTGAAAATCTGTTTTCAGTTGTTCGGTCAAAAGGAGGGCATGGTGACAACCCCAGTCCACAACAGTTTCGCAACAATTTTCGCCAGGTCATGGTGGACTCTTTCTTCGTGCAGAGTGATGCAAGCAACTGCATCGAGGACTGTGACAAGTGGCTGCTCACCCTGACAGTGCTGACATCAGTACCGCAGTCAGTAGTGGAAGATGAACCAGAAGATGGTGTCATCCCTGATTGGCCACAGGGCCATATGGAAAATGATGGTCATACATATCAGTTGATGCAGCTAATTTTGCCAGTGCCAGAGACTCGAGACCCACGGCTCGTCCAAGTGCAAGAAAACGTACTTTTGTATATTGCTGGCTACATGGCAAAGAAGATGCAGGCAAAACCATTATGTGAGGAATGTAACAGTCTCCTCACAGGTGCCTCTACTGGTTCTCGGGCTGAAACGTTCATCATGAACAAACAGTATCAAGGAATTACAGGGGGGCATACAGTTCCGAGCACCAGACTGCAACACCAGGTGCAGGCGTTCGAGGAAGCCTATGTTGCCAACATCGGAAAAATTCTGCACTTTGACAAAGTAAAGATGCGCTTGGTAGCACTGTTGAAAAAACATGACACTTTTTTTTGCCGCATGGGAAAGTGTGCCATCCAGCATTTTCTGCTGCAGTTGTTCATCAATGTGCGGCTGCATTTCACTCTGAAAGAGAGCTACAGGTCATTCGTGCAGAAGTCACAGAAAAAAAACCAGAAAAATGTTGAAAGTGTGTCACCTTTAAAATAAGAAAACAGTCCACTAAGTCCAGACACCATAAAAATGACTACTCTCCTTTCTCTGAACACTTTTTTTATTTGTTGAAGCAATTTACTGATTGAGTAATTACTTTACTTTTTTAGTGCTACCAAGTGCATGTTCAGGATCTTTCGGACAGCTGCACTGTGTTGTACTTGTAGCCATGTGCAAGTATATATACAAGACTTTTCTTTCATATGACATCTGATTATGTTCTTTTATTATTTTGTCCTTTTTACCTGTTATGAAGATGGTTTATCTGCCACTAGATCATTTCAGAGGAATACAATAGAGAATACTTTTTGCTCTTATGCCAGACTTTACCTGTGTTGTCTCATTTCTTACATGATGTGTATGTTAGCACGTATTTGTGATTTGTGTGGGTGTTCATGTGAGAGGGTTTTTTAAATGTTATTTGTGTTAAATGTTATTTGTAGAAATTGTTCACATTTAGCCTCAAGCAGGCAGGCATTGGATTGATCAATAATTCAAGGGTCATGTCAGATTAGCTTGGCGCCTGAGGCTAATCTGGCACTGACATTGAATTATCATCGTAGATCCATCTCCTGCAACTGCTACACAGTTGAGTGGTGACTCTTCCAAAAATTGTTGAATGTGGGCTTGGGATTAATTGGGCGAAAATAATTAAGCATAAATTAAACAAAACAAACACACTGCAAGATCATAGAAGGTATGAATCATGGCTGGTTGATACTTGCTAAAATTGTGCTTCTCACTAACACATGAATAAATAATACAGAAAAACTAAAATAAAGAGAAATGACAACATTAAAAAAATACACTATAAGTTAAGCATTAATTTAAAACAACAGCACAACTTGAAGTACATGTTAACACTTAGACATGTAAACAAACAACTCTGTAGATTCACACCATTTAAAACAAAATATTGCACACACACCCCCCCCCCCCCCCTCTCCCCCCACCCTCTCCATTCCACATCACAGATTTTATTATCAAACAGGCCTGCAACATGTAGCATGAAACATCTAGGGATACACTGCATTTCCTTGTGCTGATGTTTTTCTAAAGGTAATACCATCGTGCGTTTACCGGCTGCGTACATGGCCAGAGCAAGGGAAGCAACTCCTCGGCTGACCTCGTTTTTCTGCTATACGCTAAAGAGGAGCTGGTTTATCTTTCTATGTAGGATCTTTGACCTGAGGGAGGTCCAAACACACACACACACACACACACACACACACACACTGCGATTTGTACCAAAAGTATGTACTGCAGCAAGGTTAGCATAACTAGGCATGACCTAATTTTTATCTTGTTGCTTCTCTTGTGCGAGGTTGAGGCCTGGCCACATATGACATCATGGGCATGCTACTAAATTCACCCCACTGCATCCCATCCTGAAAAGCTCCTTCTATAAATAGAAGGAACTTAACACTTTCTATACATAATCCCTCCTGCTGACCTACTTCCCACCTAATGTAATCACAGGCAGGCCTGCCATTCCCTGCTGACGTAGGTTTTTGGGCCTACTTGAATTAATTTTCATTGGCACTTGATAATACCTACCCTAATAACTTTGGTATGGTTAGAAAGGTCTTTTTCTCATCTTTAAGATGATGTGCATAAAGATTTCAGTTCTTGGAGAAGGTAACCTCATCAGCCCTGAGAATAAACATACTGAAAATGAAAGAAATGAAAATTCCTTGCACAGTGCACTCTGCATACTCATGCTATGCACAAATGATAACAGGATGAGGATTTCGTCCCAAAGTTTACCTTACTGTTTGGAGCTCGCATGTGTTTTTCTTTTATTTATTGTACATTGCTTAACGTCCCGACAGCAACAAGGCTTTCTCAGGACGTGCCTGCACTGCTTGTGAAAAAAAAATAAATAAACAGAACATTGAATGTATGTCGCCAGCCGGTCAAATACGTTAAATAAACCTAACACATGGGGCCTAAATAAAGCTAAGACCATTTAGCAACACACATCCAATATCAAGAGCTACAGGCAGTGCAGACAGTAGGGAGAGTTTTAAAAAGGCAAATACAGGTGAATGGACCTCGGGTAGACAGAAACACATGCCCCAGAATAGAGAGAAAAACCCACCCTGTGGGGCTGACCAGGGTGACCCTGGGAACTAAAAAATACCTAACCCCACCCAAGTCCCCCAGGGCAAACCCGGGTGGGGGTGTTTTTCTTTTAGGAACATTTAGAGTTGTTCATATTTTTAACTCATTTGAGATGTGCTGCCTCCGAATGACATCACTATAAGCTTGACGTCACTATAAGCTTGACGTCATGGCATCGCTAGTCTCACAACGCTCTATACACAGCGACACATTTGATATTTCACGTCACTCATCCGAAAGGTACGCAGCCTCTTCCAGGGCTGACTGTTTTCTTCCACACAGCCTCTGCCAGGGCTGACTGTTTGATGGGAGTATATACTGGATCCAAAACTTGCAAAAATGAATTAATTATTATTCAAAAAGTTGATGAGGTACTGACAACGCTGGATTACGACCTCATCCAATGTCTATTTCAAAGCTAGCTACCCAAAACTCCAAGTGAATAGAACAAAAATTACGGACTCAAATGTGGGTCAACCGACTTTCTATAAGCGGTCTTCCTAAATTGAAATGTCAGAGAGAGAGAGAGAGAGAGAACGAACGAACGAACAAAACTTTATTTTCCAAGGATTGAGATATTAGGCGCGCAGGCCTTTCTTACAATCTGTCCTTGCTAAGCTACTTAAAAAAAGAAAAGAAAAGAAAAATCCAACCAAACAACAAAAACTAACTAATAATAAACGTCACACACACGCATACGCACACAGACACGCATATACATGTACTCGTGCACATGCGCACTTTTGTAAATGCACATTGATTGTACATTGCTTAACGTCCCGACAGCAACAAGGCTTTCTCAGGACGTGCCTGCACTGCTTGTGAAAAAAACAAATAAACAGAACATTGAATGTATGTCGCCAGCCGGTCAAATACGTTAAATAAACCTAACACATGGGGCCTAAATAAAGCTAAGACCTTTTAGCAACACACATCCAATATCAAGAGCTACAGGCAGTGCAGACAGTAGGGAGAGTTTTAAAAAGGCAAATACAGGTAAATGGACCTCGGGTAGACAGAATCACATGCCCCAGAATAGAGAGAAAAACTCACCCTGTGGGGCTGAAAAGGGTGACCCTGCGAACTAAAAAGTACCTAACCCCACCCAAGTCCCCCAGGGCAGACCCGGGTGGGGATGTAAATGCACATATACACGTACGTGCACACATAATTATCTAACATATAAGTAGGTATGATATTTTGTGTACTATTAAAAACAAGTTAGAAAACAGAACAAGCAATTTGGAGGCTAGATGGGGAAAAAAAATAGCAAAAATTTAAAAACAGGAATCGTATTATGTCGAGAAACAAAGAAGAAGAAAAGATCAGCATAACGTTGTCTTAGTAAGGTAATCATGTACTTTACTTTTAAACAGCGAGAGGGACATTGTTTGTTGAATAGTGGGAGGAAGGGAGAGAGAGAGAGAGAGAGAAATGAAATGAAATGAAATGAAATGAAATGAAACTTTATTTCTCAACGGATAAAGTAATTAGCACGTGTGCCATTTTATATACTTGCCGTTGCTACTCTACAAACACAGGATAATAATTGTAATACTAATACAGACCTGCCTACCGCATGTTTTACTCATCAGTAGTCTTCACTGTGAATTTCAGTAATTTTGCATTTTCCTTCAGTAACACTTAATCTATGGACACGAAGAAACGCGGAGTTTCTCAACAACGAAAGCATGAATAAAATCATAACACTTTTAATATTTAAATATATACATTTATTTATTTATTTATATTTGTGTGTGTTAAAAAAGGTTTTTGAAAAAAAAGAAGAAAATATGAAAAAGAATTTAAAATGATTAAATGGTTAGAGTCTGAAGAGATCATGGCATGCAAAATTGCAAATGAATTGCACATCACTGACCTTCTGGTGAAAAAGGATAACTGACCCACATGAGTCTTATTTACACAACTGACTGATTCAGCCAACAGTTTGTCACCTTCACAGGAATAGGCACCACACATAAATTCAAAGTTTGCCATTTTATTAGTTCTATCAGATGTCAGTCAAATAAGTAATTGCAACTTTAAAAAGTTGCTTCACCAAAAACTGTGAGGTTCATTTAATTAAACTAAACACTACACTTAAGGTATGTACAGCATTTACAGGTTTCCTTCACTGGGCCTTGTTACTTGTATTGTGCCTGCTGTATGGAGTAGGCACTCTTCAGGTGGTCAAACTCTTCTGGCCTGAACTCCCTGGTCTCCTCAGGGCGACATTTTAGGACCAGCAGTGCCTCAAGAGTGTCCTGGTGCAAGGTGGACCCTTAAATGCTTGCAACTGCTGCTTTTTTTTCTTCTTCGGCTGAACAACTTCTAAAGAATCTTCTGATTCATCGTCGGGTTCGTGTACACGCACTTTCGATGAACCTTTTGCAGCCATTTTAATTTTCTGCACTGCGTTTGATCAAGGCTTTTCATTGGTTCAAAACGACCAACCACAACACTCGAGAGCTCAAGCAAGGGCGGTTACTCTGTCGGCTTCAAAATTTTTAGGCTAGCAGACGACAATTTAACACGCTCGTGCAGCTTCTATTTTTGCGTAGTTTTTCGACTATTTTTCCCGTAATTTTGCATAAAATTGTGTACTTCCGTAACGGATGGTAAAATTCCGTAAAATTACGGAAGAATACGGAAGGGTAGGCAGGTCTGCTAATAGTACCAAATTACACAAACAAAAATTAGGAAACATTAAACATGGAGACATTAAACAAAATTCATTCATTCATTCGGTCATACAAAAAACAAACGAAAAATAGAAAGTACACGCAACGCGCGCACACTGACACATACACGCTCGCGCGCACACACAAACACGCGCTAATGATAACTTGACCTATATACGAAGCAAATCATTTGGATCAGAGTGAAAATTCACTTCAGACAGCAAAAATTATTTGGATTATAATAGAAAGTTGAATTATGTAATTAGGCGATTATTATTAGTATGCACAAACCATACGGCAGCATGCACTGATTATACGATAAGCACATGTTTGATACGAATACTTGTGGTAGATTATGTATCAGCAGACAAGTACTTGAGGAGGCATTCCTTGAAAGAGGAGAGGGAGCCAGCGTGTGTTATACATGTTGGCAGTGTGTTCCAGAAAGATGCGCCTGAGAAAGATACACTGGTTTTAAAGAGATCTATCCTGGGGCGAGGTGTAATAAAGTTTCGTCTTGAAGTAGAATAACCTGAACTTGCCTTGGTAAAGAGCTTACAAAGATATTCTGGGTGAATCTCATTCCAGATTTTATACATAACCACACCCTTGTTTAAGAGGTGATGCTTGCTAAGAGGTAGCATTTTCAGTTTTTCAAGTCTTTCATCAGTTGTTAGGGCTGAATCAGGCTTTTCTTTGTGTCAATTCATGTACGACAATGACATGTCTGGTGCTTTGAGTCAGTTCAGCAACAATGTATAATGTGGCTAGCGCTTTTACGTCACCGTCACTGTCTGAAGTCGAGAATTCTTCGTGTCGACATTTTTTTCTGTGATGAATTATTTTTTACAAAAACATTGAAGATACAAAGCTGGTTAACGAACTCCTCCAATATCATTCTCGAAGCTAGCTGTACTCAAAATTTCAAATGAATGTACCACACACACACACACACACACGTAGCGTTTCCCACCAAATGTACGTTCAACAGCATGGTTCAGAATAGCTAGGCATGACGTAATTTTTATCGTGTTACTTCACTGTCAGAGGCCGAAGTGTACCTGCCTATGTTCGTCATTTGCATGTTATGGAACATGCTCCGACCAGCCCCATCTCAAAGTCTACTGTATTTTCAATACGGTAGACAAAAAGTCAATGTGTACTCGCCAAAACTGCTCGTCATTTTTTTTTCTCTCTTCTTTGTCAGAATAATGATCAACATCCGCATCATCATCAGACCCTTCTACAACAATTTATATCTGAAAAGTGTCACCAAAAAGAAGTTCTGCTGCCCTAGCTGCATCAAACGTAGCACGCTTCGGACGCTAGGGAGCCGCCATGATTGCGTTATTTTAGGAAAAGTATGCTTCACACAAGCTCATGCGCTTGTACCAAGCAGAGGCCTCCAATCAAAGCACACAGCGAGCGAACTATTCATTCACAACACACATGGTAGATCCCTAACATGTTCTGATTGGTTGTTGGTCATGTCACGAATAGTAATGAGTGAGGTTAATTTTAGAAGTCACTGCGAGCGGGCTAGTGATGCGTTGACAACAGATATGTGTTGAGCCACTGCAAGCCCGCTAGCGACGCGTTGACAAGAGCTATGTGTTGAGCTACCGCAATCCGGATCACGGTGCATTGAGAAAAAGTACAAAACAGAACTTTTACAGTATTCTTCTACAGTCATTTTTAACCAGGGCTAAAAAAAATCATAAGATAAAAAAAGATAAGATAACTTTACTGCCATATGTAAAAATACATTAGGAAATCGTCGTGGTGCTGCGCAACTTAAAAAGAAGAACATAAAATAAATCAAAATATAATTAAGCTGCACACACACACACACACACACACACAGATTCACATACACCCGCATACGTTAATACCTATTGTGGTCTAAACGTAAAGGCAATAAACACGGTTTCACAGAGACCCAAATCACAGAAGACATATCACAATGTAATTATGAAACACGTCACTTTCATCACAGATGAAATATTATGCTGATAGCTGGACAATACTGTATATACTGAGCGAGCGTCCACGGTGCTTAGTTTGACCTTTGATCCTTTAACCCTCGGAAACACGAAACAGAACATTTATACCCACTTTCTGCACTGCAGTCAATTTAACATCTCACACATCAAAGTCTACGTAACTGAAAGCATCATTGGAAACGAAAAAATGCACCATCGCAGCAGAAACACTACCTCTGTGAATCGAGTGAATGAGACTGAGCCCGCACAGACAAAAACGTGTCTCGACCAGCGATGTGCAACTTTGACACACACTGTAGTTTTCAGATCCTTGCAGCATAAAATCTGATAACTAGCTCGTATCTATAGGATAAAACAGGTTTAAAATCTTGCGAAATTAGTATGAGATAAATTCTACTTAAGATCATGAATTCTAAAAATCACTAGCGCTCGCGGAACTATAGGAAGATCGACAAAGACCGTAGGATTACTTACTGATTCACAGAGCAGGAAAGCGACAAATTCCGGATGGGCGGTCAAGTCAAGCTCTTGCTTTACGTCAGTGTTGCCACATGTCCATATTCCCTTGTCCGATGTGAATTCTACTTAGGGGTATCTTGTCGCTCTTCCTCTTTCTTTTCTTCAATTCCGAGTCTGTCATTGTCGGCGCCAGTCGATATTTTCTTTTTTTCTTCGCTGGTCAGTTTATCCGCCATCTTGTCTCTGATTGTTTATAATTATGCAAACTAAGGTCGTATATAATAGTTATAACGTCAGCTACCATCGCCTATCAGAAGCAATCTTTTCACGGTGTCCCGACACAAGATTCCGGTGGGCCTCTTTTTGTTTTGAACGGACGAAAGAAAGCATTTGGTGGGACAATAGGGCGGTCACTGTCTAAGTGGGTATGTATACTGCAGCCCAGTAAAAGCTTTTTGCGAACTGAAGCCTTCAAAAAGTTCAGTTGTGCCCCTATTTTCTTTGTCTCAAAATATAACGAGAAGATGGTCCTTGACGATGAGAAGTATTTTTGACTATCAGATCGTTACAAATGTTTCAAAATAAACATGATATTTAAATTATACCATGCGTAAACGGAAATAAATAATAAATAAATAATAAATAATAAATAAATAATAATAAATAAATAATAAATAATAAATAATAAATAATAAATAATAAATAATAAATAATAATAAATAATAAATAATAATAATATATAAATACAAATTTCATCCATCCATCCAGAAATAAAGAAATAAGGAACAAAATGAAAGAAACAACGAAGCAACCAACCAAAGCCGGCACCAAAAAATAAGATGTCATGTTTCTCACGCTCAGTCTTACTTACTTACTTACGCCTGTCACCCCTACCCGGGTATAGGCCGTCGACGAGAGACCTCCAGCAACTCCTGTCCTGTGCTTCTCCTTCGATTCTACTCCAGGTGGTTCCCAGTCTCTTGATGTCTGCTTGGAGGTCTCGACGCCAGGAGTTTCTCGGCCTACCTCTTTTCCTCTTTCCCTGGGGGTTCCATGACAATGCCTGCCTAGTGATACTGGAAGCTGGCTTTCTCAGACTGTGACCGATCCATCCCCATCTTCTTCGCCCAATTTCATTCTCTGCTGTTATCTGCTCTGTTCTCTCCCAGAGTCTGACGTTGCTGATCTTCTCTGGCCAGTGGATTTTCAAAATTCTTCTAAGGCAACTGTTCATGAAGGTCTGTACTCTGTTGACTGTGGTTTTTGTCAATCTCCATGTCTCTGCTCCATATAGGAGAACTGCTTTTACATTGGAGCTCGCTCAGTCGCTTTGCGCGAAAAGTCGAACAAGCCACGCCCTCGGTGGAGTACATGATGCAGCACGATCCGTTAAAAAAAAAAAAAAAAAAAAAGTCTACTCAAAATGAAATCAGCAGAAAGTTTGAAACCTAAATTTGGTACAGAGATACCTAATGGTAAGACCTTTCTATGAATACTAATTTGGCTGATCCCATGGAAAGGTCAAGGGTCTCAAGAGGTCCAGAAATGTTCACCCCAAAATTGTCTTTCTCAATTACTATTTTCACAATAATTGTGTTTTTTTTTTTTTTTTCTCATATAATGTTGTATGGATGTATGGGCAGTGGGCAGATGTTGACATCTGCACGGGACATAGACGACCCCGCCCTCCACGAGTCGCCTGCTGCCTTGCAGGCCTGGCCGCTTGGCTGCGGAAAGGCTAAGGGAGGAAACCCCTGACATCAAAGCCCCCGTGTCTCCGGGGAAGGCTTTTGAGCCAGAGACTAGGACAAGGACAGTCTGATATAAAACCTACGACCCGAGGACCTCGATGCCATCGTCCCAGCTTGCTAGGCCATGGCAGATGAACCAAGGGTTTAAAGGGTGGGGCCAGTACTGCGCACACTGCACTCCACCAAAAAGCTCCACCGCGCAGGCTTTAGGAAACGTCCACGGACCATGACACTGACCATTCCAAGTCCTGTAGCGACGGGCGAGGGGCGAAACGGCAGGTGAAAGATGTCACTGGAAGCCGCAGTCTCAAACCTGCATGCAGGCGGTTCAGGATATTGGTCGCCTGATGTTGACCTGGGGATGACAACATCACTCGGCACACCCTGAACGACCAAGCAGCCTTCTCTAGGGACAGCACTGCTTGCTCCACACGGAGAGGGGCCTAGAAAAGGTGGCCTAACCAAAGCTCGTCCCCTCGCAACCCCAGTTGGCTAGCCGCGGTCAACGGGCATCTTCTCCTGCGGTCAAGAAACAAGAAAGAATAACGGATCCACTCTCATGACGACCACGACCGGACTCAACGTAGCATGCTGGAACGTCCGAACCATGCTCGACAAAGCAGACAGCGGACGCCCTGAACGCCGCTCCGCCCTCATTGCCCATGAATTGCGGAGGTTAAACATCGACATCGCCGCGCTCAGCGAAGTACGCCTTCCGGACGAAGGCAGCCTCCAAGAACTTGGTGCTGGGTACACCCTCTACTGGTCAGGCAGGCCTGCATCAGAAAGACGGCTCTCAGGCGTGGGTTTCATGGTCAAGACATCCATTGCGACTAAGCTGGAAAACCTACCAACGGGCCACTCAGACCGCATCATGTCCATGCGCCTCCCACTGAGACACCAGCAACACGTCACCCTTCTCAGTGTGTACTCCCCAACCCTCCTGGCAGAGCCTGCTGAAAAGGACAAATTTTACACTGACCTGCGCAGCCTCCTACAGAGTACCCCTGCAGACGACAAAGTCATCATCCTTGGCGACTTCAACGCCAGAGTGGGCCAGGACTCTGAAGCCTGGAAAGGAGTCCTCGGCAAGCATGGCGTGGGGAACTGCAATGACAATGGCCGCCTACTGTTGGAGTTCTGTGCGGAGCAGCAACTGGTCATCACTAACACTACTTTTCAGCAAAAGGACAGTCGAAAGACCACCTGGATGCATCCTCGCTCCAAACACTGGCACCTTATCGACTATGCCCTAGTGCGTCAGAGGGACCGCAGTGACGTCCTCCTCACCAGAGTGATGCCCAGCGCAGAGTGCCACACTGACCACCGCCTTGTCCGCTGCAAACTCAGGCTCCACTTCAGGCCAAAACCCAAGAAATGGGGGCCCCCCAAGAAAAAGCTTGATGTTGCCAGCCTTCAGCGTGACGATGTGAAAGCTGCCTTTCAGACAGATTTACAGCGCAGGCTCAAAGACACAGCGGACCCAGTAGACTCCTCCCCTGAAACACTTTGGGAACAACTGAAAACTGCTATTACAAAATCCTCTGCAGAAGTCTTGGGTTTCGCCAGAAAGAAGAACAAAGACTGGTTTGACGAAAACGATGTAGAGATCCAGGAACACCTAGCAAAAAAAAGAGCCGCCCATCAGGCCCACCTAGCCCAGCCTTCCTGCCCTGTGAAGAAGTCTGCCTTCCGCCTCGTCTGCAGCAGTCTCCAGCGCAAGCTCAGAGATCTCCAGAATGAGTGGTGGACCAGACTTGCACAGAGGACCCAGCTTTGTGCTGACAATGGTGACTACAGGGGCTTCTACGAAGCACTGAAAGCAGTGTATGGCCCCAGGCACCTGGTACAAAGTCCCCTGCGAAGCGCGAATGGCCAGGCACTCCTCACAGATAATACCTCCATCTTGAACCGCTGGTCGGAATACTTTCAGAGCCTCTTCAGCGCTGAGCGCACTGTTCAAGAAGCAGTCGTCCTACAAATCCCACACCTCCCAGTAAAGGTTGAATTGGACGAACCGCCCACCGCTGAAGAGACCCTCACAGCCATCCACCAGCTCAAGAGTGGCAAAGCAGCAGGCATTGATGGAATACCGCCAGAGATCTGGAAACATGGAGGCACAGCACTGCACAACAAGCTCCATGACCTCTTTCTCTGCTGCTGGGAGGAAGGAACACTACCAAAAGATCTCCGTGATGCAGTCGTTATCACCCTGTACAAGAACAAAGGCGAGAAGTCTGACTGTTCCAACTATCGGGGAATTACCCTGCTGTCCATTGCTGGGAAAATCCTTGCAAGGCTGCTCCTGAATCGGCTGGTACCTGCCATCGCTGAAGACCAACTCCCAGAGGGCCAGTGTGGCTTCAGAGCAAACAGGAGCACCACCGATATGGTCTTTGTGCTGAGACAGCTACAGGAGAAGTGCCGCGAGCAGAACAAAGGGCTGTACGTAACATTTGTCGACCTAACAAAAGCGTTCGACACTGTGAGCAGGCAAGGCATGTGGCAGATCCTGGAGCGACTTGGCTGTCCCCCAAAGTTCCTCAACATGATTGTCCAGCTACACGAGGATCAGCAAGGCCAGGTCAGACTCAACAATGACCTCTCAGAACCATTCCCTATTCTCAACGGCGTAAAGCAGGGCTGCGTGCTGGCACCGACCCTCTTCACCATCTTTTTTAGCATGATGTTGAAGCAGGCCACAGTGGACCTTGATGATGACGATGCAGTGTACATCAGGTATCGTCTCGATGGCAGCCTGTTCAACCTCAGACGACTGCAGGCCCACACGAAAACCCTAGACCAACTGATTCGTGAGCTGCTTTTTGCTGATGATGCTGCCCTCGTTGCACACACAGAGAGAGCCCTGCAGCGCATCACGTCTTGCTTCGCAGATGCTGCCCAGCTCTTTGGACTCGAGGTCAGTCTGAAAAAGACAGAGGTCCTCCATCAGCCGGCACCCAAGACAGTGTATCGCCCTCCTCACATCACCATTGGCGAGTCTGATCTAAAGTCAGTGCACCAGTTTACTTACCTTGGCTGCATTATCACGTCGGACGCCAAGCTGGACAAGGAGCTTGACAGCAGGCTGGCAAAAGCGAACAGCGCTTTCGGGCGACTTTTCAAGCGGGTGTGGCACAATCAACAGCTGAAAACAGGCACCAAGATCAGCGTGTACAGAGCTGTGGTCCTCACCACCCTGCTGTATGGTTCCGAGTCCTGGGCCCTCTACCGCAGCCAACTACGACTCCTCGAACGCTTCCACCAGCGCTGCCTGCGTACCATCCTGGGCATTCACTGGAGTGACTATGTCACCAACGTCGAGGTCCTTGAACAGGCTGAAACTGTGAGCATCGAGGCTTTGCTGCTGCGGACACAGCTCCGCTGGGCGGGGCATGTCTCCAGGATGGAGGATCATCGCCTACCAAAGATCACCCTGTTCGGCGAGCTTGCTACTGGACACCGTGACAGAGGGGCACCAAAGAAGAGATACAAAGACTGTCTCAAGAAGTCACTTGGTGCCTGCCAAATCGACCACCACCAGTGGTCTTCGCTTGCTGCGGACCGTGACACCTGGCGCTCCACCATTTACAAGGCAGCTGTCTCCTTTGAGGACTCTCACAGAGCTAGCCTTAAGGACAAGCGGCTCAGGAGAAAAAACAGAGATGCCGCAGCTCAGAACCCCGGCCATACCTTCCCCTGCAGCCACTGCGGTCGAACCTGCCTGTCTCGGATTGGCCTCCGCAGCCACGAACAAGCCTGCAGACGTCGTGGGCAACTCCTATAAAATCTTCGTTCGCGAAGTCAAGCCAAGAGACTGTATATACATTACAGTAAACAGTGGGACGGATGGATCAGATTTGGTGTTTGTTTGCATCATTAACTCTTTCCCATCGAAACGCTTCCGGGTTAGTGTTAGCCCAAACAAACCCTTAGCCATCGAAACGCTTACGTACAGTGTTGTGCTCGTTGCCGTCTATAGAGTCGCTAGTATTCTAGGGTTGGGTTTTTACAAAAATCGCATGAAGCACAGCTATCAGTCTAAGGGAAGCAACCACTATAATATATTTCACCAACCATTTCTAAAATATCTGAAAGTGAATGCCCTTGTCGGATGGTGTCAGAACAAGGCCAAAGTAGCCGACAACGTGCCTGGGATCGTCTCCGACGATGAGCTTGTTCGATCCTCATGAATGTGGTTTCAACAGTGATTTTTAGCTCATAAAATTGTGATTCAAGAAGGGACAGATCTCTTGTGTGATTTCTTTGCTTGTGGAATACATTTTTCGGCCATGTTGGTGAGTAAATCTGGGTTTTTCGTTGCATATGCAGGGCTTCCATTTTCACAACAGTTTGAAGGGTCTGTAGACCCCAGGTATAAATTTTAGAGGGTACACAGACCCCCCATCTGAGAATTATAGAGGGTCTGCAGGTTTTTTTAAGAAAAACTGCATCATCTGTATGTTCCTTAAAATAAATTAACTCATTTCACTCTCTCCTCTAAATGTGTTGTGACAGTGTGTGTGTCCTTTCCATGGTATCAGTTCTTTAACTGGTGAGCGATCACGCAAAATCCTGTCTCCCTCGCTCTCTCAAACACAGAAAAACATATATCTATTTATTTATTTGCATGATCGTTTGATAATGTATTGTAACGGAGAATATGGCGTTTTCTGCTGAATGCGGCAGATTGACAACCAAAGTGTGACTTGTCTAAACTCTCTCTCTCTCTCTCTCTGTCACTGTGTGTGTGTGTGTGTGTGTGTGTGTGTGTGTGTGCGTGTGCGTGCGTGCGTGCGTGCGTGCGTGTGTGTGTGTGTGTGTGTGTGAACTGATGTACATAAAAGTATATTTCAACCCATTTAACCACTCGGAAAGATGCGTTTCTCTAATTCTTGCCTAATAACTGTGTACCAGAAGAGTGGATCGACCACGATTTTAAAAAAAACCTGACAAACTTACTTTTGTTAAAATTTCTGGACTTGCTTTTTGAGTTTGCCTCAGTGCACACTGCGCATGCCATTAATTTTGTGTGCCGTCGTGCTTTAACCATGGAAATACACGCAGCGCAGCCAAGAACTCTGAAAACTGCGTCGCAGCGGCGGTGCCACACACGGCCCAGGTGTATCTTATCTGGTACTGTCGCTTGTCGGTGGGGATGGCGGTGTCGAAGTGCAACTTTCTTCTTAGCGATTATCAAGATCAGACGGTGCTGAATTGAAGAATCCGAAGCATTCCAGCTTCCTTTGCTTTTTCTCTGCCATTTATAACTTCGTTCAAGATCGAAAGTGAAACGCACGATGCCATATCCCATAATAGTATGAATGGAGACGTCACAGCAAGTAACGCGTTCAACATGTAGCGCGCACTTTGTAATAACATGCTGACACCACACATAAACTAACAGTTTGCCCGCCCAGTTACACTCGCACGGACCCCAGAGTCGGGTCAATTCTGAACGCAGCCGCGACTGAGCGAGCGGCTAAACGAACCAACTTACCACTAAAAATAGAACGACTGTCACCGACCTCTGTTATGGTATGCACGGTGGCGCAAGGATAATGCGTCTCGGACGCAGATGCACTGAATTTTAGCACGGCCGACTACCCCTTAGTTACATTTTCAGTACGTGATTATTGAGTTTTAATGCGTCATAGACGCACTAAAACGGAAGCCCTGATATGCTTACGCTGTTGGTAGAGGATGGAAATAATCGTCTTGTTCTATACCTGCGTATTTCTCTGTGGGCTGGCGATTGGGTGCCTGATAGGCGGGGGCAGGGGATCTAATTGTTTGTCTGTCCAGTGCTGTGATTCCCCTTGGTTTGTATACAATTCTGCCAGCGCTAGCCTCACCTATCTGGTTTGTGAGTACCAAAACCATGTTTCTCATTTTTTACTCCGCCATGTTCGTTTTGTTGCATAATGATCAAATTGGTTCGACTTCCCACTAAACTGATGCACAAACACGCACAGTTTTGAAAAGTACTTTTAATGCTCTTTCCAATGATACCAAATTTATCTATGGTTGTTAGCTTGGGAGGCTGTGAAAATTAATTCAATCTACCCAAAAAATGTACGTCACCAGAGAACTCACGTCCTTTTCCCTGCTACGTCTGCAGGGAACAGACTCGCTGAAAATTTTACAATGGCAAAGAGCTAAAAGTCTGGACAGCGGTTGGGTAAAAGCTGTTTTTAAAATGACTTGTGCGTGTTCTGATCACTCTATAACGGCACCCTGATGGCAACATCTCAAACAGCTCATGGGCTGGGTGGGAATCATCTCGGAGGATGGATCTAGCCTTTTTTAGCATTCTTTCGTGGAAAAGGGACTCCAAAGAGGGCAAATCAATACCTATGATATCATGTCCTAAAATATTAAAACAAGAATCTGAAATGTGCACCTAAAATATCTGTCCAACATCCTCCGAAAAAAAGATTACAGAATTCATCTCGCATGAGTCAGTCTGATTTTAAGAATGATTACTGTAGTACGCATCCAAATCACTGACTTCATATCACACATGAGCCCTGCGACACCAAGTATCCAGACGCAGACCTAAACCCATATGACTGCTTATTCATGGATGTAGAGCAAGGGGCGAGAATATATATTATCACAAATCCTTCCCAGGCAGCAGCACTTGAGATTCAATGCCTGTTGCAAGAAGGCGCAGGGGACCTGTAATGATAGTGGCAGCCAGCAGCACAATCATACCTCACCCTTCCCCTTGCAAGAGACACAGATTTACATGGTCCTGTGCAGACAGCAGGGGTTTAAGATCTATGTCTGAAAAGTTGCAGACAACAGCCCTGTTATACATCATTACATTGAATACTGTATCTGGTTTATGTCTACAAGGCAGAGTCGCTCACTGGCTGCACACAGCCTAGATTTGTCAACCGTTGATTAGGCTAATCGGCTAACTAGAGGGCAGGGCTACAAGTGCCAATCATAACACCACAATGACCAGGGGTGAATAAGTTACCTCGGGGGGGGGGGGGGGGGGGGGGGGGGTGTCCAACTTTGTTTGGGACCTCCAACCTGATACAAAAGGCCTCCCCGAAGCTAGATCTTGCTTCTAGGGGCAGAAAAATCAAACAATGGGAGGGCGCCCAAACACCCCCAAAAGGGAATTTGTTATAGCATTTTAAAATATTTGGGGTTTGGGGTGGGGGGGGGGGGTCCAGAACCCCTGGAACCACCACTATCCCCCCCCCCCCCTCCCTGAAGTAACTGATGAATTAATAGTCTTACTTACTTACGCCTGTCACCCCTACCCGGGTATAGGCCGTCGACGAGAGACCTCCAGCAACTCCTGTCCTGTGCTTCTCCTTCGATTCTACTCCAGGTGGTTCCCAGTCTCTTGATGTCAGCTTGGAGGTCTCGACGCCAGGAGTTTCTCGGCCTACCTCTTTTCCTCTTTCCCTGGGGGTTCCATGACAATGCCTGCCTAGTGATACTGGAAGCTGGCTTTCTCAGGCTGTGACCGATCCATCCCCATCTTCTTCGCCCAATTTCATTCTCTGCTGTTATCTGCTCTGTTCTGTGCCAGAGTCTGACGTTGCTGATCTTCTCTGGCCAGTGGATTTTCAAAATTCTTCTAAGGCAACTGTTCATGAAGGTCTGTACTCTGTTGACTGTGGTTTTTGTCAATCTCCAAGTCTCTGCTCCATATAGGAGAACTGCTTTTACATTGGAGTTGAAAATCAGGACTTTGGTGTGTTGTGACAGCTCTCTGGAACTCCACACTTTTTTTAACTGGAGAAAGGCTGCTCTGGCTTTACAGATTCGTGCTCTGACATCTGCATCAGTGCCGCATTTTTTGTCTATGATGCTCCCAAGATATGTGAAGGACTCCACCTCCTCCAACGGGGTGCCAGCAAGCAAGATTGGTTCTTCCCTGGTTGTGTTCAGCTTCATTGTCTTTGTTTTCTGTTTGTGAATGGTGAGGCCCACTTGAGACGAGATGTCAGCAAGCCTCGTGGTCTTGTCCTGCATTTGTTGATGAGTGTGGGACAGTAATGCCAAGTCGTCTGCAAAATCGAGGTCGTCAAGCTGTGTCCACAGTGTCCACTGTATTCCACTTCGTCTGTGCTCTGTGGTCATCTTCATGACCCAGTCTATGGCCAGTAGGAAGAGGAACGGAGACAGCAGACACCCCTGCCTGACACCAGTTCTGACCTGGAGCTCTCTGGTGAACTGCCCTTCGTGGATCATGCGACATGTCATGCCATCATAGCTGCTCTTGATCAGGCGGACGAGCTTTGTGGGTACACCGTAGTGTCGTACGAGTTTCCACAGAGTCTCTCGGTCCACGCTGTCAAATGCTTTCTCATAATCCACAAAGTTGACGTACAGCGGGCAGCTCCACTCCAGCGACTGTTCCACGATGATGCGGAGAGTGGCGATCTGGTCTGTACATGATCGGTTCTTCCTGAATCCTGCTTGCTGGTCTCTCAGCTGGGGGTCAACGGAGCTCTTCATTCTCTCTAGGATGATCCTGTTGAAGACCTTTCCTGGTACTGACAGCAAGGTGATTCCTCTGTAGTTGGAACACTCGCTGAGGTCGCCTTTCTTGGGAAGCTTGATTAGGTACCCCTCCTTCCAGTCAGCTGGCATCACCTCCTCTTCCCAGATCTTTCCAAACAGTGGGTACAGCATCTCCACTGTTGTCTCTAGGTCTGCTTTCAGAGATTCCGCTGGGATGCCATCTGGCCCTGCTGCTTTGCCATTCTTCAAAAATGCTACTGCTTTTCTGATCTCTTCCCGGCTGGGTCTGTCACAGCTGATGGGTAGGTCGGTCTCTGCCGGCTGGATGTCGGGGGGGGGGGGGGGGGGGGGGGGGGGGGGGTGGGGTGGCCTAGGTCTGTTCAGTAACTCTTCAAAATACTCAGCCCATCTGTCGAGTTGGTCTGCTCTGTCTGCAATAGGCTTGCCTTCTTTGTCTTTTACTGGTCTTTCTGTATGGCCATACTTACCCGACAATCTTCTGGTAATGTCGTAGAGCTGTTTCATGTTGCCGCTGCCTGCTGCCTTTTCTGCCTCTGCTGCCAGGCTGTCTGTGTAGGCCCTCTTGTCTGCCCTGATACTCCTCTTCACCTCGCGGTTGGCTTCCGAGTATTCCTCCTGTGCCCTTACTTTGGCTGCTCTCGTGCGACTGTTGTTGACCGCTGCTTTCTTCTGCTTCCTCGCTTCTATCTTCTTCAAGGTCTGTGCCGACAGCCAGTCCTTGTGGTGGTGTTTCCTGAACCCTACAGTGTCTTTGCAGGTTGAGTTCAGCGCCTCTCTAACTGCCTTCCACTGCTGCTCTGTGGTGACCGCCTCCTCTTCATTTACTAGCTCCTGTAGCACTTGAAACCGGTTGGACAGCACCAGTTTGAACTCTTCTCTAACTCCAGTTTCTCTCAGGAGGCCTACATTATAGCGCTGTCTTCTTGTTGTCTCTGTGCGGCTTTTCTTTAGCTTGAGCTTCATTCTTAAGGTAAGTAGATGGTGGTCTGAGGCGACATCTGCTCCCCTCCTCACTCGAAAATCTTGAAGGGATCTTCTAAATTTCTTGCTAATGCAGATATGGTCTATTTGGTACTCTGTTGTATGGTCAGGTGAGACCCAAGTTGCTTTGTGTATTCTTCTGTGTGGGAAGATGCTGCCTCCAATGACAAGTCGGTTTAGAGCACAAAAGTCTACAAACCTCTCCCCGTTCTCACTCATCTCCGAGCCTAGTCCCTGTCTCCCCATCACCTCTTCGTATCCGGTGTTGTCCTCCCCTATTTTGGCATTAAAATCGCCCATGACGATGGTGATGTCTCGCTCCGCACATTTGTCCACGGCACTCTGGAGTCGGTCATAGAACTCTTGTTTCTCTTCCTCGTCACTGTCATTGGTGGGCGCATAACACTGGATGACGTTCAGCTTGAGCTTTTTCTTGGTTCTAAAGGCTGCTGTCATAATTCTTGGCCCAAGAGGTTCCCAGCCCATCAGCGCTCTTTGTGCCACTGGTGACAGCATGAATGCTACTCCTTCTGTATGGGGGGCATTCTCCTCTTCATGACCTGAATACAGAATCATCTCCCCACTTAACAGCCTTTTCTGGCCAGACTGCGTCCATCTGGCTTCACTGATACCTAGCAGGGAAAGGTTGTACTTTTGCATTTCCGCTGCTATCTGGGCGGCCTTGCCGCTCTGGTACATGGTCTTGACGTTCCATGTGCCCATGGTTGTGTCCCTGGATAGAGAGAGGCGGCTCGGTCCTGTGGCTTCCGAAGACTTCCGGCTTTCACCACAGGACGTCATAAGTCTTCTAGTAGAAGAACCTTCCTCCTCCAGGAAAGGAATTACTGTTAGTCTTTTCGTCGGCGTTTTTGTAGCTATTTCCTTTTTTGCAGGGTGGGGAAGCTACCCCCACGCCCAACCCCCTTACTAGGAGGACCAGGGGTTTTCTGTCGGGGTCACCTTCCCTTAGACCATGTTGGTTCACGGCACCTTATTTCATTCGGTGCACCCCTCTCACGAGGGACCCCCTATCCACCACCCAGGGGACGCACCTCAACGCCATATGGTCCCAGCGCGAGGAATTAATAGTCTTACAGAGTTAAATCCCTTTCCAAATGTCCACATCATGTGTCGCCAGTTCGGAAAGAGGATGTCGGGAAAAAATGACATCTGTCTACATATCTAGGAGGCTCTGCTACTATGAAGGAGGTGACTAAAGTGTATAGCTGAGCTAGGTTCCTTGTTTAAAGTGCAAATTCAGTTAGGCCTGGTCATGCTGACTCCAGTGCCCTAAGTTTTGACCTGGCTGCTGTTTCCAGTGATCAATATTCTAAAAACGCCTACATAATCGACCTGAGCTTAAAAATCAGAAAATCTGCACATAAAAAGTGGTCAAATATTTAGAGTAATTTAGGTATTTAATGCTGACACAGTGAAGTTTTTAACATACCTGGCACCTCAGCCAGTCGTATGATCCTGGGAGTGTCAGAGTTCGTGATGAGAAAAATCCTGTAGGATGTTGTCATTACTGCCACCCCTGTACCCTGGAAACTGGTGAAGATACGGGAATCCAGAATCCTCACGTCTTTTGCTTCCTGCAACACAGTCCTACAGTAAATGTTACAGTTGCACAAGGATGAGTCCACTGTGAGATGGCCTTAGTCGCCTGCTCAGCGTTAAACCCAAATAACTAAATAACTAACAAGGGAGAGTATTCAAACTGTATTTTGCAAAGATTCTCCTAAGCCCCCACAAGATGCAATGGCTGATGACAATGTATGCAGCTTAGAAAGATCTTGCAGCAAGAGATATTCTTGGACCAAGTTTAAGTCTGGCTTGAACAGTGAATGTCTACCAAGGAAAGATGATACATACTCACTTTGTGAGCCCCCAAAACACAACAACAAAAAACAAAGCTTAGTGTTCCAACTGGTCAAACTGGAAAATCCAAATCAGCATCTGAGACGGTGCAATTAAATAAGATCTGACAGGGTTCAGGTTTCCAACATTTTGAAAAACATTTGGGATTTCGCTGAAAAGTGTGCTCCCTAATAGGCACGCGGCCAAATAGGGAAAAGAGCCATAGTTAGTGGGATAAAATTGTTTTTGTTGGTCACATTTCTGTCATACCTCATTCAAAAGCTTATCTAAAGTACATCATAGGTGGCAGATCAGAAATGTTGCAGGATCACCTTGAAAATGAGCAGCAACTGACACCACTCTATATTCTTTTATTTTTTATTAATTTTTCAAAGGAAAACATTGATGACAACGGGATTGTTAATTTTTATGCCAACTGCACCATACAGCGTCAAAACTAGTTTCTGGTTCACATGAAAATGAACACAGAGTGGCAAGAGAACATTACATGAAGAATGTCTTTCCGTGCAGTATTACCAAATATGTCATGCAAGACATGTATTTTTATGTATTTTTTGCCTTTGTTACGCGATGTCAAAATGGTGGCAAGAAAGAAAGGCAGCTTCATCCAGATGAAAGAACAGGTGACACAATTGCATGAACCAAAACACTGCAAGACCCTGCCGGAGCCATCACTGTGTGCAGAACTATCATCTCACTGGGGTTTGGGCTGTGGATTGTGGATCTGAACCTGTCTTTCAGTTTCACAGCAACTGAAGCACGAGGATCAATCGCAAAGCTTCAGCGCTAGTCAACGTGTATTTGTGACCTGATAAAACATGTGACAATGGGAAAATGCTGGTCACCACAGGCAGCAGTGCATGGGTAAACCTATCTCTCTCTCTCTCTCTCTCTCGGTCTTAAAAAATAAAGTTTCAGTGCAGTTCAGTCCTGTTCTCTCTCTTATATGCTATATCTCTCTCTCTCTTTCTCCCTCTCTCTCTCTCTCGCTCTCTGATGGTGAAACTGTGTGGATGTTCATATTACTAGAGACTGCAGTCACTGATGTAGGTAGGATACAAGCAGATTAGAATTAGTCATAATGATGGAGGGGAGGGGGATTGTAATTTGACCACCACTCTGACCAGGGTAGGCTGTACAACATGTCACAGTGGCTTTCTCTCCTGATTGCTGCACAGCGAGGTAGTCCTCAACTTAATAATAATAATAATAAAGGAGATTTGTTAAGCGCTTATTCTAAAAGTAGCTGTACAATGAAAAGGCTAACAGCTAACACGCACACACACACACACACACGCATGCATGCACACACACATAGGTGACCGTGGTGATGAATGAGCTGGGGAAATGAACTAGTGAAAAGCAGCATTGTAGAGGTGGTTTTTGAGAAGCGAGTTAAATGAGGAGAGCCTTTGACAGTTACGGACAGGGGCGGGGAGGCTGTTCCAAGTGGCGGGGCCAAGATGGGAAAGGCACGACCGTCACTTGTTTTACATTTGAAATTGGGAAAGCGAAATTTACCTGTGTCAGATTGATTGATTGATTGTACATTGCTTAACGTCCCGACAGCAACAAGGCTTTCTCAGGACGTGCCTGCACTGCTTGTGAAAAAAAACAACCAACTAAACAGAACATTGAATGTATGTCGCCAGCCGGTCAAACACATTAAATAAACCTAACACATGGGGCCTAAATAAAGCTAAGACCATTTAGCAACACACATCCAATATCAAGAGCTACAGGCAGTGCAGACAGTAGGGAGAGTTTAAAAAAGGCAAATACAGGTGAATGGACCTCGGGTAGACAGAAACACATGCCCCAGAATAGAGAGAAAACCCCACCCTGTGGGGCTGACCAGGGTGACCCTGGGAACTAAAAAATACCTAACCCCACCCAAGTCCCCCAGGGCAGACCCGGGTGGGGTTACGTGTGTCAGAGGAAGATTGATTGAGTGATTGTACATTGCTTAACGTCCCGACAGCAACAAGGCTTTCTCAGGACGTGCCTGCACTGCTTGTGAAAAAAAAAAAAAAATAATAAAAATAAACAGAATATGGAATGTATGTCGCCAGCCGGTCAAATACGTTAAATAAACCTAACACATGGGGCCTAAATAAAGCTAAGACCATTTAGCAACACACATCCAATATCAAGAGCTACAGGCAGTGCAGACAGTAGGGAGAGTTTTAAAAAGGCAAATACAGGTGAATGGACAAAGGGTAGACAGAAACACATGCCCCAGAATACAGAAGAAAACCCACCCTGTGGGGCTGACCAGGGTGACCGTGGGAACTAAAAAATACCTAACCCCACCCAAGTCCCCCAGGGCAGACCTGGGTGGGGTGTCAGAGGAAGAGCGGAGGGTGCGAGATGGAGTATAAAGATTATAGCAAGTCAGAGATCTATATAAGCAGGAGAAGTCAGGCTGATAGAGTTCAGGTACATGCAGGACAGTTTATACAGAATGCGTTCTTGTGGAGAGTTTTTCAAGGGCGGGGCAAATATGGTCACACTTAAGCACGTGCAGAACTAAACGGGCAGCACTATTTATAACTCTCTGCAGTTTATCTAGCTGGTTTTAGGCAGGCCAGAAAGGAGGAAGTTACAGTAGTCCAGCAGTGATAAAACAAAGGAGGAGACAAGGATTGCAGGTGATATAAAGTTTGCCTTTTAAGTGGTATTTAGCAGGTTTTGTGTACTGGACAGTCAGCCTCCAACGATAACCATTACCTATCAACCCTATCTCCTTTTTAAATTTTTAATTGTTCTCCTTTTCTTTTTACACGCACACATTCACACACGTGGAAACACACACACCTGTAAAGTTTTGACATTTTGGAGATTTTCTGGCTGCATTTTTTTGTTCTTCTTATTTTTTTTACTTTTTTTTTTTTTTTTTTTTTTTTTTGAGGGACGGGGGGGGGGGGGGGGGGGGGGGGGGGGGGGCGAGGGGGGTGCTGTTGCATAAAAGTGTTTTAAACATTACATTCAAAATTATCGCATTTGTCATGTGTGTTTGTTGCATTTGTAAATTGAAATCATATTTTAACATTTATCATTTAATTTCATATGACTATCCTTACATGTAATTCCTATTTCTGAATTTCACGCTGCTTTCTGATGTGCTCACTGAAACCAGAATATGGGGTCAGATTGGAAAAGAGCACACCTCAAATAACATTGCTCTGCTTGAAGAATATTTTGATATTAAGACTAGAAAAGCTTTTCCTTACATTTATGATATTCAAATTCTTCTTGACTGATTGAAGAGAACATGGGTAGTGTATGCCCTGTATATTCTGTTGAATAGCCTTTCGCACACTGTACTGAACAAAATCTGATAGCGATAGTAACTATCCATGATTGTGTCTCTGATGTCTCTTGCATTTTGCCTCAGATTGTCTTTCTTGGAATAGCAGATGATTTCTTTGGTTCGAATCGTTCAACAATGAAACCGGTACTGGAAATAACCGAAAACATGTGGCTGGTCTCCCTTTGTTCTAAAATGGCTGCAGAGTAAGAAAACGAAACTGCTGACAAGATACACGTTCACAATTTTTGTAGGATTCAAATTTTCTCAAGTCCAGAGAACTTGGAGGAATTACCATCAAAGTGGGAGAAATCAAGGGAGGTCAGGGGAAAGTGAGAGATGGGTTACAAAGTCAAAGTCTCTCGCTGAAATCAGGAGACTTGACAGGTATGCACACGTCATCTATTCTCCTCCCTCTCTCTCTCTCTCTTTCCCATATACATACTTAATTTCCTCTTCAGCTCTGTCTTTTTAATATTTGACTGACAAGAGATAGGAAATAGGACAATCCTAAGACAGCTTTTCCATTGTCTTAAGTTTACCCCTAATTAATGGCTAATTGGGGTCATCACCCTCCATCACCTCTCACAAAGTCCCTGCCTTCCTCAATGCACACAGTACATTTTCAAATTTTTAACAAAGCGTTTTTTCAATCAGTTGTCAACCCCAGGTCCTTCGGGATTTGGAGAGTCCTAGGTCAAGGTTTTATTGTCTTAAGTTGACCTCAATTAGCCATTAATTAGGGGTCATCACGACCATCATCATGACAAAATCTTTCCTCAGCCTAACATCACAAATGTATTTTGAGAGATCGACAAGATTGATTTCTGAGGAACGCTATTTTCTCACTCAGGAAGATATCTCGGGAACCTGCTAGCTAACAATAGCCAGGCCACCAGTCACACAACACAAGGGCAAAATAGCCGCTTTCTAATAATAGGGTCAAATTATGTAATCATCATCATCATCATCATCAGTCCCTTGCCCGAACTGGGCGTTGGGGGGACTGAAAGGCAGCAGCAACAGACAGTGCTCTCCACTGAGTTCTATTTTGGGCGGTGGCAAGCAAGTCTGACATCTCGAGTTCGGTCCATTCTTTTATGTTTGCGACCCAACTCTTTCTCTGACGACCTCGCCGACGACTTCCTTCGAGAGTGCCTTGGAGGATAGTCTTGGACAAGGTGTTGTGTCGGGTCACGTGGCCAAACCAAGCAAGCTTGCGCCGTTTCACGGTTGCCAGAAGGGGTTCATGTGGGCCCACCAGGGAAGTGACGATGCTCCGTACATATTCGTTGGTCTTGTGCTCGCGGTACGAGATGCGGAGCAACTTCCTCAGGCACTTGTTCTCAAAGGCCTGGATTTTCTTTTCTGAGTCTGCAAGCAGTGTCCAAGTCTCACAGCCGTAGAGTAGAATAGACACTATGAGGGACTTGTAAAGCCTGTACTTGATGGTGAAGCTGATGGAGTTACTTCGCCATATCCTGTCCAGCCTGGCCATTGCGGATGCTGCTGTACCTATCCTGATACGGATCTCTGCTATGCAACTACCGTCTTTGGACAGGGTGGCTCCCAAGTACTTGAAGCTATTGACCTCTTCTAGCTTTTGGCCATTCATGTGAATGTTGCTGCTGCTGTCGCTTGTGGTGTTGATCATCACTTTGCTTTTATCCGTACTGATCTCCATGCCATAAGACCCTGCGCTACTTGAAAGTTTGTCTGTCAGGTTTTGGAGCTCACTATTGCTGCCTGCCATGAGGTCAATGTCGTCTGCGAATCGAAGATTGCACAGGGATCTGCCACCAATAGAGATTGAAGTATGGTGGTCGTGGAGGGTTTCCTGCATGATCTTCTCCAGGAATATGTTGAAGAGGACAGGAGAGAGCAGGCATCCTTGACGGACACCGATCGTCGTCCTGAAGAACTCGCCTGACTGATTATGTAAAGTAGGTGCAAATAATTCAACTGAAGTGGTGTTGTTTTTTTTATCGGGTGTCAACCCAAGTTGTTAGTCTCACAACACGAGGGTGAAATATGCATTTGTTTTCTAAAAATGAGGACATTTATGTTATTAGGCTAGTATGTTCCAACATTTCCCACGCCCCCTGAATGACAGGCCTGTGCATTTCTTTAGCTGGGAGGGGAGTGTGTATTGACAGCCGAACAATGGGGAGCTTTATCATAACTTGGAATTTCCCCCACCGCGCCTCACCACGTCGACAGAGGTATATATAGTCATTTGATAAGTTACCTGCAACTTTGTAAGTATCTTCAAAGTTACCTCTGACTTAAAATAAGTACTTGCAAGTGACTTTACATAAGTTCTTGTAGGTACTTTGTCTCAAGTGATTAGATTACTTGGTCAATATTGTTGTTACTTGGACAAAAAATGTCTTTTTTTTCCTCAATAATAATCTGGAGGTGGAAATCGGATGCCTGTGTAAAACATATTCAGCCAAGCAATACCAGAATGTTCTATCACAGCCAGTGGGCAGGCAAGTGCACTTCTATTTAAATATTTTAATAGCCCAGCTGAAAACCGGATCTGAGTTAGTTTACTCGCTTAGTCAAGCGAGGCAAGCTTTGATGTTTTCAAGATGGGAACAGGGAAACCATCTTCTTTTAAGTCAGGCCCCTCTCTGCGAGTTAGGCGCAGGGGGGTTTGACTGTGAATTCCTGCATTTCTAAAGGTGAGCATAGGGGGACAGGCCTTTCATAATGGACCAAACCGGTTCTAAACTGTGCAGTTTACTGAAGAGAGTGGTGTCCCTACCTGCTATAAACCAACGCTTTGCAGTGTACTGTCAGTCTTTTGAGAAATCGCTATTACGCGGGATGACCGGGCTTGTGCTTGTGAAGTGTTGATTGATTGTACATTGCTTAACGTCCCGACAGCAACAAGGCTTTCTCAGGACGTGCCTGCACTGCTTGTGAAAAAAAAAAAATAAACAGAACATTGAATGTATGTCGCCAGCCGGTCAAATACATTAAATAAACCTAACACATGGGGCCTAAATAAAGCTAAGACCATTTAGCAACACACATCCAATATCAAGAGCTACAGGCAGTGCAGACAGTAGGGAGAGTTTTAAAAAGGCAAATACAGGTGAATGGACAAAGGGTAGACAGAAACACATGCCCCAGAATAGAGAGAAAAACCCACCCTGTGGGGCTGACCAGGGTGACCCTGGGAACTAAAAAATACCTAACCCCACCCAAGTCCCCCAGGGCAGACCCGGTTTGTGAAAAGTGCTTGTGAAATGTGTTTCGCTTTCAAGGGTTATATGAGGATTTATGCCAATCTGAAACAGCCTAAACCTAAAGATAAGTGCATGAATTTTGTTTCATTTTATTGTTTTTTATTTAATAAAATGAATCAGGACAAATTACTTCTTCTGAGCGATATCTGTTCGGTAGAAAATAAGGACTTAGACTCACGAAAAGAACATCTTCTCTCTGTGATAGTTTCTGGGAAATCAAAAGCATGTCTTGGAAAACAGTATACAACAGAAGAAATTGAATCACTCGCTGCTGAGAAGGTAAATAAACTACATGCTAAATATAAAAATTACATTGGTTCATCAATGACCCGTGACTTAAGTCGATCTCTCATGTGTCTGTATACACAAGCAGTTCGGCACTTCTTACCTGTAGACACTGACAGACTATCACATGATCTTGAAAGCAACCCTCAGGGCAATTTAGTCTATGCTCTTTAGTTCTCAGCTGCGCTAGTGCGCACTCCCTGACGGAAATGTGTCAGATCGGCTTCAGGAGGGCACTGAGATAGCGAGGCAGCCTCCTTCCCCTTACTATCAGCATGCTAAATACCATCACTGATAAGGCACTGGCTGTGCGATCTCGCTTCAGCTGGGGATAAGAATAGCGCAGCAGCTGTCTTCATTCACAGTACTGCTGCACTTTCCCCTGATTATCTCTTAGCATCTGCTGCATACATCGGCGAATAGGCTGGGAATTTCAAATGTTGTATTTAAACCGGAATTAATTAACCTGCAGTCGTGAGCAATTACTTAAAGATAAGTTGTCTTGTAGAGGAGAAATTGTACTATCTTTGGACACCAAACATGCTGGGGTAATCTGCGTGGATGTTTTTAATACACTGGCTCAAAGTATCACTAGGAGACAGATTAGATGCAGCCTTCCGTTAGTTTATCATACTTTTTATCGCATCGCGGTTCAAAAACTAAAGTTTCTGGAAAGTTCAGACAAAGTCAGTGCTGTACCTGAATCCTGCTAAAGCCGGTTTGGTGGGCCAAGTGAAAACGGTAATCCATTCAGAGCACGCCGTGTGAATTTCACTGATACAGTCAATGTTTTTAACAATATCACAATTTTAACAGTTTAAAAACAATACACAAAGCAGAAGTTTACTGTTTGCTGTTAAGAGATTCAGTTCCAGCTTAGTGTCACATTAAAATGGCTTGAAATGAGTGTGCCTACAGGGTCACTATGATGCCGTGTCTAAACTTGATAGGCCGATCAGTTTCATTTTTTGGATGAGTGACAGTCTGTGAATACCTGATGAAAATGTGGAGAAACCAAAGCCAAATGCTCTGTCAGAAGGATTCTAAGCTTCTGTTGAGGATCTCTCTGTGCCCATGCCTTCCTTTTCATGATATTCACAGTTGCATGAGTTTCCTCGCCCCCCCCCCCCCCCCACCCCCCCTTGTTCCCCCAATAGTGCCAGCCCCATACCCCATCTCCTGATGAAGGGCACACAATGATTATTATCAAGATCTTTTCTTTTGGGTGCAGGTATTCTGTTTTTGGCTTGACACGGTCGGCCACCTTTTGACTGCTGCTTGAAATGACTACATGTTTGACAGTCATCAACAGAAAGAGTTTCATCAAATGTTACCCAAAAATCACACGTTTTGTGAATGTCTGTAGAGCCTGTGCACTCCACTTGTTTTCTTAATTTGACAAGCTTTGTATGACACATGCAACAAATTAATTTAGAATGCATCCCTTCCTGGTCGTTGAGCACATCAATGTTGTAACATGAAAATATATCACTGGTGTATTTAGTGCACAAAAACACGGGTTTGTTTTCTCTTTGACTGCTCGCCCTGACCTTCTACCACAAAGTCTACACAAAGAATTCACGGCTTCCAAATGTCTTGGAAAGGAATGTTCATTCTCCATGACTTTAACACGCTATACTGTACATATATGCATCAGATAAGGGCACACATAGGAGTGATACATCCGGCACTGAAAACAAGTTTTTTACACACCCACACTGTCTACAGCGGAAGGAAAGTTCCTCGAACTACACACGTTGTAATCAAGTAATAACCACAGAATTTGAAGAGGTTTTCAAAACAAACTTACATGAGCTTGAAGAGGACAATTTCAAGCATAGTATTACATAATGATAATTTATGATTGTAACTTTTTAGCCAGGTAATAATAAGTTATAAACAGGCTAAACTGATCACATGCCTGACAGCCTTCAACAAGGAACAAAGAGCGCTATGCTTCCCGCCTGCAGCTCGGCAGAGCCTGCCATCACCCGCATGCACTTATCAGTGAAGTGGGTCACGGCCGGATCACAGCCCAACTAAAGAGAGCAATTCAGAAAAGGGTAAACTGCCATGCCCTATTGTTTCAAGTTCAATCGGTAAATTAGCATGCCTTATGTTTTACAAATTTGGAAATTACCTAGCCCCCACTGTCACCTTACTAATTATTGGGAGTCATGTTGATTTTTCTATAAAATAAAAAAATTAAGCAGAAGAAAATGGAGGACCATCAGATAACCCCACAACACAGCTCGATTCAAATTTGAACGGTAACTAAGACTAAAAGCACTGGCAGGGTTGAGGTGGAGAGTAGCTGAGTTTAACAGACAAAAAAATTACAGCTACAGGAAAAGGTTCATGAAACTGACCTACCCCCACCACCGTCAACAGCATCATCACCCCCACTGCCGCCACCACCACAATCACCACAACAAAGTGAGAGACTAACAACTGAGCCTGTCACACAACAGCCTAAACCTGGAATGACAAAATACTTTGTTGGTGGATTTGTTGTTGGATTTGGTTACGTAAGTCACAAGTTATGGAAAAAATGCAAGCCACAAACTCGAACAGTGTCCAAAAAAAAACAGAAACTCAAAAAGCAAAGCAAAAAGTCTCCACATTATCAGCAGCACCAAAATCTTTTGAACCATTTTTTTATGCAGTGAATAAATTTATTATTTAAATTTTTGTTGCATTAGAAAAAATAAGAGACACAAAGAACATAATGAACCTTGTCTATCACTCTGCCGTTCTAAGTGGACTTGCAGTAACTTACACTATGATAGGGAGGAGTCTTCTCTAGATTTCAGGGACAGTGCTAAGCTAGTTGCGGTTGTTGCAGCATCGATTGCGACAAAACTTTCTTGTCAAGCAGGGAATTATTCCAGAAAATGTATCTATGTAAATAAAAAATATGGCAACATTGGCTGTTATCATTCACGGTACTGTTGTTAACGCACTTGCTTTAGTGGATCACATTACCTCTTTTCCAAAATGAGTAGAGAACAAAGTGCAGAAGAAATGAGATGACACAATGAAGCTGCAGAAAAACTAGCACAGGCAGAACAGGAATACAAGGGGAAAAAAGAATAGAAAGACTTGATTTCATCAATGAAAAACTTAGACTGAAAGGTCACGCACAGCATACATTTTCAAATGTTGATTATCAAAGAATACTACCTTGTTAGTTGCAAAGACATGAGCATACAACAACCAAAACTTAGCGACTACTACAAACCCAGTCAACAAAAAAGAAATGGAGAAATAATGTTTGTTTTTGTAGGCATGACATTTGTTTATTTCACATGAGTTTTTCTTGCTAGAAGAAATAACAAGCGTTAAAGCTGAACTATCACAAATGTATTCTCCCCAATTGGCTACTGGAAAGGGAAAACTGCAATAGAAAAATTGTCTGCTGCTGTAGGCGGTGATGTTATGCTCAAGCAAGTAAAACAGTGGCTACAGCAGCAAGCTATATGGCAGATATATTTGCCTGCTCCAAGATAAATAATACAACCACACTTTAAAAACACCTCCCCTAATGACACACATCAAATGGATCTCTTATTTCTTCCGCATGACACTATCAGGAAAAAAAAACCCGATAAACTATGCACTAACTGTTGTCGACATTGCTTCAAGATTCAAGGACACTGAAATATAACTGACAAAAACGCTAGTAGCGTAGCCGCAGCATTATCATTGATGTATAGTCAAGGTCCTCTGAAATACCCTAGGCTCATGCAAGTTGTTGAAGGAAGTGAATTTAAAGGTGCAGTTAATCAATTATTTGCAAAGCATGGTTTACTGGTTAGACGCGGTATACCAGGCATTCACAGGTCACAGGCAATTGTTGAAAACTTTAACAAACAATTATCGGAGAGACTTTTCAGTTATCAGTATTCTAAGGAACTCATGAATGACACACGTGACACTGAGTGTGTGAAGAGATTACCATCTGTGGTAAAAGCAATGAATAACGAGGGTCACCTCAAACCTGTTGATGCTATGAACCCGGTGTCCCTGAAATCTAGAGAACCCGGTGAAGCAGAGAATGACATAAAACACAGAGCAACTGTTCACAATGTAAAAAAAATAGTTCCTGGTAACCCATCGATTTATTATCTATATGAATCTGCCCTCAGAGAGGGCATTTGTCAGAGAAGAATTACAGATTGTTCCACCAGCCACTGATAAGCATTTTTAATCATTTCATCAACTAATACATCAGCTATTTCTTCAGATCAGAGCATGGAATTACCCTTACTCAAAAAAGAGGAAAACCCCTTTTGACTAGAGGGGTCCGGGGGGATGCCCCCCCCCCCTCCCCCCCATTAAAATGTGTGTAATCTGGTGCATTTTAGAGACAAACGGAGCAGTTTAACCATCTAAAAGTCTTGACTTTTTTTTCTTATTTTTTGGGTGCATGTTTCATTTTTTGGTGTAAGAGGTTTCAAAGTATACTAAAAGTATACAACAGAATATATCCAAATGTTTAATACATCTGAATGTCTTTCCATTTTTTATTTTGGAGTTTTCTTTTTATATATATATATATATATATATATATATATATATATATATATATATATATATATATATATATATATATATATATATATACATAAATGGTTGTTTTCGGGAACATATGCCCACAACAGCCGTTTGGGAACATGCCTTTCCACTTCATGCAGAAATCTGGTATTTTGCAATTTCACCAAAAGACACATGCTGATGCCAAATATGACTTGAAATGTGAGAAAAATAATTTGTATATATATACGAGTAGATGTTAAGCTTCCCAAATCCAACGTTCCTGAAAACTTTACCGTTTTATATATATATATATATTAAAGTTGTGTAGATGTTTTTGGGATCCTGGCTATGTTTAGTAGGTTTGGCCATTGCCCCTGATTTGCAACTTAAAATGTCAGCAACAATATCTATTAATCTCTCTCTTTTTTTCCACTCCATCCTCTGAGCTCTGCAGAAATTCAAATAAAACTTGTAAATTGGTAGTGTTATTACAACAAAGAAAAAATGACAAAAAAGCAAGTCTGTTAATCATTAATTTGCTTGCACCTTATTGGCAGTGTTGTAATTTATTAGTTATTCATCTTCTGCATTGTGAAGTGTGGAATGTATGGATGCTTACATTTGCAATACAGTTAGCACTTGTAGTTATTGTTTTAGAATAATGACATGTACTATGTACATTAAATTTTATTGTTTTTAAGCATGCACTCAAAACTAGCTGTGCTGTTTGTGTGATGAGTTTGAGTGTATAAAGAATATGGAAAACAAACTTTGTTTACTCTTGAACATCCTTTATTGCACAATAATCCAATCTTTGTTTACTTTCAAGCATCAATTATTATACAATAACATCACCATCATTAAGTAACCCATTATTTGTTAAACTCTTCTCATAAATCAAATACAAGGTGGCAGAACACAAAACAAAAACATGGAACCATAAGGAAACACAGTGCCGAAGTACTAGGGCTGCTGGAGGTCAAACTAGGGTGTAGGGGCAACACCCTACTATGGATTCAAGAGGGGAGACCCAAAAAGGAAAAAAAAAAAAAACTTTATTTTGGCCCCTCCCAATATATAATACTCACAATATCTTAAGATCCACTTAAGATTGTTGTATCTTAAGGTCCACTTAAGATTTGATGCTACCTTACAATATGCCTCTCAACGTCGGTGAAATCATTCAAAGACTTTTCCAATGTCGGTGAGTGACTGTAACAGCTTACATATTACACTTTATGACAGGGTTAACCTTGCAAATGCTGTGTTTCTATAGAATATGCCTATGAGGAAAACCGGAAAAGTCTATTAAAAAAATGGTTGGAGTGGTCCGGCATAGCAACTTCTAAACAACTTAAGCGAAAGTTCAAAATCAAAACAAACATGGCGCCTAAGAGACTGAGTCAGCTTTGAGTGACGTCACCAACGCGGGAACATCACGCAAAGCTGCTGCCCTCCCTAGCTTCGGTGATAGAGAAGGGAAGACTCAAGAAAACATAGAACTAAATACAATAAAGATCATTCCTAACTATGAAATACCTTAAATCTCTACCACAGCAACAACAACTAAACAATCAACCAATAAGAAATAGCATTAAATGAACAAAAGAAAATGCGCGCATTATGGTGCATCCACCATGCAAGCAATGTAGTCAATTGTCATGATTGCCATTCATTCAGCAAGACCAAACTTAGCGAATTATTTTAATTAGAGGCATAAGTGCACTCCCATTTACTCCCACGGTTACATGATGCGCCGAGGCAAAACTATCGCCTAGTCACACGAACCAACCACGGTCATGCACGCTAAGCAGTGCATCATTTTGACACGTTAAGTTTTGTTTTGTTTTTTGGCAAAATTCATACATCATAGTTAGTTAGTTAGTTATTTGGGTTTAACGCCGAGCAGGCGACTAAGGCCATCTCACGGCGGGATGGGTAAAAATCTGGTCAGCCAGACTAAAAGCAAGGTCTTAAGACAAGATGTAAATATAGATTAAAAATATCAGGCTAAAATGTCGCACATGTCTGGAAAAGAAACGTCTACAGACTCTCAAAAAGGGCAAATAAAAAAATTCACATAGTCTATGAATGCTCAGATCTTGTTAAAAATATTGCATTCTCTCAAAAAATTGAAGATTTTGTCCGGGGGAACATCCCAGAACAAAACCTTCAAGGAGTCTGCTGTGAAGTGTTTATATCTGGTGTCAATTAGGTCAGCACAATACAGCAAAAAGTGTTGAACAGAAAACTGCTCATCACAGGCAAAACACCATGGACGCTCATCCTGTTTAAGTAAGTAAGAGTGCGTAACATATGTGTGCCCGATGTGGAGCCGAGCAAGGACAGTCTCCTCACGGCGGCTGCCGCAGCGGAAAGGTAGACTGTCAGACAACTTGGGAAGAGCTTCATGAAGCTTGTTCCCTTCCTCTTTGTCCCACTCGGACTGCCACTCGCGGGCTATGTACGCACTAATAACAGGTTTAAAATCACTATAGACAGTCTGTGTGTCAGGGACAGGGTCACTGCGGGCACTGTTGGCAGCAGAATCTGCGATTCTGTTGCCTTCGATGCCCACATGGCCTGGGACCCAAATAAAAATGATGTCATAATATTCCTTCATCAAGTCCGCGTAGAGCTCTCTAATCTGCACCAGCAGTGGATGGTCTGTTCCCGCGCCCTGAAGGGCCTGCAGGGCAGAAAGAGAGTCAGACAGAATCAGGAAGTTCCTTTCCCGAGACTGATAGGCATGCTTGAGTGCTAGCAGAATGGCCTGCAGTTCTGCACTAAATACAGAGGAATGGTCAGGGAGACGGAGCTTAAATGGGCGTCTAGGATGGCGAGAGGACACTGCAGCCGCAGCCACTCTTCCATCCTCAGACTTGGACCCATCCGTATAAAGACGACAATAGCCAGGAAAAATTGAAAGGAGTTCATTGAGGCTCTGTTGGTATATGGCTGGTGGAGTACAATCCTTCTTGTGGGCAGTCAAGTCCAGCAAGATGTCAGGAACTGGTAGTAGCCAGGGTGGAGTGACGTGTTGCAGAGATTCCGAAACTTTGTCCAGGTCCACTCCGGCCGCCTGCAGATGAGGTCGGACACGGAAGGAAAGTGGACGGACAGCTCCCGGATGGGCATCGTAAATCTCTGCAAACGACGGGTTAAAAACACAATCATAGGCAGGATTTTCTGGATGGGCCTTCAGCTTCAGAACGTAGCTGAGCATGAGGCGGATGCGGCGGAGCCTGAGAGAAGGCTCCTCTGCCTCTGCATACAGACTAGGAACTGGAGATGTCCTGAAGGCTCCCAGACATATGCGCAGACCTTGATGGTGAATTGTGTTCAGACGCTGCAGAACAGACTTGGAAGCCGAGCCATATACCACAGAGCCGTAATCCAATTTGGACCGAACAAGGGCCCGGTACAGTCGAAGTAAGACGATGCGGTCTGCACCCCAGTCAGTACGACCAACGACACGAAGAATGTCGAGGGCCTTCCGACAAGAGGTTCTAAGGTAGTTAACATGGTTGCAGAAGGTCAATCTTTTGTCAAAGATGACCCCCAAAAACTTAGCCTCTTCAGCCACCTTAATTGGCACTCCAGCAATGCTTAGGCTAAGTTCTGGAAAAAAATTTCGTCTGGTTAGTAAAATGCACACAGACTGTCTTGGAGGGCGAGAATCTGAATCCATTGAGAGACACCCACCCCTGGATGCGATCAACGCACAGCTGCAAGCGCCTCTCAAGGGACGCAAGTCCTCGACCTCGTGCACACAAAGCAAAGTCGTCCACAAACAAAGAGCATTCAGAATCATCCTTGACGGCCTTTACAATGTTATTTATTTTAATGCTAAATAAAACAGGAGATAGAATACTGCCCTGCGGGACACCCATCTCCTGTTCAAAGGAGTCGGAGAGGGTGGAGCCCACACGGACATGGAACGACCTGTTGGACAAAAAATTGTGAATAAAAACGGGCAGATGCCCTTTAAAACCCATGTCCGACAAATCAGACATTATACCATGCTTCCAGGTAGTGTCATATGCCTTTTCAAGATCAAAGAAAATTGCATAGACATGCTGCTTGTTGACAAAAGCATCTCGGATAAAAGACTCAAAGCGGACTAGATGGTCAGTTGTACTACGGAAGCGCCGGAAACCGCACTGGAGGTCTGTGATGAGACCCTGTGACTCAAGATGCCACACCAGTCGGGCGTTGACCAAGCGTTCCATAGTTTTACATAAACATGATGTCAAAGCTATTGGCCGGTAGTTGCCCGGGTCGGAAGGATCCTTACCCGGCTTGGGAATCGGCACAACCACAGCCTGGCGCCAAGATGGCGGAAAATGACCGGTTATCCAGATATGGTTAAAGGCCTTGAGAAGTACAAGGAGTGAATCCTCAGGCAGATGTGTTATGAGCTGATAATGGATGGTATCTAATCCAGCAGCAGAGTCAGTACATTTCTGCATGGCTTGCTGCAATTCTGAAAACGTAAAAGGGGCATTATAGTCTTCCAAGTTATCCGATATAAAATCACAAGCACAAGATTCTCGCTTCTCCTTCTCTCTCTGGAAGAAAGGTGAATAATGCTCTGTTGAAGAATTATGGGCAATGGTGGAGGCAAGCAAATTGGCCACAGCCTTTTCATCTGTGACCAAACTGGCACCATCTCTAAGATGGCCGACAGAAGCCGAGCCACCCCTGCCCCTAATTCTTCGAACAGCCTTCCAGACTTTTTGGGACGGAGTCCTAGAAGATAAAGATGAGACGAAGCGTCTCCAGGAAGCACGGCGTTCACGTTTCAAAATATAACGGGCTTTTGCCCGCTGTCTTTTAAAGGTTAAAATATTTGCTTGCGACGGATTACGAAATGCACGTCGCTGAGCAGATTTGCGCATTGTTTGGGCCTTGCGGCACTCTTCATTGAACCATGGTACTCTCGGCTTCCGAGGGAGTGATGTGGAAGTCCTAGGGATGGTTTCACCTGCAACCTCCAACAAAATAGAAGTAAAACAAGAAACAGGTTCTTCAGCTGACATGACCACCTCCTCTGTAAGACGAGACTGACAGAGAGAGGCAAACAGAGACCAGTTAGCTTTCTTGAGATTCCAGCGCCCCACCGGCGAATCCTCCTCACAGCTGACCGATGACAGGACTACTGGGAAGTGGTCACTACCACACAGGTCGTCGTGAACCTTCCAGTCAAAGTCCAGCATGAGAGAAGGATCACACACAGTGAGGTCTAGAACAGAACTAGATCCGGAACCTGAGTTAGAGTATGTAGGTGAGCCATCGTTAAAGACACATAGGTTAAGTTGAGAAAAAACATCTTCTAACATCTGACCTCTGCCATCATAGTGGTCACTACCCCAAAGGTGAGCATGACCGTTAAAATCCCCCATGAGAATAAAGGGAGGGGGCAGTTGATCTACTAAGTGAAAAATATCATTGCTACAGACCCGCAGTGATGGTGGCAGGTAAATACTGCATATGGTTATGGTCTTTTTTAAGGTAACCCGAGCAGCGACAGCCTGAAGACAGGTGTCGATGCTAACGGGGCTACATAAAATTTGGCTACTAATGAGAAGAGCCGCTCCACCCGAGCGCCTCTCCGAATCAGAGCCTTTATGTATAACATTAAAACCATTAAAAGACACAGGGTCAGAAGTCTTCAGGTAAGTCTCCTGAAGAGATATGACTGAGGGGTTATAGAACTTGACTAAAAGACGTAATTCCTCAAAGTTAGCTCGAAAACCACGACAATTCCACTGAAGCAAAGAGTCCATGATTAAGTCTGATCTGGGGGTAAGGAGTTTTTATCCCCTTTTTCCTTTACCTTGGAAGGAGTTGAAGAAACAGAGGGGGGCCGGCTCCCGGGCCTCCTCTGGTTCCTCGGAGAGGAAGGGGGTGGAGCTGCCGCAGCATCAGCAACAACAACTTCCACTCCCTCCATCCGCTCCTCCAGTGCAGCATATTTGTTTTGAAGGGGCACATCTGTGTTCCCCTTCTGGGCCCGTGCGCACAGCGGTCCCATAGATTTCTTAGACTTCTGGTCCTGGGCAGCGTTCCTGCCGCTAGAGTTAGCGGCCTTAGAAGGCTGACCAGAGCCAGAAGCCTTTGGAGTTGACTGACTAACAGGTTTGGGTGGGGGCTGAGGCTTAGGGGCAACAGAAGGCGGCACAACCGGACCGGCAGTGTCCGCCTTCTGCGTTCCCTGGCTCCTTGTCACCACCGGAGGAGGGTTACTCTCCAGGGGCGAGATGAGCCGAGGCTCCGCCCCCAACCAAGAAGTTGGGGTCTGACATGAAAAGTCTTTGGTGGGGCGCTTGCCTGCCACCGCTGCACTAAAAGTATACATTGAGGTGTTAGAGGTTGGGGCAGCCGCAGCTGCACCAGGGCCTTCAACCAGTTTTTTGGCATCCAGAAAGGACAGCCCCTTCTCCACACGCACCTGCTGAATCTTGCACTCGGATATCCAACGAGGGCATTTCTTATCCGAAGCCATATGCGCCCCCTGGCAATTCACACACAGGGGGGTGGCTGTGCAGGACTCAGCAGAGTGTCCGGGCCTAGTGCAACGGGCGCATGAAGCCTCTGCCTGACGGCATGTCTTCTGCCCATGGCCATACTTTTGGCACTTAAAGCACCGGAGGGGAAGAGGGACGTACTTTTTCACTCTCAGGGAGTAGTATCCTCCCCAGATGGTAGTAGGAGGGGTGGGGGTGCCAAACGTCAGGATGATGGTAGGGAGACGGATCTCCCCACCACCTCGCTTGGAAGCGAAGCGCCTGACGCAAGTCACCCCCTGAGACTTAAGGTTCCTTACAAGTTCATCTTCTGACAGTTCTGCCAAAGCTTGATCTTTGATTACGCCTCTTGACGAATTCATAGTTTTGTGGGGTGTGACTTCCACAGGAGTGTCTCCAATGGAAGAGAGCCCCAGTAGCCCGCTGGAGTGTGCCCGAGTACGGCACTCCACCAGCAAGTCACCAGACCTGAGGCGCTGGGCGTCAGGCCTGCCAACACGGCTCCTGAGGGTCTCCCCCACCAGAAAAGGATGCAGCTTGGTAACTGGTTTCTCCTTCACCTTGCTATGGACAATGAGGAAGCGAGGCCATACGGCCGACGCCTGAGGCGTCGCTTCCTCACAGTCAGAATCACTGTCATGTGCAATGTCGGTGTCTATGCGCCGTTTCTGTGCTAGTTTTGGTTTTTTGGTTTTATCCATATTATATTAGTAGAGATATTCATCACCCGGGGGTCCCCGCCCGCCACCGAGCCCAACAAGGGAAAGTGCAACTGTCGGCGGGTCTCCAGCCGACGCACAATGGAGACTGCCCGAAAGATATACTCAAGGGGGTAAGCCCGATTGAACCGTTTGAGCCACCGCCTTCTATCACACCGTTGAATGCAGGGGAATACTGGCGTAAAGCACCTAATCAGCAGCAGAAGCTATAGCATGGTGCTCCGTATAGCAACCCGCATGTCAACAGTGGGATAGGGCTCAACGTGACAAGAGCCGATTGACTAGGCCGGTACGACTAGCCTCCCGTTTAGGTAGAAGTCAAGGCCGAAGTGGAGTGTTGGCACCAGTGAGCCGCAGCCCAAAGGGAACCTCAGCCACCAGGATCCTCTTCTCCCCCGACACGGGTCTCCAAGCACGGCAAACACTTGGGATCCAAAGGACCAAAGAGTCACGAGTATTTTTAAGGACCAATCCAACATGGTACGACCTAGGTTAGCACAGCTCCTTAAAAACCGGACCAGTGAAAAGGCTGAACAACATATCTGCTGACATCAAGTCCTAATCCTGGACAAAGGTGGCACCCGTCCGCTAGCCCACTCAGTCAGGGACTGAGCGGACTACCCACCTACGCCACGTGGAGGCCGGTGCCGGGTAGGCTCATACATCATATCTTCCACATCAACATTGTTACAAAAGTTGGTGTACAAATTTCCACACTGCAGCATTACATAGAAATGTACTAGTGTGATGGGGTGAGGTAGGAGTCAGGAATTTAGAATTGGATGGTGGTGGTTGGATTTAGTGACTCGGAGACGTGGTCATGTTTACTACACTTTTATTCGAGCGCAGAAAGCAGAAACAGAAAGCAGTACAGGGTCTCCAAAACCCGCGCAGTTTAGGTTAATAAAAAAAACCCTGTTTCCTCCAAGGCACCGGTGCCAGAAGTTAATTCGGTCACAAGTACTGGTACTGTGAGTCTTGCACGTTTGGTAAAAAAAAAAGTCTACCACGCGAGCAGCTGTACTTATAGAGGCAAGCTGCCGTCTCCGCGTTGGTACAAAGTCCACGCAAAGTTCTGGCACCGATATAAATGGCAAATCTGTATTATAGTACTGCCAGCCCTAGGAGCTAGAATATCTTATGAACTACATAGTGTAAAAATATAATCTTTAAATATAAATTTAAGAAATTTTACCAGCTGTACTCTGGATTTAATTTGAGATTATGGGCTATTAGTGGAAAGTTTATATTTATTTTTAAAGCGGTCTCAGAAGTGCCACAGAAAATCAAAAAGGCTACTAAATCGCAAATATCACTCTGATAGGTTATAGTTAACCGAAAGACATATGCATTACAAAAACTATTACCCTGGCCAAATCTAACCATGCTAAATACTAAGCAATGGTGTTGTATTTTGGTTAGAATACACGGTCAAAACTGATATACAATACAACACGTACACTGAGCTATCGCGTACACAACACTTAACGCTGCGTTTGGCAGGGCACCGCGAGCGGCGCAGGTCATAGCTAGCAGTCGACACGAGTGAAATCCGAGAAGCAATGGTCATAAGAGCTATCGGCCTATGTACACAGAGGAACATCTGGTTCACTCTGTTACATTTTCCCATCGGCCTTAACAATACAGTGACCTCGCTGTTTAAATACCAAAACCATCAATCCAAAATCACAAATACAAGAACACATTGGGCCCAATGATGACGTAACATCAAAACACTTTATCAAACAGTACCATCCACATGGTAAACCACAAATATAGCACTATTGACCAAGGCTCTCTTGTCTACACTATTATACTGTAGACTTGGACTCACACAGTCATTTTCAAACTAAGTTATGCATAGTACTATAGTAGAAAACTGACATAGGATATTATCATTTGGAAAAATACCTGTGCAGCAGACAAAGTTTGAAAATGAAATCAACTGCACAGCTGTTGTGTAGTAGAAAGACACAGATGTACAGATGCCTTGATTTCCAATATTCATCTAAGACATCAAAATTCAAAGCATTGTACTACTCGAAAACACAGTACGGGTGCCTTGGATTCCAATCCATGACAAATCAAAATCTAATGCACTGTACTGACTAAAAATCCAATAATTTTAAATTAACCTATCACCTTAAGCAATCCTTCACCTAAGACAGTCTCTTTAAATAAAAAACAATAAGCCCAAAACAATTTACTCAATATTAATTTGTCCTATTTTCCTAACACTATTAAAGCATCCGATGCACTTGGAGGAATATTGAAGCTTGAATGTCTTGTGGGCATTTAAAGTTGCAGAGGCATACCTTTAAAGGCCCACTGGTCACACTCAAGCTGTCAAGGTTACTAAAAGTTTTAATGGTTTCTGCCGCAAGCGTGCAGACCGACGCAGAGGTGTAGGCGTTGCAGCGTGCACCTTGTTTGGTCTGACACTCTTGGGCTTAGCACGGCATGCAGTGTCCACAATGTGCCCATGCTGGTGTTGCCTCTGTCGCCGCTGAAGGGGGGAGAAGAGGTGCAGGATGCAGGTGCTAGTGGATGACCACCTGGGCTACCGGTCCAGGCTGTTCCGGTCCCACGACATGGACAGCTCTGGGCACATGGTTCGATATGCCTCCCTGACCATCTCCGGCATGGTCCACACCACCGGACCTCCCCGAACTTACTCGGCGACTAAGTCTGTCATGGCTGCGCTGATCCTCCATCCTGGAGACATGCCCCGCCCAGCGGAGCTGTGTCCGCAGCAGCAAAGCCTCGATGCTCACAGTTTCAGCCTGTTCAAGGACCTCGACGTTGGTGACATAGTCACTCCAGTGAATGCCCAGGATGGTACGCAGGCAGCGCTGGTGGAAGCGTTCGAGGAGTCGTAGTTGGCTGCGGTAGAGGGCCCAGGACTCGGAACCATACAGCAGGGTGGTGAGGACCACAGCTCTGTACACGCTGATCTTGGTGCCTGTTTTCAGCTGTTGATTGTGCCACACCCGTTTGAAAAGTCGCCCGAAAGCGCTGTTCGCTTTTGCCAGCCTGCTGTCAAGCTCCTTGTCCAGCTTGGCGTCCGACGTGATAATGCAGCCAAGGTAAGTAAACTGGTGCACTGACTTTAGTTCAGACTCGCCAATGGTGATGTGAGGAGGGCGATACACTGTCTTGGGTGCCGGCTGATGGAGGACCTCTGTCTTTTTCAGACTGACCTCGAGTCCAAAGAGCTGGGCAGCATCTGCGAAGCAAAACGTGATGCGCTGCAGGGCTCTCTCTGTGTGTGCAACGAGGGCAGCATCATCAGCAAAAAGCAGCTCACGAATCAGTTGGTCTAGGGTTTTCGTGTGGGCCTGCAGTCGTCTGAGGTTGAACAGGCTGCCATCGAGACGATACCTGATGTACACTGCATCGTCATCATCGAGGTCCACTGTGGCCTGCTTCAACATCATGCTAAAAAAGATGGTGAAGAGGGTCGGTGCCAGCACGCAGCCCTGCTTTACGCCGTTGAGAATAGGGAATGGTTCTGAGAGGTCATTGTTGAGTCTGACCTGGCTTTGCTGGTCCTCGTGTAGCTGGACAATCATGTTGAGGAACTTTGGGGGACAGCCAAGTCGCTCCAGGATCTGCCATATGCCTTGCCTGCTCACAGTGTCGAACGCTTTTGTTAGGTCGACAAATGTTACGTACAGCCCTTTGTTCTGCTCGCGGCACTTCTCCTGTAGCTGTCTCAGCACAAAGACCATATCGGTGGTGCTCCTGTTTGCTCTGAAGCCACACTGACCCTCTGGGAGTTGGTCTTCAGCGATGGAAGGTACCAGCCGATTCAAGAGCAGCCTTGCAAGGATTTTCCCAGCAATGGACAGCGCAATGGACAGCAGGGTAATTCCCCGATAGTTGGAACAGTCAGACTTCTCGCCTTTGTTCTTGTACAAGGTGATAACGACTGCATCACGGAGATCTTTTGGTAGTGTTCCTTCCTCCCAGCAGCAGAGAAAGAGGTCATGGAGCTTGTTGTGCAGTGCTGTGCCTCCATGTTTCCAGATCTCTGGCGGTATTCCATCAATGCCTGCTGCTTTGCCACTCTTGAGCTGGTGGATGGCTGTGAGGGTCTCTTCAGCGGTGGGCGGTTCGTCCAATTCAACCTTTACTGGGAGGTGTGGGATTTGTAGGATGACTGCTTCTTGAACAGTGCGCTTAGCGCTGAAGAGGCTCTGAAAGTATTCCGACCAGCGGTTCAAGATGGAGGTATTATCTGTGAGGAGTGCCTGGCCATTCGCGCTTCGCAGGGGACTTTGTACCAGGTGCCTGGGGCCATACACTGCTTTCAGTGCTTCGTAGAAGCCCCTGTAGTCACCATTGTCAGCACAAAGCTGGGTCCTCTGTGCAAGTCTGGTCCACCACTCATTCTGGAGATCTCTGAGCTTGTGCTGGAGACTGCTGCAGACGAGGCGGAAGGCAGACTTCTTCACAGGGCAGGAAGGCTGGGCTAGGTGGGCCTGATGGGCGGCTCTTTTTTTTGCTAGGTGTTCCTGGATCTCTACATCATTTTCGTCAAACCAGTCTTTGTTCTTCTTTCTGGCGAAACCCAAGACTTCTGCAGAGGATTTTGCAATAACAGTTTTCAGTTGTTCCCAAAGTGTTTCAGGGGAGGAGTCTACTGGGTCCGCTGTGTCTTTGAGCCTGCGCTGTAAATCTGTCTGAAAGGCAGCTTTCACATCGTCACGCTGAAGGCTGGCAACATCAAGCTTTTTCTTGGGGGGCCCCCATTTCTTGGGTTTTGGCTTGAAGTGGAGCCTGAGTTTGCAGCGGACAAGGCGGTGGTCAGTGTGGCACTCTGCACTGGGCATCACTCTGGTGAGGAGGACGTCACTGCGGTCCCTCTGACGCACTAGGACATAGTCGATAAGGTGCCAGTGTTTGGAGCGAGGATGCATCCAGGTGGTCTTTCGACTGTCCTTTTGCTGAAAAGTAGTGTTGGTGATGACCAGTTGCTGCTCCGCACAGAACTCCAACAGTAGGCGGCCATTGTCATTGCAGTTCCCGACGCCATGCTTGCCGAGGACTCCTTTCCAGGCTTCAGAGTCCTGGCCCACTCTGGCGTTGAAGTCGCCAAGGATGATGACTTTGTCGTCTGCAGGGGTACTCTGTAGGAGGCTGCGCAGGTCAGTGTAAAACTTGTCCTTTTCAGCAGGTTCTGCCAGGAGGGTTGGGGAGTAAACACTGACAAGGGTGACGTGTTGCTGGTGTCTCAGTGGGAGGCGCATGGACATGATGCGGTCTGAGTGGCCCATTGGTAGGTTTTCCAGCTTAGTCGCAATGGATGTCTTGACCATGAAACCCACGCCTGAGAGCCGTCTTTCTGATGCAGGCCTGCCTGACCAGTAGAGGGTGTACCCAGCACCAAGTTCTTGGAGGCTGCCTTCGTCCGGAAGGCGTACTTCACTGAGCGCGGCGATGTCGATGTTTAACCTCCGCAATTCATGGGCAATGAGGGCGGAGCGACGTTCAGGGCGTCCGCTGTCTGCTTTGTCGAGCATGGTTCGGACGTTCCAGCATGCTACGTTGAGTCCGGTCGTGGTCGTCATGAGAGTGGATCCGTTATTTTTTCTTGTTTTTTGACCGCAGGAGAAGATGCCCGTTGACCGCGGCTAGCCAACTGGGGTTGCGAGGGGACGAGCTTTGGTTAGGCCACCTTTTCTAGGCCCCTCTCCGTGTGGAGCAAGCAGTGCTGTCCCTAGAGAAGGCTGCTTGGTCGTTCAGGGTGTGCCGAGTGATGTTGTCATCCCCAGGTCAACATCAGGCGACCAATATCCTGAACCGCCTGCATGCAGGTTTGAGACTGCGGCTTCCAGTGACATCTTTCACCTGCCGTTTCGCCCCTCGCCCGTCGCTACAGGACTTGGAATGGTCAGTGTCATGGTCCGTGGACGTTTCCTAAAGCCTGCGCGGTGGAGCTTTTTGGTGGAGTGCAGTGTGCGCAGTACTGGCCCCACCCTTTAAACCCTTGGTTCGTCTGCCATGGCCTAGCAAGCTGGGACGATGGCATCGAGGTCCTCGGGTCGTAGGTTTTATATACATAGTGTAAAAATATAATCTTTAAATATAAATTTAAGAAATTTTACCAGCTGTACTCTGGATTTAATTTGAGATTATGGGCTATTAGTGGAAAGTTTATATTTATTCTTAAAGCGGTCTCAGAAGTGCCACAGAAAATCAAAAAGGCTACTAAATCGCAAATATCACTCTGATAGGTTATAGTTAACCGAAAGACATATGCATTACAAAAACTATTACCCGGGCCAAATCTAACCATGCTAAATACTAAGCAATGGTGTTGTATTTTGGTTACAATACACGGTCAAAACTGATATACAAT
>BTPG01000001.1:258765658-259008158 GCA_036245525.1 Semisulcospira habei
ACCATTAAGACACTGAGGAAGTGCTGCATACCCCCAAACCCCTTCTCTCCATGCCAGTTTGACTCTAAAGCAACTTTGCCTGGACTGCAGCTTATGATAGTAAAATAGTATTGGAAGACATTTTAACTGTAAACCACACAGTTTGCTGACATCAACATATTCCTGTATTTGTGTGAAGACTGCTCTACTGAATAATAATAATAATAATAATAATGAGTACTTGTATAGCGCCTAACCTCAGATTAGAGCTCTAGGCGCTTAACAAAAACTAATGTACAAAAAATAACTAATTACAAAAATGGAATTTACAAAAAGTACAAAAACAAAATACAACGCACTCTGTAAACAAGCTATAAAGTCACCATTCAAAAGTGCTACGCTCATGGACTCATACTGGCATTTACACACACACCCACACACACACTACTTCTATAAATAGATAGAGATGACTTTAACATGACAGGTGTGTGACAAAGTCATTTGTAGCTGACAGAAAACATATGGGTCTTTAGGGCACGCTTGAATGCCTCTCTAGAATCCACGTATCTCAGTTCGCGTGGGAGATCATTCCAAACAACTGGACTCTGGTATCTGAATGACCTCTCACCAAACGACTTTGTTTTGACAAGAGGGATACGTAAAACTCGAGAGTCGGCAGCAGAGCGCAAATTCTGTCTCAAGGGCGTATACAGCTGGAGAAGAGAGGCAAGGTAATGTGGGCAGGAACAGGTAATACAACTGTGAGTCATGCATGAAATTTTGTACTGAATCCTAGCTGTAACAGGTAACCAGTGTAGGGCAGACAGATGGGGTGTGATATGATCTGATCTAGGGACTCTAAGAATCAACCTGGCAGCTGAGTTTTGAATTTTCTGGAGTTTGCCAATCAGACACTGGGAACAGCCAGCCAAAAGAGCATTGCAATAGTCTAATTTAGACAAAACAAAAGCGCAGACAAGTACTTTAGTTGCTTCAGGTGTCAGATAGTGGCGGACTGAAGCAATACGTCGCAGTTCAGTATAGGCGGATCTGCAAACGTTGTTCACATGAAGGCGCATGGACAGGCTACTATCAAGTGTGACACCCAGATCATGAAATGTGAACTGTCAGTCTGAAACATGTACTTACTTATTGGCACGTTTTAGCGGTGACAGAACTGGACGCTTTACTGGTGGTTTTCGGGTTTGAGTCTGTTTCCAGGTAAACACGCTTGGAACGGCATCAGGTTTTAACTTTCTTTTAAGCGGTGTCCACACATAATCAGTTGGAAGAAAATGGAGAAAACACACAACTGTGTGCTGTGTGATCTGGGGAAGAAAAATTTCATAGTTATAAATACTACCACTCAAGGTTCAATGTTTGAATACAAACAAACAATTTGGTTAGTTTTGGATTTGTAGAAAACATTACAGATGCAAATTGTAAAGTACATCATGATGCATTGCAGTTTGCACAGTCTGAATGTTTGTTGTTTCCATCTGTGGCTAGTTGTTTTTTGAAGACCTAAGAAAATAACAACTGGACGGCTCACATACATTTCTAGACTTTACCCTGTCAGGAACTCAACAGCCGTCAAAGTCATTGTTCAATTCTGTTGTTTTTGTGCAATAAATAGTCATTAGTAAAACTGAGAGTAAACAACGTATTTAAAGACCTACCTTGAAGTCTCGTCCTTCGTCACGACGAATTCGGGTCAACCACTCTTTCCTCTGTTGAGTTTCGGTTGCTTTAGGAAAAGTATGAAAAGAAAGTTCCGTGATTTCATTATTCTGTGCCCTATTTGACGTGCACACAAGAACACAGCAATGGTGTGTGGCCATTGTTCAGATAGCCTCGCCTCGCTTTAGATGCGTGACCTTCACCTCATACAGCATTCCATATTAAACAGAGCAGGGCACAGAGTTTAGTATTCGGCATCATTTATATCTGTTTCTCTTCTTCTTTTAATTTTGTACTGCGGTAATTGTGTAAAAAGTGATAAATTAGAATCGAGAGCAGCACTGAGCATGGATGAGACTTCGGTACACTTTTAGTTTTGTATCAAGACCAAAGCTCCCTTTGCCACACCAGAGATACGAAGCCCCATACAGTTGTAGACCAGGGGAAGTAACCTATCGAAAAATTTTTGGTTTATGGGAACAATGTTTTTTTCCCTTTATTTTCATTGCCTGAATCAGATTCAGTGAAAAAAACCTTGGGTTGGATAAGGGAACTTTTCAATGTCCCCATATCCAGAGCATGATCCCAGATTCACGCTCATAGGCATGCGATTGTCCCCAGATACCATGCATTTCAAGAGTATATATATATATATATATATATATATATATATATATATATATATATATATATATATATATATATATATATATATATATATATATATATATATAACTTTGATCACACTTTACACTGGAAATACATTGTAATTAATTTATTCTTTATTTATAATGAAATAAAATTGCTGAACATGTAAACTTCAATAGCATTTAAATAGAAAAAAAAATATTCACAAACTAAAATAGTGAATTTGCCAAACATTTGAACCATGTCACAAAAGAGGACACATAAAACACATCCAAACAAACAATTTCAAACATAAATAGAAGCTAATAATAATAATAATAATTGTTACGTGGTGGAGTTGTAGTCGTAGTATGATAAACACACCAGATGCACGCACGTAAGGTTCTTTTAAATAAACTTCATTCAGCTGCAACCCGTCACACGTGGCTTAAGGATGTAGACAATACTGGAGTAACAGTTCCAACAATATTTTAATTCAGCGATGCGATCTCCACACAATGCAGTTCCAAATACACTAATACTGATACAAAGTCTCTTTTGCAAATGTCACCACTGTCGACACAAAGTTCCTCACACAACGTACACCACACTGTTACGCTGTATCTCTCACAATGTACACCCTATACGGGACACGTACCTACGATAAACTGTGTGTTTCTACTACTGACAATGCAAGACAATGTATATGCGGGCTTCTTTTCCCCATCTTTTATAGTCGAACAACTTTCTAGAACAATCCACAAAAACTCACACACCACAACCAATCAGAACGGAACACGCAGTTAAAATCATAAATATTAATAAAAGAAGAACTTTCTGGAAGATTCACGATCTCTCACAAAACACAAAAAAAACGGCTGCTCAATTCACGCGCACAGTAAACTAAAATTATTACAATGTAGCAAACTGTTGCTTATACTTCAACGTCACATGTACGAAGTCACTAGACAGTGCGATTATGCTCGAACGTTCTGGTTCAATCTCAGATAATCTACGCAAAACAACAATCAACCGCTATTCTCCGTGCGACTTTTCTAGAAACTTCCAGACTAAAATTAGCATATCATAACAAAGCAAAATCCGCTATCTGCACGAATGATAAAGAATCTCACTAAAAAGGTACGTGAATCAAGAGATATAAAGATGGAGAATACAACAGATTTTTTGACGACGTCAATTTTTCATTGTTTTTGATCACAAATCGCTCATCTAATGACACACCCCGTTTTTTTAGGTTTCTCCTTATTTTTTTCAGTAAAATAAAGGTTTCCAAAATCAATGACATTCATGACTAAAGCAAAATTAACCTCCGAGCTAATTAATCCATCGATTATGTAAGTGTGTTCATTTTGCAACGCGTAGTTTATTCGGATTACTTAGCCAATTACGAGTATTTCCGATAGAGGATCGGAGGCGCCGTCACACACGCGCGCACTTATGCCAGTAAAAAATTAGTGGTAAACACACTAACTAAATCTATTTTCTCAATCAAATAAGAGCAATCAAATCTGCCTACTAAATAGCCTTTGTTTATACACCTGCTTTGTCAATTTCACGCACACACAAGCAAAAAAACAGCACAGACAACACAGGGAGGTAACTTTTGGTTATAAGCAAAAACGACATACATAGTTACTTCCCTTAGACGATGCGTAGCAACGGTCACGTGTTATTTTCTAAACACCAAGCCGGTCTGTTCTTTCTGTTAAGCGGGCTTTGTAGGAGACGGGACGTGTTTTCAGGACTGACTTGATTCTCAGAGGTGATATTCAGTGGTCGATAAATCTTGTGAATATATACGACGGTAAGATCGATAGTTTGTCTGTTTAATTTGTCACATTTAGAAACAAGACAGGCCTCGCGGTTAGTCTGGATTGCGCTAAGTTTAATCTGCTATGGAGAGTGGCTAATCTAGGGTGCCGAAATCCATAAAATAGAAAATATGAAAAGAAACTGTGTGTTCTAGCCAGGTTGCTACGAGGGTACCCCACTGTCTTTCCGAAAGGTGTTTAGTTTGCGGGAGCAAATTGAACAAATGCTGAAAATACAGGAAATAGCCGATTTTTGGAAAAACCCCTAACGCTGGTCTGTAACCTTGTTTATTGTTTGTTTGTTTTGTTTGTGCAAAGGCTCTGGCGTGGCTTAAAAGGCCCGTAACCTACTGTTTTGAACGGTTCATAAACTTGTTCAGTACTGCAATTGAACAAAAGTTTTTGGCACGACCAAAAGAACCATAATATTGCTGTTTAAAACAAAGGCTCTGGCGCGGCTATAAATGCTCGTAACCTTTTGTTTTAAACGGTCCGTAACCTTGTTCAGAACTGAAATTGAACAAAAAGGCTCTGGAGGACCATAATCTTATTTGTTGTTTGTGTTGTCACGTTGCACAAAGGCTCTGGCGTGGCCTTAACGGCCCGTAACCATGCTTTTTATGTTTGTATTATTCCAAATGTTATGGACCAAGTGTGAGGTGTTTTTCGCCGCGCTCATGCAAGTAGCTTGCTTTTTGCAAGTGAATTAAAACGGATTTTACATAGGTTTTAGTAACAAGACAGACGGTGGGGTATACCTGTAGCACACTGGCAAAGAAAGATGATTTTGGCTTTGTATCTGAATAATTGATTTACAAAACGGCACCCTGGTCAGCCCACTTGTAGCACGCTGTCAAAGAAATGTGTTTATTTGCATTGTATCTGAATAATTGATTTATAAATCACTCAGCGCCCTAGTCAAGCCTTCATATCGTGGTATCCAACGTAAACACATGACGTATGTCCTTAGCGATTCGTCCCCCACTGGGGGACAGGTATCCAACGTAAACACATGACGTATGTCCTTAGCGATTCGTCCCCCACTGGGGGACAGGTATCTAACGTAAACACATGACGTATGTCCTTAGCGATTCGTCCCCCACTGGGGGACAGGTATCTAACGTAAACACATGACGTAGAGCCTTAGTGACGGGACGAAGTGCACAGTGTCGATTTGAGTACACAGGTTGTGTATCGCGTGTCATACGGCCCGCGGTGTTTTGTGGACGAGTCTACAATATTCATGCAGAATAAAGATTTTGTGTTTGTTTGTCTGTCTGTCTATGCGTGTGAGTGTGTGAGTCTGTATGTGTGAATGCGTGTGTATGTATGTATGCGTGCGTGTGTTCGTCTGTGTAAATGCGTGTGTGTGTGTATGAGTGCATGTGTGTGTGTGTGTGAGTGCATGTGTATGCGTGTGAGTGTTTGTGTGTGTGTATGCGTGTGTATGTATGTGTGCGTGTCTGTATGTGTGTGTGAGTGTTCGTGTGTGTGCGTGCGTGTGAGTGTGTTTGTGTGTGTGAGTGTGTGAGTGCATGTGTGCGTGTATGTATGTATGTGTGTTTGCGTGCGTGTATGCATGTGTTTGTGTGTGTGTATGCGTGTGTGTTTGCGTGCGTGCGTGTGTGTTTGTTTGTGTGCGTGTATATTATATGTGTGTTAGAGATATAAAATATAAGATTCCAAGAACATTTTTTTTTCATTGCCTCTGTGCCAATACCCCCAAAACATAGTTATTTAAATAATAGCCACACACACACACAAAAAAAAAAAAAACACTATTGCTATATGCACTTGATAACAAATTATTTAAGTTACCTACAAATACTTGATAACAAATTTTCCAAACTCAATTATAACTGAAAAATAACTTTACAGGTAACCTTTTAAGAACCTATAATTAGTTATTAAGTGACTTAAGTCAAGAACTTATAAGAACTTAAACACAACAAATTGTAAGTTCTTGACTCAAGTCACAACTTAAGTCACAACTTACTCGGACAGATTTGTCAAGATACAAGGACAATGAAAAAACTTTTTTTAGTAATAGTCAGGTGGTGGTGGTGCTGATGGGGTTAAATAGTTAGGTGGCATGTCATTTTTCTGTGAAGTGTATGTCATTAATAAACGATTACCAAATCTGATTTTTATTTGTTTAAAAGATTGTGTAGTTTTTCTGTGGTTTCCTGTACCCCTATCCTTTTTCCCTCTGCTAAAAAACTGGCCTTAAGTTCTTCAACATTCACAGGAGATTGACTACGCATCTTATTCTGTATTTCAGATTTTTGTTTCTTGTAGTTATTTAAATCATCCTGGACCCGCTTAAATTCTTCGTCATCAATAAAATTATCGTTCAATGCCTTACTGATAATAAGTTTCATACTGCTCAGCTTTGCACCAGCAAGCGTACTCAATGCTTCATGTTTCTGTAATTTCGTGTGAAACCTCTTGTTCAAGGCCTCCAAACCAAAACAAGCCAGGCATGTAGCAACGCTAACAGCCTCAACTGCTATTCCAGCCAAACTCCCAATTCCTAAGGCGAACAGAACAATACCCCCTACAGAACATGAAGCTGAAACTGCGCCAATAGCCATAGAAGTGTTTTGAACAGAATTAAATACTGACTTATACCTCCTTTTGCACCGTGAATATTTCGCCTCCTCACTCTCCAAATATTTCAAAGCTTCTGTAATATTATTTAATCTGAATGCATCTGCCTGTAATGTTTTATCTGAAGCAATTGGCATATGTGGATCAGGTGCAAGTGTTGTTTTAGTCATCACATTTGTTTCAGTCGGCTCAAGCGTCGGTAGTTGCGGATAGAAGTTTACCATTTTTTTTATTGTCAAATATTTTTTTTTATTTAATCAGCAATTACATTTTGCAACTCTTCAAAAGTATACAATTTGCTGGCATAATAAAATGCAACAAGATCAATGTGTTCAAGGTTTATGTAAGTTAGACGAACAAAAGTTGTTTTGTCAACCACCACCTTGACAGCTGGAACACTGCTCGAAACATTAATAACATCAACATTTTTTGTAATAGCAATAAAAACCTTTGTTGATTCTGATACTGTTTCGTCCCATGTAAGTTTAATTCCCTGTGCAATTTGAGCCTCTTTAGCAGTAGTTACTGATTTCATGATAATTTCAAATACTATTGTCGCTTCTCTAGCCATGACTAAGCTTGCTGGCATAAACACAACAGAAGTATCTGATCTACCCTTTCTAGTTGTAAGAAGATACCGCCGTCTCTCATAATTTTCAACTTTCAGTTTTTCTCTGCTATTGTTGTCTGGGGCAAAACTTGGAACAAGACTTACAATAAGCGGCCCCGAGTTAACAACCTTCCTAAACACTAAGGCGCCTTCATCATCAGTGTATACATAAGGACTAATAAATTCCAACTTTATGTCCCAGTCAATTGTGGGTGGTGGAACAGGCACAGGTGAAACCACCCACTTATTTCCCACATGTATTAAGTTGTAGGGCGAATTATTTACAGGTGGAGTAGGTACAGTAACATCACGTAGCTGACCAAGTTTAGGAATCTGTTTTTCACCGTCTTTCATGTCAACAATTACTTTCCTCTTGTACATGCCATTTGAATCAAGTTCAAAACCATATATTTCTCCAAAATCCCCTTCCTTCTCAAAATCCTGTACGTCTGCCAAATCTTTCAATTCTGTTACTGGACATGCAACTGGTATGATTCTCGACTTTGGACCACCACTCATTTTTATAAACAAAAATAAAATTATTTAATTTCCAACACAACACTAAAATCATGCATAAGAACTGGTTTGTCATCCTGATTACTTACAGATATACTCAGTGACTCAAAGAAACTAGAACCTAATTTCTTAAACTGCAAATTAGGAAATCTAACAACTACACTTTCACAATACGGAGCAGTTCCAGTTGGTAAGCATCTCAACAAAGTTGAAGGCTTTCCATTGTGAACATTCTCAGATGTGTTTAGTTCTTTCAAATAAACATTTAGTACTGTGTGTACTGACAAATTGACAGGGCGTTTTCCAGTTATTTTAAGTTTTTTAATCTTCATTGTTATAATACCAGACATAGCTTCATCTAAATCATCTGATCTATACCAATCTTCGTCAATATAAAATCCAAGTAAATATGCAAATTTATCTGAGATCCTTAACCAATTTTGTGTCGGAAATTCTAATGTAACAAGTAGGTTAGCTGGATTTAAAGTTGCTTTAATTTTAAAATTACTTTGAAACCATTCAGCTATAGTACAAAAGTCATAATAACCAGGCGGTAAAGCTTCAGTCTTACCACCAAAAATTACTTTATTATATATATCATCTTCTACATTAAACCATTTTACTGTGTAGAACATTTCATGGATAGCTACAGACTTGCTACCATCACGATTATCAATCCCATTAGTTAACCACACTGGTTTGCTTGTGTCAAGATTTGTTAAGGTAATAAACATTTTTATTATCTCATATAAAAAGGATGGAATTTAAATCACCAACCATTACCACAACAAACGCATTTCAATTTAATATAGATGCCAAATATAATGTTGCACCTACTTATGAACAGAAAATAATTCAACTAAATCAACTCGACATAGCTGTGTCTGACGCAAGCGTACAAGATCTATTTCAAGTCAAAGTACCGAATCCGTTTGACCATTACCTAAACCCTCCAATAACAGATGACTCTACTGCAAGAAAGTGGTCTTCAAGTCCACTACAGATGTTTCAAAACCAACTCAACTTTGCAATACTATGCTCAACTACAGGCTGTGGTGTTTCATTTACAGACCACTTGAATCACTCAAACAAACTGATTAGGTCTGTGTATCATTTCCATGTTTATTACCAGCTTAGACGTATACTGTCAGAACTGCATACACCATTACCAACTGAATCCAGTTTCAACAGGTTTAATAACCCCATGGATATGAAAGCATTTGAACACATCTGTAATGAATTTAACATTATCCCTGGCACTAAGTATGACTTCACACAAAAACTTGATGATCACCATGGCATGGGTACATTGTATTACGCTATGAGTCACAGACAATACCCTCAAGATTATTACCCTGGTTACACTTCATTCTCATCAAAATCTGAAGTCTGGATAGGATCAATAGAGCAAAAGCAGTCTAATGCGTGGACCACATTTATTTTAGATAAATCTGACGGGTTTACTCAAGCAGGAGTCGAGCGCGTCAATGAGTCTATCAGAACATATGTCTGGTGTTTACTAGGAGCACAATCACTAACAAAATCAAACATTTTGAATGGAAGTGGCAAATTTGAAGCACAAAAACAGTTTCTAGCAAATCTAGAAGATTCAATCAATTCAACAGTAGATCTCCCATCAAGCATACAACGCTATCAAGACGTTCTCAGATATGCCAGATCAAAAGTTGACTTTGTAGTTGGCATCGGGTTATACATGTTACCATCTGACCTTCAACTCCAAATGGGTACAATAACAAATTATAATAATGAAATCATTGTTGCAGGTGTTGGTCAAAAACTCGGTTTCAATCAATCTGTAAACTTAGGGGCCACAACCACACATGTTCAGTCATTAAAATCATTACAGACGGTAACACCCCCGGCCCCGACCCCGGCCACGGCCCCGGCCCCAACACCGGCACTCATACAACCAGTACAGTCAACACCAACCCCTGACACACATGAGTCAGAGAGAACTGCATTGGTAATAGGTCTAACAGGATTAGGGGTTTTACTTCTTTATCTGTTTCATTAAATAACCCACCATCAACCCTCCTACTGTAACCAAAAAGACCCACACATGCTCTGCCATAAACCCTACTGCCTTTGCCGCTGTACTAATCAACCAGCTGACAACAGTGCCAATTATGCCAGGCAAAGCGTCCACTGCTTTCAGAGCCAATTTCTTAAGCAAGTCTGATATGTGAGACAACTGTTTCTTTACCCATGACTGTAAATCTTTTGGATCTGTGGGAGTCGGGGGGCCCGGGGTTGGTGGTGCCGGTGTCAGGGCTGTACCCCCACCAACCCCGGCACCGGAGACAGCCAACACAGCAGTACTGATAATAAATCCAAGAGCTGTAATTAAACTAGCAATTGTGATACCCTGTTCTCTGAAAAGTGTTTTAAGTCTCTCAGCCAGAGTAGTGTCTTCGTGAAGTATTTTCTGAATAGTTTCTCTAATTCTGTTGACCTGTGATTTCAGTTTTTGTCTCCCAATACTAATGGTTTCTAACCGACCTGATCTTTCTATCTGCAAATCATTTAATCTGTGTTGAATTCTTTCTTTCATTTCTGTGTCAAGATTTCCATTGTCTGCTGTAGCCAGTTTCTCTTTTTCACGTTCTATGTGTTTATCAAGCTCTCCCAGTTTGGCAAGATTATTAACCATCTCACCTCTTATCGTCTGCAGTGATTTATCCAAACCTATAATCTCCCTCATTGACAAAGGTGGGTCGTCTATTGTTTTCATAGCGTCATTTAATTGCCCTTCAGTAAATGAAGTTTCTTGTATCACTGTGTTTGCTATTTCTGGTAGGCTTGTTACTGGTGCCATTTCAATCTCTTGCCCTGTTGGCAACTTTGTTTGCGTGTCGTGAAGAACACTAGCCAGTCTTGGCGTGACAGGAGACCCACCAATACCAAGTTGACGCAAGGCACCAACACCACCTTCATTTTTTATTGTACTTAAAGCCCTAAACCTGCTAGGGTCTTTTTTGTTAGTCAATAGTACTTTTCCTTTGTCAACAGTATTTAAATATAAATGACCCTTGCCATCAAGTTCAAACTGGTTAGGGTCTATGTTGTCTGGGCGGCCACCAACATGATCATAAAATGAGTTCACTTTGGTTTCTAAAAGTTCGTGACGTAAACTGTAAATATTTCTTGTACCAGTCATATCTGCCATATCTGTCATATCTGTTGTATTACCAAAATCATTCATGTCATCCATTTCAAAATCTTCATGATTAAATCCTCCTGCTGCCATTGTTTTATTAATTTATTATTTTTTATTGTGCATAATAAAAATGACACAGTCTTACGGATCAAAGTTAGACCCATACAGAAAACTACGTGAGCCTCTGGGTGTTAAGGGCATAAGACAATCAATCGTCATCACAAACAATCCAAGTACCATAGACCAGAACCAAACACTTACAGTCAAGTTTCCAAACCTAGGTCCCAGTGACGTTATCGTTCCTGGCACTGCACGCCTAGCATTTAATATCGAACTATCATCAGACGCAGATGTAAACAGAACACTGGTTGACAATCTTGGCAGAGCAATTGTTAGAACTATTAAAGTAAAACTTGAAGGACAGGAAGTGTTTAGTCTTGACGACTCAGATGTATTCTACTGTTACAAAGATCTGTGGCTTACAAGAGAAGAACGAGAAGACCGTATTTATCAAGGCATACAATCTGATAATATTGGTAAACTTCGAATCAATGCTGGAGACAAAACAACTACTGGGGTACCAAAGGAAGTTATTATAGCAGAAACATATGGAACCAGATTTTACATTCCACTTGAGTTTGAAATCCTAACAGCACATTTGCCTTATTACCAAGGGGCACTGAATGACCGTCTGAGCTTTGAACTAACTTTCAATGACTACTCCAAAGTTATTAAATCATCTGCCACAGATGCAACATATAAGATCTCTAACATTTCCTTGGAATATGAAATTGTTACACACACTGAACTAGCCAGACTCATTCAAAATCAGTATCAGTCAAGACTTCCAATTTATTATGACCGTGTGATTAGGCATAGTTTAATACCCAAAGACAAAAGTGACCCAATGTGGAACATAAACTTGAACACGCCTGCCAGGTCACTGAAAGGTATTCTTATGTTGTTTGTTGAACCAGTGAGTCCATACAAAAGAGATTCAGAAAAATTCTACAATCCTAAGATTACACATTTGTCCTGCACAATCGAAGGCCGCCCTAATCAAGTGTACGCATCTGGAATGTTACCATACCAGCACTATGACGAAACCACAAAGTATTTTGCGGGTGGAAGGATTAGAGATAAACCTGCAAACATTGCGTGCAAAGATCTACATCTGTATGATGTTAGGATTGGTCAATACCTTACAAACAAGTATGCACTGTGGCTAGATCTTCGTAGTACAGATGACGACTACCTTCATGGGTCAGGACGAACTGTCGAGAACGGTAGTGATGGAATAACAATTCAGATACAAAAGAAGGTTGAAACTGCTGCAGCCATAAACATATATTTGTACCTGATATATGACGCACAACTCAATATACAAGAGTGTAGACTAAGTGGACACATATATTAAAATTATATTGTGTATTAAAATGAACCGGAGCTTAATGACCCTTGACCCACACTGTGGATTGTTTTGTGGTGCCACAGGGTGTGGTAAAACTGAATTTGTACTTAACCTCTTGCAAACAAGATACATACACCACTTTGAAAACATTGTCATATTTTGTCCTACAATAAAAAACAACAAAGCTTATCACAACCGTTTATTCATTTGGACTGACAGCAACATATACTTAGTCGACCCTGAGAAAAAACTGAATGACTACCTACAATATTTTTACAAGCAATTTGAAGGACAGCCAACGTTGTTCATAGTTGATGACTGTTCTGCAGAAAAAGACATTGTCAAAAAGAGAAACACTCTAGCAGAACTTGCCTTCAGTGGCAGACATGCAAATGTAAGTGTATGGATTCTTACTCAGAAATATAATGCTGTACTGAAAGATTTTCGAGAACAGTTAAAGTTTATCTGTTTGTTTTACTGTAAGGATCGTGACAGCTTTGAAGACTGTCTCAGAGAGAATGATGTCATCCCAAATAAGCATGAACGAGATGATGTAAAAAATAAACTGAAATCAACTAAGCATCTAAAGCTCATTTTAAAGACAGATCAGCCCACAGGGTATGGGTTAGTAAATTGATGTAAATTAATTTATTCTTTTGTTTGTCCAATAAAAATGACAGACGGACAAATCATACAGGTGCTTGATCTCACACACCTTTTCAAAGATGTTATGCACTTTACTGACTTAATAACACCCAAACAGACTTACATAAGCCTTTCAGCACCATCAGAAATATATGTTACATATAGTGTGACTTTGGATTATGTCGATGAGCATCCAAATGTGGAGCACATGACAGTTGATTTAAAGACACCTACTTTTAAAGTTGATGATACCAACTATGGCTGGTTAGGGGAAGTTTGTTATAGCATATTTAAACAACTACGCAAACTAAATGTTTATATTGACAGTGTTACAGTTAATAAAGTGGTATTACACAAGGTGAGCCAGCGGTAATATTTTTTCATTTATTATTTTGTCGGTCAAATAAAAATGACGGACAATTCACAAAGCCCTGGCTCATCAAACCCTGGCTCATCTGGTTTAAGAAACGTGTTTCACACAACAGACTTACCTATATCCAATACTAATAATGTCTATGAATCAATAGAAAACTCTTTTTCTGTCATACAACAAAATCTTCTTACAGGCAGTGTGAAAATTCAGGTTGTTGCGAAAATAGAATTCACTAGAGTAGACGGTGAGGTGATTGTATCGTATATATCAACAAGACAACACACAGTTAACACAAGAAGAGAATTAGAAAACGTGTTTAGAGACAGACTATTACCAGACTTTCTACAGGCAATTGACAGTGCAAAAATGAAGGGGTCTGGCTGGCACGAAGGACATGTACATGAACTGCAATTAAAGCAGTCTAGGTATCATCCTATATTAGGTAAAGCATGGATACCACTGCCAACAGATTGATTGATTGATTGTACATTGCTTAACGTCCCAACAGCAACAAGGCTTTCTCAGGACGTGCCTGCACTGCTTGTGAAAAAAAAAAATAAACAGAATATTTAATGTATGTCGCCAGCCGGTCCAACACGTTAAATTAACCTACGACATGGGGCCTAAATAAAGCCAAGACCATTTAGCAACACACATCCAATATCAAGAGCTACAGGCAGCGCAGACAGTTGGAAGAGTTTTAAAAAGACAAATACAGGTGAATGGACCAAGGGTAGACAGAAACACATGCCCCAGAATAGAGGGAAAAATCCACCCTGTGGGGCTGACCAGGGTGACCCAGGGAACTAAAAAGTAGTTAACATCACCCAAGTCCCCCAGGGCAGACCCGGGTGGGGGACTGCCAACAGAGGTTGCAAACAAAAAGGCTGTTGTTAATATACAGAACAATGACAACTATTGTTTCATGTGGTGTGTGCTTGCTAAACTACACTTTGTAAAATCAAAGCCTGAACGTGCATCTAACTACACCAAATTTGTAAACGAACTCGTTTTTAGTGGCATTGAGTTCCCTGTCAAAATAGAGGACATAGATTTGTTTGAAAAACTAAATCCTGGTATATCCGTGAATGTGTTTGTGTGGGATAATGAATCTGAGAACAAGTTACAACCAATAAGAGTATCACCAATTGCCCCAACCTACGGTCAGTCAGAAGATAGACATGTTGATATGTTATTAATAAGCTCTGGTGATAACTTCCACTACACAATTATCATTGATTGATTGATTGATTGTACATTGCTTAACGTCCCGACAGCAACAAGGCTTTCTCAGGACGTGCCTGCACTGCTTGTGAAAAAAAAATAAACAGAACATTGAATGTATGTCGCCAGCCGGTCAAATACATTAAATAAACCTAACACATGGGGCCTAATAAAGCTAAGACCATTTAGCAACACACATCCAATATCAAGAGCTACAGGCAGTGCAGACAGTAGGGAGAGTTTTAAAAAGGCAAATACAGGTGAATGGACCAAGGGTAGACAGAAACACATGCCCCAGAATAGAGAGAAAAACTCACCCTGTGGGGCTGACCAGGGTGACCCTGGGAACTAAAAAGTACCTAACCCCACCCAAGTCCCCCAGGGCAGACCCGGGTGGGGGACACAATTATCAGGAGTATGTCACGACTAATTCATAATCATGTATCAAAACATAATGGTAAACAGGAAGTGTGTAAGAGATGTTTACAAAGATTCTCCTCCATAAACGTAGCGCACAAACATGTTTTACACTGCAGATCAGCTGATGACATACAAACTGTACTTAAGTATCCAGATCCTGGCAGCAAGGTTTATTTTAAGAACTATGGGAATCAGCAAAAGTTGCCATTTGTAGTGTATGCAGATTTTGAATCATTGGTTGTACCATATGAGGGTCCTGTTCCAGAGTCATTACCAAAGACTATAAAACTGAGTGACCAAGTGGTGTGTTCTTTTGGATACATTCTTGTTAGGTCAGACGGACAGCATTCAGAGCCTGTTATCTACAGGGGAGAAAATGCAGCATGTTTGTTTTTAACAGAAATGAGACATCTGTATAGTCAGGTAGTACAGTATCTCACAACATGTCAGATGCCTTTAGTGATGACAGAAGAAGACAAACTGAAATTTGATACAGCTGAGATGTGTTGGATTTGTGAACAACCTTTAGGGGGTGATAAAGTTCGTGACCACGATCACATAACTGGGCATTACAGAGGTGCTGCACATGGTGATTGTAACTTGAAATTAAAAATAGATCCTAAGACATACAAGTTACCAATCTTTTTTCACAATCTCAAAGGATATGATTCACACATCATCATGCAGGCTGTGGATGAGTCGTACAAAAACATAAGTTGTATTGCCCAGACAACTGAGAAATACTTAACTTTTAGGTTAGATAAATTAGCATTTTATGACTCCATGCAACATTTGTCTTTAGGATTGGCTAGTCTGGCAGAAGGACTGACTGAGTATCCAATAACGAGTAAATATTTTGAGCCAGACTTGATTAAGAAAGGTGTGTATCCGTATGAGTACATTGATCACTGGGTTGTGTTTGAAGAAACAAGACTGCCACCAAAAGAGAAATTTTATTCTACACTAACTGGAAAAGGTATTTCTGACTCTGAATATCAGCATGCTCTTGATGCGTGGGGGAAGTTGGGGTGTCAGACAATTGGTGACTATCACGACCAGTATTTGAAAGCTGACGTTTGCTTGCTAGCAGATGTATTTGAAAGTTACCGTGAGAAGGGTTTGTTACACTACAGACTTGACCCTGCTTGTTACATCACTAGTCCTGGCATGACATGGGATGCATTTTTGAAATCCAGTAAGATATTTATAGACCTGTTGTCTGATCGTACGATGGGTGAAATGGTGGAACGTGGATTGAGGGGAGGGATTAGTATTGCATCGAACAATTACGCCAGAGCCAACAACAAATATTTGGACAGTCCGGACCTTGACCCCTCAAACCCTGGGTCAAGGTCATTCATTACGTACCTTGACGCTAACAATTTGTATGGGTTCGCGATGTGTGAATTATTACCCTTGAAAAATTTTTGTCTGTATGATTTGTCACAGTATGACATAACAGACATAACAAACAATATTATGAATCATGACCGAAACGACGCGAAGGGTTGGATCTTTGAAGTAGACCTGGAGTACCCGCATCATCTACACGATTACCATAATGATTATCCGTTGGCTGTTGAGAAAATGAGTATGACGGGGAAAAAAGAAGACACTAAACTTGTACCGAATCTAAATGACAAATTCAATTACGTTTGTCACTACCGCTTGTTGCAGTTTTACATCAGACACGGGTTAGTACTAAAGAAAGTTCACAGAGGAATTCAATTTGATCAGAGTGCTTTCATGAAAGATTACATAATGAAGAACACAACCCTTCGTGCCAGAGACGGCAACACTGCATTTGACAAAGACTTCTTTAAGCTTATGAACAATGCCTGTTTTGGCAAGACAATGGAAAATCCTCATCACAGAAAAGATGTGAGACTAGTCACAACTGAATTGGGTGCAATTAAACTTACAGGTAAGCCACAGTACACAGGGTATAAAGAATTTCATTCATCATTGTATGCAGTGTCACTCAAAAAAAAGATTGTTAAACTGGACAAGCCAGTATTCATTGGTATGGCAATTCTGGAGTTGTCAAAACTGTTGATGCTTGAATTTTATTATGATTACTTCAAACCAAAATATCCTGAGTGTCGTCTGCTATACACTGACACTGACTCTATGATCATAGACGTGCCTACTGAAGACTTTTACGAAGACATGAAAACAGAGTTACACATGTATGACACGTCTGACTACCCTAAAGATCACCCGCTGTTTAGCACACAAAACAAGAAAGTGCCTGGTAAGTTTAAAGATGAACTGAATGGTGTGCCAATAGTTGAGTACGTTGGACTGAGATCAAAAATGTATTCTATACTGCACCAGAAAGGTAGTCAGTCAAAAGCCAAAGGAATTAAAAAAAACAGCAATAAAAAATAAAGACATTCGTCATGAACATTACAAGCAAGTGTTAGATGGCGCATTGATGCCTGACTATCCAAACAAGTCACTGAGATCAAACAAACATAATCTTGAAATAATTCAAACACATAAGAAATCACTTGCAGTTGGGGACACGAAACGTGTTTTTCACAGTAAGGAAAAAGCTTATGCACCAGGTCATTACAGGCTCAAGTTATCTGAAGATATTTGTGATGAACTGGTTGATGAATTAATTGACGACTTAGTTACTGAAATGAGTAACGGTGTCTGGGGGAATAATCTGTAATTCTTCTCTGACAAATGCCCTCTGGGGTGCAGGGTCATACTGGTAATATATTGTTGCGTCTGCGCCGGGAATTATTTTTTTTATATTGTGTACAGACGTTGACCAGATGGGGTCTGTTGCCCTGCGTCTGTCGTCGTTCTCAGCCTCCCCTGGCTGATATAAATATCTCACCTGTTTAGTAAATAAACTTGTGTCTGGTGCCGGGGTTGGTCCTGTTTTTGGGTCTGTAATTGATTTCAATTTAATAGCATCAGCAGGTTTTGGGTGTCCTTCATTGTTCATTGCTTTTATCACATGTACCCTTTGTACCCATTCAGTGTTACGTGTGTCATGCATGAGTTCCTTAGAATACTGGTAACTGAAAAGTCTTTCTGATAACTGTTTGTTAAAGTTTTCAACAATTGCCTGCGATCTGTGCACACCTGGAATGCCTCGTCTGACCAGTACACCATGCTTAGCAAATAACTGATTAACTGCACCTTTGAATTCTGATCCATCATCAACCTGCACTAGTCTGGGGTATCTTAAAGGGCCTCTTTTATAGATACTAGATAAAGCAGTAGCAACTGTACTGGCTGTTTTGTCAGATATGGGTTCAGCGTCTTTGTATCTTGAAGCAATGTCTACGACAGTTAATGCGTACTTGTATCGTTTCTTTCTTATTGTGTCATGTGGTAAAAACAGGAGGTCCATTTGATGTGTGTCATTTGGGGTAGTGTTCTCAAAATGAGGTCTCGTTATTTTTCTTGGAGCAGGTAAATATATCTGCCAAATTGCCTGTCTCTGTAACCATTGCTTGACCTGATTGAGTGTTATATCTCCGCCCACAGCGGCATGTAATTTCTGAATAGCGGTTGCTCCTTTATAATACCCTGATGGTGAGTAATATATTTTCGATAGTTTATTTTCGGCTGCCATTTTTTCTAGCAATGAAAACTCCTGTAAAATAAACAAATGTCATTCCCACTAGAACAAAGATTATCTCCCCGTTTCTTTGTTGTGTGCTTGGTTTGTAATAGTCACTTAGTTTCGGTTTCGGGATAGACATGTCTTCACCTGTGACAAGATAGTATTCCCTGATTGCTTCGTCTGTATTTGAAAACGTATGTTGTGCGTGGCCTTCAAGCCTGAGTTTTTCATTGATGAAATCAAGTTTCTCAATTCTATTCTTTTCATATTCCTGCTGGGCTTGAGCAAGTTTTTCTGTTGCCTCATTGTGACGTTTCATTTCCTCTGCAGATTCCTCTCTACCCATTTTTGAAAAGAGATAATTAGAGCCACTGAAAGCCAATGCATTAACAACTGCCCCACCAATCATAATAGCTATCGTCGCCATATTTTTATTTACATAGAAACATTTTCGGGAATAATTCCTTGCTTAACAAGAAAATCTTTTGTCGCAATAGACGCTGTGACAACTACAATTAGCTTAGCACTGTCTTCGAAATCAAGTCTACTCAAGTCTGCTGATTTCATTTTGAGTAGACTTTTCCCCAGCATAGAATAAGCTACTGCTAATCCACTGATTACGGCAGAGTGATACACAAGGTTCATCATGTTCTTTGAGTCATTCATTTTCTAAGGCAAGAAAAATTAAAATAATATTTTTATTTACTGCATATAAAATGGGTCAACGGCTTTGGATGTTACTGGTAATGTGGCGACTTCTGGTTTTGTTTTTGGAGTGTCTGATTTTTTGGTCAATGTACGAGTCTGTGGTTTGTATTTTTTGTATAATTGATAACCTACGTAACCAAATCCGACAACAAATCCGGCAATTATATATTTTGTTGATTGAGGTTCGGGGTCAGGGTCAGGGTCAGACTTAGTTGTTTGTCTCTCACTTTGATGAGGGTGTGATGGACCTGGCTGTCCTGACGGTAGTGTCACCAATGATGTTATTGACTGTGGGTCAGTTACATGTACCTTTTGCAGTAGTTCTAACTTTCTTTGTTTGTTCAATGCAGCTACTCTCTTTCCAGCCTCAACCCTCCCTGGACTTTTAGCCTTAGTCACAGTTTGAACCTGTGTCAAAACAGGGTCGGGGTTCTGTTGTGTAGTCATCTTGTTCTCGTCCATTTTCTTCTGCAGTAAAATTTATTTTTGAGAAATCAATATGGCTCCCGGTAACAAGCAATGTTACGACAGGTGCAAGGTAATTTCCAAACTTGTAAAACATTACACATGCTAATTTACCAATTGAACTTGAAACAATAGGATTGCTTTCAAGGTCGTGTGAAAGACTGTCACTATCCACAGGTAGAAAGTGACTCACTGCTTTTGTGTATAGGCATACAAGAGATCGACTCAAATCACGAGTCATTAGTGAGGCAATGTGGTTTTCATATTTTGAATGAAGTTTTAATAGTTCGTCAGCGGTGAGAGATTCAATATCCTCTGTCATGTATTGTTTTCCGAGATAAGCCTTTGACTTGCCTGAGACAATCACAGACAAAAGACGCTGTTTCTTAGAGTCTAAATCTTTGTTTTCTACAGCGTTGATATCATTTAGAAGAAGTAATTCGTCTTGATTCATTTTATAATAAAAAATATTAATTTTAAATGTCATTGATTTCGGAAACCTTTATTTTACTGAAAAAAATAAGGAGAAACCTAAAAAAACGGGGTGTGTCATTAGATGAGCGATTTGTGATCAAAAACAATGAAAAATTGACGTCGTCAAAAAATCTGTTGTATTCTCCATCTTTATATCTCTAATCATAACCATGATAGCTTAAATAAATATTGGATCGTTTCCTACAATTAATACATGTATGCTCTCACAGGACAACACAACCACAATCGTAACAATAATACCATTATTATATAGGCGCGTTTTATTAATTTTTGGGCAAATCGACTCAAAGCGCCGCGAACTGAAACCCAACACGCACACTCACATAACAGACACGGATTTACGCCATTTAAGACAAACACAGTACAAGACAGACGAAGGGCCAGTTCAGCTACTGAAGTTACAGACATTTTTGACGTATTTGAAATTTGTCAAGTGGCCTGAAACCAGTACCAAAGTGTGGGGGTTGGGGGGATGGGTGGGGGGTGGAAGAACCGGAGTACCCGGAGAAAGAACCCCCGACGGTCCGCCCAAATTAACAGTGACATTTACCAGAGGAGAAAAGTCCGACGCCGGAACCCGTTTTCGAACCTCGCACCTTTGGCATTGGTGGCAGGCGCCTTAACCACTGCGCCACGGACCGCCCCAAAGAAGCATGGGCCAAATGCACTTTTGGCAGCGAAACATTATTGCCTTTCTCAAGTTTCTGCAACCCAAAGTCCATCCACCTATTTGTTAAAGAAACTGGCTAGTAGTGTGCTCTGCCTCTGCTTTTTTAGGTTTTGCCATTGTCTTTCATCTGAAGACAAGCCTCAGCAAGACTCTCCTCTTCATGAAATCTTTCAGCAGTGGGGTTTCTCTCAGGCATTTCTAGCATCTGCAATGCATGCTCTTCTCTTGCCCTCTTTCACGTCCTGAGAAAGTCTTGTTGCTGTCGGGACGTTAAGCAATGTACAACCAACCAACCATTCTCTTGCCCTCTTTGCTTCCTCATGTAGATTGTCAATGGCGTTTCTCTTTCATGTTAGTTTTCTTGCTCCAACGCCAAGACCAAGCTCTTCAGTTTTCTTGGTATTATTTTCTCTGTTCTTCTCCTTCCTCTCCTCATTCTTTTCCATGCACTCCTCATGTTTCTGGTCAATCTGCCATCAACATGATCTTTCAGTGGGTTGGCTTTGGAAAAGTACTGAATGAAGTTCTTTCCTACAACTTTCAGTGAGTACTTCGTCTGAATAGCAGCAAATGTCTCAATCTCCATTCCAGTGTTGCGCTGGTCAACCACTTCAGTCATGATGCTGAAGGACGTTTCCACAAGCGGCCCATGAAAGCTGTTCAAAGCAGCCTTCACCAGGTGAGTCAGTCGAAGGCATCTGTGAGGATCCACTCCAGCCCACCATTTATCCATTGTTTGGTCCTCCCTAAATGCTTTTAGAGTACGATCTCCGTGAAACTTTCGCACTTCCAGTTCAAAGTCACTTTCATCACATTGCAGGAAGTGCTTCATGACATCCTTCATCTTGATCATCCTTTTCTGTGCTTCTTCTGCACCTCTCAAGGAAGGGTCCAAGGAAGCAAAGCATTTCAAAGCCCTGTTGTTTAAGGGCATTTTCTCCAAGAGAACACGGCCACATTTTTGGTAAGCCTTGAAGGTTTTCTCCATGAACTCCTTTCTCAAGGGATGGTGTTTCTTTGAGTCTGAAGTATTCATTCTTCCACCTTTCTTTCGAAACAGTTTGTCTGCCGCAGTTCCAATGAAAACATCAGCTTCACTCTGGAGCACTTCACTCGAGTCGAGCTTGTTTTTCAGCTTCAAGAGCCGGGTTGGTCCTGCATCAAGTAACATGCTGGGTTTCAGGAAATAGCCTAGAAATTCTTTCAGCAGTTCTTCTTGCTTTGCATGTAGCTGATGCATCAGTGGTTCTCGTTTATGAAAGAACAGGATGTAACGATTCAAAATAGGGAGCACCTTGCAGAACAAGTCCAGTGTAGCCAGGGTCTTGTCACGTTGCTCGAACAGTTTCTCAGTGATTCGCTGTTTCCTATCCTTTCCATCCTTGGTTGAAGACGAGAAGGTCTTCCTGATGTCAGTCTGCGTTTTTTGGATAGCCTCTCTGGTTGCAGGTTACAAACAGCATCGGTCAAAAATGCCATCCAGGACATCCCGTTGCAGGTCTTTCTCAGAACTGGAAAGACAGCTGAAATAGAAAACTGTCAAAACATATAGCATTCGCTGCAAGTCCATACACACTGCAAGCAGAGAAAGCCATCTGTGAGGGACATATGACTGTGGTGGAGAGTATGTGATCTCTATGGCAATACACAGGTACCCCAGGAACTGATGACTGTGTGGCGACCATTTAAAGTCAGTGTTCAAATCCGTTACAAGGCGTTCCACATGCTTGCCGAAAGGGGCTGTAAATGTTTTGGCAGCATTATGAGCATGGTGACATGTGTCACCATCAACGTCGAGCATGTGGGGTGCCTTGCGAGATCTGATCAGGATCTCTAAACCACCCTTTCCTCCGCGCATAACTCTACATGAGTCCATCATGACAGAAATGGGATTTTCCCATGGCAGGGAGAGTTCATTGAAAACAGCATCCAAACGTTGAAACAAACCCTCACTGGTGACCCTAGTCATTACAAATGATGTAAGATGATGGACAACAATGCGCTGCTTGCTGCTTGAAAAGAAAGAAACAAGAATAGTAACAATTGGGGATGGCCTCATCTAAGTTTAAGGCAAATGGCGTTTTCTTCAGCTCGCCCACCAATTCTTCTTCAAAAGTTCTTGCCACTTCATGCTTGAATTTGTAAGAAGCTGTTGATGAATTCAGTCAGATTGTCAAGGGCGTACTTGTCTTTGGCCAGACTTTTGGACAGTTCGATGAGCATGGGGGCCATTGGCAGTGACAGTCAGTTTTCAAGCAATGAAACTGACAACCTGAAACACATCAGGATAAACATATATGTACTTATTCAGACAGACAGCCACCCGAATCTGTCATACTTAACATACAAGCACTCAATAAACAAAAGCACTTTAGTCAAGTACTATCTGTAATCAGACATTACTTACTGTGGCCTCAGCATTTTTCTTCCGATCATCTGGTGGAGTGAAGAGTTCTCTTTCATCTTCCCGCACTGGAGCAGCTTGAGGCGCAAACATGGGATGCAGTCCATACACTGGCTTTTATTTCCTGGGATTGCCTGCCAATTAATTTAAATAGTGAACTTTTAACAAAAATTAAATACTGAACATTTTTTTTTTTTTACTCTCTCTCTCTCTCTCTCTCTCTAAAGTAAAAAAAAATATGTTCAGTATTAGAGATGAAATGAAACTTTATTTCTTAATGATAAATGATTAGGTACATAGACCTGTTTTCAATCATGTCCTTTCACACACACACACACACACACACAAACATACACACGCACGCACTCACAGACAGAGAGAGAGAGAGAGAGAGAGAGAGAGAGAAGAGAACAAGTGAAAGAGAGAGAGGAGAACAAGTGAAAGAGAGAGAGAGAGAGAGAAAACGTCAGATACTCACCATCAAGAGTAGTATTTCCAGTCGCACTGCTTTTAGCTTTCTTGTCTTTCAATGTAGACACGTGAGCATCAAGAGCTACGCGGCTGCGTGCAGTGTAGTTAATATCAACTCTGCACAGTTCGCAATACGCCAGCCCACAGGCAGCTAACTTAGGAATATACTGAGCGAGGAGTTCACGGTTTTCTTGAGCCAAGTCCATCTCCAAATATTCTTGGCTCCAGAATCGTCTATTTTGTCTCCGCATTTCAGTATTTTTCTCTCCGCCATATTTTGACCAGACTACCACTAAAGATTGGAAGTGACCTGCGCGAGCTAAAGCTAACACCTCACTCAATTTTGAATACGCGGTTTGGGGATATCTGCCATGTAAAGATCGCAAAATACGGTATTGGAATAGTGACTTTAGAATATTTTTTGGGGGGGTGAAATTTTTTTTTTTTTGCGGATTGGCAGCTTCATTTAAGCGGAAATCCGCCAAAAAGAGGAAAATTCCATGCTCTGTCAGATAACTTCTTGTAGTGCCCAGGCACATAGGCCTTTTCTTTACTGTGAAACACTCATTTCGTGTCACCAACAGCAAGTGACTTCTTATGTGTAGTGATCATTTCAAGATTATGTTTATTCGACCTCAGTGACTTGTTTGGATAATCAGGCATTAGTTCTCCATCTAAAACTTGCTTATAGTGTTCATGACAAGTATCTTTATTTTTATCGCCGTTTTTTTAAGACCTTTTGCTTTAGACTGACTGGCTTTCTGGTGCAATATGGAATACATTATTTACCTCAGTCCAACATACTCAAGTATTGGCATGCCATTCAGTTCATCCTTAAACTTCCCAGACACTTTCTTGTTTTGTGCTGTATAGTGGGTGATCCTTAGGATAATCAGACGTGTCATAGTGCTCTACTTCTGTTTTCATGTCTTCATAAAAGTCTTCAGTAGGCACATCTATGATCATAGAGTTTTATCAGTGTATAACAGCTGGCAGTCAGGATACTTTGGTTTAAAGGAATCATAGTAGAATTCAAGCATTAATAGCTTTGACAGTTCAAGTATTGCCATACCAATGAATACTGGCTTGTTGAGATCAACAAACTTTTTTTTTTAGTGTCATTGCATACAGTGACGAATGTAACTCTTTATACCCTGTGTATTGTGGCTTACCTGTAAGTTTAATTGCACCTGTTTTAGTTGTGACCAGTCTCACATCTTTACGAAATTACAGTTATGAGGATTTTCCATCGTTTTTCTAAAACAGGCATTGTTCATAAGCTTAAAGAAGTCTTTGTCAAATGCAGTGTTACTGTCCCTTGCACGAAGGGATGTGTTCTTCATTATGTAATCTTTCATAAAAGCACACAGACCAAAGCTTATGCATCTGTGGACTTTCTTAAGTATTAACCCATGCCCGATGTAAAACTGCAGTAGGCGATAGTGACAAACGTAATTGAATTTGTCATTTAAATTTAAATTTGTCATTTAAATTTGGTACAAGTTTTGTGTCTTTTTTTTCCCCTGACAGACATTTTTTCAACTGCTAATGGATAATCATTGTGGTAATCATAAAGGTGGTGTGGGTACTCCAGGTCGACTTCAAAGATCCAACCTTTTTCTTCATTCCAATCATGAGTCATAATACAGTTTGTTAAGTATGTTATATCACACTGTGACAAATCATGCAGTTAAAAGTTTTTCAAGGGTAATAATTCAGTCATTGAAAATCAATTAGTTATTGGGGCTTAACGCCGAGCAGGCGACTAAGGCCATCTCACTGCGGGATGGGTAAAAAGCTGGTCAGCCAGACTAAAAGCAAGGTCTTAAGACAAGATGTAAATATATCTTAAAAATATGTCAGGCTAAAATGTCGCACGAGTCTTTAAAAGAAATGTCTACAGACTCTCAAAAAGGGCAAAATAAAGAAATTCAGTCTATGAATGCTCGGATCTTATTAAAAATATTGCATTCTCTCAAGAAATTGAAGATTTTGTCCGGGGAAACATCTATAAAGGGTATTAGATTCTAAGTAGTAATGTATGACCTTGACCTTGAGGGGTCAAGGTCATCAAGATATTTGTTGTTAGCTTTGGCATAATTGTTTGCTGCTATACTTATGCCGCCTCTCAAACCACCTTCCACAATATCATACCCATTGAGATTGTGGAAAAAGATAGATAATATGTAGGTCTTGTGATTTATTTTTAATAACAAGTTACAATTGTTATGTGCAGCACCTCTATAACGTCCAGTTAAGTGGTTGTGGTCATGAACTTTATCAAACCCCAGGTGTTGTTCACAAATCCAACATACCTCCGCTGTGTTAACCTTTTAACTACCATACCACCCGGTTCCGCCTGTGACATACACTCCATGTACGACTGTACCGCCCTGTTCCGCCCGTAAATACCTACTTTCAGTTTCCACTCAGTTCCGGTTCATTTCGCACCCATTCCAACTTTTAAAAGAGTCAATGCATTGTGGGATACGCCTACTTCCATTTCCGCTACATGTGGGGTGCTTTTCAAGTTCGTTTTGAATCAAAAGTTATTACAACGTGACTTGAGCATGGAGAGTGAATGCGACCCTGAATTTACAGCATTACTGGATGATATTTGTTCAAATTCTGTCAAAGAAGATGACTCTGAATCGGATTTCAGCTTCAGTTCAGTGCACATTGAAGATCTTACCAATTTTGAGTCCGATATCAACGATGATGAAGAGCTACCTGTACATATCTGTGTAATGCGGAAGATGACTCTGACCTGTGTAGTACTGGCCACATGATGGTTTAGACCTATGTTGAGTTTCTTTGACATTCAAAAATATTTTTCTCATATTTTCTTCAGATGGAATTACATCAAAAACTTTAAAACTGAATACAGTTCTGAAACCTACCCAACTTGTTTGTCACCTGCGCTTATGTCATGAGATATGTATAATTATGTGCGTGATCAGTATCATGGAATGAGCAGGTTACCTGTGGTGACTTTCTGACTGCCACTGGTATGTTTCTAACCAGTTTTGTTGTTTTCTGGATTGAATTTCTGACAGAGGTATGGTTTAGCACCTTTTACTGAGATATATGACAGGTAAACAAAGACTGTGGCAAACAGACACTTAAAATGACAAAGTATGATATACTGTATCTATTTTCCAACATCATGTCAAAATTTGGTACATTTTGAAGCAGAATTAACATCTTATTACAGTTTGAATTATGTACCCCATTTTTATTTGGTTTGAATGAAAAACGTTAGGGACATAGGGCAATTTGTAGGAAAATAAGTTGGTAGTTAAAACGTTAAAATTCAGGTTATCCTCTTCTGTCATCAAAAAAGGCATCTGACAGTTTTCCAGATAATGTACCACCTGACTATGCAATTGTGTTAAAAACTCACCTGCTGCATTTTCACCTCTGTAGATAATAGATTCTGTATGCTCACCATCTGACCTAACAAGAATGTATTCAAAAGAGCATACCACTTGATCACTTAATTTTACAGTCTTTAGTAGTGCTTCTGGAACTGGTCCATCATATGGTACAACCAGTGATTCTTCTTCTTCTTCTTCCTTGAACACTCTTTATATTGACATAACCAGTGATTCAAAATCAGCATACACTACAAACGGCAGCATTCCTTCTATGATTGAAAAGATGATAGCGAATGATCTCTCTATTTGTTTGTCTATTTTGACAAAGGGTATTTACCCGAAATATTAATAACTTGTGTTGTAACTGTCTTTTCTAAGCTTTTTTCTTCCTCTGTTGGGTACTTCTTTGCATTTTACATGCTTGGCAGTCACCTTTTTGGTCTAGATTGACTGCCTTAGTTGTAGTTCATGAACATATCCTTCATGCCAACGAGACCCCTTCATTTTAGTTTATCAATTGCTGATAAGAAGTCAGGCAACATTTTGTTTCTAAACAAGTTTTTCAGTTTTCTTTTTGCATTAACTGTGTGTTATCTAGTTGAGATAAACGATACTATCACTTCACCATCTACCTTCTTAAATTCTATTTTAGCAACAACCTGAATATTTACACTACCATCAAGAAGATTATTTTGTATTAACGTAAAAGAGTTCTCTATCGATTCATAAATATTGTAAGTGTTTGATATAGGCATGTCTGTTGTGTGAAATACGTTTCGCAAGCTTTGCGAACTGTCGGTAATTTTTTATAGACCCACAAAATAATAAATAGAAAAATATTACTGTATGTGTAATACCACTTTATTGACTGTAACACCTATAATAAACATATTTAGTTTACATAGTTGTCAGAAAATGTGTTCACACACTGTCTCAAACCACTTATCATCTACTTCAAAGGTAGGCATCTTAAGATCAACAGTCATAGACTCTACAAATGGTAGCTCCTCAAATAATTCCAAAGTCATATGATACATCACGTATAACACCGCAGGTATTGTTATAGGCGGTATGTCAGGTGTAAGCGGCTGTTTGAAATCTGTTCTTAACTGATCAAAGTGCTGAATATATCTGAAGCACTCTACTTGTGCTTGTCTGTCTGTCATTTTTTTTTATAGCCAAAACAAAATAATAATATAAAAATATTACTGTATGTGTAATACCATTTTATTGACTGCAACACTTTCAAAATGAACATTTATTTTTTTTAGTTGTTGGGGTATGTGTTCACACACTGTCTTAAACCAGTTATCATCAACTATAAAATTATGTCCTAAAATCAACAGTAACTTACTCTACAAATAGTTGATCATCAATATATTCCACAGTCATATTATAAGTTACATATATCACCGCTGGTACTGTTATTGCAGGTTTTATGGCAAGTTGATGTTTGGAAAGCATTCTTATCTCTTCAAAGTAATGAAGGTCTCTGAAGCAGTCTGTAATATCAACTTGTCTGTCCATTTTATGACCAAAATAAAAGAATAAATTAATTTATTAATCCATACCCAGTGGGCTGATCCGTCTTTAAGATAAACTTTAGATGCTTAGTTGATTTCAGTTTGTTTTTTTACGACGACTTGTTCATGCTTGTTGGGTATAACTTCATTCTCCCTGAGGCAGTCTTCAAAGCTATCACGATCCTTACAGTAAAACAATCAGATAAAGCTGCTCATGATAATCTTTTAGTACAGCATTATATTTTGAGTGAGAATCCAGACACTGATGTTTGCATGTCTACCACTAAAGGCAAGTTCTGCTAAAGTGCTTTTCTTTTTGACAATGTCTTTTTCTGCTGAGCAATCATCAATTATGAACAAAGTTGACTGTCCTTGAATTGATTATAAAAAGACTGCAGGCGGTCATTTAGTTTTTTCTCAGGGTCGACTACGTAAATGTTGTGATCAGTCCAAAAGAATAAACAGTTGTGATAAGCTTTGTTGTGTTTGATCGTTGGGCAGAGTATCACAATGTTTTCAAAATGGTGGATAATCTTGTTTGCAAGAGATCAAGAACAAATTCAGTTTTCCCACAGCCTGTGGCACCACAAAACAAACAAAAGTGAGGATAGAGGGTCAGCAAGTTCATTTTAAAACTAAACATAATTTTAATACACAGTACCACTTAGTCTGCTTTCTTAAATGTTCAGTTGTGCATCAAAAATCAGATACTGATAAATATTTATTGCACTTGCTGTTTCACTCTTTTTTTGTACCTGAATTGTAATCCCGTCACTGCCGTTTTTGACAGTACAACCTGACCAATGTAGGTAATCATTGTCTGTACTACTAAGTCTAGCCAAAGTGCATACTTGTCTGTCAGGTATTGATAGATTCTTACATCATCAGATGTAGATCTTACATGCCATGTTTGCGGGTTTTTCTCCAATCTCATCATAGTGTTGGCAAGCATACACTTGATTACAACGCCCTTCAATAGTGCAGGATAAGTGTGTAATCTTTGGATTATAGAATTTTTCTGACTCCCTTATGTATGGACTTCCAGGTTCAACGAACAACATAAGTATGCCTTTTAGTGATCTAGCAGGTGTGTTCAAGTTGATGTTCCACATTGTATCACTTTTGTCTTTGGGTGTTGTGCTGTGTCTTATCAAACGGTCATAATAAATCGGAAGCCTTGACTGGTACTGGTTTTGTATGAATCTAGGTAGTTCAGTATGTGTGACAATTTCATATTCCAAGGAAATGTTTGATATCTTGTATGTTGCGTTGAGATCAGATGAACTGATAACTTTGGAGTAGTCATTGAATGTTAAGACGGTCATTCAGTGATCCTTGGTAATAAGGCAAATGTGCTGTTAGGATTTTGAATTCAAGTGGAATGTAAAATCTACTTCCATATGTGTCTGCTAATATAACGTCTTTGACAGATGATGTGGATTTGTCACATGCATCGAATCTAAGTTTGGCAAGGTTATCAGACTGTATGCCTTGGTAAACATGGTCTTCTCGTTCTTCCCTAGTGAGCCACAGATCTTTGTAGCAGTAGAATACATTGGCATAGTCTTTATAATTGCTCTACCTAGGATGTCAACTAGTGTTCGGTTCACGTCTGATTCTGATGAAAGTTCAATATTAAAAGCAAGCCAGGAACAATAACATCATTGGGACCTAGGTTTGGAAACTTGACAGTAAGAGTTTGGTTTTGATCTATAGTGCTAGGAATGTTTGTGATGACAATTGATTGCCTAATACCCTTAACACCTAGAGGTTCACGTAGTTTTATGTATGGATCTAATTTTGATCCAAAGGGCGATGTCATTTTATTTATGCAAAATATAAAAAAATTATTAAATAAAAAAAATACAACAATGGAAGCAGGAGGATTTGACCATGATATTAAAATGGGAGATATGTATGAATATGGTAATAAAATGGATATGGTTGGTACCAGGAATACTTCCAGTTTGCAACCCCACCCGGGTCTGCCCTGGGGGACTTGGGTGGGGTTAGGTATTTTTTAGTTCCCAGGGTCACCCTGGTCAGCCCCACAGGGTGGGTTTTTCTCTCTATTCTGGGGCATGTGTTTCTGTCTACCCTTTGTCCATTCACCTGTATTTGCCTTTTTAAAACTCTCCCTACTGTCTGCACTGCCTGTAGCTCTTGATATTGGATGTGTGTTGCTAAATGGTCTTAGCTTTATTTAGGCCCCATGTGTTAGGTTTATTTAATGTATTTGACCGGCTGGCGACATACATTCAATGTTCTGTTATTTTTTTTCATAAGCAGTGCAGGCACGTCCTGAGAAAGCCTTGTTGCTGTCGGGACGTTAAGCAATGTACAATCAATCAATCAATCCAGTTTGCATCGTGAACTTTTAAAACGTAAAGTAAACTTGTTTTATGATCATGTTGGTGATCGTCCTGAAGTAATAGATCCTTATCAGTTTGAACATGACAACAACGGTCACTTATCTGTAAATACAGACAAAGGAAAAGTGTATCTAACCCATAAAAACAACCCTGCTAAGTTTAGATCTTTAAGTACAATCAAAACTGATGTCAGTGGTGATGCAGCACTGCAGCGTTACCTTGGTGTTGGTAGTAAGAAGTTACCAAGCAAACTTGAGAGTGCTCTTCATAATGTGCAAAAAAAAGTTGCCAACAGTACAAGAAATTGAAATGACAGAGACAAAAGGCCTGTCGGAAATAGCAGACAGAGCAATACAAGAAACCTTGTTTACAGATGAAGCTATGAAAACAATAAATGACCCTCCCTTGCCCATGCGGGGGATATTGGTTTATTGATTGATTGTACATTGCTTAACGTCCCGACAGCAACAAGGCTTTCTCAGGACGTGCCTGCACTGCTTGTGAAAAAAAAAAACAACCAACTAAACAGAACATTGAATGTATGTCGCCAGCCGGTCAAACACATTAAATAAACCTAACACATGGGGCCTAAATAAAGCTAAGACCATTTAGCAACACACATCCAATATCAAGAGCTACAGGCAGTGCAGACAGTAGGGAGAGTTTAAAAAAGGCAAATACAGGTGAATGGACCTCGGGTAGACAGAAACACATGCCCCAGAATAGAGAGAAAACCCCACCCTGTGGGGCTGACCAGGGTGACCCTGGGAACTAAAAAATACCTAACCCCACCCAAGTCCCCCAGGGCGGGGGATATTGGGATTAAATGAAGCATTAGGAACAATTAGAGGTGAACTGGTAAATAATGTAGCCGAACTAGGTGAGCTTGATAATCACATAGGAAAAAAAAAAGGAAAAAATAGGTAAAGCAGATGAGAGAGATTGTACCAGCTGTCACAGAAATGGTAAACCAGTCTCATAGAATGGGTGTTGTCCCAGCATGTTTCAAACTGCCATTGTAAAACCTCTTTTAAAGAAGCCCACTCTTGACCCAAATGATCTGAAAAACTACAGACCTATATCTAACCTCACATTTCTTTCAAAATTACTAGAGAAAATAGTTTTGTCACAGTTATTTGATCATATCAAAAGTAATGACCTCTGGCATGTTTTTCAATTAGCCTACTGCCCCGGTCACAGCATGGAGACAGCGTTGCTTCGTGTCGTGAATGACCTGCTCACCGCCAGTGATGAAGATAATGTTTCTGTTCTGGCCCTTCTTGATTTGCGCTGCCTTTGACACGATAGATCACCAGATTCTCATTCAACGTTTAGACTCTGTTGTTGGCATCAAGAGTACCGCTTTACACTTTTTTTAGTCTTATCTCTTTGGAAGAAAGCAAGTAGTGTCAGTGTTGGGAATAGAGTACGATCCCACCGAGCTTGTGTACGGTGTTCCCCAAGGCTCTGTTTTGGGGCCGATCCTTTTCACATTGTATACCCAGCCTTTATCTAGTGTCATCAAATGTCACTCTGTTTCTCACCATTTTTAAGCTGCTGACACAGAGCTGTATGCCAGTGCTCAACGCAAACATGTTAGTCAGATGTTCCAGTCTTTAGAGTCCTGTGTCACAGATGTTCAGAATTGGACCACACAGAACAAATTGCAAATGAATAGTGGCAAAACTGAGGCCTTAAGATTTTCTTGTTCAACCTCCACTGATCTCCCAGACTCGATCAGGGTTGGTCAGAATAGTATCCCCTTTTCCGAGTCGGCCCGTAATCTTGGTGTTATCTTTGACAATAGGCTGACCATGAGAGAGCATGTCAACAAGGTTTGCCAATGTTACTTCTTTGAATTGAAAAAGATCAGTTCAATTCGACACCTTCTCACTACCGAAGCAACTAAAACACTTGTTACTTCCCTTGTTCTTTCATGCATTGATTTTTTAAATTTCCTTTTGGCTGGTGTTCCTCTGAATCTTCTCGATAAACTTCAAAGAGTTATGAACTGCTCTGCCCGACTAATTTACAGAGTACCGAAACGTGAGCACATAACACCCTTACTTGTTGACCTGCAATGGCTGCCTGCATCTCAAAGAATTGTGTACAAGGTCTCTGTCATTTGTTACAATGCTATTACCGATTCTGCTCCCCCAAATTTGTCCAACCTGGTTCATATTTACACGCCTTCAAGATCTCTCCGTTCAGCATCAGACATGTGTAGGGTTCCTAGGCGAAAGAAGTCTAGCCAGTGCCAGCGTGCCTTTTCTTATTTCGGTCCAGTCACCTGGAACGACCTTCCAGCCCATGTCAGAAATTCCCCAACTCTGTCTGCTTTTAAATCACTGCTCAAGACCTATCTGTTTTCTTATCCATACAGTTAGATGCATTTTCAATGTGTTAGCAATCTTTTAGCAGTGTGATGAAGCTCTATGCTTGTGCATAGTGCTCGCACAATAGGATTAGTACGGTACGGTTTTTGTTAACGGTTTGTTGCCGAAAGTCCGTGTTGGACTAGACGCACGTGAAATTTGTAAGACATGGTTAGCACGGGAATTTGTAGTGAGTTCTGTTTAGTGAGTTTTAGGCAAAAGCTGTGTCTGTCAGAGGTCTAGTTTGATTAGTGCGGGCTGTTTTGTCGTATGGAACGGTTGTTTTTGAGTGACCTAGCCCGCATTCCCTGACTCTGAAGCCTAGATTTCAGGTATGTTTCTATAAACGTAGTATTGATAGTTGTTTAGTTAAAGACAGTATGCATGGTAAGATTAATGTGGTTGTATAGCGGTGTTCCGGTTTGGTTTAGTATAGTATGTTTAGAATTCGGTGAAGTAACCGGTGTTTTTGTATACAGTTGTTTACCGAGTTAGATGACTAAAGGAATATGAAGTGTGTATGTCTAAGCCGCTATGAAGATAGTACGTGGTTGGGTAAGCATAGTCTTTTCCAGGGTATAGAGTAATGTATAGCAAGAGTGTCAGTTAGGCTATAGTCTGTTTCAAGATAGTGACAGAGATGGGGTGATACGAAAATAGTTTATGAAGCACGTGTGTGTGTGTGAATGAACGTGTGAGTTATTTGTATCAGCCAGGTTACGTGACGTTTCTCATTTGATCTAATATGTGTTTAGCAAGTGTTACGTTGGGACTTTTGTTATCTATTTAGAGTTCTTGTAACGAGAGTGGAAGACGGACGCCGAGACGTCGAGTCGCAGGTGGGACCTACGTGAGGTCATCCCTCCAGCTCTTCTAAGAGTGATTCTGACTGGGACCAAGACACCCAAGTCCAAGCGAGAACTGAGTGTACCGTACGAGAACGAGGACGTCCGTGCCCAAAGAGACAGGACGGCAATACGCGTACGACGAAGGACTTTCACGCCTAGACGTGAGAAGGACCAACGTAACCAGGCAACAACATCAAACAGGTTGGAGACATTGAGAGACTAAAACCTAGCCTGGCAAAGATACTGTGATTTGAGTGTGTGATAGAGAGCTTGTATATATAGTTTGATAGTCTTTAAAGCGTTTTCTTTTCTTTTATAGTGTATAAAGGTTACTTTAGAAAGGGAGCCCGTGTGTTGTGTTTTACCGCATGAATGCGCCCGTCTGAGTCAGTGGCGGTGTATGCGTCTGTTGCGTGAGAGTCTGTGCGTACGACTGTGGGCAAGTCTGCGTGCGTTACAGTGGTGACCCTGTTTTAGCGGTAGGTTAAAGTATCTGCGGGCGATAGCGATTTTAGAGTAGGATTTGTTGATATGTGCATGTTGTGTTAGATTCCCCTCTCCGATTCTAGGGGGTAAGATCCGTTATTTCTGTAGTTTTCTGGATCTTACGAGGAGCTAGTTCTCGATTCTTCCTTTTGTATAGGTAGTATTCTTTTTCCTTGCTCTTCTTTCTATCGTTCTTATTTTTCGTTCCATCTGGACATCAAAGTAGGTCACTGTTTTCTGGTAGGTTGATATTGTGCAAGTTCTCATTTTAAGTTTTTCCGTTGATTTGGTTGTGGTGTTTGTATTTTTTTACGTGCTCAAGTTTGGGAAGTTGTAGTAAATATGGAGGTAGACCCGGTAGAGGCTTACATTAAACAGGGTGAACGGTTAGGACTTAAGGATGAGAAACTTTTTGACTACGTAGAGAAATGTAGGGATAGAGAGGATAGGGCAAGAGAGAGAGAAATTCAGAGAGAAGAGAGAGTACTTAAGGAGAAAGAGATAGAAGCTCAGAGAGAAAGGGAAGAGAGAGAAAGAGTACTTAAGAAAGAGGAACTAGAGGTTCAGAAAGCCTTAAAGGTGAAAGAGTTAGAGGTTCAGAGGGTGATTGATTGATTGATTGTACATTGCTTAACGTCCCGACGGCAACAAGGCTTTCTCAGAACGTGCCTGCACTGCTTGTGAAAAAAACTAAACAGAACATTGAATGTATGTCGCCAGCCGGTCAAATACATTAAATAAACCTAACACATGGGGCCTAAATAGAGCTAAGACCATTTAGCAACACACATCCAATATCAAGAGCTGCAGGCAGCGCAGACAGTAGGGAGAGTTTTAAAAAGGCAAATACAGGTGAATAGACCTCGGGTAGACAGAAACACATGCCCCAGAATAGAGAGAAAAACTCACCCTGTGGGGCTGACCAGGGTGACCCTGGGAACTAAAAAGTACCTAACCCCACCCAAGTCCCCCAGGGCAGACCCGGGTGGGGTGGTTCAGAGGGTGAGGGACGAGAAAGAATTAGAAATTCGTAGACTTAGAGAGGAGAAAGAGTTGGAAATGCAGATACAGAGGGATTGATTGATTGATTGTACATTGCTTAACGTCCCGACAGCAACAAGGCTTTCTCAGGACGTGCCTGCATTGCTTGTGAAAAAAAACTAAACAGAAAATTGAATGTATGTCGCCAGCCGGTCAAATACATTAAATAAACCTACAACATGGGGCATAAATAAAGCTAAGACCATTTAGCAACACACATCCAATATCAAGAGCTACAGGCAGTGCAGACAGTAGGGAGAGTTTTAAAAAGGCAAATACAGGTGAATGGACAAAGGGTAGACAGAAACACATGCCCCAGAATAGAGAGAAAAACCCACCCTGTGGGGCTGACCAGGGTGACCCTGGGAACTAAAAAATACCTAACCCCACCCAAGTCCCCCAGGGCAGACCCGGGTGGGGCAGATACAGAGGGAGGAGAAAGAGCTAGAAATTCAGAGACAGAGAGAAGAGAAAGAAAGAGTCTTAAAGGAGAAAGAATTAGAAGCTCAGAGAGAGAGAGAAGAGAAAGAAAGAGTCTTAAAGGAGAAAGAATTAGAAGCTCAGAGAGAGAGAGAAGAGAAAGAAAGAGTCTTTAAGGAGAAAGAGTTAGAAGCTCAGAGAGAGAGCGAGATGAGAAAGAAAGGGTCTTTAGGGAGAAAGAGTTAGAAGTACAGAGAGAGAGAGAAAGAGAAGAGAGAGCATTTCAGAGAGAGAAGGACGAGAGGGAACATGCGTTAAGAGAGAAGGAACTAGAGTATCAGAGAGAAGAAAAGGAGAAAGATAGGGAGGTACAAATGCAGTTAGCTCGAGATGTGGGATCTAGACCAGATAGTGATTCAGTAGGCCGAGGAATACGAAATTTTCCTAAACTGCCGATGTTTAAAGAGTCCGTAGACTCTATTGACGCTTTTTTGTGCCGTTTTGAGTCTCATGCGCAGGCGTTGAGTTGGCCTCCTGCCAACTGGCCCGTTTTGCTTTCATCTGTGCTTGAGGGACAGGCCTTGAGTCTATACCATAGTTTGACCGTTTCGGGGACCATAGATTACGAGACTTTGAAGGAGTGTCTCTTGCAGAAGTTCCAGTGTAATGCGGAAGGTTTTAGGGAATGCTTGAGAGCTTGTCGGCCAGAGACAGGGGAATCGTTTATGTCGTTTGGCAAACGGTTGTCCCATTTGCTCGTACGTTGGGTCGAACTGTCAAAGATCGACCACACGTACGACGCATTGTTCGATCTCATGTTGGCTGAACAGTTCTTTGGAAGCGTTTCCAAGGATCTAGCGGTATTCTTGAGAGAGCGTAACCTCAAGACTACGGACGAGTTAGTGCAGCACGCGGAGGCTTTTCGGATGGCGCATCCTACGAAAAACCTCGTGCGTAGGACTGAGACACCGCCAGTCGGGTTGGTCGCTGCTGACACGTCTGGGGGTTACCGGGAGGTCAATACTTTACGTGGAGGCCAGCGGATTAACGGTAGAGGTACTTTGCGTTTTCGACGCGGTGATCGAGGTAACAGCAATGGCGGTAACAATTCGTACGCACGTGGAGGGACTTCTTTGCGTGGGTATGGTCGTGGTCGTGTTGCGAGTTCGGACACGCAGTGTTTTTCTTGTAGTGGGTACGGGCACTTCAGTCGGAGCTGTCCGTACTACAGTGAAGGCGCGCAGTATGCTGGTTATCAGGAGCACGGCCATCTGGCTCATCAAGGTCCTAATAGTCCTGGTATGGTGGATGGGGCGGTGCAGCCCACTCACGTAGCCAGTTTTGCGATCCCAGTCGGGGAGGAACCACAGCTGGGCGCGGTGTGTTCAGATGACGGAGGTGGTTGCCTACCGCTGGTAGACGGTGTTGTTAATGGATGCCTTGTTTCTGTTCTTCGTGACTCCGGTACAACGACCGCGGGGGTCAGACGTAGCTTAGTTAGAGAGGATCAGTTCACAGGCGAGACACAGAAAGTAGTTTCGTTTGGAGGAAAGGTGGAAGTTTTCCCTTTAGCTAAAATAGAGGTTGACACAGAGTTTTTTACAGGTAGTCTGGTTTCGTGTGTCATCGACGAGCCAGTAGTTGATTTAGTCGTAGGTAACATGAAGGGTGTGCAGCCAGTCATCAGTAGAGTCGTGACGGTTAAGCGAGCTCAGGGTACTCGCAGTGTAGTCGCATCAGTGGCGACGAGAGCTCAGAGCAAGCGTGCTCGTGGGCAGAGGGAACGTGTTATTTCCGTCCAGAGACAGGGAATCGGTCAGCGGGTGTGGCCCAATAGGCGGGTTGGTCTGAGACGGCATACTTCTGTTGCGGACAGAAATGCGGCTCAGCACCCAATATTTAGGTAGATCGGAGACTAGGATCTCGCGATTATAGGCAAGTCGGAGACTGGGGTCTCGCGATTGTCGGTAGGTCAGAGACGGGGGTCTCGAGAGTGTGTGTGTGGGCAGTCGTTGGATCGATTTCTTTTCTGGAGGTTTGACGCGTTAGTTCTGTTTTGCTGTCGCTGTGCGATCTTAAGTTGTGCGTTGAGGCGTAAGGCTGTTTTTTTCTTATATTCTAGGTAGTCAAGAGTTAGGCCTTTCCTGTTTTCGGATAATATTACGTCGAGTAGTCTTAAAAAGAAACTCGGTCGTTTCTTTTTTTCCCGAGGAAGGGGGAATTGTGATGAAGCTCTATGCTTGTGCATAGTGCTCGCACAATAGGATTAGTACGGTACGGTTTTTGTTAACGGTTTGTTGCCGAAAGTCCGTGTTGGACTAGACGCACGTGAAATTTGTAAGACATGGTTAGCACGGGAATTTGTAGTGAGTTCTGTTTAGTGAGTTTTAGGCAAAAGCTGTGTCTGTCAGAGGTCTAGTTTGATTAGTGCGGGCTGTTTTGTCGTATGGAACGGTTGTTTTTGAGCGACCTAGCCCGCATTCCCTGACTCTGAAGCCTAGATTTCAGGTATGTTTCTATAAACGTAGTATTGATAGTTGTTTAGTTAAAGACAGTATGCGTGGTAAGATTAATGTGGTTGTATAGCGGTGTTCCGGTTTGGTTTAGTATAGTATGTTTAGAATTCGGTGAAGTAACCGGTGTTTTTGTATACAGTTGTTTACCGAGTTAGATGACTAAAGGAATATGAAGTGTGTATGTCTAAGCCGCTATGAAGATAGTACGTGGTTGGGTAAGCATAGTCTTTTCCAGGGTATAGAGTAATGTATAGCAAGAGTGTCAGTTAGGCTATAGTCTGTTTCAAGATAGTGACAGAGATGGGGTGATACGAAAATAGTTTATGAAGCACGTGTGTGTGTGTGAATGAACGTGTGAGTTATTTGTATCAGCCAGGTTACGTGACGTTTCTCATTTGATCCAATATGTTGTGTGTTTAGCAAGTGTTACGTTGGGACTTTTGTTATCTATTTAGAGTTCTTGTAACGAGAATGGAAGACGGACGCCGAGACGTCGAGTCGCAGGTGGGACCTACGTGAGGTCATCCCTCCAGCTCTTCTAAGAGTGATTCTGACTGGGACCAAGACACCCAAGTCCAAGCGAGAACTGAGTGTACCGTACGAGAACGAGGACGTCCGTGCCCAAAGAGACAGGACGGCAATACGCGTACGACGAAGGACTTTCACGCCTAGACGTGAGAAGGACCAACGTAACCAGGCAACAACATCAAACAGGTTGGAGACATTGAGAGACTAAAACCTAGCCTGGCAAAGATACTGTGATTTGAGTGTGTGATAGAGAGCTTGTATATATAGTTTGATAGTCTTTAAAGCGTTTTCTTTTCTTTTATAGTGTATAAAGGTTACTTTAGAAAGGGAGCCCGTGTGTTGTGTTTTACCGCATGAATGCGCCCGTCTGTCAGTGGCGGTGTATGTGTCTGTTGCGTGAGAGTCTGTGCGTACGACTGTGGGCAAGTCTGCGTGCGTTACAAGCAGTAACTGTTCTTGTAATGGTGTGTGTGTATGGCGTGGCGAGTGTGAGCTTTTGATATGTGTCACTTTAGTTTTTGTAACATTTATTGTAGCGTTTTCTTTCTAGTACTTTTTGTTCTGTGATTTTTGATCCTGTAAAGCGCTTAGAGCACCATTTATTTGGAGGTTAAGTGCTATATAAATGTACATTATTATTATTATTATTATTATTATTATTATTATTATTATTATGAGGAGAATTATGACATTAAAATAAAAGAAAGAATACAACAATGATTAAAAGATTTGCAGATAGAAAGATCAGCAAGAGTAGAATTAATTAGTTTTGGGAAAGAAAAACTGAAAACACAGGTCAACAGGATTAGAGAAACTATTCAGAAAATACTTCATGAAGACACAACTTCGGCTGAGAGATTGAGAACACTTTTCAAAGAGCAGGATATCACTATTGCAAGTTTCATTACTGCTCTTGGGTTTATTATCAGTACTGTAGTAATGGCTGTAACCGGAGGTGGCAGTGGTGGTCCTCCTCTGCCTCCGGCTCAGACTCCACCATCTGACCCAAAAGATCTGCAGTCGGGGGTAAAAAAAAAAACTATCACATATTTCAGACTTCATTAAGAAATTAACTGTGAAAGCAATGGATACTTTGCCTGGCATAATCAGGGGTCTAAACAGGTGCTGGGGAAAAAAGCTGAAAGTAGGGGGGGGTCCGGACTGTACACAATGTCAGCGGGGCAAAGCTCACATCGAGCGATTCCAGCTAAATTTAACTTCCGAATGTGCTCTCCTATCCGTTCAAACATGTCAGGTTGGACTTAACTTTCACCAATTTTTCACACCACTCCCATCTCCATTTGTTTCTCACTCCCATTTCGCCAAGAGCAACAATGTGTGCTGTGTCGCCAGACAACATCTTGGAAAAACAAAGATTACCTTAAATTAACGATAAACAAATCTGACAACTTGTGGACCTGTGCCGTTTAAGAACCACGACCGTTTTGGAATTTTTAAATTTTCTTTTCCACGCAGAATTGCCTTTTTTTTTTTGTAAGCGGATGTTTTAAAAATTTAAAGCTGATATCCTCAGAAAAGCGGAAGATTTTGACCCTTGCATAATAAGGAGTGTTGTCAGTTGGTTGATAAGTACAGCAGGGAAGGTAGTCGGGTTTATGGCAGAGCATGTGTGGGTCTTTTTGATTAGTTATTTGGGTTTAACGCCGAGCACGCGACTAAGGCCATCTCACGGCGGGATGGGTAAAAATCTGGTCAGCCAGACTAAAAGCAAGGTCTTAAGACAAGATGTAAATATATCTTAAAAATATGTCAGGATAAAATGTCGCACGAGTCTTTAAAAGAAATAGCTACAGACTCTCAAAAAGGGCAAAATAAAGAAATTCAATCTATAAATGATCAGATCTTATTAGAAATATTGCATTCTCTCAAGAAATTGAAGATTTTGTACAGGGGAACATCCCGGAACAAAACCTTCACGGAGTCTGCTGTGAAGTGTTTATATCTGGTGTCAATGAGATCGGCACAATACAGCAAAAAGTGTCCAACAGAAAACAGCTCGTCACAGGCACAACACCATGGACGCTCATTCTGTTTTAGTAAGTAAGAGTGCGTAACATATGTGTGCCCGATGTGGAGTCGAGTAAGGACAGTCTCCTCACGGCGGCTGCCGCAGCGATGAGGTAGACTGTCGGACACCGTAGGAAGAGCCTCATGCAGCTTGTTCCCTTCCTCTTTGTCCCACTCGGACTGCCACTCGCGGGCTATGTACGCACTAATCACTGGTTTAAAATCACTATGAACAGTCTGTGTGTCAGGGACAAGGTCACTGCGGGCACTGTTTGCAGCAGAATCTGCGATCCTGTTACCTTCGATGCCCACATGCCCTGGGACCAAATAAAAATGATGTCATAATATTCCTTCATCAAGTCCGCGTAAAGCTCTCTAATCTGCACCAGCAGTGGGTGCTCTGTTCCCGCACCCTGAAGGGCCTGCAGGGCAGAAAGAGAGTCTGACAGAATCAGGAAGTTCCTTTCCCGAGACTGATAGGCATGCTTGAGTGCCAGCAGAATTGCCTGCAGTTCTGCACTAAATACAGAGGAATGGTCAGGGAGGCGGAGTTAGTTATTTGGGTTTAACGCCGAGCAGGCGACTAAGGCCATCTCACGGCAGGTCATGGAGGCGGAGCTTAAATGGGCGTCTAGGAAGCGAGAAGACAAAGGAAACAACAGCTGCCAGCCCTAACTCCGCCAGAAACGACCAAGACCCAAGACCATTATGTCAATGGAGAACTACAAGCAAGAAGGAAGTCATCGATTGTTTCCCACACCTGAAACAGGGTGGTTGAGACTCATTCCCCACACTTGACAAAGGGTGGATGGAACGAAAACAACCAAGAAAACCACAAGCAAGAAGGAACTCATCGACCATTCTCCCACACCTGAAATAGGGTGGTTGAGACTCACTCCCCACACCTAAAATAGGGTGGTTGAAACTCATTCCCCACACCTGAGAAAGGGTGGATGGAAAGAAAACAACCAAGTAATTCATCCCCCACGCCTGAAAAAGGCTGGAAATCCAGGTGGAAAAATAAAACACCACGCGATGGACAAGATAGAACAAGCGACAAACTACACTGCGATCCTATTTTCTGCTGCTTTAACAAGACAAGTGTGAGCCAGCTACTCAACCGAGGCCAACAATCGGCCCAGCAGCCCCCCATGGCAAAACCCTCAACTGAAGTGCCATCTGTCATGAATCGCTACACGCTATGATGTCATACTGTTTGCTAAAAGACTTACCTCCCGCGAATGAGAAAGGCAAGCCACCATTTGTACAACACAGACTAAGAATAGAGGAAACGGACACTGCCTACTTCGCATCGACCACCAAACAACGCAGCACCAACTTTAATCTACAACACCAGGCAACACTGGTCACAAAGAACTCGTTTTAAAGCGCACAAAAGTGAAAGGAGGACCGAAACACGTGCAACAAGCGAGGCCAACTATTCTGTGAAGCACTTGAAGAAATGAAGGCCCTTCTACACACGACAAAACCCGGCACCTACCACCAAAACGGTATACAATTCAGGCGGCCCAACAAGCCAACGGAAACAACAGCGATCAATGAAACGACAGCCACACCAAAACAGCAGCAACAGCTACAACATTAAGCTGATTTTAAAGCATCAACTGTGAGATATGCACCACGGCAACACTGCGTACCATCTACACAGAGGGCAATACTACAAACACCAGTCTGTCAGTGTAAGGCAACACAGCCACACAAACAACCGGCATCGTCTACAAACACGAATACACTGAGAATCAACAACAAAAACAGTGACGCTAAGTCTGGGATTGATCCGTCAAAACGGACGGATGAATAAACAAAGAATATGACTCCCACGTCCATACACGCAGACTCCCAACGCTTCCTTGTGTCTTATCGCGGCTAAGCCCCGCTGAGCAGGAAATGACCTTGGACCTGACAGGCACAAGCGCCGAGGGAACAGAAGGCACGGCAATACAATCGTATCCCGACATAAGACTGGACCCTGCAAGGATTTGAAAGTGATCATACTTGACATCAATAACACCGCGTCAGGAATACTGCAAGGTTAGTTAGTTAGTTATTTGGGTTTAACGCCGAGCAGGCGACTAAGGCCATCTCACGGCGGGATGGGTAAAAATCTGGTCAGCCAGACTAAAAGCAAGGTCTTAAGACAAGATGTAAATATAGATTAAAAATCTCAGGCTAAAATGTCGCACATGTCTGGAAAAGAAACGTCTACAGACTCTCAAAAAGGGCAAATAAAAAAAAATTCACATAGTCTATGAATGCTCAGATCTTGTTAAAAATATTGCATTCTCTCAAAAAATTGAAGATTTTGTCCGGGGGAACATCCCGGAACAAAACCTTCAAGGAGTCTGCTGTGAAGTGTTTATATCTGGTGTCAATTAGGTCAGCACAATACAGCAAAAAGTGTCGAACAGAAAACTGCTCATCACAGGCAAAACACCATGGACGCTCATCCTGTTTAAGTAAGTAAGAGTGCGTAACATATGTGTGCCCGATGTGGAGCCGAGCAAGGACAGTCTCCTCACGGCGGCTGCCGCAGCGGAAAGGTAGACTGTCAGACAACTTAGGAAGAGCTTCATGAAGCTTGTTCCCTTCCTCTTTGTCCCACTCGGACTGCCACTCACGGGCTATGTACGCACTAATAACAGGTTTAAAATCACTATAGACAGTCTGTGTGTCAGGGACAGGGTCACTGCGGGCACTGTTGGCAGCAGAATCTGCGATTCTGTTGCCTTCGATGCCCACATGGCCTGGGACCCAAATAAAAATGATGTCATAATATTCCTTCATCAAGTCCGCGTAGAGCTCTCTAATCAGCACCAGCAGTGGATGGTCTGTTCCCGCGCCCTGAAGGGCCTGCAGGGCAGAAAGAGAGTCAGACAGAATCAGGAAGTTCCTTTCCCGAGACTGATAGGCATGCTTGAGTGCTAGCAGAATGGCCTGCAGTTCTGCACTAAATACAGAGGAATGGTCAGGGAGACGGAGCTTAAATGGGCGTCTAGGATGGCGAGAGGACACTGCAGCCGCAGCCACTCTTCCATCCTCAGACTTGGACCCATCCGTATAAAGACGACAATAGCCAGGAAAAATTGAAAGGAGTTCATTGAGGCTCTGTTGGTATATGGCTGGTGGAGTACAATCCTTCTTGTGGGCAGTCAAGTCCAGCAAGATGTCAGGAACTGGTAGTAGCCAGGGTGGAGTGACGTGTTGCAGAGATTCCGAAACTTTGTCCAGGTCCACTCCGGCCGCCTGCAGATGAGGTCGGACACGGAAGGAAAGTGGACGGACAGCTCCCGGATGGGCATCGTAAATCTCTGCAAACGACGGGTTAAAAACACAATCATAGGCAGGATTTTCTGGATGGGCCTTCAGCTTCAGAACGTAGCTGAGCATGAGGCGGATGCGGCGGAGCTTGAGAGAAGGCTCCCCTGCCTCGGCATACAGACTAGGAACTGGAGATGTCCTGAAGGCCCCCAGACATATGCGCAGACCTTGATGGTGAATTGTGTTCAGACGCTGCAGAACAGACTTGGAAGCCGAGCCATATACCACAGAGCCGTAATCCAGTTTGGACTGAACAAGGGCCCGGTACAGTCGAAGTAAGACGATGCGGTCTGCACCCCAGTCAGTACGACCAACGACACGAAGAATGTCGAGGGCCTTCCGACAAGAGGTTCTAAGGTAATTAACATGGTTGCAGAAGGTCAATCTTTTGTCAAAAATGACCCCCAAAAACTTTGCCTCTTCAGCCACCTTAATTGGCACTCCAGCAATGCTCAGGCTAGGTTCTGGAAAAAATTTCGTCTGGTTAGTAAAATGCACACAGACTGTCTTGGAGGGCGAGAACCTGAATCCATTGAGAGACACCCAACCCTGGATGCGATCAACGCACAGCTGCAAGCGCCTCTCAAGGGACGCAAGTCCTCGACCTCGTGCACACAAAGCAAAGTCGTCCACAAACAAAGAGCATTCAGAATCATCCTTGACGGCCTTTACAATGTTATTTATTTTAATGCTAAATAAAACAGGAGATAGAATACTGCCCTGCGGGACACCCATCTCCTGTTCAAAGGAGTCGGAGAGGGTGGAGCCCACACGGACATGGAACGACCTGTTGGACAAAAAATTGTGAATAAAAACGGGCAGATGCCCTTTAAAACCCATGTCCGACAAATCAGACATTATACCATACTTCCAGGTAGTGTCATATGCCTTTTCAAGATCAAAGAAAATTGCATAGACATGCTGCTTGTTGACAAAAGCATCTCGGATAAAAGACTCAAAGCGGACTAGATGGTCAGTTGTACTACGGAAGCGCCGGAAACCGCACTGGAGGTCTGTGATGAGACCCTGTGACTCAAGATGCCACACCAGTCGGGCGTTGACCAAGCGTTCCATAGTTTTACATAAACATGATGTCAAAGCTATTGGCCGGTAGTTGCCCGGGTCGGAAGGATCCTTACCCGGCTTGGGAATTGGCACAACCACAGCCTGGCGCCAAGATGGCGGAAAATGACCGGTTATCCAGATATGGTTAAAGGCCTTGAGAAGTACAAGGAGTGAATCCTCAGGCAGATGTGTTATGAGCTGATAATGGATGGTATCTAATCCAGCAGCAGAGTCAGTACATTTCTGCATGGCTTGCTGCAATTCTGAAAACGTAAAAGGGGCATTATAGTCTTCCAAGTTATCCGATATAAAATCACAAGCACAAGATTCTCGCTTCTCCTTCTCTCTCTGGAAGAAAGGTGAATAATGCTCTGTTGAAGAATTATGGGCAATGGTGGAGGCAAGCAAATTGGCCACAGCCTTTTTATCTGTGACCAAACTGGCACCATCTCTAAGATGGCCGACAGAAGCTGAGCCACCCCTGCCCCTAATTCTTCGAACAGCCTTCCAGACTTTTTGGGACGGAGTCCTAGAAGATAAAGATGAGACGAAGCGTCTCCAGGAAGCACGGCGTTCACGTTTAAAAATATAACGGGCTTTCGCCCGCTGTCTTTTAAAGGTTAAAATATTTGCTTGCGACGGATTACGAAATGCACGTCGCTGAGCAGATTTGCGCATTGTTTGGGCCTTGCGACACTCTTCGTTGAACCATGGTACTCTCGGCTTCCGAGGGAGTGATGTGGAAGTTCTAGGGATGGTTTCACCTGCAACCTCCAACAAAATAGAAGTAAAACAAGAAACAGGTTCTTCAGCTGACATGACCACCTCCTCTGTAAGACGAGACTGACAGAGAGAGGCAAACAGAGACCAGTTAGCTTTCTTGAGATTCCAGCGCCCCACCGGCGAATCCTCCTCACAGCTGACCGATGACAGGACTACTGGGAAGTGGTCACTACCACACAGGTCGTCGTGAACCTTCCAGTCAAAGTCCAGCATGAGAGAAGGATCACACACAGTGAGGTCTAGAACAGAACTAGATCCGGAACCTGAGTTAGAGTATGTAGGTGAGCCATCGTTAAAGACACATAGGTTAAGTTGAGAAAAAACATCTTCTAACATCTGACCTCTGCCATCATAGTGGTCACTACCCCAAAGGTGAGCATGACCGTTAAAATCCCCCATGAGAATAAAGGGAGGGGGCAGTTGATCTACTAAGTGAAAAATATCATTGCTACAGACCCGCAGTGATGGTGGCAGGTAAATACTGCATATAGTTATGGTCTTTTTTAAGGTAACCCGAGCAGCGACAGCCTGAAGACAGGTGTCGATGCTAACGGGGCTACATAAAATTTGGCTACTAATGAGAAGAGCCGCTCCACCCGAGCGCCTCTCCGAATCAGAGCCTTTATGTATAACATTAAAACCATTAAAAGACACAGGGTCAGAAGTCTTCAGGTAAGTCTCCTGAAGAGATATGACTGAGGGGTTATAGAACTTGACTAAAAGACGTAATTCCTCAAAGTTAGCTCGAAAACCACGACAATTCCACTGAAGCAAAGAGTCCATGATTAAGTCTGATCTGGGGGTAAGGAGTTTTTCCCCCCTTTTTCCTTTACCTTGGAAGGAGTTGAAGAAACAGAGGGGGGCCGGCTTCCGGGCCTCCTCTGGTTCTTCGGAGAGGAAGGGGGTGGAGCTGCCGCAGCATCAGCAACAACAACTTCCACTCCCTCCATCCGCTCCTCCAGTGCAGCATATTTGTTTTGAAGGGGCACATCTGTGTTCCCCTTCTGGGCCCGTGCGCACAGCGGTCCCATAGATTTCTTAGACTTCTGGTCCTGGGCAGCGTTCCTGCCGCTAGAGTTAGCGGCCTTAGAAGGCTGACCAGAGCCAGAAGCCTTTGGAGTTGACTGACTAACAGGTTTGGGTGGGGGCTGAGGCTTAGGGGCAACAGAAGGCGGCACAACCGGACCGGCAGTGTCCGCCTTCTGCGTTCCCTGGCTCCTTGTCACCACCGGAGGAGGGTTACTCTCCAGGGGCGAGATGAGCCGAGGCTCCGCCCCCAACCAAGAAGTTGGGGTCTGACATGAAAAGTCTTTGGTGGGGCGCTTGCCTGCCACCGCTGCACTAAAAGTATACACTGAGGTGTTAGAGGTTGGGGCAGCCGCAGCTGCAACAGGGCCTTCAACCAGTTTTTTGGCATCCAGAAAGGACAGCCCCTTCTCCACACGCACCTGCTGAATCTTGCACTCGGATATCCAACGAGGGCATTTCTTATCCGAAGCCATATGCGCCCCCTGGCAATTCACACACAGGGGGGTGGCTGTGCAGGACTCAGCAGAGTGTCCGGGCCTAGTGCAACGGGCGCATGAAGCCTCTGCCTGACGGCATGTCTTCTGCCCATGGCCATACTTTTGGCACTTAAAGCACCGGAGGGGAAGAGGGACGTACTTTTTCACTCTCAGGGAGTAGTAACCTCCCCAGATGGTAGTAGGAGGGGTGGGGGTGCCAAACGTCAGGATGATGGTAGGGAGACGGATCTCCCCACCACCTCGCTTGGAAGCGAAGCGCCTGACGCAAGTCACCCCCTGAGACTTAAGGTTCCTTACAAGTTCATCTTCTGACAGTTCTGCCAAAGCTTGATCTTTGATTACGCCTCTTGACGAATTCATAGTTTTGTGGGGTGTGACTTCCACAGGAGTGTCTCCGATGGAAGAGAGCCCCAGTAGCCCGCTGGAGTGTGCCCGAGTACGGCACTCCACCAGCAAGTCACCAGACCTGAGGCGCTGGGCGTCAGGCCTGCCAACACGGCTCCTGAGGGTCTCCCCCACCAGAAAAGGATGCAGCTTGGTAACTGGTTTCTCCTTCACCTTGCTATGGACAATGAGGAAGCGAGGCCATACGGCCGACGCCTGAGGCGTCGCTTCCTCACAGTCTGAATCACTGTCATGTGCAATGTCGGTGTCTATGCGCCGTTTCTGTGCTAGTTTTGGTTTTTTGGTTTTATCCATATTATATTAGTAGAGATATTCATCCCCCGGGGGTCCCCGCCCGCCACCGAGCCCAACAAGGGAAAGTGCAACTGTCGGCGGGTCTCCAGCCGACGCACAATGGAGACTGCCCGAAAGATATACTCAAGGGGGTAAGCCCGATTGAACCGTTTGAGCCACCGCCTTCTATCACACCGTTGAATGCAGGGGAATACTGGCGTAAAGCACCTAATCAGCAGCAGAAGCTATAGCATGGTGCTCCGTATAGCAACCCGCATGTCAACAGTGGGATAGGGCTCAACGTGACAAGAGCCGATTGACTAGGCCGGTACGACTAGCCTCCCGTTTAGGTAGAAGTCAAGGCTGAAGTGGAGTGTTGGCACCAGTGAGCCGCAGCCCAAAGGGAACCTCAGCCACCAGGATCCTCTTCTCCCCCGACACGGGTCTCCAAGCACGGCAAACACTTGGGATCCAAAGGACCAAAAAGTCACGAGTATTTTTAAGGACCAATCCAACATGGTACGACCTAGGTTAGCACAGCTCCTTAAAAACCGGACCAGTGAAAAGGCTGAACAACATATCTGCTGACATCAAGTCCTAATCCTGGACAAAGATGGCACCCGTCCGCTAGCCCACTCAGTCAGGGACTGAGCGGACTACCCACCTACGCCACGTGGAGGCCGGTGCCGGGTAGGCGGAATACTGCAAGGATTTGAAAGCAATCATACTTGACATCAATAATGCCGCGTCAGGACTACAGTTACATGCATGGACTACACGGACAACATGTCCTAATGTAAGGAATAAAATGCGACACATTGAGATAAATACACCAAGGAATGTACTGAGAATTGTAGGCCAGTTCCCTGATGAGTAAATCGGAATCTGTAGTTACTAACTACGAATACCAATCGAAACGCCCCCGAGTGCTTCACATTCTTCTGCTCGGATATTTTGAGGCCTTAACCAAGTAACCTGATCACTTGAGACAAAGAACCTACAAGGACTTATGTAAAGTCACTTGCAAGTACTTATTTTAAGTCATTTATAAGAATTTAAAGAGGTAACTTTGAAGATACTTACAAAGTTGCAGGTAACTTATCAAGTGACTATAATTATATGAACCTGTGACAAAAGGTCGTTTTGCAATAGTATGCATTTTAAAAATGAAAATAAATTTGTATTTGAAATTATGTGTTCGTTGTAATTTGTGATATTGAATGGATGTATGTGAGAGAGATACATAAAATAAACTGATGCTTTTAATTGTAGAATTAATATAGAAAAAAAAAAATTAAAAAGTGAGAAAAAGAAGGGATTTTTTTGCTTTCCTGAAAGCTGTCAGTTCTAGTTGCTCACATCAGCTTCTATTTTCTCATTTAAATTAAATAACAGCTGGATACAATTTTGGAGTTTGACTTATTGATGTTAAAGCAGTTTAAAAAGCTTAACAATTTATCTTTAACCTTTTTTGAAATTATTGCATTATAACCTAATTTTTTTCACGGACGGTCGTTACATCAAATGTCAAAATCATACTACTCTTTGCAGATGAAAAACAATGCTTTAGTGAAGTTCCAATCCCAATTCTGGGATTAACGAAGCAGAAACATTTATGGCAAATACAAATATATTTTGCTCAAAGGAATAAAACGAAATTCTGATAGGAAAAAATGGCAGAATATCTCACTTTTTAAAAAATATGTCAAAAAGTTACGACCGTTCACAATCGTTTTTCTATTTATTACTTTATGTTTTCAAACCCGTTCCAACATTGTATGGATCACGTGACCTTAACAGAAAAGACTAATGGTGCCTACTTCAGAAAAAAGCATGTCGGCGGAAAAACGAGGTAAGTTTTCGTAAAATGTCAAAGATCTTTCAATAGTACGACCGTCACATAAGTGGTAATGTCATGCTCAAAAGTGGTACACCCGTCACATGCATAAAGTATCAACTTAACTATCATTTCTCACCAGTGTTGAATTTGATACTTTTTTACTGTTTTGCTTGAGTAGATAATAATTAATAAATATGCTGATAACAAGAATAATTTGTCTTTCTGTCTAAAATGTGCACATTGCTTCATTATGTATGTCAACACTGTTGACAACAGTGTCTCGTGTCACAACCATCACGATGTTTTTCAATATCAACATTTTGTATTACTTAACAATGTTTAAATGTGTTTCATTATAAAATGTAATCCAAATGATTTAGAAACAAACATATCTTAAACCATCAAAGCAAATCATAACACAGCCATAAAAAAAATAAACCAGATTTGCGTGATGGTTGTTACACCCGACACGATCATGTTCAAATTCTGCTTTTTGATATTTCATTCACTTTGCCTTTTCTATTATTTTTTCTTTCAATTTTGGAGGCTTTATTATTTTTAATAGTTTTAATTTACACATTTCTTCCATCTTTTAAATTATGGCCGATTGAGGATGTCAGGGTAACAACCGTCACATTGTCAGTTTTTCTCACATACATGGCTTTTTATGAAAAATCGTTCACCGAGTTCCTCGCGCTGGGACCATATGGCGTTGAGGCGCGTCCCCTGGGTGGTGGATAGGGGGTCCCTCGTGAGAGGGGTGCACCGAATGAAATAAGGTGCCGTGAACCAACATGGTCTAAGGGAAGGTGACCCCGACAGAAAACCCCTGGTCCTCCTAGTAAGGGGGTTGGGCGTGGGGGTAGCTTCCCCACCCTGCAAAAAAGGAAATAGCTACAAAAACGCCGACGAAAAGACTAACAGTAATTCCTTTCCTGGAGGAGGAAGGTTCTTCTACTAGAAGACTTATGACGTCCTGTGGTGAAAGCCGGAAGTCTTCGGAAGCCACAGGACCGAGCCGCCTCTCTCTATCCAGGGATACAACCATGGGCACATGGAACGTCAAGACCATGTACCAGAGCAGCAAGGCCGCCCAGATAGCAGCGGAAATGCAAAAGTACAACCTTTCCCTGCTAGGTATCAGTGAAGCCAGATGGACGCAGTCTGGCCAGAAAAGGCTGTTAAGTGGGGAGATGATTCTGTATTCAGGTCATGAAGAGGAGAATCCCCCCCATACAGAAGGAGTAGCATTCAGCTGTCACCAGTGGCACAGAGAGCGCTGATGGGCCAAGAATCATCACAGCAGCCTTTAGAACCAAGAAAAAGCTCAAGCTGAACGTCATCCAGTGTTATGCGCCCACTAATGACAGGGACGAAGAAGAGAAACAAGAGTTCTACGACCGACTCCAGAGTACCAACGTCATGGGCGATTTTAATGCCAAAATAGGGGAGGACAACACCGGATACGAAGAGGTGATGGGGAGACAGGTTAGTTAGTTAGTTATTTGGGTTTAACGCCGAGCAGGCGACTAAGGCCATCTCACGGCGGGATGTGTAAAAATCTGGTCAGCCAGACTAAAAGCAAGGTCTTAAGACAAGATGTAAATATAGATTAAAAATCTCAGGCTAAAATGTCGAACATGTCTTTAAAAGAAATGTCTACAGACTCTCAAAAAGGGCAAATAAAAAAGATTCACATAGTCTATGAATGCTCAAATCTTGTTAAAAATATTGCATGCTCGCAAGAAATTGAAGATTTTGTCCGGGGGAACATCCCGGAACAAAACCTTCAAGGAGTCTGCTGTAAAGTGTTTATATCTGGTGTCAATTAGGTCAGCACAATACAGCAAAAAGTGTCGAACAGAAAACTGCTCATCACAGGCAAAACACCATGGACGCTCATCCTGTTTAAGTAAGTAAGAGTGCGTAACATACGTGTGCCCGATGTGGAGCCGAGCAAGGACAGTCTCCTCATGGCGGCTGCCGCAGCGGAAAGGTAGACTGTCAGACAACTTAGGAAGAGCTTCATGAAGCTTGTTCCCTTCCTCTTTGTCCCACTCGAACTGCCACTCGCGGGCCACGTACGCACTAATCACAGGTTTAAAATCACTATAGACAGTCTGTGTGTCAGGGACAGGGTCACTGCGGGCACTGTTGGCAGCAGAATCTGCGATTCTGTTGCCTTCGATGCCCACATGGCCTGGGACCCAAATAAAAATGATGTCATAATATTCCTTCATCAAGTCCGAGTAGAGCTCTCTAATCTGCACCAGCAGTGGATGGTCTGTTCCCGCGCCCTGAAGGGCCTGCAGGGCAGAAAGAGAGTCAGACAGAATCAGGAAGTTCCTTTCCCGAGACTGATAGGCATGCTTGAGTGCTAGCAGAATGGCCTGCAGTTCTGCACTAAATACAGAGGAATAGTCAGGGAGACGGATTGATTGATTGTACATTGCTTAACGTCCCGACAGCAACAAGGCTTTCTCAGGACGTGCCTGCACTGCTTGTGAAAAAAACAACTAAACAGAACATTGAATGCATGTCGCCAGCCGGTCAAATACATTAAATAAACCTAACACATGGGGCCTAAATAAAGCTAAGACCATTTAGCAACACACATCCAATATCAAGAGCTACAGGCAGCGCAGACAGTAGGGAGAGTTTTAAAAAGGCAAATACAGGTGAATGGACCTCGGGTAGACAGAAACACATGCCCCAGAATAGAGAGAAAAACTCACCCTGTGGGGCTGACCAGGGTGACCCTGGGAACTAAAAAGTACCTAACCCCACCCAAGTCCCCCAGGGCAGACCCGGGTGGGGTGTCAGGGAGACGGAGCTTAAATGGGCGTCTAGGATGGCGAGAGGACACTGCAGCCGCAGCCACTCTTCCATCCTCAGACTTGGACCCATCCGTATAAAGACGACAATAGCCAGGAAAAATTGAAAGGAGTTCATTGAGGCTCTGTTGGTATATGGCTGGTGGAGTACAATCCTTCTTGTGGGCAGTCAAGTCCAGCAAGATGTCAGGAATTGGTAGTAGCCAGGGTGGAGTGACATGTTGCAGAGATTCCGAAACTTTGTCCAGGTCCACTCCGGCCGCCTGCAGATGAGGTCGGACACGGAAGGAAAGTGGACGGACAGCTCCCGGATGGGCATCGTAAATCTCTGCAAACGACGGGTTAAAAACACAATCATAGGCAGAATTTTCTGGATGGGCCTTCAGCTTCAGAACGTAGCTGAGCATGAGGCGGATGCGGCGGAGCCTGAGAGAAGGCTCCCCTGCCTCTGCATACAGACTAGGAACTGGAGATGTCCTGAAGGCTCCCAGACATATGCGCAGACCTTGATGGTGAATTGTGTTCAGACGCTGCAGAACAGACTTGGAAGCCGAGCCATATACCACAGAGCCGTAATCCAGTTTGGACCGAACAAGGGCCCGGTACAGTCGAAGTAAGACGATGCGGTCTGCACCCCAGTCAGTACGACCAACGACACGAAGAATGTCGAGGGCCTTCCAACAAGAGGTTCTAAGGTAGTTAACATGGTTGCAGAAGGTCAATCTTTTGTCAAAGATGACCCCCAAAAACTTTGCCTCTTCGGCCACCTTAATTGGCACACCAGCAATGCTCAGACTAGGTTCTGGAAAAAATTTCGTCTGGTTCGTAAAATGCACACAGACTGTCTTGGAGGGCGAGAATCTGAATCCATTGAGAGACACCCACCCCTGGATTCGATCAACACACAGCTGCAAGCGCCTCTCAAGGGACGCAAGTCCTCGACCTCGTGCACACAAAGCAAAGTCGTCCACAAACAATTGATTGATTGATTGTACATTGCTTAACGTCCCGACAGCAACAAGGCTTTCTCAGGACGTGCCTGCACTGCTTGTGAAAAAAAATAAATAAACAGAACATTGAATGTATGTCGCCAGCCGGTCAAATGCGTTAAATAAACCTAACACATGGGGCCTAAATAAATCTAAGACCATTTAGCAACACACATCCAATATCAAGAGCTACAGGCAGTGCAGACAGTAGGGAGAGTTTTAAAAAGGCAAATACAGGTGAATGGACCTCGGGTAGACAGAAACACATGCCCCAAAATAGAGAGAGAAAAACCCACCCTGTGGGGCTGACCAGGGTGACCCTGGGAACTAAAAAATACCTAACCCCACCCAAGTCCCCCAGGGCAGACCCGGGTGGGGGTCGTCCACAAACAAAGAGCATTCAGAATCATCCTTGACGGCCTTTACAATGTTATTTATTTTAATGCTAAATAAAACAGGAGATAGAATACTGCCCTGCGGGACACCATTCTCCTGTTCAAAGGATTCGGAGAGGGTGGAGCCCACATGGACATGGAACGACCTGTTGGACAAAAAATTGTGAATAAAAACGGGCAGATGCCCTTTAAAACCCATGTCCGACAAATCAGACATTATACCATGCTTCCAGGTAGTGTCATATGCCTTTTCAAGATCAAAGAAAATTGCATAGACATGCTGCTTGTTGACAAAAGCATCTCGGATAAAAGACTCAAAGCGGACTAGATGGTCAGTTGTACTACGGAAGCGCCGGAAACCGCACTGGAGGTCTGTGATGAGACCCTGTGACTCAAGATGCCACACCAGTCGCGCGTTGACCAAGCGTTCCATAGTTTTACATAAACATGATGTCAAAGCTATTGGCCGGTAGTTGCCCGGGTCGGAAGGATCCTTACCCGGCTTGGGAATTGGCACAACCACAGCCTGGCGCCAAGATGGCGGAAAATGACCGGTTATCCAGATATGGTTAAAGGCCTTGAGAAGTACAAGGAGTGAATCCGCAGGCAGATGTGTTATGAGCTGATAATGGATGGTATCTAATCCAGCAGCAGAGTCAGTACATTTCTGCAAGGCTTGCTGCAATTCTGAAAACGTAAAAGGGGCATTATAGTCTTCCAAGTTATCCGATATAAAATCACAAGCACAAGATTCTCGCTTCTCCTTCTCTCTCTGGAAGAAAGGTGAATAATGCTCTGCTGAAGAATTATGGGCAATGGTGGAGGCAAGCAAATTGGCCACAGCCTTTTTATCTGTGACCAAACTGGCACCATCTCTAAGATGGCCGACAGAAGCCGAGCCACCCCTGCCCCTAATTCTTCGAACAGCCTTCCAGACTTTTTGGGACGGAGTCCTAGAAGATAAAGATGAGACGAAGCGTCTCCAGGAAGCACGGCGTTCACATTTAAAAATGTAACGGGCTTTCGCCCGCTGTCTTTTAAAGGTAAAATATTTGCTTGCGACGGATTACGAAAAGCACGTCGCTGAGCAGATTTGCGCATTGTTTGGGCCTTGCGGCACTCTTCATTGAACCATGGTACTCTCGGCTTCCGAGGGAGTGATGTGGAAGTTCTAGGGATGGTTTCACCTGCAACCTCCAACAAAATAGAAGTAAAACAAGAAACAGGTTCTTCAGCTGACATGACCACCTCCTCTGTAAGACGAGACTGACAGAGAGAGGCAAACAGAGACCAGTTAGATTTCTTGAGATTCCAGCGCCCCACCGGCGAATCCTCCTCACAGCTGACCGATGACAGGACTACTGGGAAGTGGTCACTACCACACAGGTCGTCGTGAACCTTCCAGTCAAAGTCCAGCATGAGAGAAGGATCACACACAGTGAGGTCTAGAACAGAACTAGATCCGGAACCTGAGTTAGAGTATGTAGGTGAGCCATCGTTAAAAACACATAGGTTAAGTTGAGAAAAAACATCTTCTAACATCTGACCCCTGCCATCATAGTGGTCACTACCCCAAAGGTGAGCATGACCGTTAAAATCCCCCATGAGAATAAAGGGAGGGGGCAGTTGATCTACTAAGTTAAAAATATCATTGCTACAGACCCGCAGTGATGGTGGCAGGTAAATACTGCATATGGTTATGGTCTTTTTTAAGGTAACCCGAGCAGCGACAGCCTGAAGACAGGTGTCGATGCTAACGGGGCTACATAAAATTTGGCTACTAATGAGAAGAGCCGCTCCACCCGAGCGCCTCTCCGAATCAGAGCCTTTATGTATAACATTAAAACCATTAAAAGACACAGGGTCAGAAGTCTTCAGGTAAGTCTCCTGAAGAGATATTACTGAGGGGTTATAGAACTTGACTAAAAGACGTAATTCCTCAAAGTTAGCTCGAAAACCACGACAATTCCACTGAAGCAAAGAGTCCATGATTAAGTCTTATCTGGGGGTAAGGAGTTTTTCCCCCCTTTTTCCTTTACCTTGGAAGGAGTTGAAGAAACAGAGGGGGGCCGGCTCCCGGGCCTCCTCTGGTTCCTCGGAGAGGAAGGGGGTGGAGCTGCCGCAGCATCAGCAACAACAACTTCCACTCCCTCCATCCGCTCCTCCAGTGCAGCATATTTGTTTTGAAGGGGGACATCTGTGTTCCCCTTCTGGGCCCGTGCGCACAGCGGTCCCATAGATTTCTTAGACTTCTGGTCCTGGGCAGCGTTCCTGCCGCTAGAGTTAGCGGCCTTAGAAGGCTGACCAGAGCCAGAAGCCTTTGGAGTTGACTGACTAACAGGTTTGGGTGGGGGCTGAGGCTTAGGGGCAACAGAAGGCGGCACAACCGGACCGGCAGTGTCCGCCTTCTGCGTTCCCTGGCTCCTTGTCACCACCGGAGGAGGGTTACTCTCCAGGGGCGAGAGGAGCCGAGGCTCCGCCCCCAACCAAGAAGTTGGGGTCTGACATGAAAAGTCTTTGGTGGGGCGCTTGCCTGCCACCGCTGCACTAAAAGTATACACTGAGGTGTTAGAGGTTGGGGCAGCCGCAGCTGCACCAGGGCCTTCAACCAGTTTTTTGGCATCCAGAAAGGACAGCCCCTTCTCCACACGCACCTGCTGAATCTTGCACTCGGATATCCAACGAGGGCATTTCTTATCCGAAGCCATATGCGCCCCCTGGCAATTCACACACAGGGGGGTGGCTGTGCATGACTCAGCAGAGTGTCCGGGCCTAGTGCAACGGGCGCATGAAGCCTCTGCCTGACGGCATGTCTTCTGCCCATGGCCATACTTTTGGCACTTAAAGCACCGGAGGGTTAGTTAGTTAGTTAGTTATTTTGGGTTTAACGCCGAGCAGGCGACTAAGGCCATCTCACGGCGGGATGGGTAAAAATCTGGTCAGCCAGACTAAAAGCAAGGTCTTAAGACAAGATGTAAATATAGATTAAAAATCTCAGGCTAAAATGTCGCACATGTCTGGAAAAGAAACGTCTACAGACTCTCAAAAAGGGCAAATAAAAAAAATTCACATAGTCTATGAATGCTCAGATCTTGTTAAAAATATTGCATTCTCTCAAAAAATTGAAGATTTTGTCCGGGGGAACATCCCGGAACAAAACCTTCAAGGAGTCTGCTGTGAAGTGTTTATATCTGGTGTCAATTAGGTCAGCACAATACAGCAAAAAGTGTCGAACAGAAAACTGCTCATCACAGGCAAAACACCATGGACGCTCATCCTGTTTAAGTAAGTAAGAGTGCGTAACATATGTGTGCCCGATGTGGAGCCGAGCAAGGACAGTCTCCTCACGGCGGCTGCCGCAGCGGAAAGGTAGACTGTCAGACAACTTAGGAAGAGCTTCATGAAGCTTGTTCCCTTCCTCTTTGTCCCACTCGGACTGCCACTCGCGGGCTATGTACGCACTAATAACAGGTTTAAAATCACTATAGACAGTCTGTGTGTCAGGGACAGGGTCACTGCGGGCACTGTTGGCAGCAGAATCTGCGATTCTGTTGCCTTCGATGCCCACATGGCCTGGGACCCAAATAAAAATGATGTCATAATATTCCTTCATCAAGTCCGCGTAGAGCTCTCTAATCTGCACCAGCAGTGGATGGTCTGTTCCCGCGCCCTGAAGGGCCTGCAGGGCAGAAAGAGAGTCAGACAGAATCAGGAAGTTCCTTTCCCGAGACTGATAGGCATGCTTGAGTGCTAGCAGAATGGCCTGCAGTTCTGCACTAAATACAGAGGAATGGTCAGGGAGACGGAGCTTAAATGGGCGTCTAGGATGGCGAGAGGACACTGCAGCCGCAGCCACTCTTCCATCCTCAGACTTGGACCCATCCGTATAAAGACGACAATAGCCAGGAAAAATTGAAAGGAGTTCATTGAGGCTCTGTTGGTATATGGCTGGTGGAGTACAATCCTTCTTGTGGGCAGTCAAGTCCAGCAAGATGTCAGGAACTGGTAGTAGCCAGGGTGGAGTGACGTGTTGCAGAGATTCCGAAACTTTGTCCAGGTCCACTCCGGCCGCCTGCAGATGAGGTCGGACACGGAAGGAAAGTGGACGGACAGCTCCCGGATGGGCATCGTAAATCTCTGCAAACGACGGGTTAAAAACACAATCATAGGCAGGATTTTCTGGATGGGCCTTCAGCTTCAGAACGTAGCTGAGCATGAGGCGGATGCGGCGGAGCCTGAGAGAAGGCTCCCCTGCCTCTGCATACAGACTAGGAACTGGAGATGTCCTAAAGGCTCCCAGACATATGCGCAGACCTTGATGGTGAATTGTGTTCAGACGCTGCAGAACAGACTTGGAAGCCGAGCCATATACCACAGAGCCGTAATCCAGTTTGGACCGAACAAGGGCCCGGTACAGTCGAAGTAAGACGATGCGGTCTGCACCCCAGTCAGTACGACCAACGACACGAAGAATGTCGAGGGCCTTCCGACAAGAGGTTCTAAGGTAGTTAACATGGTTGCAGAAGGTCAATCTTTTGTCAAAGATGACCCCCAAAAACTTAGCCTCTTCAGCCACCTTAATTGGCACTCCAGCAATGCTCAGGCTAGGTTCTGGAAAAAATTTCGTCTGGTTAGTAAAATGCACACAGACTGTCTTGGAGGGCGAGAATCTGAATCCATTGAGAGACACCCACCCCTGGATGCGATCAACGCACAGCTGCAAGCGCCTCTCAAGGGACGCAAGTCCTCGACCTCGTGCACACAAAGCAAAGTCGTCCACAAACAAAGAACATTCAGAATCATCCTTGACGGCCTTTACAATGTTATTTATTTTAATGCTAAATAAAACAGGAGATAGAATACTGCCCTGCGGGACACCCATCTCCTGTTCAAAGGAGTCGGAGAGGGTGGAGCCCACACGGACATGGAACGACCTGTTGGACAAAAAATTGTGAATAAAAACGGGCAGATGCCCTTTAAAACCCATGTCCGACAAATCAGACATTATACCATGCTTCCAGGTAGTGTCATATGCCTTTTCAAGATCAAAGAAAATTGCATAGACATGCTGCTTGTTGACAAAAGCATCTCGGATAAAAGACTCAAAGCGGACTAGATGGTCAGTTGTACTACGGAAGCGCCGGAAACCGCACTGGAGGTCTGTGATGAGACCCTGTGACTCAAGATGCCACACCAGTCGGGCGTTGACCAAGCGTTCCATAGTTTTACATAAACATGATGTCAAAGCTATTGGCCGGTAGTTGCCCGGGTCGGAAGGATCCTTACCCGGCTTGGGAATTGGCACAACCACAGCCTGGCGCCAAGATGGCGGAAAATGACCGGTTATCCAGATATGGTTAAAGGCCATGAGAAGTACAAGGAGTGAATCCTCAGGCAGATGTGTTATGAGCTGATAATGGATGGTATCTAATCCAGCAGCAGAGTCAGTACATTTCTGCATGGCTTGCTGCAATTCTGAAAACGTAAAAGGGGCATTATAGTCTTCCAAGTTATCCGATATAAAATCACAAGCACAAGATTCTCGCTTCTCCTTCTCTCTCTGGAAGAAAGGTGAATAATGCTCTGTTGAAGAATTATGGGCAATGGTGGAGGCAAGCAAATTGGCCACAGCCTTTTTATCTGTGACCAAACTGGCACCATCTCTAAGATGGCCAACAGAAGCCGAGCCACCCCTGCCCCTAATTCTTCGAACAGCCTTCCAGACTTTTTGGGACGGAGTCCTAGAAGATAAAGATGAGACGAAGCGTCTCCAGGAAGCACGGCGTTCACGTTTAAAAATATAACGGGCTTTCGCCCGCTGTCTTTTAAAGGTTAAAATATTTGCTTGCGACGGATTACGAAATGCACGTCGCTGAGCAGATTTGCGCATTGTTTGGGCCTTGCGGCACTCTTCATTGAACCATGGTACTCTCGGCTTCCGAGGGAGTGATGTGGAAGTTCTAGGAATGGTTTCACCTGCAACCTCCAACAAAATAGAAGTAAAACAAGAAACAGGTTCTTCAGCTGACATGACCACCTCCTCTGTAAGACGAGACTGACAGAGAGAGGCAAACAGAGACCAGTTAGCTTTCTTGAGATTCCAGCGCCCCACCGGCGAATCCTCCTCACAGCTGACCGATGACAGGACTACTGGGAAGTGGTCACTACCACACAGGTCGTCGTGAACCTTCCAGTCAAAGTCCAGCATGAGAGAAGGATCACACACAGTGAGGTCTAGAACAGAACTAGATCCGGAACCTGAGTTAGAGTATGTAGGTGAGCCATCGTTAAAGACACATAGGTTAAGTTGAGAAAAAACATCTTCTAACATCTGACCTCTGCCATCATAGTGGTCACTACCCCAAAGGTGAGCATGACCGTTAAAATCCCCCATGAGAATAAAGGGAGGGGGCAGTTGATCTACTAAGTGAAAAATATCATTGCTACAGACCCGCAGTGATGGTGGCAGGTAAATACTGCATATGGTTATGGTCTTTTTTAAGGTAACCCGAGCAGCGACAGCCTGAAGACAGGTGTCGATGCTAACGGGGCTACATAAAATTTGGCTACTAATGAGAAGAGCCGCTCCACCCGAGCGCCTCTCCGAATCAGAGCCTTTATGTATAACATTAAAACCATTAAAAGACACAGGGTCAGAAGTCTTCAGGTAAGTCTCCTGAAGAGATATGACTGAGGGGTTATAGAACTTGACTAAAAGACGTAATTCCTCAAAGTTAGCTCGAAAACCACGACAATTCCACTGAAGCAAAGAGTCCATGATTAAGTCTGATCTGGGGGTAAGGAGTTTTTCCCCCCTTTTTCCTTTACCTTGGAAGGAGTTGAAGAAACAGAGGGGGGCCGGCTCCCGGGCCTCCTCTGGTTCTTCGGAGAGGAAGGGGGTGGAGCTGCCGCAGCATCAGCAACAACAACTTCCACTCCCTCCATCCGCTCCTCCAGTGCAGCATATTTGTTTTGAAGGGGCACATCTGTGTTCCCCTTCTGGGCCCATGCGCACAGCGGTCCCATAGATTTCTTAGACTTCTGGTCCTGGGCAGCGTTCCTGCCGCTAGAGTTAGCGGCCTTAGAAGGCTGACCAGAGCCAGAAGCCTTTGGAGTTGACTGACTAACAGGTTTGGGTGGGGGCTGAGGCTTAGGGGCAACAGAAGGCGGCACAACCGGACCGGCAGTGTCCGCCTTCTGCGTTCCCTGGCTCCTTGTCACCACCGGAGGAGGGTTACTCTCCAGGGGCGAGATGAGCCGAGGCTCCGCCCCCAACCAAGAAGTTGGGGTCTGACATGAAAAGTCTTTGGTGGGGCGCTTGCCTGCCACCGCTGCACTAAAAGTATACACTGAGGTGTTAGAGGTTGGGGCAGCCGCAGCTGCACCAGGGCCTTCAACCAGTTTTTTGGCATCCAGAAAGGACAGCCCCTTCTCCACACGCACCTGCTGAATCTTGCACTCGGATATCCAACGAGGGCATTTCTTATCCGAAGCCATATGCGCCCCCTGGCAATTCACACACAGGGGGGTGGCTGTGCAGGACTCAGCAGAGTGTCCGGGCCTAGTGCAACGGGCGCATGAAGCCTCTGCCTGACGGCATGTCTTCTGCCCATGGCCATACTTTTGGCACTTAAAGCACCGGAGGGGAAGAGGGACGTACTTTTTCACTCTCAGGGAGTAGTAACCTCCCCAGATGGTAGTAGGAGGGGTGGGGGTGCCAAACGTCAGGATGATGGTAGGGAGACGGATCTCCCCACCACCTCGCTTGGAAGCGAAGCGCCTGACGCAAGTCACCCCCTGAGACTTAAGGTTCCTTACAAGTTCATCTTCTGACAGTTCTGCCAAAGCTTGATCTTTGATTACGCCTCTTGACGAATTCATAGTTTTGTGGGGTGTGACTTCCACAGGAGTGTCTCCGATGGAAGAGAGCCCCAGCAGCCCGCTGGAGTGTGCCCGAGTACGGCACTCCACCAGCAAGTCACCAGACCTGAGGCGCTGGGCGTCAGGCCTGCCAACACGGCTCCTGAGGGTCTCCCCCACCAGAAAAGGATGCAGCTTGGTAACTGGTTTCTCCTTCACCTTGCTATGGACAATGAGGAAGCGAGGCCATACGGCCGACGCCTGAGGCGTCGCTTCCTCACAGTCTGAATCACTGTCATGGTCAAATTCGGTGTCTATATGCCGTTTCTGTGCTAGTTTTGGTTTTTTTGTTTTATCCATATTATATTAGTAGAGATATTCATCCCCCGGGGGTCCCCGCCCGCCACCGAGCCCAACAAGGGAAAGTGCAACTGTCGGCGGGTCTCCAGCCGACGCACAATGGAGACTGCCCGAAAGATATACTCAAGGGGGTAAGCCCGATTGAACCGTTTGAGCCACCGCCTTCTATCACACCGTTGAATGCAGGGGAATACTGGCGTAAAGCACCTAATCAGCAGCAAAGGCTATAGCATGGTGCTCCGTATAGCAACCCGCATGTCAACAGTGGGATAGGGCTCAACGTGACAAGAGCCGATTGACTAGGCCGGTACGACTAGCCTCCCGTTTAGGCAGAAGTCAAGGCCAAAGTGGAGTGTTTCAGCCACCAGGATCCTCTTCTCCCCCGACACGGGTCTCCAAGCACGGCAAACACTTGGGATCCAAAGGACCAAAAAGTCACGAGTATTTTTAAGGACCAATCCAACATGGTACGACCTAGGTTAGCACAGCTCCTTAAAAACCGGACCAGTGAAAAGGCTGAACAACATATCTGCTGACATCAAGTCCTAATCCTGGACAAAGATGGCACCCGTCCGCTAGCCCACTCAGTCAGGGACTGAGCGGACTACCCACCTACGCCACGTGGAGGCCGGTGCCGGGTAGGCAAAGCACCGGAGGGGAAGAGGGACGTACTTTTTCACTCTCAGGGAGTAGTAACCTCCCCAGATGGTAGTAGGAGGGGTGGGGGTGCCAAACGTCAGGATGATGGTAGGGAGACGGATCTCCCCGCCACCTCGCTTGGAAGCGAAGCGCCTGACGCAAGTCACCCCCTGAGACTTAAGGTTCCTTACAAGTTCATCTTCTGACAGTTCTGCCAAAGCTTGATCTTTGATTACGCCTCTTGACGAATTCATAGTTTTGTGGGGTGTGACTTCCACAGGAGTGTCTCCGATGGAAGAGAGCCCCAGTAGCCCGCTGGAGTGTGCCCGAGTACGGCACTCCACCAGCAAGTCACCAGACCTGAGGCGCTGGGCGTCAGGCCTGCCAACACGGCTCCTGAGGGTCTCCCCCACCAGAAAAGGATGCAGCTTGGTAACTGGTTTCTCCTTCACCTTGCTATGGACAATGAGGAAGCGAGGCCATACGGCCGACGCCTGAGGTGTCGCTTCCTCACAGTCGGAATCACTGTCGTGTTCAATGTCGGCGTCTATGTGCCGTTTCTGTGCTAGTTTTGGTTTTTTGGTTTTATCCATATTATATTAGTAGAGATATTCATCCCCCGGGGGTCCCCGCCCGCCACCGAGCCCAACAAGGGAAAGTGCAACTGTCGGCGGGTCTCCAGCCGACGCACAATGGAGACTGCCCGAAAGATATACTCAAGGGGGTAAGCCCGATTGAACCGTTTGAGCCACCGCCTTCTATCACACCGTTGAATGCAGGGGAATACTGGCGTAAAGCACCTAATCAGCAGCAGAAGCTATAGCATGGTGCTCCGTATAGCAACCCGCATGTCAACAGTGGGATAGGGCTCAACGTGACAAGAGCCGATTGACTAGGCCGGTACGACTAGCCTCCCGTTTAGGTAGAAGTCAAGGCCGAAGTGGAGTGTTGGCACCAGTGAGCCGCAGCCCAAAGGGAACCTCAGCCACCAGGATCCTCTTCTCCCCCGACACGGATCTCCAAGCACGGCAAACACTTGGGATCCAAAGGACCAAAAAGTCACGAGTATTTTTAAGGACCAATCCAACATGGTACGACCTAGGTTAGCACAGCTCCTTAAAAACCGGACCAGTGAAAAGGCTGAACAACATATCTGCTGACATCAAGTCCTAATCCTGGACAAAGATGGCACCCGTCCGCTAGCCAACTCAGTCAGGGACTGAGCGGACTACCCACCTACGCCACCTGGAGGCCGGTGCCGGGTAGGCGATGGGGAGACAGGGACTAGGCTCGGAGATGAGTGAGAACGGGGAGAGGTTTGTAGACTTTTGTGCTCTAAACCGACTTGTCATTGGAGGCAGCATCTTCCCACACAGAAGGATACACAAAGCAACTTGGGTCTCACCTGACCATACAACAGAGAACCAAATAGACCATATCTGCATTAGCAAGAAATTTAGAAGATCGCTTCAAGATGTTCGAGTGAGGAGGGTAGCAGATGTCGCCTCCGACCACCATCTGCTTACCTTAAGAATGAAGCTCAAGCTAAAGAAAAGCCGCACAGAGACAACAAGAAGACAGCGCTATAATGTAGGCCTCCTGAGAGAAACTGGTGGAGTTAGAGAAGAGTTCAAACTGGTGCTGTCCAACCGGTTTCAAGCGCTACAGGAGCTAGTAAATGAAGAGGAGGCGGTCACCACAGAGTAGCAGTGGAAGGCAGTTAGAGAGACGCTGAACTCAACCTGCAAAGACACTGTAGGGTTCAGGAAACACCATCACAAGGACTGGCTGTCGGCACAGACCTTGAAGAAGATAGAAGTGAGGAAGCAGAAGAAAGCAGTTGTCAATAACAGTCGCACGAGAGCAGCCAAAGTAAGGGCACTGGGGGAATACTCAGAAGCCAACCGCGAAGTGAAGAGGAGTATCAGGGCAGACAAGAGGGCCTACACAGACAGCCTGGCAGCAGAGGCAGAAAAGGCAGCAGGCAGCGGCAACATGAAACAGCTCTATGACATTACCAGAAGATTGTCAGGCAAGTATGGCCATACAGAAAGACCAGTAAAAGACAAAGAAGGCAAGCCTATTGCAGACAGAGCAGACCAACTCGACAGATGGGCCGAGTATTTTGAAGAGTTACTGAACAGACCTAGCCCACCCGACCCCCCAGACATCCAGCCGGCAGAGACCGACCTACCCATCAGCTGTGACAGACCCAGCCGGGAAGAGATCAGAAGAGCAGTGGCATTTTTGAAGAACGGCAAAGCAGCAGGCCCAGATGGCATCCCAGCGGAGTCTCTGAAAGCAGACCTAGAGACAACAGTGGAGATGCTGTACCCACTGTTTGGAAAGATCTGGGAAGAGGAGGTGATGCCGGCTGACTGGAAGGAGGGGTACCTAATCAAGCTTCCCAAGAAAGGCGACCTCAGCAAGTGTTCCAACTACAGAGGAATCACCTTGCTGTCGGTACCAGGAAAGGTCTTCAACAGGATCATCCTGGAGAGAATGAAGAGCTCCGTTGACCCCCAGCTGAGAGACCAGCAAGTAGGATTCAGGAAAAACCGATCATGTACAGACCAGATCGCCACTCTCCGCATCATCGTGGAACAGTCTCTGGAGTGGAGCTCCCCGCTGTACGTCAACTTTGTGGATTATGAGAAAGCATTTGACAGTGTGGACCGAGAGACTCTGTGGAAACTCCTACGACACTACGGTGTACCCACAGAGCTCGTCCGCCTGATCAAGAGCAGCTACGATGGCATGACATGTCGCGTGATCCATGAAGGGCAGTTCACCAGGGAGCTCCAGGTTAGAACTGGTGTCAGGCAGGGGTGTCTGCTGTCTCCGTTCCTCTTCCTACTGGCCATAGACTGGGTCATGAAGATGACCACAGAGCACAGACGAAGTGGAATACAGTGGACACTGTGGACACAGCTTGACGACCTCGATTTTGCAGACGACTTGGCTTTACTGTCCCACACTCATCAACAAATGCAGGACAAGACCACGAGGCTTGCTGACATCTCGTCCCAAGTGGGCCTCACCATTCACAAACAGAAAACAAAGACAATGAGGCTGAACGCAACCAGGGAAGAACCAGTCTTGCTTGCTGGCACCCCGTTGGAGGAGGTGGAGTCCTTCACCTATCTCGGGAGCACCATAGACAAAAAAGGCGGCACTGATGCAGATGTCAGAGCACGAATCGGTAAAGCCAGAGCAGCCTTTCTCCAGTTGAAAAATGTGTGGAGTTCCAGAGAGCTGTCACAACACACCAAAGTCCTGATTTTCAACTCCAATGTAAAAGCAGTTCTCCTATATGGAGCAGAGACTTGGAGATTGACAAAAACCACAGTCAACTGAGTACAGACCTTCATGAACAGTTGCCTTAGAAAAATTTTGAAAATCCACTGGCCAGAGAAGATCAGCAACGTCAGACTCTGGGAGAGAACAGAGCAGATAACAGCAGAGAATGAAATTGGGCGAAGAAGATGGGGATGGATCGGTCACAGTCTGAGAAAGCCAGCTTCCAGTATCACTAGGCAGGCATTGTCATGGAACCCCCAGGGAAAGAGGAAAAGAGGTAGGCCGAGAAACTCCTGGCGTCGAGACCTCCAAGCAGACATCAAGAGACTGGGAACCACCTGGAGTAGAATCGAAGGAGAAGCACAGGACAGGAGTTGCTGGAGGTCTCTCGTCGACGGACTATACCCGGGTAGGGGTGACAGGCGTAAGTAAGTAAGTAAGTTCACTGAGTTATCTTTTCATGCACATTTCCTTGTAGCCTATACATAAACATTACAAAAAGTGCAAATTATTCTGTAATCAAAAACAATTTATTAAACCGCTTTCACAACACGACCTTTTGTCACAGGCTCATATACCTCTGTCAACGTGGTGAGGCAGGGCAGGGGAAATTCCAAGTTATGATAATGCTCCTCATTGTTCAGCTGTCAATACACACTCCCCGCCCAGCTAAAGAAATGCACAGGCCTGTCATTCAGGGGGTGTGGGAAATGTTGGAACATACTAGCCTATTAACATAAACGTCCTCATTTTTAGAAAACAAATGCAAATTTCACCCTTGTGTTGTGAGATCAACAACTTGGGTTGACACCCGATAAAAAAACAACAACACTTCAGTTGAATTATTTGCACCTACTTTACATAATTCGAACCTATTATTTGAAAGGCAGATATTTTGCCCTCATGTTGTGTGACTGGTGGCCTGGCTGTTAGCTAGCGGGTTCCCAAAAAATCCTGCCTGAGTGAGAAAATAGAATTTCCTCAGAAATCAATCCTGTCGATCTCTCAAAATACATTTGTGATGTTAGGCTGAGGAAAGGTTTTGTCATCATGATGGTCGTGATGACCCCTAATTAATGGCTAACTGAAGTCAACTTAAGGTGGTATGACACACCTCTTTCGCGCATCTTATCTGTGCATTTAGATACCGCTATCTTGCGTCTGCCGTGACCTGGGACTGGAGTTCACCGAGCACAGCAAACACTTGGGATGCAAAGGACCAAAAGCTCACAAGTATTTTTAAGGACCAATCCAACATGTTAGGACCTGGGTTAGCACAGCTCCTTAAAAACCAGACCAGTGAAAAAGATGATTTTAGCCATTAGAGACACCCTCAAACTGCAATAAAAGGAACTTAAACCGATGCTGACCTGCCCCATACTGAAGGTGCGTTTGAAGGCAAGGAACATGTCGTAGACAAGGACAACACCATCATCCTGAACAAATAGTAGGTCCTCCATGATCGTCCAGCCCATCCTCATGATTGTACCACTGTTCCACTGAAACAACAAAACAACATAGCCTGTGTGCCATGAGGGGTGCTGTGCTCCTAGGGATTATAATTACACACAGTAATGCCAGATTAATGTTTTGTGTTGTGTACATCGTTTATACATATCAAAGAAACAAATTACAAAAGCTTGTGGTGTTATGTTAATGTAAAATGCTGATTGTGACATGGCGGATTTGTGACATAATGATTGTGGGTGTAAACGTCTGTGTGTGGTGCTGAGCAGATTCAATAAATCGCTTTGAAAATAATATTAAACCAGAACAGAATCAACAAACATGTGTATATTTCAAAGATATGTTTATGTTCAGTAAACTGCGCATGGTTACACAACTAAAAAAATGTACCGGGCATAACCACTCATTATTAAAACCATGCATGTAGAACGGGCTGTTCCTACACAAAAGCATGCTGTGGACTACTTTTCTAACTTTTTTAAATTTTTAGTGACGATGTGTTCACTTTAGTGGTTCACTTATGTGATGATGTGTTCACTTCGTGATGTTCTTTTATACAATTTTAAACAATTCTGAAATGTGAGGTGGTGAAGTGATCCACTTTGGTACAAACAAGATGAGGATTTCATCCCAAAGTCTACCGTATTGTTTGGATTGATTGCTTAACGTCCCGACAGCAACAAGACTTTCCCAAGGGTAGACAGAAACACATGCCTGCGCTGCTTGTGAAAAAAAAAAACAACAGAATATTAAATGTATGTCGCCAGCCGGTCTAATACAGTGGAGTCCGCTTAACACGAATTTCTGGGGACACGGAAAATCACTTCGTGTTAACCGTATTTCGTGTTAACCAATATGGCCTCAAAATTGATCACGGCCCTCAAGGAGAAAGTGTGTAAGACGTGTGCGTGAATGAGTACCAGGTTAAAAGTGCACATTATCGTACTTTCTATGCATACCTTCAGCTCGCTAGGAAAACACAAGGAAACGTGTACAGCTCGAGTATTTAATGTAAATCCATCAGGTAAAATCCATACTAAGTTACAATCGTCAGGTAAAAGCAACACAGGCTGAAGTACAATCCCGCATCGGTAAAAGGGTTGTGTTGGTACACGAATGATACAACATGAATACAGTTCAGAAATGCTAGCCAATGAGAAGACAGATTACAACAGCCAAAGGCTATTCAGCCAATCACAGACTAGAGTTTGCTCTGATCTGTCATTTGTACTTTCACAGCGCGAGAGCGACACGTGAATTGGTTTTCTGTGAATGGAATCTGTGTTCGTGTTAAACAGGTGAATAATAGTGAAATTGCCCTGGTTGGGAACCGAAACCAGCTTCGTGTAAAGCGAAATTTCATGTTAAGCATTTTGTGTTATCAGTGAAATTTTAATACAGAATAAGAAGGCCGTCGGCCGGGAATGCAAAAACGGTTCGTGTTAACCGGAATTTCGTGTAAAGCGAGTTTGTGTTAACTGGACTCCACTGTACGCTAAATAAACCTAAGACCATTTAGCAACACACATCCAATATCAAGAGCTACAAACAGCGCAGACAGTAGGGCGAGTTTAAAAAAGGAAAATAAGGTGAATGGACCAAGGGTAGACAGAAACACATGCCCCAGAATAGAGGGGAAAACCCACCCTCTGGGGCTGACCAGGGTGACCCTGAGAACTAAAAAGTAGTTAATCCCACCCAAGTCCCCCAGGGCAGACCCAGGTGGGGGCGTATTGTTTGGAGCTCACATGCGTTTTTCTTTTAGGAACATTCAGAGTTCATGTTCATATTTTTAAGCTTATCCTTCTGATTCATTTCCCTGCTCTCTAACCAACCTCTGATCAAAACACACCTGTGCACACAAATAAAGACAGAAGAGATATAATAATAGAGATTAGTTAGGCAATCATTTTTATCTTTAATTATCCTAATTAAACAAACTTTATTTTACTATTTTTTGCTAACAACGCTCATAATGACCACATCGCTCACATTTCCCCAAATCCCCCTTATTGCACTCTGCAAAAATAAAGATTTCCAAAATCAATGCCATTGATGACTAAAGCAAAATTAGCACCTGAGCTAATTAGTATATCAATGATGTAAGTCTGTAAATTCAGGAATGTTCGCAATTTATTGATCACTTGGGCCTAGCCGGCATTGTGTGCCGTATTGCGGGAATTCCCGATAGACGATCAGAGCAATGTGTTCGCGCGCGCTTATGCCAGTAAAAAAATCAATGTTATACACACTGACTAGGTCTATTTTTCAATCGAATAAGAGCAATCAAATCTGCTTACTAAATAGCCACGTACACACACTTCTTCAATTCTCACACAAACGACAGGGAGCTAACTTTAGGCTATAAAACAAAAACAGAGCAGTTGCTTCCCTTAGAAATTTTAATGTAGACTACGTGCTTACCGCTTGCGTCTCTGAGAGAGGAGATAAAAACATTACTAGCATATCTAATTAACAACACACTATCAACCAACTAAAACAAGGCTAATTTGTCTACTAACAATGTTTTTAGCCCCGGCCCAATTTACTGTACGATCAATTAGCGGTACAGACCTCCGCTGCAAATCGATCAGCCCAGGCCGGTGTGATTCATTACGCATGTGCATGCATTGCACAACCTCCGGTCTTGTATCGATTAGATTTAAATACACAAGAATAACTTATTTTACTCTGGGCCCGCGGTGGCCTGGTGATAGAATCCACGGAACACATCTCATTCGTGTGTTCCTCGGTTCAAATCATCTCTAGGGACTAAATTTTTGTTTCGATAAACTGTCCCGTAATAACCATACCAAAAATATAAGTCTGAGAGTGAGCTGATGTCGCCAGACAAGCAAATAAATAAAATAATAAGTCCGAGAGTGAGCTGACGTTGCCTGACAAGCAAATATATCAAACAATAATTAGTCGTAAGTCCGAGAGTGAGCGATCACATTGAATTAACGCCACCGGGCAGCCAAACAGATAAATAAAACAAATTGTGTGTGTGTGCGCGCGCATGTGTGTGTGTGGACCGATGTGTGTGCGTGCGCGTGCGTATGTGTGTGTGTGGGCCGGTGGTGGTGGTGCCGGCGCGCGCGTGTGGGGTGGTGGTGTGTGTCTGTCCTTGTGTGTGTGTGTGTCTCTGTGTGTGTCTGTCCTTACCTAGTCCCGTCTGGGTGACGGAACGCCGTATCCAATTCACAATGCCTTTCCAAGAGAGGTAAATGTGATCCTCTCTTGGAAAAGCCATTGTGAATTGGATAACAGACGGGACTTTTTTTTTTTTTTTTGGTGATTAACACATAGCAGAAAAAGGTTTAATAGGCCCACTGTGCAGGGTTGGAAGATTTAACGATTTAACGAATTAAATTTTTGGTTAAAGAAAATTTAACGTGTTAATGTTTTTAAAAAGTTAAAGAAAATTCAACGAATTAAAAAATAAAAGTAACGATTATCGATTTCTTTCGTTAAAAATTTCGTTACTTCAGTTCGTTTTACCGCCACGACTAACAACAGAGGCCTATGCGCAAAGCCGGTGTGACTCAGTTGCAGCCGGTTTGAGGCGGTTTGGATCACAGCTAGCCTACCCAGCATACCCTGCATCAGTTCAAATTTGAGATCGTGAAAAGAAGATGGCTTCCACTTCCAGCAGTGAATCGAGATGAAATTTTGCCGAGATTCTTTGACGCGTTTATTGAATACTACGTATGTTGGAGGAAAGTCAGCCGATACGCTCATTTTTAAATGCAAACAGCGGGGCTGTGCAAAAGAAATCTTAGCCCATCGAAAGACAGCGGCAAATCTGTCAAGTCACTTGAAGGTAGGTGACAGGTTATTTTAACCAGCACGCGTGTTTGACTGTGCGTACGTGTGTGGGTTTGAATGCCTAATTTTAAATTTATGTGATTATATAAAATTAATATTTTGTGATATTACCAGTTGTAATATGTGATTTAGTTTTATATTTTCGGCAATCACCTCTTTTAGCCCCCGCGGTCAGTTACTCGGAGTCGGACAACAACTCCCCTACGAAAACTGTTATTTGTATGGAAAAAGCAGCATTTCATATCATGTTCAGTACCCCCAAAAAAAAAAATGAAGTTTGTTCTAAAATGAAAGTAAATTATCTGAGCTTTTGTCATCGTGGTTTATGACCGCGGGGGCTAAAACAGGTGATTGCCATATTTTCTAGAATTTCTGTAGCCTAATTTCTACTTTTGTAAAGTATATTCTTTAATGTGAATGAGTGTCTGTATTATTGTAATCCATTAGCAATTCATGTCTTAATTTCTCCTGTTGGAGAAAATAAAGTGATCTTGAATGTTTGTTTTTCTTGTTTGACGAAGTTAACTTGGGTACTAATATCTAATAATGTTGACGTCTTGTAATACTCACACTGTCCCTACAGTTGGATAACTTTTGCACTATTTTTTTGCTTTTGCACCAGAGTAAGCTTGAAGTAATCTGCCTCTTAATAAAATAGTGGGGTTTTTTTTGCACCAGAGTAAGCATGAAGTAAACGGCCTCTTAATAAAATCTTAGTTTTTCAGTAGTTGATTTTAGTTGTGCTTCAGTGTATTCAAACTTTGTCTTTTCTTTCTTGTGTGTAGAGGCGTCACCCGTTGCTGGAGAAGGGGCTGATTGAGACAAAGTCTGCGGTCAAGAGGAAGAGAGAAAGCAGTCCTACTCCTAGCCAGCCTACAATCCAGAAGTGTCTACGGTTGGACAATTCATCAAGGAGGTCTGCACTGCTTTGTACTTATTCTTTCAATTTCATTGTTTTTACGTGACTGTAGTGCAACATTCTTTATATGACCGTAGTGCCAAAAGACACCAAGATTTTAAATTGAATTGTGCCCATTCATGTTGTATTCTTAATTCTTAATTCTGTATTTTCATTTTTCAGGACTGTCCTTCGGAAGGCTGAAGTAGACAATTATGTTATGGACCTCCTGCTTCATGAAAATTTGCCGTTCAATCTTTTGGACAGTGAACACTTCAAGCACTTTGTGAATGGGCTGACTGGACTTGTTGTGCCGGGATACTGCCAATAAAAGACTTGAGGTGAGTTTCGTGCTTGTTATGCTAGCTAGTTTGCTATTATTAAGTGTTTTTATAAATACGTTACTTGTTATTGTAATAGTAACGATAAAAGGGTTCATTCTGCATATTTTGTTTTTTCAGACCAAGTATGCAGACATGGTGAATGGGATCATCAAGACATTGGAGGCTGTCGACTATGTGTGCGTGACCGCTGATTGTTGGACGTCACATCACAGGTAATTGGTTTGACGCATGTATCGTGGTTAGTGGTTACACATAGCAGGCTGTTTCAGGGGTTGTTAGCCTCCATCTTGGTTGTCATATCAGTGTGTGTTGGTGTTTTCTTCCTACAACTTTAATTTAATTTTTAATCAATTTTCTGTATTTTCAGATCATTCCTGGGCATGACGTGCCATTACTTGGATGAGAACCTTGCGTTGAGATCATTTGGACTGGCATGCAGACGTCTGAAGGGGGAAGCATACGTTTGATAAGTTGGCCTCTGCCATAGACTCCGTCCTTCGACAGTATCGCCTCCAGAACAAGACAGTCCGTATTGTGACAGACAATGGTTCAAATTTTGTGAAGGCTTTCAGGTGTGTATCTTTTGTTTCTTCTACATGGATGTTTTGAAGACGTCCTTCCTTCATATTATTATATGAATTTATTGTTAAATACAAAAAATTGCATTATTTATTTAATTTTTTTATGTTATTTATTTATTTATATGTTTTTTGTTATAGGATGTTCAGTAAAGATGATTCCCCTGAAGACAAGGATGCAGAGGATGCAGACCCTGTCACGACATTTGACATCTTCAGAGAGGACGATGGAGGGAGGGATGAAGCCCAAACAGATATAGTTCTGCCCCCACATCACCGTTGTGCAGCACACACTTTGAATCTGGTAGCAAGCAAAGACACCGAGGCAGCCCTGCAAGACCAGACATTTAAGATCGCCTACAGATCCATGTTCGCCAAGGCAACTGCTATCTGGAATAAGCAGTCGAGAGCAGTTACCAGTGCTGGTGAGTTATTTATTTATCACAGCAAATTTGTCTTTGTGTTTATTTCCCCTTGCAATTTATGTTTTTATGTGCTAGGGTTAAGTAAGAACTTGCCGTAAAAAGTGGCAATTACAGCTTTAGAGTTCTTTCTTAACCATACTAATTACCTCCCTTTACAAGACTTGCCTTGGTAGTCACATTTGTCTCCCAGTTAATTTTCTTTTGTGTGCTAATTTCATAATTGCTTTTTTTTTGTCTGTGTGCAGAGGCCATAGAAGAAATAGCAAAGAAGAAACTGGTGGTTCCTAATGCAACTAGGTAGAATTCGACCTTCGACGCTGTGCAGTGTCTGAGTGCGCTGTCAGCAGAGCAGCTGAGAAAGATTTGCGATGCCCTCAGCCTCACTAACTTCACCACAAGGGACTTTGACTTGATGAGAGAATTTGTCTTGGTATGCTATGTTTCTGCATTTTTTTACCCATTACTTTTTGCATGTTTTTATTTAGTTTTTATGCTTTCAGCTTAACTCCTTTTATTTCATAATTATATGCCTTGAACTAATGTGTGTTTTGCTCCACAGGTCATGGGTCCTTTGGCAAGGTGTCTGGACTTTATACAGGGAGAGAGATGCACTGGTCTTGGGAGCTTGCTGCCTCAACTGGAGACCCTGAAGGGACGCATTGAAAAGATCAAGTCGTCACTATGCATTTGCAAGCCGCTGGCCGACAGTGTGTTGAAGGGGGTCCAGGCCCGGTTTCAACAAAGCTACAAGGACAGTGATTGCCTTCTTGCAGCTGTGTCCGACCCTAGGTAAGCTGTTACAACTTGTTTTTCCTTTAAAAAAAAATTTAAAAAAATGTCCTGTGCTTGTTAGCAGCTGTACAGTTCCACTATTCTTGAAATAATGTATTATTTAGTGCACAAATTAACTACTAACCATAATAAAGCTGCCTATTGGGGAGTTTGCAGCCCTGGACCATGAATGAGACATGAAGCTTATTTTTCTTTTTCAGATATTTGTAAAACGAAAGCTGTCCAGGAACGTGTATCATTATCATTCTGTTTAAACTTTTTCATTATAATTAGGTTTATTCTTTTTCTTTCAGACGGTTGATTGATTGATTGTACATTGCTTAACGTCCCGACAGCAACAAGGCTTTCTCAGGACGTGCCTGCACTGCTTGTGAAAAAAAACAACCAACTAAACAGAACATTGAATGTATGTCGCCAGCCAGTCAAACACATTAAATAAACCTAACACATGGGGCCTAAATAAAGCTAAGACCATTTAGCAACACACATCCAATATCAAGAGCTACAGGCAGTGCAGACAGTAGGGAGAGTTTAAAAAAGGCAAATACAGGTGAATGGACCTCGGGTAGACAGAAACACATGCCCCAGAATAGAGAGAAAACCCCACCCTGTGGGGCTGACCAGGGTGACCCTGGGAACTAAAAAATACCTAACCCCACCCAAGTCCCCCAGGGCAGACCCGGGTGGGGTCCGAAGGTGAAGAAGATTTTTGTACGGACAAATACCATCCTACCCAGCAGTGCATCAGTTGAAAGACTCTTTTCGTGTGCTGGGCTTGTCTTCACACCCATCAGAAGCAAAGTGTCAGACGAACACTTAGAGTTGAAAGTTCTCCTCAAGTTTAATAAGGCTTTGTAGGCGCGTGTGTGTGTTTCCAATGACTGTTTATGCTTCTGCTGAAATTCTTTTTTCCCCCATCCTTCATTTTGTATGTACATAGCAAAAAGATGGTCATTTCTTTTTTTCTTCATTTTATATGTGCATGTTTTGAATTGTTTTTCAACGGCTTTTCCATATTTTTTAAGTACTTAGTTTCCAAAGCATGGTTATTTTTTCTTGATTTTGTATGCCTGTCTCTGAGAAATTCATCATCATCATCAGTCCCTTGCCCGAACTGGGCGTTGGGGGGACTGAAAGGCAGCAGCAACAGACAGTGCTCTCCACTGAGTTCTATTTTGGGCGGTGGCAAGCAAGTCTGGCATCTCGAGTTCGGTCCATTCTTTTATGTTTGCGACCCAACTCTTTCTCTGATGACCTCGCCGACGACTTCCTTCGAGAAATTATGTACAAATTTAAAATGCAACTCAAAATCTGTTAACATAGAAATCTCTAATTGAGAAATTTTGGGAATTTTTGTATTATAGATTGATTGATTGTACATTGCTTAACGTCCCGACAGCAACAAGGCTTTCTCAGGACGTGCCTGCACTGCTTGTGAAAAAAAAAAACAGAACATTGAATGTATGTCGCCAGCCAGTCAAATACGTTAAATAAACCTAACACATGGGGCCTAAATAAAGCTAAGACCATTTAGCAACACGCATCCAATATCAAGAGCTACAGGCAGTGCAGACAGTAGGGAGAGTTTTAAAAAAGCAAATACAGGTGAATGGACAAAGGGTAGACAGAAACACATGCCCCAGAATAGAGAGAAAAACCCACCCTGTGGGGCTGACCAGGGTGACCCTGGGAACTAAAAAATACCTAACCCCACCCAAGTCCCCCAGGGCAGACCCGGGTGGGGTAATTTTTGTATTATTGACTGTACATTGACTGTACATTGCTTAACGTCCCGACAGCAACAAGGCTTTCTCAGGACGTGCCCGCACTGCTTGTGAAAAAAAAAAAAATAAACAGAACATTGAATATATGTCGCCAGCCGGTCAAATACGTTAAATAAACCTAACACATGGGGCTAAATAAAGCTAAGACCATTTAGCAACAAACATCCAATATCAAGAGCTACAGGCAGTGCAGACAGTAGGGAGAGTTTTAAAAAGGCAAATACAGGTGAATGGACAAAGGGTAGACAGAAACACATGCCCCAGAATGGAGAGGAAAACCCACCCTGTGGGGCTGACCAGGGTGACCCTGGGAACTAAAAAATACCTAACCCCACCCAAGTCCCCCAGGGCAAACCCGGGTGGGGTATTTTTGTATTATAATTATGTAAATATGTATATAATGTGTGAGAGAGAGAGAGATTCTTTGTATTCTACTAATTCTAGCTGTTATACATGTATTTGAATGCATAGCTTAATTTCTTTGTTTCGTTGGTGTGCATGGGTTAAAATGCTTGAAAAGGGTGTGAATGAGTGTCACAAGGACAGATTGGAAGAAACATGTTAATAAAATATCAAATCAAATCACATTATTTATTCTTGATTTTTTTTTTTCACAGTCTGTTCATAGATTCCATAGGTTCTTTCACAATTTGTATGTAAATTTTCAAACTGCATGCCACTTTTTTGTCCGAGCTGAGCAATAAATGATCATTCCTGTATTTAACGCACATTTATTTCATAAAAAAAAAAGTAAAGTAAATTTATTTCTTTAATTTTCAAAAAAAAAGTAAAGAAATTTATTTCTTTAACCTTTTACCAGAATTAAAGAAAAGTTATTTCATTAAAGAAAAAAAGTAATGACTATCAACCCTGCCACTGTGTTGCACATATGGTATCAGCTTTAATCCGTGGCAAGTGCCCAGGCTCTGAAAGCTCTCGCATTTCTAAAGCCACTTAAGTGTTTTGAGAGGCCCCTTTGTAAGCAGCTCAAGTGCTGTTGAGATGGTTGGGTGGCCCCTTTTAAAAACACCTTTTTAATGTGTCTGCTTTAACTGGGAAGTGTCATGCATGGCCGCTTTTCAATACTAGAAAGGGGTTTTGCTTTTAGCCCTTTGCTGTTTATCATCACTGGTAAGAGTGTCACCTGACACTTATCAAATCAAATAAACTACATATGTTACTCAAAGGTTGGAGGTTACCTTACAGGTTTTTTAAGTTATTTAACATAGAACATATTAGTTAGTTGTCATAAGAACTTTACAATTTCTTGTGGTAAGTTCTTACAAGAACTTGACAATTTCTTGTCATAAGTTCTTGTAAGAACTTGACAATTTCTTGTCTTAAGTTCTTGTCATAAGTTCTTACAAGTAATTGACAAAGTCTTGTAAGTTTTTGCAAGAACTTAACCCAGTCCCTAAGATACTCAGACAATTTTACCAACTTACAAGGACAACAAATTAAATTTATTTTTTTCAAAAATATTCTGTCGGGGCGAATGGGGTTAAATAAACTGGTGTAAATGGTACGTGCGGCGTGACATCTCTCTGCGAAATGTATGTCAAAAATAATAAACCAAATCTGATTTTTACTTCCCTAAAAGATTTTGTAGTTTTTCTGTGGTCTCTTTTACACCAATCTGTTTTCCTTTTGCTAAAAAAGAAGCCTTTAGTTCTTCAATATTCACAGGAGATTGACTACGCATCTTATTTTGAATTTCAGACTTCTTTTGTTTGTAAATATTCAAATCATCATGAACTCTCTTAAATTCATCGTCATCAATTCTATTGTCCTGCAAAGCTTTACTGATAAGTTTCATACTACTCAGCTTTGCACCAGCGAGCGTACTCAATGCTTCATGTTTCTGCAACTTTGTATGAAATCTTTTGTGAAGGCCTTCCAAACCAAAGCATACCAGACCTGTGGCAATGCTAGCTCCTTCAAGACCAACTCCGATTATACTACCAATTCCAGTTGTTATCAAAGCAATACCCCCTACAGAACATCCAGCTGAAACCACACCCACAGCCATAGATGTGTTTTGTACAGAATTAAAAACTGTTCTATACCGTCTTTTGCGCCTAGAGTATTTCGCCTATTCTTCTTCCAAATACTTCAATGTTTCTGTAATATTATTTAATCGAAATGTGTCTGCCTGTAATGTTTTATCGGGCGCAAGCGTCTCAGTCGTCACAAGTGTCTCAGTCAGCACAGGCGCAAGCGTTGGTAGTTGCGGATACAAGTTTACCATTTTTTATTGACAGATATTTTTTTTATTATTTAATCAGCAATTACATTTTGCAACTCGTCAAAAGTATACAATTTGCTGGCATAATAAAATAAAACAAGATCTGTGTTCCAGTTTTATATAACTTAGACGAACAAGAGTTGTTTTATCTACTAATATCTTGACAGCGGGAATACTGCTTGATACTTCTATATCATGGGCAAGATGGCGGCCAGGCACCATCTCAGTCCTGGCCGGCCGCTCCGGCAAAATCCGCCAACTGTGCTTTGAAGCCGTATTATTATTTTCCAGGCAGTGTTGTGCCATCGGCAAGTTCTGAGTGAATGATATACTTTATTTGGACAGCTTTATGTGATAGCTGTGGTGTACCGACTATAACATCGTCTTAATCTTGTACACTGAGCCGGTATTCAGAATTTGGACTTGTTTCACCAGTCGTGCCAGCCTGTGCATCTAAAGAAGAGCGTGCACATGAACTGTGGAATTACTAAACATGTGCTTTTGCGGGCTCCATCCCTACGACTTAATCCACTGCCAGATCTTTCTTCATTCTGACTGACCCCACAGAAGAGCGTGGAAGCACACAGAGAAGAATTTACCACAGTGAGCTTTCCTACCACCGTGGCGGCCGCTTTTAACATCACATACTGCCTGGCCCGCCGGCGACCTTCCCTGTTGACAGATATTTCCCAACACAAGCGGCGTGCCAGTGAAAATGACTGTGTGTGGGGGTGCTGGTTTTATGTCATTATAATGACTCATGACTTACCATCATGATATGTGTTATAAATGATGTTGACGGACTTTGTCGGAGTGGTGCCCTCCGCTGAACACCGGCGCTGTACTATAGCGACGGGCCTCCAGGTGCAGCTTTGATCGTTGCCGGTTTTATGTTGCCTAGATAGGAAATTATTTTCCTTTTGACGGTAATTTGTTTCTGTTGTTAACTTGTATTTTTATGTACTAGCTTTAGTCAAGTAGGAATTTAACAAAAGAGCATATTACTAGTGCGTTCAGGAGACATAGGGCTGTGATAGTCTTAACATTCTGTTTTTGTCAGGGAGGTTCGGGTCGGGATGAGGCCACTGGCGCCGGCCATTGGATGCCTTGGCGACGGGCTTCACCTGTCCCAAATCATTGTCCATTGTTTAGCTCTGTTATTGTAATTTGTGGAATGAGCGAGTGAGTGAATGTGAGCAGCACCTGGGTGGCAAGACAATTTTTGCTGTATATGATTTTCTTCTATTACAGCAACAATAAAGTCATCTTGAATCTTGAATCAACACCTTTTTTAATAGCAATAAAAACTTTTGTTGACTCTGTTACTGTGTCATCCCACGTAAGTTTGATTCCCTGTGCGATATCTGCTTCTTTGACAGAAGCTACAGATATCATGATAATTTCAAATACTATTGTCGCTTCTCTTGCAATGGCGAAGTTTGCTGGCATAAACACAACAGAAATATCTGATCTACCCCTTCTATTTGTAAGAAGATACCTCCGTTTTTCATACTCTTGCACTTTTAGTTTATCTCTACTCTTGTTGTCTAAGGCAAAGCTCGGAACAAGAATCACAATCAACGGCCCAGAGTTAACTTTTCTGAATACTAAGGCTCCTTCATAATAAGTCAGAGCATGGAATTACCCGTACTAAAAAAAAAAAGAGGAAAACCCTTTTTGACTAAGGGGGTCCGAGGGCATGTCCCCCCCCCCCCACCCCCCCCCCTGGAAAAATTTAGAAAATTTACATAAAAATTTGTGCAATCTGTTGAATTTTAGAAAAAACTGAGCAGTTTAGCCACCTAAAAATCTTCCTTTTTTTCTTATTTTTTTTTGGGTGCACTTTTCATTTCTTGTGTGTCCAAGGTTTAAAAGTATACTAAAACTTAATGTATTCAACAGGGGAGCTGGGTGGCTCGGTGGTAAAAGCGTTTGCCTCCAGACAAAAAGGTTCCGGGTTCGAATCCAGCTTGGGTCAAACTTTGCTCAGACCCTTTTTCGTTGCCCCGTCTTTGAAATCACCCTCGTGGTGGACAAAAGACATTAAGCCCTAAACATTTAACATTTTTAATGTATTCAACAGAATATATCCAAATATTTATTCAAAATACATCTCAATGTCTCTCCTTTTTTAGTTTAATTATATATATATATATATATATATATAGACACATATATATAGACACACACACATACATATATATATATATATATATATATATATATATATATATATATATATATATATATATATATATATATATATATATATATATATATATATGTGTCTATATATATATATATATATATATATATATATATATATATATATATATATATATATATGTCTATATATATATATGTGTCTATATATATGTGTCTATATATATATATATATATATATATATATATATATATATATATATATATATATATATATATATATATATATATATATATTGATTAATCAGGTGTAAACATGGATTCCTTTTCTCTCTTATTTAATACTATGTACCATGGTCACTAAACTGGAGAAAGGTTATATATATTTTCAACATACTTTGATCACACTTTACTGGAAATTAAATACATTGTCATTAATTTATTCACCATCAAGAGTAGTATTTCCAGTGGCACTACTTTTAGCTTTCTTGTGTTTCGCTGTAGACACGTGAGCATCAAGATCTATGCGTGCAGCGTAGTTAATATCAACTCTGTACAGTTCGCAATACACCAGCCCACAGGCCGCTAACGAGAATTTACTGAGCGCGGAGCTCGTCGTTTACGCTTTTCTTGAGCCAAGTCCATCTCCAAATATTCTTCGCTCCAGAATCGTCTATTCTGTCCCTGAGTTTAAGTATTTTTCTCTCCGCCATATTTTGACCAGACTACGCGGACTCAGTACCACTAAAGACCGGAAGTGACCTGTGCGAAATAAGCGAACACCTATCTCAATTTTGAATACGCGGTTTGGGAATATCCGCCACGTAAAGATCGCGAAATATGGTATTGGAACAGTGACTTTACGATTTTGTTTTCGGCGGAATTTTTTTTCTTCGGCGGAAAGGCAGCTTCATTGGAAATCCGCCCAAAAGAGGAAAATTCCATGCTCTGATAAGTGTATACATAAGGACTAATAAATTCTAACTTTATGTCCCAGTCAATTGCAGGCACAAGCGAAACTACCCACTTATTACCCACATATTTTAAGTTGTAGGGCACATTATTTACAGGAGGAGTAGATATAGTAACATCACGAAGCTGACCAAGTTTAGGAATCAGTCTCTCTGTGCCGTCTTTCATGTCTTCGATTACTATCCGCTTGTACATACCAAAAGAATCAAGTTCAAAACCATACACCTCCCCCAACGTCCCTTCTTTTTCAAAATCCTGTACATCAGCCAAATCTTTCAACTCTGTTACCGGACACGCAATGGGTATAATTCTCGGCTTTGGGCCAGCACTCATTTTTATAAACAAAAATAAAATTATTTAACTTCTAACACAACACAAAAATCATGCATTAGAACTGGTTTGCCATCCTGATTAGTTACAGATATACACAGCGATTCAAAGAAACTGAAACCTAATTTCTTAAACTGCAAAGGAAATCTAACAGCCACACTTTCGCAATAGGGTGCAGTTCCAGTCGGCAAGCATCTTAACAAAGTTGAAGGCTTTCCATTGTGTACATTCTCAGTTGTTTAGTTCTTTCAAATGCACACTTAGTACTGTGTGTACTGCCAAATTGACAGGACGTCTTCCAGTTATTTTTTGTTTTTTTTATTTTATATATCCTTTATCTAATGTCCAATTTTCATCATTAACTGTATCTAAAAATTCTACATAAAATTTACTTAACCCATATCATACTGAGGCTAACAGCTTCAAATTTGTGCACTGCCATATGCAAGCTACATTATAGTACTTACAGATAAGGATATAGTTCAAGGCTTTAGTTCAAGGGTGGTGCCAGAATAGCTTGGCGCCTTTAGGCGCCAAGCTATTCCGGCACTACCCTTGAACATTTTCAGTCAAACTTATTTCACACACTGGTGTATTCCGAATGATAAGGGTTAAAAAACCAAGTAGTAGTATAAGTCGATCTGATAAAACAAACTCACTGTCTTTTGGAAATCCAAGGTAACAAGTAAGTTAGCCGGATTTAAAGTTGCTTTAATTTTATATATATATTTTGTACAAATTCAACGAAAGTACAAAAGTCGTAATACCCAGGCTGTAAATGACTAGGGTTATAAACCATATTATCTATACTTCCATGTACAGAATATTCACCATCATCTGTTACATTAAACCACTTTACAGTGTAGAACATTTCATGGATAGCTACAGCGTTGCTACCATCTCGATTATCAATCCCATTAGTTGACCACACTGGTTTGCTTGTGTCAAGATTTGTTAAGGTAATAAATATTTTTATTATCTCATAAAAAAGCACAATGGAATTTAAATCGCCAATAAGCGTAAGCACAAATTCATTTCAATTTAACGTAGATACCAAGTACAATGTCGCCCCAACTTATGAATAGAAAATAATTCATCTAAATCAGCTCGACATTGCTGTATTTGAACAAGATTTATTCCAAGTCAAAATACCAAATTCCTAAGCCCGCCAAGAACAGATGATTTAACTGCAAAAAAGTGGTCATCAAGACCATTATAATAATAATGGGTAGACCATCGAAACCGATGATGTCCTCATTGTGCATGACTTCTATTTGTGGGTGCAGGTGTGGCTGGCCAAGCCAATCCTGGAGCCACACCTGCGAGGGCAATGGGGGCACTGGAACATAGCTGTGGGGAGAGTCGATGCCGTCTTTCTGTGAGCTCTGGCACTGGTGATCCGTTTGTGCCGATTGTGTTCAAAGTGCGTGCAGGCTTTCCTGGTGGCGGCACGCCAGCCGGATCTGTCTTGTGCTTGTGCTTCAAGTTCCTGTACCGGGAAGACGCAGTGCTTGAGGATGTCTCTTATGCAGTCTTTGAAGCGTTTGTTTGGCCGTCCTTGCTTCCTGTAGCCTTTTGAGAGTCCACCATACAGGAGTTGGCGTGGCATGCGAGAATCATCCATGCATGACATGACCTGTCCAGCAGAGTTGTGTCTTTAAGATCAAGGCTTCAACACTCACTAAGCCAGCATTGTCCAGGACTTCCAGGTTTGTCACCTTGTCTTGCCATTTGATGCTCATGAGTGAGCGCAGGGATCTCATGTGGAAATGTTCAAGCTGCTTGAGGTGCCATACAGGAGGCTGGGGAGAACTAATGCCTTGTAGACTTTGATCTTGGTGGAAAGCTTGACATTGTTATTATTCAACACACCAGTGCGCAGGCGACCCAGGGCTTGGCTGGCTTTCCTGATGCGAGCTGCGATTTCCTTGTCAATAGTACCGTCAGAAGAGATGATGCTCCCAAGGAACCTGAACTGGTCGACAGTCTTCAGCTCGGTGATTTCGATGTACACTTTGGGTGGGGGGGGGGGGGGGGGGGGGGGGGGGGCTCTTGTGCCTGGGGCCGGTTGGTGCAGGACCTTGGTGAGGCCAAACAGTCGAGAGGCTTCCAAGAACCTGTTGACGATGGTCTGGAGGTCATACTCCGTGTGCGCCATCAGTGCACAGTCATCGGCAAACAGCGCCTCAAGGATCAGTCTCTCGATGGTCTTGGTGCTGGCGTTCAGTCGACGGAGGTTGAAGAGAGAGCCGTCTAGTCTGCTTCAGGTACACTCCCTTCTCAAGGTCGCATACTGAATGGGTTAGGACACACGTGAAGAACAGGTTGAACATCACGGGGGCAAGAACACAACCTTGTTTCACACCGTTGGAAATGTCGAAGGGTGCGGATGCCGATGTGTCGCTGTTTGACTGGGCAACTCCTACCATTCCATCATGGAAGAGGTGGATGATGTTGGTGAACTTCCTGGGGCAGCCGAGCTTTGCGTGGATGACCCAAAGCGCTTCTCTGTTTACAGTGTAAAATGCTTTGGTCAGATCTATGAAGACATCGTAGAGGTCCATGTGCTGCTCAATGCATTTCTCCTGGACCTGTCTCACAGAGAAGACCATGTCGACTGTGCTGCGGCCGGGTCTGAAGCCGCATTGAGCCTCTGGGATACAGAGGTGATCAGGCGGTTGAGGATGACTCTCACAAGAATCTTACCAGCAATGGACAAGAGTGAGATCCCTCGGTAATTGGCACAGTCTGCTTTGCTGCCCTTGTTCTTGAACAGGGAGACGATTGTAGCATCTCTAAATTCCTCTGCCCAGATGCATGTCAGAATGTTCAGGAAGGCATCAAGGGTCTCAGGTCCAGCTGCCTTGAAGCTCTGCGGGGATGCCGTCCATGCCTGCAGCCTTGCTGGAGCTAGTCTGGTTGATTGCTTTCTTGACCTCATCCAGGGTTGGCGGGAGGTCAAGGTCATCTAGTGTCGGCTTCTAGGGAATCATGTCCAGGGCCGCGGGATCGACAGTGGAAACAGGTTCAAAAGATTTGAGAAGTGTTCTCTCCAGCGCTCAGTGATGCTGCCTTTGTCCTTTAGCAAGGTGAAGCCATCGGCGGAAAAGAGAGGGGTTGTGCTGGGTCTGGCATGGCCGTAGACAGCTTTCATAGCGCTAAAAAACTCCTTGGAGTTGCTGGATTCAGCGAAGTGTTCAAGTTCTTTTGCTTTGCCGTCCCACCAGGTGTCCTGCATGTTGCGGAGCTCTCTCTGGGCTTTTCTCTGGAGGTGTTTGAAGCGGTCTTTCTTGGACAAGGAGTTGATGTCGTTCTGCCACTCGATGAAGGCACTGCGCTTTTGCTCCAGTAGCTTGTTGATCTCTTCATTATTCTCATCAAACCAATCCTGGTGTACTCTCTGCTTGGGTCCAAGCACGTCTTTGGCAGACTCCGTCACCATCCCATTGAACTGGTTCCACATTTCAGTTGGGTTGCCAGTCAACGGTCCATGGGCAGTTAGCAGGTCATCAAGGTGGGACTGGAAGTTTTCCTTGACGTCCGGGCACTTCAGCTTGGCCAGGTTGAATGAAGGTCGGGTGAGCTTCGGCCTCTTCCTGTGTGCTGGTGCAATGTGCAGGTTGAGGACAGACCGCACCAGCCGATGGTCGGTCCAGCACTCGGCTCCTCTCATGGCTCTGGTGATTCTGACATCACGAGTATCCTGCTGGCGGACAATGACATAGTCTATGAGATGACACTGCTTGAACCTGGGATGCATCGATGTTGTCTTGTACTTACTAGCCAGCCTGAAGAGGGTGTTGGTGATGGCGAGTCCATTCTCAGCGCACAATGTCAGCAGCAGCAGGCCATTGCTGTTCATCTTGCCCAGCCCGTGTGGGCCCATCACTCCTTCCCAGCATTCACATTCGCGCCCAACTTGAGCATTGAAGTCACCAAGCACGATGAGTTTGTCACTTGCAGGAGTGGACTTCAGGAGGGAGTCGAGGCTCTCATAGAACGCCTCCTTGTCGTCATCGGCGTTGATTAGTGTCGGAGCATAGGCACTGATGATAGTGACATGTCGGGTGTGGGAGATGGGTAAACGGAGCTTCATCAATCGTTCGCTGATGCCAGTGGGAAGAGAAGGCAGCTGTCGGAGGAGCATAGTGCGGATGGCGAAGCCAACTCCGTGTATCCTGTCTTCGTTCTCAGCTTTGCCCTTCCAGAAAAAGGTGTACCCACCCTCAGGTTCACAAATCGAGCCTTCGTCAGCAAATCTGGTTTCGCTAAGAGCCGCAATGTCGATCTTATATCTCGCCAGCTCCCTGCCTATGAGGGCTGTTCTTCTGTGTGGTCTCTTCGTCTGATCTCTGAACAGGGTTCGTACGTTCCACGTACCGAGAGTAAGTTTCTTTTTTTGTTTTTCTTTTTGACTGCATAAAAGGGTTAAACCGCCAGCCGCGGTAAGCTGACCGGTTTATGTAGGGCAGGCAATGTTTGGAACACCTTTTCTAGTTCCCTCCCTTACTAGGGTGAGCAGTGCTGTACTGATGAGGGCTGCTCAGTCGCCTGGAATGCTGCCGAACTTCCCTGCTGCCCCTGGTACAGGGAAGAGCGACCACTGGTCCACAGACCGCCTACGTCAGGTTCGGAGCTGTGACTCCCAGTAGTAACCTCTACCTGTCGTTTCGCCCGTTCCCCATCGCCGCAGGACTTCTGGAGGAGGCAGAAGAAAAAAAGAAGATGAAGTAGCAGATTTGGTGAAGGTGAAGGTCCATGCACAAAATCTGCGCGTGAAGGAGATTTTGGTGGAGAGGCCGTTGCGCTGGAGCAACCCCACCCTCTCGGCCGCAGAAGACAGAGTCCAGTGGCACGATGAGACGTTACAACTGGTAGCTTCCTTGGCTGCAGTGGATGGCCATGTCTTCTTCTGTGCTCTGACATGCCCTATGCACTCCACAGTGCACTGCTGACCCGCCCTCTTGGCCGTTGAACTCTTGATTGGGTTTCCTCCACCCAATCGGCCGGTGACAGACTTTGCATGCTAGGATGAGCAAGTCCTAACTCCGCCGAGGTGTACCCTAAAGGTTACCTTGCCGGTCCCAAGCCCGGATAAAGGAGGAGGGTTGGGCATAGGGCTAGCAACCCTACCCCGGAAAACAATTCCTGCTACAGAAACGCCAACAGAGAGTCAACAAGAAAACTCAGCCCTGGGAAGAGAGAGGTCTTCAACAAGAAGATTTATGACACCATGTAGTGAAAGCCGGAAGACTCTGGAAGCTACAAGGCCGATACCCTTTCTTTCGACCAGGGCAATCAACATTGGTACATGGAACATAGAACCATGTGGGAGACAGGAAAAACATTTCAAGTAGCGGAGGAGATGAAGAACTACAACCTTGCCCTTCTTGGAGTTAGACAAGATGGACACAATCTGGACAGAAGCAACTAGCATCAGGAGAGAAGCTGTTGTATTCAGGACATGAAGAGGACAACGCCCCTCACACACAAGGAGTTGCATTGATGCTCTCAAAAGAAGCACAAAGAGCACTCATAGGATGGGAATCTCATGGACCCAGAATTATTACAGCTTCCTTCCGTACCAAGATGGAGAAGATCAAGATGAACGTTATTCAATGTTACGCACCCACCAACGACAGTGATGAAACCATCAAGGATCAGTTTTACGAGAGACTACGGTCTATCATAGAGAAGTATCCAGAAAAGGACTTCACCATTTTGATGGGAGACCTTAATGCCAAGATAGGAACAGATAACTCTGGATATGAAGAAGTCATGGGGCGCCATGGACTAGGAGATAGAAACGACAATGGGGAGAGGCTGGCAGACCTGTGCGCATCAAACAACTTGGTCATCGGTGGCAGCGTTTTCCCCCACAAGAACATTCACAAGACCACATGGGTTTCTCCAGACCACATAACAAAGAACCAGATTGACCACATCTGCATCAGTAAGAAATTCAGAAGGTCCATGCAAGATGTGAGAGCAAAGAGAGGAGCGGACGTGGCCTCGGACCACCATCTCGTGGTGGCCAGGCTAAAACTGAAACTAAAAAAGAACTCGACAACAGCGCACAGGGCACAACAGAAATACAATACCACCTTCCTGAGAGACACTACCAAGCTGCAAGAGTTCAAGTTGACCCTCAGCAACAAGTTTCAAGTGTTACAGGAGCTGTTGGAAGAGGAGGAAGGTACCCTCGAGAGCAAGTGGGAAGGAATTAAAGAATTGATTGATTGATTGTACATTGCTTAACGTCCAGACAGCAACAAGGCTTTCTCAGGACGTGCCTGCACTGCTTGTGAAAAAAAAAAAAAATAAACAGAACATTGAATGTATGTCGCCAGCCGGTCAAATACATTAAATAAACCTAACACATGGGGCCTAAATAAAGCTAAGACCATTTAGCAACACACATCCAATATCAAGAGCTACAGGCAGTGCAGACAGTAGGGAGAGTTTTAAAAAGGCAAATACAGGTGAATGGACAAAGGGTAGACAGAAACACATGCCCCAGAATAGAGAGAAAAACCCACCCTGTGGGGCTGACCAGGGTGACCCTGGGAACTAAAAAATACCTAACCCCACCCAAGTCCCCCAGGGCAGACCCGGGTGGGGTAGGAATTAAAGAAGCAGTTACATCAACCTGCCAGGAAGTGCTTGGTCCCAAGAAGCACCAACATAAAGAATGGATCTCTGTTGACACACTGAGTAAAATTTATGATTGATTGTACATTGCTTAACGTCCCGACAGCAACAAGGCTTTCTCAGGACGTGCCTGCACTGCTTGTGAAAAAAAAAAAAAGTGAGTATAGAGTGAGTATAGATTGCTTTACGTCCCGCAAGCGACAAAGGCCTTCTCAGGACGTGCCTGCGCTAAATGAAGAAAAAAACTTGCAGGAAGCGCAGACAGGAGGGAGAATTTCAAAAGAAAAATACAGATGAATGGACCAGAAAGACAGAAATACAAACCCCCAAAAGAGTAGAACCCACCTTGCAGGGGTTAGACAAGGTGACCCTAGGAACTAAAAAGTAGACAACCCCACCAAGGTCCCCTAGAGCAGACCCGGTAGGGGTGAAAAAAAAAAAAAAACAGAACATTGAATGTATGTCGCCAGCCAGTCAAATACATTAAATAAACCTAACACATGGGGCTAAATAAAGCTAAGACCATTTAGCAACACACATCCAATATCAAGAGCTACAGGCAGTGCAGACAGTAGGGAGAGTTTTAAAAAGGCAAATACAGGTGAATGGACAAAGGGTAGACAGACACACATGCCCCAGAATAGAGAGAAAAACCCACCCTGTGGGGCTGACCAGGGTGACCCTGGGAACTAAAAAATACCTAACCCCACCCAAGTCCCCCAGGGCAGACCCGGGTGGGGGGAGTAAAATTTATGAGAGGAAGAACAAGAAGATGGCCGTCAACAACAGTCGAACAAGAGCAGAGAAAGCCAAGGCACAAGCAGAGTACACAGACGCAAATAAACGAACAAAGAAGAGCATTAGAGCAGACAAGCAGAAATATGTGGATGACCTGGCAACCAAAGCAGAGCAAGCAGTTCGAGAGGGCAACATGAAAGAACTTTACAACACCACCAAGAAGCTAGCAGGGAAGTACCGTAGACCCGAACATCCGGTCAAAGACAAGGAAGGAAAACCAATCATGGGTGATCAAGAACAGAGAAACAGGTGGAAAGAACACTTTGAAGAGCTCCTGAATAGACCAGCACCAAAGAACCCACCAGACATCGAACCTGCTGAAGCGTACCTACCTATAGAGGACAGCCCACCCACAAGAGAAGAAATTAGGATGGCCATTAAGCAGCTCAGGAATGGAAAAGCAGCAGGACCAGACAGCATCCAAGCTGAGGCGCTGAAGTCGGACTTAGAAACAACAGTGGGAATGCTCTACCCACTATTTAAGAAGATCTGGGAACAGGAACAATTGATTGTACATTGCTTAACGTCCCGACAGCAACAAGACTTTCTCAGGACGTGCCTGCACTGCTTGTGAAAAAAAAAAACCAACTAAACAGAACATTGAATGTATGTCGCCAGCCGGTCAAATACATTAAATAAACCTAACACATGGGGCCTAAATAAAGCTAAGACCATTTAGCAACACACATCCAATATCAAGAGCTACAGGCAGTGCAGACAGTAGGGAGAGTTTTAAAAAGGCAAATACAGGTAAATGGACCTCGGGTAGACAGAAACACCTGCCCCAGAATAGAGAGAAAAACTCACCATGTGGGGCTGACCAGGGTGACCCTGGGAACTAAAAAGTACCTAACCCCACCCAAGTCCCCCAGGGCAGACCCGGGTGGGGAGGGAACAGGAACAAATACCAGCTGACTGGAAAGAGGGATATCTTATTAAGATTCCGAAGAAAGGAGACATTAGTAACTGCACGAATTACAGAGGGATCACGCTCTTATCAGTGCCGGGGAAAGTATTCAATAGGGTTCTGCTGAACAGAATGAAAGACCCAGTCGACGCCCTACTCAGAGACCAACAGGCTGGCTTTCGCAAAAATCGATCCTGCACTGACCAGATTGCAACGCTGCGAATTATAATTGAGCAGTCGTTAGTGGAACTCACCCCTGTACATCAATTTCCTTGACTATGAGAAAGCATTTGACAGCGTGGACAGAGAGACCCAATGGAAGCTCCTAAGGCACTATGGGATACCTGAAAAAATCTCCACCATTATCAGGAACTCATATCAGGATCTAAGTTGTAAAGTGGTACATGGAGGGCAACTCACTGAGGCATTCCAGGTGAGGACAGGCGTCAGACAAGGATGTCTTCTCTCGCCATTCCTCTTTCTACTGGCGATTGACTGGATTATGAAGACCTCTACAGCTCAGAGAAGAAATGGAATCCAGTGGACACCTTGGAAGCAGCTAACTGACCTGGACTTCGCAGATGACTTGGCCCTACTATCACACACTCAGCAGCAGATGCAGGAGATGACAACCAGAGTAGCAGATACCGCCGCACAGCTTGGCCTCAATATTCACAAAGGCAAGAGTAAGATACTCAAGACAAACACAGCCACCACTAACCCGATTACGCTTGACAAAGAAGCACTGGAGGAGGTGGATGCCTTTACTTATCTTGGTAGCGTCATCGACAAACAGGGAGGCTCAGATACAGATGTCAAGCAAAGGATAGGGAAAGCACGAACAGCATTTATACAATTGAGAAACATCTGGAGATCCAAAGAACTATCAACCAAGACCAAAGTCAGGATCTTCAACACCAATGTCAAGGCAGTTCTTCTATACGGAGCAGAAACTTGGAGAACAACAGTTGCCATCACAAAGAGAATACAAGTCTTCATTAACAACTGCCTGCGCAAGATCCTAAATATACATTGGCCAGAGACCATCAGCAACAACGAACTCTGGAATAGAACCAACCAGCTGCCTGCAGAAGACGAAATTAAACAATGACGTTGGAGATGGATAGGGCACACCTTACGTAAGCCAGCGGACAACATCACCAGGCAAGCCCTAACATGGAATCCACAGGGCACGCGGAAAAGAGGCAGACCAAGAAACACATGCCGCCGGGAACTGGATGCAGACCTTAAGACCATGAAGATGACCTGGAACCAAGTAGAAAGGAGAGCCCGGGACAGAGACTCTTGGAGATCCTTTGTAGGCGGCCTATGGCCCAGTAGGGGTGCAAGGCATAAGTAAGTAAGTAAGTATGAGCAAGTCCTGCCTCACCAAGGGTTTGAGACCCCCGGTTTCCCCTCACTTGGTTTAGCCAGCCAGTCGAAGCTGTTGCCCGTGGTGTGGCCGCTGCGCATGCTGCGGCTACGTGGAGCCACAAGTGAGTTGAGTGTCAAAGTGGGGACCTAAACTTGTGGACTACTCTCTAACCTTCGAGAGGCGACTTGTTCCCCCATTATAGGTGAAACCCCCTCCTTGAATACTCCAGACAGCACTCAAGACCATTACAGATGTATCAAAACCAGCTCAACTTTGCTGTATTGTGTTCAACTACTGGCTGTGGCGTTTCTTTTACAGACCACTTGAATCACTCAAAAACACTGATAAGGTCTGTCTATCATTTTCACATGTATTACCAGCTTAGAAGAATACTGACAGAACTACATGTTCCACTGCCCACTGAATCTAGTTTCAATAGGTATAACAACCCCATGGATATGAAAGCGTTTGAACGCATTTGTAATGAATTTAACATCAGCCCTGGTACAAAGTATGACTTTACACAAAACATGATGATCACAATGGCATGGGTACATCGTATTATGCTACGAGTCACAGACAATACCCTCAAGATTACTACCATGGTTACACATCATTCTCGTCAAAATCACAAGTCTGGATAGGCTCAATAGAACAGAAACAGTCTAATGCCTGGACCACATTTGTCTTAGATAAGATTGACAGGTTTACTCAAGCAGGAGTCGAACGCATAAATGAGTCTATCAGAACATATGTGTGGTGTATACTAGGAGCACAATCGCTAACAAATTCAAACATTTTAAACGGGAGTGGAAAATTTGAAGCACAAAAACAGTTTCTTGCAAACCTAGAAGACTCTGTAAACTCAGTAGTAGATCTCCCATCAAGCATACAACGCTACCAGGACGTTCTCAGATATGCTAGATCAAAAGTTGACTTTGTAGTTGGCATTGGGTTATACATGTTACCATCTGACCTTCAACTCCAAATGGGGACAATAACAAATTATAATAATGAAATAATTGTTGCAGGTGTTGGTCAGAAATTAGGACTCAATCAATCTGTAAACTTGGGGGCCACAACCACACATTTTCAATCATTAAAACCATTAATAACGCCATCCCAGGCCCTGACCCCGGTACAGACATTAACAGTCCCAACATCATCACCCGTAACCCCGTCGCCAGCACCAACACAAAACACACATGAGTCAGAGAGAACTGCATTGGTAATAGGCCTTACTGGATTAGGGATATTACTTCTTTACCTGTTTCATTAAATAACCCACCATTAACCCTCCTACTGTCACCAAAAAGACCCACACATGCTCCGCCATAAACCCTACTATCTTCCCTGCAGTATTGATCATCCAACTGACAACACTTCCTATTATGCCAGGCAAAGCATCCATTACTTTTACAGCCACTTTTTTAAAGCAAGTCTGATATGTGTGACAACTGTTTTTTTACCCACAACTGCAAGTCTTTTGGGTCTGAAGGAACCGGAGGGCCTGGAGGCGGAGCTGCTGAACCACCCCCAGAGACAGCCATTACAACAGTACTGATAATAAACCCAAGAGCAGTAAATAAACTTGCAATAGTGATACCCTGTTCTCTGAAAAGTGTTCTCAATCTCTCAGCTAAAGTTGTGTCTTCATTAAGTATTTTCTGAATAGTTTCTCTAATCCTGTTGACCTGTGTTTTCAGTTTTTCTCTTCCAATACTTCTAATCGCCCTGATCTTTCTATCTGCAAATCATTTAATCTGTGTTGTATTCTTTCTTTTATTTCTGCCCCACCCGGGTCTGCCCTGGGGGACTTGGGTGGGGTTAGGTATTTTTTAGTTCCCAGGGTCACCCTGGTCAGCCCCACAGGGTGGGTTTTTCTCTCTATTCTGGGGCATGTGTTTCTGTCTATCCTTTGTCCATTCACCTGTATTTGCCTTTTTAAAACTCTCCCTACTGTCTGCACTGCCTGTAGCTCTTGATATTGGATGTGTGTTGCTAAATGGTCTTAGCTTTATTTAGGCCCCATGTGTTAGGTTTATTTAATGTATTTGACCGGCTGGCGACATACATTCAATGTTCTGTTTAGTTGTTTTTTTCACAAGCAGTGCAGGCACGTCCTGAGAAAGCCTTGTTGCTGTCGGGACGTTAAGCAATGTACAATCTTTTATTTCTGTGTCATAATTCTCCTCATCTGCTGTAGCTAGTTTTTCCTTTTCTCTTTCTATTTGATTATCAAGCTCACCTAGTTTGGCTACATTATTTACCATCTCACATCTGATTGTCTGCAGTGACTTGTCCAAGCCCATAATCTCCCGCATTGTCAAAGGAGAGTCATCTATTGTTTTCATAACGTCATTTATTTGACCTTCTGAAAATGAGGTTTCTTGAACTACTTTGTTTGCTATTTCTGGCAGTCTTGTTACTTCTGTCATTTCAATTTCTTGTCCTGTTGGCAACCTTGTTTGCACGTCATGAAGAGCACTAACAAGTCAAGGTGGCAACTTTTTTTCTCCAATACCAAGTTGACGCAAGGCGCCAACACTTACCAGGGTCTCTTTTGTTAGTCAAATGTACTTTTCCTCTGTCAACAGTATTTAAATATAAATGGCCCTTGCCATCAAGTTCAAACTGATTAGGATCTATGTTGTCTGGGTGGTCACCAACATGATCATAAAAAGAGTTTACTTTGCTTTCTAAAAGTTTGTGACGTAAACTGTAAGTATTTCTTGTACAGTCATATCTGTCAGATCTGTTGTAGTATCAGAGTCATCCATGACATCCATTTCAAAATCATCATGATTAAATCCTCCCGCTGCCATCGTTTTTATTAATTTGTTTTGATTTTTGCATAATAAAATGTCATCATCTTATGGATCAAAGTTAGACCCATATAGAAAGCTACGTGACCCTCTTGGTGTTAAGGGCATTAGGCAATCAATTGTCATCACAAACAATCCAAGTATGATAGATCAAAACCAAACTCTTACTGTCAAGTTTCCAAACCTAGGTTCAAGTGACGTTATTGTTCCTGGTACTGCAAAACCTTGCATTTAATATCGAACTTTCATCAGAATCAAATGCAAACAGAACACTAGTTGACAATCTTGGCAGAGCAATTGTTAGAACAATTAAAGTTAAACTTGAAGGCCAGGAAGTGTTTAGTCTGGATAATGCTGATGTGTTTTACTGTTACAAAGATCTTTGGATTACACGAGAAGAAAGAGAAGATCATATTTATCAAGGCATACAGTCTGCTAACGTTGCTAAACTTAGAATCGATGCCGGAGACAAATCAACATCAGCAATTGATTGATTGATTGATTGTACATTGCTTAACGTCCCGACAGCAACAAGGCTTTCTCAGGACGTGCCTGCACTGCTTGTGAAAAAAAAACTAAACAGAAAATTGAATGTATGTCGCCAGCCGGTCAAATACATTAAATAAACCTACAACATGGGGCATAAATAAAGCTAAGACCATTTAGCAACACACATCCAATATCAAGAGCTACAGGCAGTGCAGACAGTAGGGAGAGTTTTAAAAAGGCAAATACAGGTGAATGGACAAAGGGTAGACAGAAACACATGCCCCAGAATAGAGAGAAAAACCCACCCTGTGGGGCTGACCAGGGTGACCCTGGGAACAAAAAAATACCTAACCCCACCCAAGTCCCCCAGGGCAAACCCGGGTGGGGGTAACATCAGCAATTGAGGACGTTATATTAGCAGATACATACAGTAATAGATTTTACATTCCACTTGAATTTGAAATCCTCACAGCACATTTACCATATTACCAAGGAGCACTAAATGACCGTCTAAGCTTTGAACTAACTTTTAAAAATTGTACAAAAGTTATCAAAACAACTGACACAGACGCAACATACAAGATCTCTAACATTTCCTTGGAATATGAAATTGTCACACATGCTCATCTAGCAACTCTTATTCAAAATCAATACCAGTCAAAACTTCCAATTTATTATAACCGTGTTATACGACATAGTACAATACCCAAAGACAAAGGCGATACAATGTAGAACATTAACCTAAATACACCTGCCAGGTCACTGAAAGGTATACTGATGTTGTTTATTGAACAAAAAAATCCATTCAAACGAGTTAGTTATTTGGGTTTAACGAAGAGCAGGCAACTAAGGCCATCTCACGGCGGGATGGGTAAAAATCTGGGCAGCCAGACTAAAAGCAAGGTCTTAAAACAAGATGTAAATATAGCTTAAAAATGTCAGGCTAAAATGTCGCACGTCTTTAAAAGAAATGACCACAAACTGTCAAAAAGGGCAAATTAAAAAATTCACATGGTCTATGAATGCTCAGATCTTGTTAAAAATATTGCATTCTCTCAAGAAATTGAAGATTTTGTCCGGGGGAACATCCCGCAACAAAACCTTCAAGGAGTCTGCTGTGAAGTGTTTATATCTCGTGTCAATTAGATCAGCACAATACAGCAAAAAGTGTCGAACAGAAAACTGCTCATCACAGGCAAAACACCATGGATGCTCGTCCTGTTTAAGTACGTGTGCCCGATGTGGAGCCGAGTAAGGACAGTCTCCTCATGGCGGCTGCCACAGCGGAAAGGTAGATAGTCAGACACCGTAGGAAAAGCTTCATTCAGCTTGTTCCCTTCCTCTTTGTCCCACTCGGACTGCCACTCGCGGGCTATGTACGCACTGTGATTAGGTTTAAAATCACTATAAACAGTCTGTGTGTCAGGGACAGGGTCATTGCGGGCACTGTTGGCAGCAGAATCTGCGATTCTGTTGCCTTCGATGCCCACATGGCCTGGGACCCAAATAAAAATGAAGTCATAATATTCCTTCATCAAGTCTGCGTAGAGCTCTCTAATCTGCACCAGCAGTGGGTGGTCTGTTCCCATGACCTGAAGGGCCTGCAGGGCACAAAGAGAGTTAGACAGAATCAGGAAGTTCCATTCCCAAGACTGATAGGCATGCTTGAGTGCCAGCAGAATTGCCTGCAGTTCTGCACTAAATACAAAGGAATGGTCAGGGAGGAGGAGCTTAAATGGACGTCTAGGATGGCGAGAGGACACTGCAGCCGCAGCCACTCTCCCATCCTCAGACTTGGACCCATCCATATAAAGACGACAATAGCCAGGAAAACTTGAAAGGAGTTCATTGAGGATCTGTTGGTATATGACTGGTGGAGCACAATCCTTCTTGTGGGCGGTCAAGTCCAGCAAGATGTCAGGAACTGGTAGTAGCCAGGGTGGAGTGACGTGTTGCAGAGATTCCGAAACTTTGTCCAGGTCCACTCCGGCCACCTGCAGATGAGGTCGGACATGGAAGGAAAATGGACGGACACTCCCGGACGGGCATCGTAAACCTCTGCAAACGACGGGTTAAAAACACAATCATAGGCAGGATTGTCTGGATGGGCCTTCAGCTTCAGAACGTAGCTGAGCATGAGGCGGATGCAGCGGAGCCTGAGAGAAGGCTCCTCTGCCTCGGCATATAGACTAGCAACTGGAGATGTCCTGAATGCTCCCAGACATATTCGCAGACCTTGATGGTGAATTGTATTCAGAAGCTGTAGAACAGACTTAGAATCCGAACCATATACCACAGAGCCGTAATCCAGTTGGGCAGACCCGGGTGGGGTGTAATCCAGTTTGGACCGAACAAGAGCCCGGTACAGTCGAAGTAAGACAATGCGGTCTGCACCCCAGTCAGTACAACCAACGACAAGAAGAATGTCGATTGATTGATTGATTGTACATTGCTTAACGTCCAGACAGCAACAAGGCTTTCTCAGGACGTGCCTGCACTGCTTGTGAAAAAAAAAAATAAACAGAACATTGAATGTATGTCGCCAGCCGGTCAAATACATTAAATAAACCTAACACATGGGGCCTAAATAAAGCTAAGACCATTTAGCAACACACGTCCAATATCAAGAGCTACAGGCAGTGCAGACAGTAGGGAGAGTTTTAAAAAGGCAAATACAGGTGAATGGACAAAGGGTAGACAGAAACACATGCCCCAGAATAGAGAGAAAAACCCACCCTGTGGGGCTGACCAGGGTGACCCTGGGAACTAAAAAATACCTAACCCCACCCAAGTCCCCCAGGGCAGACCCGGGTAGAAGAATGTCGAGGGCCTTCCGACAAGACTGTACATTGCTTAACGTCCCGACAGCAACAAGGCTTTCTCAGGACGTGCCTGCACTGCTTGTGAAAAAAAAAAAAAATAAACAGAACATTGAATGTATGTCGCCAGCCGGTCAAATACGTTAAATAAACCTAACACATGGGGCTAAATAAAGCTAAGACCATTTAGCAACAAACATCCAATATCAAGAGCTACAGGCAGTGCAGACAGTAGGGAGAGTTTTAAAAAGGCAAATACAGGTGAATGGACGAAGGGTAGACAGAAACACATGCCCCAGAATGGAGAGGAAAACCCACCCTGTGGGGCTGACCAGGGTGACCCTGGGAACTAAAAAATACCTAACCCCACCCAAGTCCCCCAGGGCAGACCCGGGTGGGGTCCTTCCGACAAGAGGTTCTAAGGTAGTTAACATGGTTGCAGAAGGTCAATCTTTTGTCAAAGATGACCACCAAAAACTTTGCATCTTCAGCCACCTTAATTGGCACTCCAGCAATGCTCAGGCTAGGTTCTGGAAAAAATTTCGTCTGGTTAGTAAAATGCACACAGACTGTCTTGGATTGATTGATTGATTGTACATTGCTTAACGTCCCGACAGCAACAAGGCTTTCTCAGGACATGCCTGCACTGATTGTGAAAAAAAAACTAAACAGAAAATTGAATGTATGTCGCCAGCCGGTCAAATACATTAAATAAACCTACAACATGGGGCATAAATAAAGCTAAGACCATTTAGCAACACACATCCAATATCAAGAGCTACAGGCAGTGCAGACAGTAGGGAGAGTTTTAAAAAGGCAAATACAGGTGAATGGACAAAGGGTAGACAGAAACACATGCCCCAGAATAGAGAGAAAAACCCACCCTGTGGGGCTGACCAGGGTGACCCTGGGAACTAAAAAATACCTAACCCCACCCAAGTCCCCTTGGAGGGCGAGAACCTGAATCCGTTGAGAGACACCCACCGCTGGATGCGATCAACGCACAGCTGCAAGCGCCTCTCAAAGGACGCAAGTCCCCGACCTTGTGCACACAAAGCAAAGTCGTCCACAAACAAAGAGCATTCAGAATCATCCTTGACGGCCTTTACAATGTTATTTATTTTAATGCTAAATAAAACAGGAGATAAAATGCTGCCCTGCAGGACCCCCATCTCCTGTTCAAAAGAGTTGGAGAGGGTGGAGCCCACACGGACATGGAACGACCGGTTAGTCAAAAAATTGTGAATAAAAACGGGCAAGTGCCCTTTAAAACCCATGTCTGACAAATCAGACATTATACCATACTTCCAGGTAGTGTCACATGCCTTCTCAAGATCGAAGAAAATTGCATAGACATGCTGCTTGTTGACAAAAGCATCTTGAATAAATGATTCAAAGCGGACTAAATGGTCAGTTGTACTACGGAAGCGCCGGAAACTGCACTGGAGGTCTGTGATGAGACACTGTGACTCAATATGCCACACCAGGTGGACGTTGACCAGGCGCTCCATAGTTTTACATAAACATGATGTCAAAGCGATAGGCCGGTAGTTGCCCGGGTCGGAAGGATCCTTACCTGGCTTGGGGATCAGTACAACCACAGCCTGGTGCCAAGACGGCGGAAAATGACCAGTTCTCCAGATATGGTTAAAGGCCTTGAGAAGTACAAGGAGTGACCTCTCAGGCAGATGCGTTAGGAATTGATAGTGGATGGTATCTAGGAGAGCAGCAGAGTCATTACATTTCTGCAAGACTTGCTGCAATTCTGATAATGTAAAAGGGGTATTATAGTCTTCTGAGTTATCGGACTTAAAATCACAAATACGAGACTCTTGCTTCTCCTTCTCTCTCTAGAAGAATGGTGAATAATGCTCTGTTGAAGAATTATGGGCAATGGTGGAGGCAAGCAAATTGGCCACAGCTTTTTTATCTGTGACCAAGCTGGCACCATCTCTAAGATGGCCGACAGAAGCCGAGCCACCCCTGCCCCAAATTCTTCGAACAGCCTTCCAGACTTTCTGGGATGGAGTCCAAGAAGTTAAAGATGAGACGAAGCGTCTCCAGGAAGCACGGCGTTCACGTTTAAAAATGTAACGGGCTTTCGCCCTCTGTCTTTTAAAGGTTAAAATATTTACTTGCGATGGATTACAGAAGGCACATCACTGAGCAGATTTGCACGCTTTTTGGGCCTTGCGGCACTCCTCATTGAACCATGGTACTCTCGGCTTCCAAGGGACTGATGTGGAAGTTTTAGGGATGGTTTCACCCGCTGCGTCCAACAAAATAGTAGTAAAAGAAAAAACAGGTTCTTCAGCTGACATGACCACCTCCTCTGTAAATACGAGACTGAGAGAGGGAGGCGAACAGAAGCCAGTTAGCTTTCTTGAGATTCCAGCGCCCCACCGGTGGATCCTCCACACAGCTGACCGATGACAGGACTACTGGGAAGTGGTCACTACCACACAGGTCGTCATGAACCTTCCAGTCAAAGTCCAGCATGAGAGAAGGATCACACACAGTGAGGTCTAGAACAGAACTAGATCCTGAACCTGGGACAGAGTAGGTAGGTGAGCCATCATTAAAAACACATAGGTTAAGTTGAGAAAAAACATCTTCTAACATCTGACCTCTTCCATCATAGTGGTCACTACCCCACAGGTGAGCGTGACCGTTAAAATCTCCCAAGAAAATAAAGGGAGGGGGCAGCTGATCTACTAAGTTAAAAATATCATTACTACAGACCCGCAGGGATGGTGGCAGGTAAATACTGCATATGGTTATGGTCTTCTTTAAGGTAACCCGAGCTGCAACAGCCCGATTGATTGATTGACTGATTGTACATTGCTTAACGTCCCGACAGCAACAAGGCTTTCTCAGGACGTGCCTGCACTGCTTGTGAAAAAGAAAAACTAAACAGAACATTGAATGTATGTCGCCAGCCGGTCAAATACGTTAAATAAACCTAACACATGGGGCCTAAAGAAAGCTATGACCATTTAGCAACACACATCCAATATCAAGAGCTACAGGCAGTGCAGACAGTAGGGAGAGTTTTAAAAAGGCAAATACAGGTGAATGAACAAAGGGTAGACAGAAACACATGCCCCAGAATAGAGAGAAAAACTCACCCTGTGGGGCTGACCAGGGTGACCCTGGAAACTAAAAAGTACCTAACCCCACCCAAGTCCCCCAGGGCAGACCCGGGTGGGGGCTGCAACAGCCCGAAGACAGGTGTCAAAACGAATGGATTGATAGATTGATTACATTGCTTAACGTCCCAACAGCAACAAGGCTTTCTCAGGACGTGCCTGCACTGCTTGGAAAAAACAAAATAAACAGAATATTGAATTTATGTCGCCAGCCGGTCCAATACATTAAATAAACCTACGACATGGGGCCTAAATAAAGCCAAGACCATTTAGCAACACACATCCAATATCAAGAGCTACAGGCAGCGCAGACAGTAGGGAGAGTTTAAAAAAGGAAAATACAGGTGAATGGACCAAGGGTAGACAGAAACACATGCCCCAGAATACAGAAGAAAACCCACCCTGTGGGGCTGACCAGGGTGACCCTGGGAACTAAAAAGTAGTTACCCCACCCAAGTCTCCCAGGGCAGACCCGGGTGGGGGGTCAACACAAACGGGGCTACATAAAAAGTGGTTGCTAATGAGAAGAGCCACTCCACCCGAGCGTCTCTCCGAATTAGAACCTTTATGGATAACATTAAAACCATTAAAGGAGACAGGGTCAGAGGTCTTTAGGTAAGTCTCCTGAAGAGATATTACTGAGGGGTTATAGGACTTGACTAGAAGGCATAATTCTTCAAAGTTGGTGTGAAAATCACGACAATTCCACTGAAGCAGAGAGTACATGATTAGGTTTTATGTGGAGGAGAAGAGTTCTTTCCCCCCTTTTCCTGTGCTTTGGAAGGAGTCGAAGAAACAGAGGAGGGTCGACTCACGGGCCTCCTCTGGATCCTTGGAGATGAGGGGGGAGGAGCTGCCACAGCACCAGCTACAACAACTTCCACTCCCTCCATCTGCTCCTCCAATGCAGCATATTTATTTTGAAGGGGGATCTCAGTGTCCCCCTTCTGGGCCCATACGCACAGCGGTCCCGTAACTTTCTTAGACTTCTGGGCCGGGGCAGCGTTCCTGCCGCCAGAGTTGGTGGCCTTAGAAGGCTGACCAGAGCCAGAAGCCTTTGTTGTAAGATTGACAGGCTTGGGTGGGGGCTGAGGCTTAGGGGCAGCAGAAGGCGGTGCCACCGGACCGGTATCGTCCGCCTTCTGCGTTCCCTGGCTCCTCGTCGCCACCGGAGGAGGGTTACTCTTCAGGGGCGAGAGGATCCGAGGCTCCACCCCCAACCAAGAAGTTGGGGTGTGACAAGAGAAGTCTTTGGTGGGGCGCTTGCCTGCCACCGCAACACTGAAAGTATACACAGAGGTGTTATTTGAGTTTGGCGCAGCCTCAGCTGCACCAGGGCCGTCAACCAGTTTTTTGGCGTCCGCAAAGGACAGCCACTTCTCCACACGCACCTGCTGAACTTGCACTCGGATATCCAACGAGGGCACTTCTTGTCCGAAGCCATATGCGCCCCCTGGCAATTCACACACAGGGGGATGGCTGTGCAGGACTCAGCGGAGTGTCCGGACTTAGTGCATCGGGCGCATAGAGCCTCTGCCTGGCGGCATGTCTTCTGCCCATGGCCATACTTTTGGCACTTAAAGCACCGGAGGGGGAGAGGGACGTACTTTTTCACTTTTAGGGAGTAGTAACCTCCCCAGATGGTAGTAGGAGCGGTGGGGGTGCCAAACGTCAGGATGATGGTAGGGAGACGGATCTCCCTACCACCTCGTTTGGAAATGAAGCGCCTGACGTAGGTCACCCCCTGTGACTTAAGGTTCCGTACAAGTTCATCTTCAGACAGTCCAGTGCTTGATCTTTAATCACTCCTCTAGAAGAATTCATCATTTTATGGGGAGTGACCTCCACTGGAGTGTCTCCGATAGAGGAGAGCCTCAGTAGCCCATTGGAGTGAGCCCGGGTACGGCACTCTACCAGCAAGTCACCAGACCTTAGGCGCTGGACTTCAGGCCTGCCAACACGGCTCCTGAGGGTCTCCCCATACCAGAAAAGGGTGCAGCTTTGAAACAGGCTTCTCTTTAACTTTGCTGTGGATAATGAGAAAGCGAGGCCAGACGGCTGACGCCTGAGGCGTCGCTTCCTCACAATCGGAGTCGTTATCATTCTCAAGGTCAATGTCAGTGGCTATTTGCCGCTTTGGTGCCAGTTTTGGTTTTTTTGTTTTTTCCATTAGTACGATAGATATTCATCCCCCGGGGGTCCCCGCCCGCCACCGAGCCCAACAAGGGAAAGTGCATTCATCGTCGGGTCTCCAGCCGACACACAATGGAGACTGCCCGAAAGATATACTCATGGGGTTATGCACGATTGAACCGTCTGAGCCACCGCCTTCTATCACACGGCTGAAAGCAGGGGAATACTGGCGTAGAGCACCTAATCAGCAGCCGAGGCTATAGCATGGTGCTCCGTATATCAGCCTGCATGTCAACAATGGGATAGGCTGGTGCCCAGTGGGCACCAAACATAGACATGGTGCACTCCCAAGCAGGGTTATTTAAAACCATGTTAATATTGAAATCACCTAGGATCAAAATTTCTGAGCTGGACTGTATGACCTTATCCATCATGACAATAAAGTTGTCGAACCATTAAAATGTTGGTGCTGGGTTCCTGTAAATATACCCAACCAGCACGGGGCTGGATTTGTTTGCCCTTAACTCAACCCAAATGCATTCTACGGTTTTTGACTCCAGGTCCCCACGCCTGCAAGTAATACCGCTAGTTGAATTATGAATGTATACTGCAATACCCGTCTGTCCTGGGTATTCAGCATCGCGGCACAGTACAGTGAAGTCCTGGATAGAAACGGCCTCATCGCTGATGTTAGGATTGAGACGTGATTCCGTTACACCTTACTTACTTACTTACGCCTGTCACCCCTACCCGGGTATAGGCCGTCGACGAGAGACCTCCAGCAACTCCTGTCCTGTGCTTCTCCTTCGATTCTACTCCAGGTGGTTCCCAGTCTCTTGATGTCTGCTTGGAGGTCTCGACGCCAGGAGTTTCTCGGCCTACCTCTTTTCCTCTTTCCCTGGGGGTTCCATGACAATGCCTGCCTAGTGATACTGGAAGCTGGCTTTCTCAGACTGTGACCGATCCATCCCCATCTTCTTCGCCCAATTTCATTCTCTGCTGTTATCTGCTCTGTTCTCTCCCAGAGTCTGGCGTTGCTGATCTTCTCTGGCCAGTGGATTTTCAAAATTCTTCTAAGGCAACTGTTCATGAAGGTCTGTACTCTGTTGACTGTGGTTTTTGTCAATCTCCATGTCTCTGCTCCATATAGGAGAACTGCTTTTACATTGGAGTTGAAAATCCGGACTTTGGTGTGTTGTGACAGCTCTCTGGAACTCCACACTTTTTTCAACTGGAGAAAGGCTGCTCTGGCTTTACCGATTCGTGCTCTGACATCTGCATCAGTGCCGCCTTTTTTGTCTATGATGCTCCCGAGATAGGTGAAGGACTCCACCTCCTCCAACGGGGTGCCAGCAAGCAAGACTGGTTCTTCCCTGGTTGCGTTCAGCCTCATTGTCTTTGTTTTCTGTTTGTGAATGGTGAGGCCCACTTGGGACGAGATGTCAGCAAGCCTCGTGGTCTTGTCCTGCATTTGTTGATGAGTGTGGGACAGTAATGCCAAGTCGTCTGCAAAATCGAGGTCGTCAAGCTGTGTCCACAGTGTCCACTGTATTCCACTTCGTCTGTGCTCTGTGGTCATCTTCATGACCCAGTCTATGGCCAGTAGGAAGAGGAACGGAGACAGCAGACACCCCTGCCTGACACCAGTTCTGACCTGGAGCTCTCTGGTGAACTGCCCTTCGTGGATCACGCGACATGTCATGCCATCATAGCTGCTCTTGATCAGGCGGACGAGCTTTGTGGGTACACCGTAGTGTCGTAGGAGTTTCCACAGAGTCTCTCGGTCCACGCTGTCAAATGCTTTCTCATAATCCACAAAGTTGACGTACAGCGGGGAGCTCCACTCCAGAGACTGTTCCACGATGATGCGGAGAGTGGCAATCTGGTCTGTACATGATCGGTTCTTCCTGAATCCTGCTTGCTGGTCTCTCAGCTGGGGGTCAACGGAGCTCTTCATTCTCTCTAGGATGATCCTGTTGAAGACCTTTCCTGGTACTGACAGCAAGGTGATTCCTCTGTAGTTGGAACACTTGCTGAGGTCGCCTTTCTTGGGAAGCTTGATTAGGTACCCCTCCTTCCAGTCAGCTGGCATCACCTCCTCTTCCCAGATCTTTCCAAACAGTGGGTACAGCATCTCAACTGTTGTCTCTAGGTCTGCTTTCAGATTGATTGATTGATTGTACATTGCTTAACGTCCCGACAGCAACAAGGCTTTCTCAGGACGTGCCTGCACTGCTTGTGAAAAAATAAAAAATAAACAGAACATTGAATGTATGTCGCCAGCCGGTCAAATACGTTAAATAAACCTAACACATGGGGCCTAAATAAAGCTAAGACCATTTAGCAACACACATCCAATATCAAGAGCTACAGGCAGTGCAGACAGTAGGGAGAGTTTTAAAAAGGCAAATACAGGTGAATGGACAAAGGGTAGACAGAAACACATGCCCCAGAATAGAGAGAAAAACCCACCCTGTGGGGCTGAACAGGGTGACCCTGGGAACTAAAAAATACCTAACCCCACCCAAGTCCCCCAGGGCAGACCCGGGTGGGGTTCTGCTTTCAGAGACTCCGCTGGGATGCCATCTGGCCCTGCTGCTTTGCCATTCTTCAAAAATGCCACTGCTTTTCTGATCTCTTCCCGGCTGGGTCTGTCACAGCTGATGGGTAGGTCGGTCTCTGCCGGCTGGATGTCGGGGGGGTTGGGTGGGCTAGGTCTGTTCAGTAACTCTTCAAAATACTCGGCCCATCTGTCGAGTTGGTCTGCTCTGTCTGCAATAGGCTTGCCTTCTTTGTCTTTTACTGGTCTTTCTGTATGGCCATACTTACCCGACAATCTTCTGGTAATGTCGTAGAGCTGTTTCATGTTGCCGCTGCCTGCTGCCTTTTCTGCCTCTGCTGCCAGGCTGTCTGTGTAGGCCCTCTTGTCTGCCCTGATACTCCTCTTCACCTCGCGGTTGGCTTCCGAGTATTCCCCCTGTGCCCTTACTTTGGCTGCTCTCGTGCGACTGTTGTTGACCGCTGCTTTCTTCTGCTTCCTCGCTTCTATCTTCTTCAAGGTCTGTGCTGACAGCCAGTCCTTGTGGTGGTGTTTCCTGAACCCTACAGTGTCTTTGCAGGTTGAGTTCAGCGCCTCTCTAACTGCCTTCCACTGCTGCTCTGTGGTGACCGCCTCCTCTTCATTTACTAGCTCCTGTAGCGCTTGAAACCGGTTGGACAGCACCAGTTTGAACTCTTCTCTAACTCCAGTTTCTCTCAGGAGGCCTACATTATAGCGCTGTCTTCTTGTTGTCTCTGTGCGGCTTTTCTTTAGCTTGAGCTTCATTCTTAAGGTAAGCAGATGGTGGTCTGAGGCGACATCTGCTCCCCTCCTCACTCGAACATCTTGAAGGGATCTTCTAAATTTCTTGCTAATGCAGATATGGTCTATTTGGTTCTCTGTTGTATGGTCAGGTGAGACCCAAGTTGCTTTGTGTATCCTTCTGTGTGGGAAGATGCTGCCTCCAATGACAAGTCGGTTTAGAGCACAAAAGTCTACAAACCTCTCCCCGTTCTCACTCATCTCCGAGCCTAGTCCCTGTCTCCCCATCACCTCTTCGTATCCGGTGTTGTCCTCCCCTATTTTGGCATTAAAATCGCCCATGACGATGGTGATGTCTCGCTCCGCACATTTGTCCACGGCACTCTGGAGTCGGCCGTAGAACTCTTGTTTCTCTTCCTCGTCACTGTCATTGGTGGGCGCATAACACTGGATGACGTTCAGCTTGAGCTTTTTCTTGGTTCTAAAGGCTGCTGTTATAATTCTTGGCCCAAGAGGTTCCCAGCCCATCAGCGCTCTCTGTGCCACTGGTGACAGCATGAGTGCTACTTCTTCTGTATGGGGGGCATTCTCCTCTTCATGACCTGAATACAGAATCATCTCCCCACTTAACAGCCTTTTCTGGCCAGACTGCGTCCATCTGGCTTCACTGATGCCTAGCAGGGAAAGGTTGTACTTTTGCATTTCCGCTGCTATCTGGGCGGCCTTGCCGCTCTGGTACATGGTCTTGACGTTCCATGTGCCCATGGTTGTATCCCTGGATAGAGAGAGGCGGCTCGGTCCTGTGGCTTCCGAAGACTTCCGGCTTTCACCACAGGACGTCATAAGTCTTCTAGTAGAAGAACCTTCCTCCTCCAGGAAAGGAATTACTGTTAATCTTTTCGTCGGCGTTTTTGTAGCTATTTCCTTTTTTGCAGGGTGGGGAAGCTACCCCCACGCCCAACCCCCTTACTAGGAGGACCAGGGGTTTTCTGTCGGGGTCACCTTCCCTTAGACCATGTTGGTTCACGGCACCTTATTTCATTCGGTGCACCCCTCTCACGAGGGACCCCCTATCCACCACCCAGGGGACGCGCCTCAACGCCGTATGGTCCCAGCGCGAGGATTCCGTTACACCAAACAAGTGAAAAAGATTGACTCAAGAGCACACAAAAATCGGGAATTTTATTAGTTAAATGATAAACATTTAAATGGACAATATGTAACTGGCGATCATACGCTATGATTGCTAATGTATGTCAGTACTAAAGAGTACTAATGAAAATTCTTACAACGGCAAATAAGAACTGAAATCATGAAACAAGCAAAAAAATATCAGTCCGCTCTAACACACAGAATGTGGGAGGCAAGTGAAAAGAGTCTCTTCTACACATTCACTGATGTAGACCTCACTACCCTGCGGCCAGACAATACGTCACAACAGTCACCAAGAGGGACTAATCCCTTCAGCACACTTCAACAGTCAAAGCTAAACGACCCTGCTGCGCGATAGGGGAAAGAAGTCTGTCAGGGCTGCGAAAGGACACAGATATGATCGTAGTGTGAATATACGTAGAACACTAGTAGAGAAAGTGTCACAGTGCACAAGTACTAGTGCTATAAGCGTCACAAATTGCACAGAGTGAAAAGATCGGCTGTCACGAGTACTGTCGGCAGAAGTCAAAGGATGACAATGTTAATATTGGACTACGTGCAGTGGTTGAAGTTTTAAAAAATTAATACATCTCTGCGCAAACACAAAATGAGCAATGGCACACAAGTAAATCAATTCGATGCTGTTCAGTGATAGCCTGGAAAGAAAAGCAAAAAGTTATGTAAGAAAGAGTAACTGAATGTTCTGGAAATGAGTTTAAAACACACACTGTGTACTGTGCCTACAACTCCTGCTGTGTGTATGGCGTGTATGTGAGCGGGGGGACGCTGAAAGGATACGGTGGTTGCGTCATGCTGAAGTGTCCCCATGGACCCGCCTCGCGATACTGTGGAAATGTGGCACTGTATGGTAGTAATGGTGGTTGCTGCCACATAGCATACTGGCCCGGCAGTTGTTGCCGATAGCTACATTGACTCTGCTGTACCACCAAACCTGGATTCGCTGTACTGTGATTCCAGACTTGGTGCTACAGCAGAGGACAATGACAGTCCACCTTGACTCTCTGTTGCAGCACCGAAGCTGGATGCAACACAGAGTGATTCCAGGTTGGGTGCTGCAGCGGACACTGTCTGCCGGCTGCGACATCAGCGTAAGTGTTGGTGGTGCCAGTGTGTCCTTCACGTCGCTGGCGGCGGTCACGGCCACCACCTGCAGTCTGGTTGTTGGGTGGGGTGACTCAGTAGCTGGCCCGCCTCTTTATGTTGAGGACCAGACTGATGGTGCCCTGGCGACTAGGATGGATAGGGTCACCATTCCTGTAGAATTTTCTATGCAGGAACGCATCAACAGCAGTGAAGACCTGAGTGTTGTCTATCGGTGTGATACCCAGCTTTCTGCACACATGGAACAGGTTACTGTTGGATGCGGTGATGGCCCTGTACAGCTGGTGTCTACTGTCGGTCGGCAGGATGGAGGATGCCTGCAGACGAGCGCCAGGAAATACCCGCCTGCATTCCCGGACGAGCTGTTCCCACACAGTGCTGGTCACTTCCTTCTGTTTGCAGTCGTTGACCCTCACATGGAAGTTCACCAGTGCCACCGCTGTGTGGGATGCGTGTTGTCGCTGGAGCCAGTTCAGTAGGTGGGTAGTCCATGGGCCAGAGACAGATAATACCTCTACTTTCTCTCTAGGGTAGGTGGGCATCTTCTCTGCCTTGATGCTGCGAACAACAGTCTCCAATGACCAGCGTGGTGGTGTCACTCTGCACTGTACGTCGCAGTATTTGCTCCTCTGGAGACACTCTGTTGTTACGCTGCTGCTGGCTGCTGGCTTGGTCAGACCCGTTGACCTCAGGCAGGCCGCCAGTAATCCGCACTGGTATGAGGCGTTCTGGGCTCTTCTCGGCTGCACTCACAGCCTGTACCGCGGCCAGTTCTTGCATAACGGGTGGAGGGGAGGGGAGACAGGGAGCATCGATTGTGTTGCCCGTTACCTGGCGCGGAGACGCACAACTGTCAACATTTTGGCAGACATGTCAGTTTGAGTGTTACCACTCATGGCAGCATCTGAGCTGTTGGACGCAGGGGCTGACTTCTTTTTCAGCTGTTTTTGAATTTCCCTCAGGCACTGCTTGTGGCTCTGTTTGGCGGAGGATAGCTGGTTGACAGTGCCGTCTGTGGCGTGTTGAGCTGTCTCCACACCAGTTATCCTGTCATCCACAGTTATCCTGTCATCCAGGCCGGACAACACCTCACCCACACTTTTCTCAGTAACCTGCTGGTCTCTGGCTCTCTTGGCCGCCTCATCACGGAGCTGACTCTCGAGCTGGTCAATCCTGGCTAGGGCTGCTGAAAGTCCTTTGAACAGTGTACTGACGTCAGTGAAAAGGTCCATGATGAGGTTACAAGCACTTTTGAGTTGCGCTCGCAGAGTATCAGGGTCAGTGGTGTCCTCATGAGGACAGGTAGTCCCGCGGGCCGTGATGGGTGGGGCCTCTGTATTAAGTAATCCCAGTCCTGGGGACTCGGGACTGGAGTTCGTGTTTGGTCGGGTTGAGGGAAGAGGCGTGGCAGTGGACATTACACCATCAACTGTTGCCGCAACAAGGGATAAATCAGTGCGGGCGTTCTGAAGTGGCTGGCCAATAGATGGGGTGATGGGATTAGGCAGGGATGAGTGGTCGGGTAAAAGGGGTGTCGGCTGATAATCCCCTGTGATTGATGACTCTGCCGGCTGCAGACTTCTTTGTTGTCCGAGGGAGTGGAGAGGGTAGGGGTGATGGGGGTGTCTGCTAGGGAGATAGCCAACAGCAGGCTGAGTGAGTAGTTGGGAGGGGTGGCGGGTGAGGTGACGGTACTTTCTGTAAGGTCAGGGGCAGATGCAAGATGGTTGCTGGTGACGGGGACATTTTCTGTAGGGTCCGCTGTACCGGCCAGGAGCTGTTGTACATAATCACAAAGGGCCCGGTACTCTGATCTCACCCACAGACCCTTTCTCTTCATCTAAATCATGCAGGTGCCACCGGTTGTTCGCCTCTTCCTAAAGTGCACAGTGATGACGATAAGTTTGTTGTCGTCTGTGTGTACCGGCCCTTCATAGATCTTGACTATTGTCTTGGCCAGATGATCAGGGACCGGGGTGTGGGGAGAGAGGTAGCCATCAAGGGTGACAGCTTTATTGTCATAGTTGAAGTCTTCCCATAACACATTGTGGACTCCTGCAGTGTTTGGGCAGAATCTGCATACATCTCACATACACGGCATTCTTCCACATACAATACAATACAATACAATACAATACTTTATTAATCCCTCATGGGGAAATTCACATTTTTGCCACCACAGGTGCTGCTTACATTCACTCACTCGCTCATTCCACAAATTACAATCACAGAGCTACACAATGGACAATGGCTCTGGAAGGGTGAAGCCCGTCGCCAAGGCATCTAATGGCCAGCGCCAGTGGCCTCATCCCGACCCGAACCTCCCTGACAAAAACAGAATACCGCTAAGACAACCCTATGCCCCCTTAACACGCTATTATAATGTTCTTTATTACGGAAGTTCCTACTTGGCTAAAACTAGTACATAAAACAAGTTAACAACAGAAACAAAATACCCGCGTCGATACGGAGAAGATCTCCGATCTAGGCAACATAAAACTGAACGGTCAAACAGCACCTGGGGGCCCGTCGCCGCCATAGTACAGCGCCGGTGTTCAGACAGATGCTCCGGCATAAACAGTCACCACCTTACTAGTATATAACTTCATAGTCATTTTAAAAACAAAAAACAAAAAACACATCTTGGGAATGTCGCGGGCATTAGCACCTTTACTTTCAAATCGTGTTTGAAGTTTGTCTAGAGTATCTCTCAGTACTGGGTCACGGGGGATGGTGGGAGTGGAAGGGGGTTGGTGTACAATGGCTATAGTTGTCATGGTTTCATCATGGTTTCAGATAGGGACGGACATGTGATTTAGAGTGTGTGTGTGTGTGTGGGGGGGGGGGGGGGGGCGGAGGATGGGTAGGCAGGTGTCGGAAATGTGGTTTATAATGGGGGGTGGGGGGCAGTGGAGGGTGGCTATGCAGGAGAGGGAGGGCGTGCAGAGGCAGAGGGAGGGTGGGTGGGAGGGGGGGGAGCAGAGGTGCCAGGAAAATGGAGTGGGGGTAGGAATGGGTGTAGGCGTGAGTAGAGTGGTTGGGGGAGGGAATGGAGGGTGGGTAAGCAGAAGAGGGAGGGCGTGCAGAGGCAGAGGGTGCTTAGGGAAGGTGGAGGCACCAGGAAAATGGGGTGGGGGTAGGGATGGGTGTGGGCGTGAATAGAGTGCGGGGGGAGGGGGGGAGGGAATGGAGGTTGTGTAAGCAGGAGAGGGAGGGCGTACAGAGGGTGGGTAGGGTAGAGGAGATGCCATGAACAGGGGGCGAGGTGGGGATGGGTGTTGGCGTATGTCAAGTGTGGGGTAATAGCTGGCATGGATTGATGACGTACAATGTCGGACCTGCCAAGCTGATGATCCTAGGCAGCTAAGGCTGGAACTGATTACACAGGCGGTCAGGCATGACAACCCCATGAATAGGCTGCACCGCCGACAGCTGTAAACACATCTGGCACCAGTTTCATGGCAAAGACAGCAGTCTTAGTATGGTGAAGTCTGGCTAGTCTATGGAACATGCAGCAAACAGGCCGAAGGCAGGTAAAAAAAAAAAAAAAAAGTTTTTTTTCTCTTTTACTCACTATAAACACCGTATGGTGAGACAGTATGTAAGTCCACTCTCCGACACAGTATGCGTTTGAAAGTCCAGGAAAAGGAAATTGGTTGAAGTAAACAGCACATTACAGTCCGGTATAATGAACACAATGGAAGATGTGAAATAGTTCCAAAATGCCACACACAAAACACCACACAATTAATTCACCACTGAACATGAAATCACAAAATATCCAGATATGCAAGATCACAAAGTGCACAATCAGAAAACAAAACGTCCGAGTAACGTAGAATAGTAGAACACAATACAATCCATCAAACTGAATCTCGTCCGCTTGACTGTACTGCGGAGAGAACGGAAAAGTCGACCACTTCCTCTGGCGTTCGTGGTAAGAGAAACAGTAAGCCTGAGACCAAAGAGTACAGAAAATACACCTCTATACTCTTTGTGTTCACTGAGCATCAGACAATATCAAAATGTATGTGACAGTACAGGTATTGAATAAAATCTTCGTCTTACCCATGTTTTTCCAAAAAGCAACTAAAGCGAAAGAATCATTAACATATCACATTGATTATGAAAGAATATATGTCTACAGGCTACTGCTGCAGCTAGGCAAAGACACAAGCATCTTTTAAATGCAAAACAAGAACATGCTAGAGAGGCCACATGGCCGGCATTTCTAGTAGCTGGTATAGCACAGTTTTCGTTTGCACACGCAGAGTCGGTGCCAGCCATGCTCGCAGACCCTAGTAGCATTTGATGGTTCGCGGTTACCATCTCATTTTGGAAACTGCATCGCATTATGGTCATGGTCTTTTTGAGGAGTTAAAATTACATAACTGCGACGGCCAATTCGAGCCCATCGCATTTCAGGCTCAACATGATGTTGCGGCGACCGCCCATAAATAGCTCACATGAGCTGTTCTCCGAAGACATATGAGATGGTACTGCGACATCTATGCGACCTTTGAATGAGCCCAAAATATGACTGTCACAAAGCAGAGGTCACTGTGCAGTCGCAGCATTGGCTCACAAGAGCTCATCCCCAAATGACCGAGACAGTACTGTGACCAAAATGGGACTATCATGAATGTGTGGGCACAAAATGGTCGCACTTACGTATCATCTGCTATGATCTGTGGATGTTATTTGCCCTTGCCTCAGACTATCATCCATCCATCCATCCAGGCATCCATCCATCCATCCATTCTCTCTCTCTCTCTCTCACATCTGAAAGGTCCAGGGTTCAAATCCAGCTACGGTCAAAAATAGTTCAGACTCTATTTCAGTGCCCCATTTTTGAAATCACCTTTGTGGTGGACAAAGGATGTTAAGCCCTAAACGTTAACGTTCTCTCTCTCTCTCTCTCAGCAGGTTAGACTATCATCCACCAACCATCCATCCATTCATCCAGCCATCCATTCATCAAGCCATCTATTTGCCCATCCTTTAACCAGTCCGTTCCCTCGTCCATCCATTCATCCATTTCCATGGATCTCTCTCTCTCTCTCTGTAGACAGACAGCCAGTTACACTGTCATCAATCAATCTATCCATCCATCCATCCGTATGTCCGTCTATCCATGCACTCTCTCTCTTTCTCTCAAGCCAGCCAGCTAGTTAGACTGTCATCCGTCCATCCATCTACATGCACCCTCTTTGAAATACTACCAAAGTCTCTCAGTGCCAGTTGTGAACGGTGGTCAGTGGGCTCAGTTTATGAGTGGAGTTCGTATCTACTAGGCTGTGAGATTATAATACTTTTGGTCATAAAACAGTGTGAAATCTGGCGTCTTTAATCGGAACCTACTTGTGATTACTGTGTGTCTATTGTTTATCCCCACTCAGCTGTTGAGTATTTCGCATCATTGTGCCAACAATGTGTTGATAGCCGCTATAATGAAAAATATAAAGCATTCTCCACTGTAACGGCAAAGAATTAAATTTGTATCACTGTGTGCATTCCCCGTTGGAATATTAAGTTTAGTCAGTGTGAGGACAGTGTGCTCGCCACAATATTGGAACGGCCAACAATTCAAAATCACTGTGTGCACTCCTCATTTGGAATATTGTGTTTGATATTCGGAGGGTAGTGCTTTGTTCGCAGCTATAGTGGAAAATAAAATATGTTCTCCAATGTAACGGCAAACAATTAACAAAGACAACCATTGTTCTCTATCATTGTGTGCCCGTACCATTGGAATTGTGTGTTTAGTCGTCGAGGTTTTCACCATTATACTCAGCTGTGTCTTCAGTATACAAAGTTGCTCAAAGTATTGTGTAGTGAGTGAAAAGCAAACTTGGAAGCTGCCGCACTGTGTAATTAGTTCTTTGTGAGCTTAGACTATTCAACACAAGTCAGTCGCCACTTCTGTGGACTATCTCTTCGTGTGATACACTGGATTGATCGAACGAGCTTATTCAAGCTTGCGTTGTCCCTACTCGTGGAGTTTACTGGATCCGCATATACTTGTGTATGATTATTTAAACATATTAACGTCTTCAGGGCGTAATTTCAACAACCCAGTGTTCTGAAGCGGACTCCTCCAGAACAGTCTGGCGATATATATCCGTTACTGTAACGCACGCAGACTCTCCCCAGTCACACGTACAGACTCTCAGCACAACAGACGCATGCACCGCCACTGACTCAGTCAGGCGCATTCACACGGTATAACACAAACTATCTCTCTTTCTTCTATGGCCTTTTATGGAAATAAACAACAACAAAAAAACACTCAAAACATTCTATACACCATACCTTCTCACTACCGCACATCAACACCGCATACACATACACAACATAAGAGCCAGGCTAGGTAATTGTCCTCACAATCCAACCTGTTTCACTGGTGTTATCGTTCTGCAACGTTCTGTCCATCCATGTCTAGGTGTGCAGTTCTTGCGTCGCACGCTTCTGAGTAGTCCCCCATTTCTCGTACCATGGATGTCCTCCAGACTGGCTCCTGTAGCACAGTCTCTGATGACCCGGGTGTCTAGGCACCAGTCGCTCCCTCCTCGAGGGGCGAAATGACCTCACGTTAGGTCCTCTGGCAGAAGCCTCCATTGACCGACGTCTCGGCGTCACGTCGTTCCGCTCCACACAAGAACTCTGTACACAAAGTCCTGACATCATAACACTTGCAACACATACACAACTTGGATAATATGAGGTACCTTATTTAACCTGGCTGATACAAATAACTCGCACGTTCATCCACACACACGTGCTTCATAACATGAACTACTATCGCAACACACCATAACTCTGTCACTACATTGAAACAGGCTATATAACCTGACATTCTCACCATAATTATTTCATACATTGAAAAAGACTATACTTAAACCAACCACATACTACCTTCATAATGACTTTGACATACACACCTCACATTCCTTAGTTATCCATCTCGGTAAATAACTACATAGGAAAATCACCGGTTATCTCAACCAGTTCCAAACCGACATAACTGAACCAAATCAACGCTACACAACCGAAGTAACTCTTACTAACGCATACTACCTTTAACTAAGTAGCTGTCGATAATACATATAAAATCATACCTGAATTCTAGGTTTCAGAGTCTTGGAATACGGCTAGCATATCCAACATACATCCATCCTCACTGACAGAAAAGCCCGCACTAACTAAACTAGCGCTCTGGTTAGACTGAGCTGCGGCCTAAAACTCCGTGCAAAACGCTTCCCTTACGACTGCACGTGGCCTCGTGCATACATGGGATATTTGTCACAAGACAAACCGCTGAAAATTGATTGATTGTACATTGCTTAACGTCCCGACAGCAACAAGGCTTTCTCAGGACGTGCCTGCACTGCTTGTGAAAAAAAAACTAAACAGAACATTGAATGTATGTCGCCAGCCGGTCCAATACATTAAATAAACCTAACACATGGGGCCTAAATAAAGCTAAGACCATTTAGCAACACACATCCAATATCAAGAGCTACAGGCAGTGCAGACAGTAGGGAGAGTTTTAAAAAGGCAAATACAGGTGAATGGACCTCGGGTAGACAGAAACACATGCCCCAGAATAGAGAGAAAAACTCACCCTGTGGGGCTGACCAGGATGACCCTGGGAACTAAAAAGTACCTAACCCCACCCAAGTTCCCCAGGGAAGACCCGGGTGGGGGAACAAACCGCTGAAAAGACCGTAGCATACAAAAACTCTCTGTGAACTCGATGTGTGGGCATAGAGCTTCATCACAGTTACTATGTGCAGCGCGTCCCAAACTACCGCTGCTAGTTAGGCAGCTTGCGTGACATTGCTGCTCTTATTCACGTGTATTTATTAAGAATAACATAACTGACATTGCTGTATCAAGACACTATGTGACGTTTGGTACATATTACATTTCGCAACCGCGATTGTGCTGCGCTGACAGTTTTAAGACTTTCATATTTTTTTTTTTTCTTTGTTGTTGATTTCCTTGTTTTTACAGTTTGACTCTTTTGCTCCTACAGCGCAATTACTAATTAACTTTTTTTTTAAAACACGAGCCATACTACCCGTAAACACTGTAGCCTTCACACTGGTCACTTTATAGGCTTCTGTTATCGGAACCCTTCTGCCAAGTTTGAATGGTACGACGATTTCTTGCATGCTGAGGAAAAAATTGGCTTGAATAGCGATATGTTGCTACTGGGTGACTTTAACATAGATATGCTGAAGCCCCATTCTGCATGGGATTGCATCACCATGCAAGCTGGCTTAGAACAATTAGTCTCATCCCCTACCTGAATCACAAAAACGACAGCAACACTCATCGATCACATTTACACCAACCACCCCCTTAGTGTATCCAATGTTACTGTTTCTGATCTCAGCATCAGTGATCACTTTCCTACTGTCTGTTCCTGGTCAATAAAACTACCAGCGCAACGTAAGAATGGACACACAACTATAACTTATTGTTCTTTCAAATAGTTTGATCAGTCGGCCTTTCTGTCAGACCTTAACCAAAAACCTTTTTTGTGTCGTGTATAATGAAACCAACCCTGACAAGGCTTTGGCTATCTGGTATCAACTTTTTACCGGTGTACTTAACAAACACGCCCCCATACGACCAAAGCAGGTAAAAAAAACAATACATTACCACCTTGGCTAACCCAGGATATAATTCAAGCCACGAAACTGACAAAAATGACTTGAGAAGACAAAAACAGTTTGATGATTACAAAAGGCAACGTAACCGTGTCAGGTCTATGGTATGCAGGGCCTATAAGTCTCTCTTTGAATGTATGATAAAAGAAGACACTGACAGTGATACCTCAGCACTCTGGCGTGCCCTTAATCTCATCACCCGAGGCAGGAAGAAATCGTCAGCTACTCCTTCTAGAATTACTGCAGACACCTTTAACAAACATTTTCTGTCACCGAGTCAATCACCCCCTCTAATTACAACACGTCTTACACGTGCCCTGAGGCCCTACTTAACCTTTAGCACTCTGCTTTCCGCTGGCAGTTCTTTCCCCTGCCACTGCATTCTTTTTTAGTGGGCTGAACCCAACGCTGCCCTACTTACTTCAAAAACCTACAACTTTTTCATTTTTCTATGTATGATTGTAAAATTTGGCATGTATGTCAATAAATAAATAAAGATTATGTCACAATTCTTCCAATTGTGCTATCTGTGTTATTATCCTAACAAACAAAAAATAATAATCAGAAGACTTTAGAGAGACTGAACAAGATTATGCTTACTATTCTACTGCTTGTGGAGCTCTGAGGTGCAGTCCACTTTGAAATGGACCAGGGTGTGGTACCTTTCAAAGTACAGTAGACTTCAGGGTGAAATTCTCATCTTGTTTATACCTGTGCCCTGTCATTTTTCAGTGACAGACCAGGTGTGTGTGGTATATAGCGAAGATACAACAAGCAAACGTGATGCAGCATCTAAGCCTGCTGTTTGTCCTGGCCTTCAGGTATGATTAGGTCAAATTGTGATTTTCGACACTGTGTTTTTGGGGATTATTTTTTAACCTTTTAACTACCATACCGCCCGGGGGGGCACGCTGTACGATTGTGCGCTGTACCATTATAAAACGAAAACAGTAGCTTCCGCTACTTCTGGTAACAACGATTTCAGCAAAGAGCAAAATGCGAATACTGCAGAATAGCAATACAATTGAATCGCTTTTTTTTTCTTTTCCCTACTACAGCGGAATCTTGTCATTTGTACGGCGATAAGTTTACCTTCAACGGCTGAAAATCGCTGAAAGGCAGAGGATTGTCAGGACTGCTACATTCATCTTATAGTGTAAGCAATGAATTCAAGAAAAATGTAAAATTCAACATGTAAACATGCACCATAATTCAACAAAATTTCTCAACAAATTTGCACTGATGTAAAAAATAACCAAAATGCAGGGGAAAAATCGGATTTCTGAAAAAAATTCGGGAAAGTCCCATGTCTGATATATACTCCATAAGCCAGTTCTGGCTAACATGCACCCCCCCCCCCCCCCACTACTCAATAAGATGGGTTTCAAAGTGTACCTTAGTATGTCCTGAGATGTTTAAGCCATGTTCCCCTAAAATCCTTAGGAACACACCAGAGAAAATACACCAGAGAGGTTCGATACCGGGTTCCAGCGTTGGATTTTTCTCCTCTGGTAAGTGTCACCGTCTGGGCAGTGGGCAGATGTTCACATCTGCATGGGACATAGACGACCCCGGCCCCCACGAGTCCCCTGCTGCCTAGCAGGCCTGGCCGCTTGGCTGCGGAAAGGCTAAGGGAGGAAACCCCTGACATCAAAGCCCCCGTGTCTCCGGGGAAGGTTTTTGAGCCAGAGACTAAGACAAGGACAGTCTGATATAAAACCTACGACCCGAGGACCTCGATGCCACCGTCCCAGCTTGCTAGGCCATGGCAAACGAACCAAGGGTTTAAAGGGTGGGGCCAGTACTGCGCACACTGCACTCCACCAAAAAGCTCCACCGCGCAGGCTTTAGGAAACGCCCACGGACTATGACACTCCTGGATTGGCCTCCGCAGCCACGAAAATGCCTGCAGACGACGTGGGCAAGCCCTATAGAATCTTCGTTCGCGAAGTCAAGCCAAGAGGGCTCTTCGCGGATGCTAAAATGAGGTTGAAAAACATTTTCCTCTAAATAAATCAGAATTTATTCCAGAAGCCCAAATCAGGCAATATTATGTTAAGGCACACCTTCTGCGTCCTCTGCAAAAAAACAGAATGGACAAATAATGAATCTCTGGCTCACAGTGAAGGTATTTGTGCTCCCAGTAAACGGCCATTTCCGCGAAATAGCAAACAAAAAAAATAATAATGTGTCAGATGCCTTCAGACATTTTCTATAGCACTGGCAGTCCATTTTCAGGCTTACATCATAATAATAATAATAATAATAAGCGCATTAAATAGGCGCTTTATCCCAATTGAAAATCGGCTCAAAGCGCCGCCGCGAACTGAACCCAACAAGCACGCTCACGTGAATCACGCGCATTCACTCACACACTGTACGTAAACACAGAACATTCACGTGGTGCTAAGGACAAGCTCAAGCGAGCTACTGAAGTTTTTGGAAATTCAAAATCGTTTGTATTTGAAATTTGATTAAGTGGGCTGAAGCTGATACCAAAGTGGTAACATTAAAACAGGATGTCACAATTATTATAAACTTGACTAGGTGATGCTTTGATTACTGTGAGTGCTACAGTGGTTGATTTTGTATCCCTATCCCCAAGTTGTACTCTATCCTAACCAATAAAACCTAAAAAAGACCTCTATCATTTGTATACAAAATTTGTGAGGATATCAGAAACAAAGTATGTTTTTCAATTCTGCAATTTTAAATGGGAAAAAGCTATCATTCACCACGAACATACTGTAAAGGATGACGACTTTTCTTATTTTCTTGCACTTTATGCTCACATTATTGAAACTTAATAGGAAAAGAGAGGTCAAAATGAAATGGAATAACTTTATATTTTTTTTCTAATTAATTTTGTGTATTTTTCATCCTGTTTTAATGATGTAAGCCTGAAAATGGACTTCCAGTGCTATAGAAAATGTCTGAAGGCATCCAACACATTATTTTTGTCTTTTTTTGTGATTTTGCGGAAATGGCCGTTTACTGGGTGCACAAATACCTTCACTGTGAGCCAGAGATTCAATAATTTTTCATTCTGTTTTTTGCAGAGGAAGCGGACGTAGAAGGTGTGCCTTAACATAATATTGCCTGATTTGGCCTTCTGGAATGAATTCTGATTTATTTAGAGGAAAATGTTTCTCAACCTCATTTTAGCATCCGCGAAGAGCGTGAATGGGGTGCCCTTGCGCCATCGGCTATATATCTGGTGTGTTCTCAGGACATACTAAGGTACACTTTGAAACCCATCTTATTGAGTACTCGGGAAGGGGGGGGGGGGGGGGGGGGGGGGGGGTGTGCATGGTAGACCGGGCTAGCTTTTGGACATACTATACTGTATGTATTTTCCCCCAACATCATGTCAAAATTTGGTACATTCTGAAGCAGAATTAACATCATACTTACAGTTTGAAATATGTACCCCATTTTTACTTGGTTTGAATGAAAAAGGTTAGGGACACAGGGCAATTTGTAGGAAACTAAGTTGGTAGCTATAGGGTTAAATGGTTCAAAATCTTCAATCTTATTATGTAAAAAAGCAAACTTCTCATTCGTATTATTTTTCATACATTATTTACATAAGCCCGCTGTCTGTCCTGGGTATGTTTAGGTCCAATTGTGACCAAATAGCTCTGAGTATGAAAATCAGCTGCACAATTACAAGTCTGATCCTCTCAAACGTAAAATCATGTTGTAGTACTACAATGTAAATGAGCAACGTAAAACATCAATTTCGTCACTGTGAACACAGCATCGTAGCACTATGCCATGATGTGAAGCTTACGGTGACATTTTTGCTCATGCAATTATTCTTCAGAATGGCTTTCACTACGCAAGCCGTATATATGTCCTTCTGTGTTTGTGTGTGCTAGACAGAGATGGGTGGATCAGAGGGAAGGGTGGATTAGGATTCAGAGAGAGATGGATCAGAAGGATAAGCTTAAAAATAGGAACAACATTGGGCCGGGAATCCCATCTTGTTTTTTTAATTACAAAGGCTGACAGTGTGTGTGTGTGTGTGTGTGTGTGTGTGTGTGTGTGTGTGTGTGTATGCATGTGTGTGTATGTGTGTGAGATCTATCACAAGCAAGGTTAATAATACCAGTGTATACTTACACGCATCTGACTAAGCAGCCGTCCAGCAGCATTGTAGACGCTAATGATGGGTTTGATGTTGGTGGCCACGCGATTCAGCTTGTTCTCATCTTTCAGCAGTGCTGACAGCAAAACGTAATTCTACATGTCACTGTGCATACACGTAACATCATACGTATGTACATGTATAGGACACACAAGACTAATGTCAATTTATCTCCACAGAAATTAATACAGTCAGTCGGTAAACTCATTCAACCCCATGGACACATTCCTCAAATTTTGGAGGTGCTACCTATCGCCTATGTGCCAGTCGCAGAAGACAGATTGATCATGATAATTCAAGTGGCAATCTAAGTGGCACTACACATGAATGATCATGGTCAATCCTTCTTCTGCTGTAGTGTGCTGGTGTTAAATGGGTTAAAGGGACCTACTCATACCTGTCAAGTTCTGAAAATGGGAAATCTGGAGATTTTGTGCGGCCATTTTTTTCACGGCGTCACGGCGTTTTCTTACAACTGGCAATAACTATCAGCATAAAAAGCGTGCAAACATTATATTCAGATTATTACTTTTTTATGTGTGTTTATTGCATTTTTACAAAAAGAAATTCACACAGCACCATTAAATATTCCATTTTAAGTGAAAATCCCTAAAAAAATAATGTGATTTTATTTCAATATAGTCACATTTCTAAATCAGATGCTCCTATCTCATGTGCACACAGTAAAACTAGAGCATGCAGAAAAAGAGCACATCTCCAGTAACACTGATACACTTTGAAGAAAATTTCAATATTGAGACTAGAAACGACTTTCCTTACATTCATTATATTCAAATTCTTCTAAACTGATTCTTCTAAACTGATTGGAAAGGACATGCTTGCAGTTTATATGTCTGCCTACTGCTACCTGCATTCGGAATAGGTCCTCTGCAAGACCAAACTGAGACAAAGAAAAATGCTTGTGGTAAGACTTGCTGTTGGGTACTGTACTACACTGCACATATTTTGTTGAGAAGCCTTTCACATGCTGTACTGCATAAAATCTGATAGATTACAGTGTAGTAACTGTCCACAATTTCTTTACTGGTACTCGCCATTGTCTCTCGCTAGATCCATCCACATTTTGCCTCCATCTTTTTAGGAATAGCAGATGATTTCTTTGGTTGAAAGAAAACAAAACTGCCGACGAGATACACATTCAAAGTTTTCGTATGATTTGAATTATCTCAAGTTGGGAAAAGTCATGAAAGCGGGAGAAATCGGGAGGTTGGGAGAAAGCGGGAGATTGGTGGCAAAGTCAGGAGTTTCCTGCTGAAATCAGGAGACATGACAGGTACACCTGCTCCGGGGGAAATCTCCTTTATAGTTATACCCATATACCCGTAAATGTCCTACATCCAGTAAATGTAATGCTGGACAAAAGGGCTAATAAAAAGGGAGGGGCGCTGCGCTGTGGCTGACCCGGTTGGGATTTTATCGCTCTGCTCGTTTTTCATGGTTTTCGTCATTTTAGCCAAGTTTAGTCACCATCATTTTTATGGCAGTGGCAGTGGTTGTGCATGTATCCAGGACTGCGTACGTGAGGTTTCTGGCAGTGTTCGTGGTGTGCTTGTACTAGTAGAAAGTATTCGGCTCCTTCGCCGGTTGCCATGTGGCTTGGGCGTGACACACTTCTTTGTCTTCGCTACACGAACTGTGCACGTGCTGTGCCCATTGTTAACATACCCGAACTTCTGAAAGACAGACGATGGAACAATGTGTCGTTTTGGAGGAAAAGACGAGGGAGGAAAGGTGGGGTGCGCCAAAGACCGAGGAAAAGAAAGTGAGGCCGCCTTTGCCATCGATGATTTTAGCAAATGTGCAGTCGCTGAAAAATAAACACAACGAATTCGTTGAGTGCGCCAAATTCCTGCACAAATACCGTGAAGCCAACTTAATGTGTTTTAGTGAAACTTGGCTGGACAACACTGTAAATGACAATTGTCTTCATATTGACAATTTCCATGGCCCTTTTAGACAGGACAGATGTTGTGCGGCCACGGGGAAATCGCGTGGTGGCGGGGTCTGCGTGTACGTCTCAAAGCGTTGGTGCACAGATGTCAAGGTCAAACATCAGCTGTGCACAAGACATTGAGGTTATCTCCCTTGCCTTACGCCCTTTCTATCTGCCGCGGGAGTCTGGCAGACTGTTTGTTACCATTGTGTATATCTCCCCTGACGCAAACTATACGTTGGCCGCTGATGTTATAGCCGACATTGTGCAGCAGCAAGAGATTGACTCCCCCGAGGATCCCAAGTTTATTCTGGGGGACTTCAATGGTTGCTCTCTGACTGCCTCCCTCATTAACATCAGTATGTAAACTGCGGATCCCAAGTTTATTCTGGGGGACTTCAATGGTTGCTCTCTCTCTGACTGCCTCCCTCATTAACATCAGTATGTAAACTGCAAGACGAGAAAAGACAAAATTCTTGACAAATGTTTCGTGAATATCGCCCTAGCCTACAAAGCTGTTAGTAAACCTCCACTCAGCACTGCTGATCATTGTGTGGTACATCTGCTGCCCATGTACAAAACCAAGCTGAAAGCTGTTCCTCCAGTGGAGAAAATCGTCAAAGAGTGGACTTCAGACACTGCGGCACAACTTCAGGGGTGCTTTGAGTGCACAGACTGGTCAGTGTTCCTAGACAGGAGTCAGTTGCTAGAGGAAACTGTAGAAGTCGTTTCAAGCTACATTCGTTTCTGTGCGGATTCTGTCATTCCAACTAAGACAGTGAAAGTTTTTCCAAACAACAAGCCCTGGGTATCGAAAAAACTGAAAGGGACACTGAAACAAAAGGCAAGAGCTTTTGAGCGGTGACTTTATTGAGGGCAAAAAGCTGCAGTCTCAGCTCCATTTGGAAATCCGAGAAAATAACGTCAGTTTAAAGAAAAGGTGGAGAGTCAGTTTGTGACAGGTGATCTACGCAAAGCGTGGCAAGGTCTGAAGGCTATGGCTGGTGCTCAGCAGAAACAAAGTGCCTCCACCAGAGGTCTACACTGTGATGACAGCCTACAGCTCTCCAACCAGTTGAACGACCATTTTGCTCGGTTTGAGGTGAACGTCCAGTCAGAAGTGCAGACCATCAGAGATGAACTCCAGGCTCTTTCTGATGACCGCAGAGTTATAGAGATCAGCGAGGAAGAGGTGTTGATGGTCCTCCACTGCCTTCAGCCACACAAAGCCCCAGGCCCAGACGGAATCAGTGGTAAGGTGCAGCAGTCCTGCAGTGCCCAACTGGCACCAGTCTACACGCAGATCTTCAATGCATCCCTCACGTCCAACTCAATCCCATCAGTCTGGAAACACTCCCTGATCTGTCCAGTTCCCAAGAAACCAAAACCCTCTTGCCCTAATGACTACAGACCTATTGCCCTGACCTCTATCATCATGAAGTGCCTCGAGAGACTTGTCCTGAGTCGACTACTCAGCCAGACGAGCGACCAGCTCGACCCCTACTGTTCGCATATCGCCACAACAGGGGTGTGGATGATGCAGTCATCACTCGCCTGCACCTAATCCTCACTCATCTGGAGACACCAAAGTCCTTTGCCAGAGTCCTCTTCGTTGACTTTTCCAGCGCCTTCAATACATTGAGGCCTCACCTTCTGGCCGACAAGCTGTGTCACATGAATGTCAGCCCTTCTCTGATCCTATGGATCTTGAACTTCCTAGTGGAAAGGACGCAGTGTGTTCGCGTAAACAACTTGATGTCCTCCGTCTTCACCGCGACCGTGGGCAGCCCCTAAGGATGTGTGGTCTCGCCTGTCCTTTACATCTTCTTCACAAATGACTGTACCAGCTCCAACGACAGGACTCACTATGTCAAATTTGCAGACGATACAGCAGTTATAGATCTGTCAAACTCAGATGCTCATGCTGACTACTTTGCAGAAGTGGGTCAGTTTGTCTCATGGCGTCACAACAATAATAATAATAATTACGGTATTTATAATGCGCTTATCTTATAATAATTATAACTCTAAGCGTGCACTCACAACTTGCGCACGCATGCGCACGCTTTAGACAACGACTCACGTACCACAAATAGTGAAATACAGTACGACATTCTGCTTTGGGTGGGGAGTGTGGTGGTATAGTGCTAGAACTGTTGAAAGAGGTGAGTTTTGAGGGCGGACTGGAAGGAGGAGAGAGAGAGTTTCTGACAGAGAGAGAGTGGGAGTGTTCCAGGTGGATGGACCGTATACTGAGAAGGAGCGGGGGCCGAAAGTGCTGAGTTTGGTGCGGGGGACGTGGAGGCGGAGAGGGTCGGAGGCAGAGCGGAGGGAGCAGGGAGGAGTGTAGGGGTGAAGTAAGTTTGAGATAGGCGGGGGCGCAGTTGTTCAGGGATTTGTAGCAGAGAGACAGAATCTTGTATTGGATGCATTGAGGGATAGGAAGCCAGTGAAGGAGTTTGAGCAGGGGAGTGATGTGGTTGGATTTTTTCTTTCTGAGGACGAGGCGGGCAGCATTGTTCTGGACGCGCTGGAGAGTGAAAGTGGTGGAGTGAGGGAGGCCGGGAAGGACAGAGTTGCAGTAGTCGATGCGAGATAGGAGAGAGCCAGCAAGTTTGGTGGCAACTTCGGTAGTGAGGTATTTTCTGATCTGACTGATGCGGCGGAGGTGGAAGTAGCATGCCTGGGCCGTGGCGGAGACGAAGCTGGTCATAGAAAGAGAGGAATCGAGGATAACGCCGAGGTTTTGGGCTGAGTCAGAGAGAGAGATGTGGGTGCTGTCGAGTTGAAGGTGGAGGGAGGGAGGGAGCTGGGAAAGTTTCTGGCGAGTGCCTACCAGCATGGCTTCCGTTTTGTCGTCATTCAGTTTAAGCTTGTTTGCCGTCATCCAGTTTTTCACGTCTTCGTAGCAGTCACTGAGTCAGCCGTGCGAGTCAGTAGTGACTTTGTGTTGTCGAGTTTGTCTTTGTCTAGTAGTTGTGAGTCGTCAGTGTAGAGGTGGTGGTGTATGTGGTGAGACTGGATGATGTTGGACAGGGGAGAGGTGTAGAGTGTGAAAAGGACCGGGAAGTGTTCTGTGAAGTGTTATGCATTTACTAGTGACGCCAATGTTTCCTTACTATGATCTTCTCAGTGTGATTAAAGAAAAGATTGATTGATTGTACATTGCTTAACGTCCCGACAGCAACAAGGCTTTCTCAGGACGTGCCTGCACTGCTTGTGAAAAAAAAAAATAAACAGAACATTGAATGTATGTCGCCAGCCGGTCAAATACATTAAAAAAACCTAACACATGGGGCCTAAATAAAGCTAAGACCATTTAGCAACACACATCCAATATCAAGCGCTACAGGCAGTGCAGACAGTAGGGAGAGTTTTAAAAAGGCAAATACAGGTGAATGGACAAAGGGTAGACAGAAACACATGCCCCAGAATAGAGAGAAAACCCCACCCTGTGGGGCTGACCAGGGTGACCCTGGGAACTAAAAAATACCTAACCCCACCCAAGTCCCCCAGGGCAGACCCGGGTGGGGGGATTAAAGAAAAGAAAATTGTGCTTGTGTGCACAGTCTGTACTAGTACAGGAGGGAAAAAGAACGACGCACGCCGATGCGTGTCGCTGCCGTGTTCTTGTCTTAAACTCTTAGGATAGGAGGGGTGGATGCCGGCAGTGTACAGAGGGCATGGCAGTGACACGAGCCGGGTTCAACTATCCCGTCACCTTACTGTCCCGATAATTACCGAGTGGAGGCAAAATGCGTTGCACTTTGTTCCAGCCTATGTGCAACCATTTTCTTTTTCTCACCATTTTTCCCTCCGCTAAGCATGTGTAGCATGGAACTGACTTCACGGTTTGTGGCCGGTGTCAGTATAGAAACTGACAAGTCATTCATTTCGGTACTAACTGACAGCCACCAATTCGTTTTGACTCTGATGCCGTGATATCTTGACTGGCCGTGGAATTCATAGATTTCCTGATGAATATAAGGGAATGTTCTGGATATACGAATCAGCCCGTATCCGAAAATTATAAACACAATGACACGCGCGTCAGTGCATGTACGCAGTAGATTCTCATGAGCCCACGCAGTCGGCTGCAGGGGCACACGACAGAGTCGGAGTGTCAGCGGTCCACAGGCCTACAAGTCGATCACAGCACTGTTATACAACAAACCGTATAGTGTATGAGTGCTGACTCAGGGTTCATACAGACTTTTGAGCACAAAATTCCAGGACATTACAAGGGCTTTCAAGGGCCATTTTGTGAAACTTCCTGGGGCTTGGAACACAGAAACCCGGCATTAATAAACAAGATAGCATGTTAATAATCGTTATACTTTTTGGACATAAAGATGAATGTACACCCCTGTCTGTCAATTTCAGCATGATGTGTGGCTTGGTTGATGAGCGTGTTATGCTAAGTCTATACATTTCTAAGCACTGGAGGTACGAAGTCTGTAGTACTATCCAAAGCTGATTAAGTATTCAGTTGGTTTAATATTTATACTTATAAGGAATCTTTGAGTCGTTCCATTTCTTCAGAGATTTCTTTGTCCAAATCTTCAAGGCTGACTTTCTTCTCTTTGGCTTTTCTGTGTAGGGCATTGGACTGGGTGATAAAGCGCACTTGTCCTGTATTTTCCGCCGTTTGTGAAAAAGTGTATCACATCACACACTATCCGATGAAATGGCCTGTTTTTTTGGCTTCGACTTCTGATGTCAAAACATCAGTTTTGGTACAAAAAGAGTTCACACTAACACTGACACTCGGCGAAGAAGAAGCAGTAGTACTCGTTGATTGAACAGCATTCGTTGATTGGGTTGACGGTTCTGAAACAGCTGCAGAAGATTTCCCAGAAGTTGACAGTTTGTTGATAAAGCTTGTAATCGAAACAGCAGGTTTACTTGCCGCAATGAGTTGCTTATGTTTCTTCCCTTTTGCGTTGCTGACAAGGGCACTTTCTCCCATTGTTCTTAGATCGATCGTTTTTTGGCACACACAACAAAAGCAAGCATGCTTGTTTGTCTTGTCTTCGCGAACCTGTGGTAGAGTGATCTTTGATCATGCGGTTAAATAGAGGAATGGAAGTGTTTAGTCTATATTTTCCACTGATTATGATTTGTAAGGTAAATAAATGTTAATTAATGGATAAAGCCAAATAGGTTGTTAATTCCTAGTTAGTATTGTCTTCTTAGATCTTTTCTCTTTTAACTTGATCTACTTCATTCCGTTGTCTTGTTTTATAAGGTGGTATGGATAAACTGCACTGCATACCAGACAGGTTTCACTGTAAGTTAGAACAGTTTAGTCAGTGGAAGCATAGAGTTATATTGTGCCTAGCTCTAGCCTAAATGTATAAATATTGTTGCCTGACTCTGTGTTTGGACAGCATGTAGCTGTAGCTATAAGTGCTCCAAGAATCCAGTGCATCTTGGGCGGTATGTTTTGTCATGAGTTTTCAGTCAGGTGCATGAGCTTTGACTGAACTGTATTCACCTATAGCTGCTGTCACATTTTTTTTGGGCAGTCAAACACAGCAGTTTTGTTACTTGACTGCATCTGGTCAATGACATTCAGTCTACCTTGATGTTATCCACCTTTGACACTTTGCTAAGGTATGTTGAATAGCTAGATGTTTGGTTATTTGTTAAGGTAATAGAATATTGCATTAACTGAAAAATGTTGTTATTGCATTTTATGTTATTTTTACTTGACTGTCTGTTTTTTCGTTGTTTAGAGCCGATTTGTACTGTACATTCTTTTGTAATTTCGGTTGCTTGACAATAGCTAGAATGTATGTTCAAGCTATAGCGGCGTATGTATATTTATGGTAGTTTGATAATAGTAATAGCTAGAACGTACGTTCACGCTATATTGTATATGATATATACTTATGACCTGTAATGTTTGTTGCAGGGTGCATCATTGACTTAAAGGCATTGATTAAGAGCCTTGATTTGATGCTGTGAATAAAAAGATGTTCTTCAATTATGCCTCTTCTCAACCCTCACGGAAGCGAACCCCAGGGTGTGAGTGCGTGAGAAAGAGCCCACATACCCCCCTCTACAACAAACCCAATCAGCATACTCTTTTTTTAACAGCCATTATCGACTGAACGTGCATTTTCCATTTGGCATCTTGAATCTTCGGCGCCAATCTCGAACGCAGAACGACTTCCGGTGGTACTTGATAACTGTCTCAACTTCCTGTGGTGATTATGTCCCTTGACGAGCAGATGACATTTTCGTCGCTGTATCGGCTCTTTCTTTTAGTTTTATAATCGAATCCCTTTCAAAAGTTGTTTTTATCATTTCTTTTTAAATTGTCTTTCGGTTTTATTTTCTTAACTTCATTATCATTAATACTTTGAGCCCATACTTGATTTTCAAGGGGTTTTCAAGGGTATTTGAGAAATTAGTAAATTTCAAGGGTATTCAAGGCCTTGAAATGGGCATCTCAGAATTCCAGGGTTTTCCAGGGCTTCAAGGGCGCGTACGAACACTGTGACTGAGATGGACATGGAGGCCTGTGGTACTGACACGCGCGTTTACATTTTAGTCACATTGGAAGATTACGTGACCGCGCAGTAAAACGGCCGTCAAGTAGATAGCGCAACCTTTGTTACGGACCCCTCACACATACTACTATTACTAAGTAACTGCAGCACTTTGCTAAACATAAACCCAAAGCCCTGCCATGCTACGATAGGATGTGGATGGATCATGATAGTTCAAGAGTGGTGTCGGAATAGCCTGGCACCTGTAGGTGCCAAGCTATTCTGACACCACCTTTGAACTATCACGTTCGATCTATCTCCATTACTGTGACAGACCAAAGAGGACATCTGCAAAATTTGATAATTGTGTCTTCAGGGCTTTAAAATGAGTTAAAAACCTAACAGCATATATACAAATGACACAAAACACAAAATGAAAATTCATGTTTTTGTATTAATCTTAAATGTCACATATTGAACACTTTATCATGTTTTGGGCCATATAAACTTCTTTCACACACAACCTCATTTTTATAAGCGATTTTTACTGGTATATTTCCTTGCATTATAAACCAGTCAGCCATTCTTATAACCACTTATGCATGCAGCCACTGGTATTATTTATAGTACCATGCACAAGTGGGTAAAGCTACTAAGTGTACAAAGAGCATTACCTATAGGGCCCCCGTACGCAGCCACTGCCACAGTGTGCTTTGCGAGGTCCACCAGGCCAGCCCACTCCATGGCGTAAATCTCACACTTTCTGCAACAGAATCACATCTCACATTTGTTACCATAAACATAATCCCAACTGGGAATGGTTGCTTTGAGGGTTGAAAACTGCTCTGGAATCACAAGTCTTTCTAGATTTTCACGTGTTCCGAAGCTTACCTCCCTTCTGTTGTAGTGGCCAGTTGCACGCATGCTCTGAACGTGACTGAAAGATGTCAGCAGAGGTGCCATTTTTTTCACAGCAGGTTTTCGCGTGCTATATGTTGCGGTTTCATGTGGTTTGGGTTGGGTTTTTTTTTTAATAATCAACATTAAGCCTACGGGCGCGACCGATTTTTTCCTGTTCCAGTCTCCGTCAGGTATGACTCGGCGAGCCAAAACGCTTTCCTTGTGGCGTACTGTGGGCACCTCCCACACTAGCCACAGTACAAGCGAGGATTCTTCTCCCTTTAGGTTTTCGGGTATGCACGTGCTTTGTTCAGGATTTCCATCGTAATGGTAAACGCAACACACACATTAAAGTTCATTTAATACGTGTTTTCACGGCAGTAATGATTTATACATCATTAAGATTACCTATAGTACGCCTCCCCAAGAGGATTCCAGTCCGCTGTCGCCATTTTCGCCGACTTACAGAATACTGCCGGAGGATTTTCGTCTAATTGCCACAATCTGTAGTAACAAAAAAAAAAAAAAAAGACAATATTATTTTGTTGGTTTTCCACATGTATATTTGATTCTAACAAATTTCAGACATCTTTTGCAAAAGTTTGTTTTACCATTTCAAAATATGTGTGTAGCTAACAGACCAAATTTGTTTTAATAAGTGCCCGCCAAGAAAAAAATGTGAGCCAGCATACTATGAACTATGATTCAAGATTCAAAGAGTATATTAATCCCATTAGATGAGAAATTGCACCGTCTTGTCTTAGCAGGAAAATGATAACACAAACATATAAATAGCATATATCCACAAATAAAAACAATGCATCATAATCACTGCCCGCTATAGTCCGTGAGCCAATGTAGAAACCGGTACCATTTTGGGGGCAAATTCTCATGTAAATTTTTCGAATGCTGAATGTCCCTAGAGTTTGTTTGTTTGTTTGTTTTTTAAACACGGGAGACTTCTGCATTGAGTAGCTTTTTGTCTGTTTACACATGCTCTTTAACCCCACCCTCAGCTGCACAAATATCGCTTTCATCTTTTTATCAAAGACAAAAATACAAATATGTTGATTCTATTTATAGGGTAGATTTATTATTGAGACAACATGTATTGGTGTTGCTGAACATAAAAAATGATTAAGTGTATGTTTAATTCCATATACTACCAGTGAACTCCTGCCCCCTCCCTCTGATGCCGAAAAACTGCTTCAGATGTTGGTATGACATGGATTTCATCCAGTCAACAGCCTGGACGTCGTTGTCTTTTGTTTGCATCTCCCATCCCTGGTTGATGGGATCAGGAACTTAAGTGTCATTTTCCAGGCTTCCATTTCAAAGTGATGCATGGTAGTTAGCTTATTAGGCATGTTCAGGCGGCAGGGTGAGAGCTCATGTGATTCCACTTCTCTGTGACTGTGAATATAACGAGACTGCAGGAGGTACAACCAAATTTAGTCTCAGGGCAGGGGCAGTGGGTAGGTTGTACCTCACAGCTGATTCCAGATGTGAATTTTCATGAAACTGTCACACATGATCTATTTGAAGCAGAATGGGCGCAACCACTCAGACCTAAAGAAGTCAAAATTCAAAAGATAAACAAGCTGTCTCTACAATAGATGAAAGCTTATCGAGCTGGTGAATCCCTGTGAGGATAACATGGTCCTCATCAGCATTTCAACAAGCACTCTTGCACCAGCTGATGCTTTACAGTAGGAGAAAGTGTATATGAAGCTTTAAAGAAAAAACGCCTGGAGTGAAGTCCTCCAACAAAACAGTTTTACAAACCAATGAATATATCTTTGTTAAAGATCTTTGCAGCTGTGCTGAAAAGAAAACAACCATTTGCACTGAATAAATGTCTGTCATTTTGGAACCTGACAGGTTGCCATTTGGGTCACATGAATATCATAGGACGGTGGAGAAATCTGAATTTGGGATACGTACTTCCTCATCCCCTCAGGCCACTTCTTTGGCCTCTTGCTGCACCCGATGGTCATCTGAGAAAAATGAAAAATGCTGTTCCAAAAATAAATAAGGCTCTCCACTGGTTGATGCATTACTTCCCCATTCAGCAGCTATCACAGCTTACTCTTCTTCTTTTTTTAATTTTTGACTGTGTGTGGTCTGGGCCTGGGTGGTCACATTCATTCTTGTTCAAATAGATCATGTCCCTCAGTCTCATGAGAAATTCATATCTGGATTCAGAATGATGTAGAACGTACCCACCGCCCCTGCCATGAGGCTAAATTTGGTTGTACCGCACACAGTCTGAGTGCATTTATTTACAGCCATCTCGATGGTCTGGTCTACGGGAACACCAGTCAGTTATTTGGATTTAGTGCTGAGAGGGCAACTAAGGCCATTTCATGGCAAGAGAACGCAAACCAAATGGGTTCCCGCCTACTGGCTAAACAGAATAGCCTCCATCTCTAAACACTTGGTAAATCTTTGAATGGATTGATGATAGATTTGCATATTATGCAAGAAGGTAAGGAGAATAGTTAGGCATGTCGTACACAAAGCACTATGGAATCTGTTCATGAATGGGAAAAAGATGTAGGCACCAGCCTACTTCATGCAATGATCTCAGAAGACAGAGCATACGTTTTGGAAAAGATTGACACAGTTCATCCAGATGGCGGAGAGCTCACCATTTTTATATTTACTAATTTGTTAAATGATCTCTGTGGAAGGCCCATTTCTTTGTTGTGTGCCAAATGCGGACAAGTGGAATCACTCATGTTTTCACCTTGTCCAGACTTCCTCCTGAAACGTGCTAAGAGAGCAAAGTACCACGCAGCACTTTGGAGTAGAAGCCTGGAGATGACCCCGAAGCTAAGATAAGACCAAGCATGGATGAAGATGGAAACAAAAGACAACAAGAACATCCCTGTTGTTGCGTAGATGGATCAGGGGTCGCTCTGGTGTTTTCAGTTTTGCGTTCAAGTAGGCACAGGGTCCACATAAATATGCATATGACAGGGGGAAAAAGTATGTTACTCACAGGAAATTCAAAATAACATATGGTTGGAATGAAAGTTACAAACGTCATGACTTCTTCTTTTTCTTCTTCTTTTTTATATTATTATTATTATTATTATTATTATTATTTTGGTGGGGGAGTGGGGGTGGGGGCATTCTTGTCAGCTCCTGTAAAATGTACCCGCCCTCAGCCCCTCTGCTGATCCACCCACCATCTGTCCATGTTACCATAGTGATTGAATGGTTATAGCATAACATGTAAATCTCCCAGACACAGAAAAGGGGGTCATCTCAAAGATGTACAAAGTTATCTTCTAAATATCCATTATGTACACACAAACACACCCCCCTCCTTCTCCCCTCCTTTCCCCCAATAATAATAATTAATAATAATAATAAATATAAATGCAATAAATAATCAAGATCTCTGTTGGAGACATCACACTCATACCAGAAGCAATTCTTGAGCTTCTGTCACACAGGTGTGTCAGGTCATGAACATTACCAGGGCAGTTCTGTGTAATAAATGCCCTGTAATGTTCAGACATGTGCACACTTTATGACTGTGAGAATCAAAGCCCAGAGGAAGATCGTGATGAGCAGCAGCAGAAGATGATTAAGACGATGGTGACAATGAATAGTTTCAAGGGGTGGGGGGTGGGGGGGGGGGGAGCCGGAGTTCACTGGCAGGATATGAAACTAAACATATACTTAGTAATATTTCTAGATTCAGCAATACCTATACATGTCGTTTCACTAGGAAACTGGCACTGGTACTGGCATCAATATATTTATATCAAAGTCTTTGATAAAAGAAGAGGGAGGACTTGAAATGGATGTCAGTACAATGGATGGTGGGGTTAAAGATCATGTGTAAATAGACAAAAGGCTACTTGATCCAAAAGTCTCCCATGATTTTTCTACCTCTAGGGACATTGAGCATACCAAAAACCTATATGTGAATTTGCCCGCCGTAATGGTACCGGTTGGCCAATTTTAAGGCCTTGGCTCACGGACTACTATAGGTACATATCACACATATTTTCACTGATGAAAGTCTTAGCAATAGATATTAATACTCGGACACTCATACACTCAAATTAAAACATTGAATTCACACAAATCTCACATACGATTGTGAGGTTTTCTCCTGTTAGTCCAATCGCTTAGGGCAGATTTAGATATGAATTGTTTATTTTCAAGCTGTCACTTTCCCACATTTTGCACAGTTGTAGTCCTCCATCCAATGAGTGTTTTTGACACCTGGGGGATTGCGGATTCAGTTTGGTTTCCATGGCAACCACACTTCAATATAGTCTCTTAAACCCTGCGAGATTTAGTTTCTGATCATACCGCATGAACAAATGAAAATATTTTATAATACATTTACAAAATTAGTTCTTTGAGTGTTCAGTTGAGACACAGACTGTTATTTGCATAATTTGCTGCTTGTGTGCTTGTTTGTTCGTATACATGAATATTTGCATATTTCCCCTGTTAACGTATAATAGTCAGAATCTTTAGAAATGACCATCAATACAGCATTACACACAACATCTGCTCACACAAGCAATTCATGTTTGTGTCTCAGGACATGTAAGATGACGTTATGCCTATCAAACAACCACTATTGATCAGAGATGATGTCAAATAAAGGTTAAAGGCAATGTATTGAAAAAAAATAACATTGGAATAGTCTCGTACACTATAGGAGCCAGAGATTTAAACTTGACACAAGAATAGTTTGATGTAAGACAGAGAGAGAGATACTGACAGTTTAACCTCACCTTTAACACAATGACAGAGTAGACACCTTTAACATATCCTTTTTAAACATCACCGTCCATTTACCCACACATAGTCTATAAAACAAATGGGGCATACCAACATAGATGATTTCTGGGGCTCAGTAAAAAATAAACTTGAAGAAATTTCAACCCCTCACCTGTATCAATAATGCCATCAACCCCTTAAACAAGGGTTTTTTGGATATTACCCACCATTGTCTCAACACACCACCTTTTCAATACAAATAAAACGCATTCAAACACTTTATGACACATACCTGAATACACACACACCGCCCACACACACACACAAAATTACATGTACTTAATAGGTAACCTAAAATTTACCTACAACATACAAGTTACTTTGTAAGTAACTTTATAAGTTTTATAAGTGACTTAAAACAAGTTCTTATAAGTGTCTTAACAAAAGTTCTTATAAGTTCTTGACTCAAGTCAACAACTTACTCGGACAGATTTGCCAAGTCACATAGACAACAAATTATTATTTTTTCCTCAGTAATAGTCTGGCGGTGGAGCTGATGGGGTTAAATAGATTGGTATCGGCGGCGTGTCATCGCTCTGTGAAGTGAATGATAGAAATAATGAACGATTATCAAAACTGATCTTTACTTGCTAGAAGACCTTGTAGTTTTTCCGTGGTTTCTTTTACCCCAATTTTTTTCTCTCTTCTTCTATAAAAGATGCCTTTAGTTCTTCAACATTTACAGGTTGACTACGCATCTTATTTTGAATTCAGACTTCAGACTTCTGTTGTTTGTAATTGTTCAAATCATCCTGCACTCTCTTAAACTCATCATCATCGATTTTATTGTCCTTTAAAGCTTTACTGATAATAAGTTTTAAACTACAGTGGAGTCCAGTTAACACGAACTCACTTTACGCGAAATTCCGGTTAACACGAACCGTTTTTGCATTCCCGGCCGACGGCCTTCTTATTCTGTATTAAAATTTCACTGATAACACGAAATGCTTAACACGAAATTTCGCTTTACAGGAAACTGGTTTCGGTTCCCAACCAGGGCAATTTCACTATTATTCACCTGTTTAACACGAACACAGATTCCATTCACAGAAAACCAATTGATGTGTCGCTCTCGCGCTGTAGTACACGATAGATCAGAGCGAACTCTAGTCTGTGATTGGCTGAATAGCCTTCAGCTGTTGTAATCTGTCTTCTCATTGGCTAGCATTTCTGTACTGTATTCATGTTGTATCATTCGTGTACCAACACAACCCTTTTACCGATGCGGGATTGTACTTCAGCCTGTGTTGCTTTTACCTGACGATTGTAACTTAGTATGGATTTTACCTGATGCATTTACATTAAATACTCGAGCTGTACATGTTTCCTTGTGTTTTCCTAGCGAGCTGAAGGTATGCATAGAAAGTACGATAATGTGCACTTTTAACCTGGTACTCATTCACGCACACGTCTTACACACTTTCTCCTTGAGGGCCATGAACAATTTTGAGACCATATTGGTTAACACGAAATACGGTTAACACGAAGTGATTTTCCATGTCCCCAGAAATTCGTGTTAAGCGGACTCCACTGTACTCAGCTTTGCACCAGCAGGAGCACTCAAAATGCTTCATGCTTCTGCAACTTCTTATGAAATCTTTTGTTAAGGGCTTCCAAACCAAAGCATGCCAGACATGTGGCAACGCTAATGCCTTCAATAGCTATCCCAATTATACTACCAATTCCCATTGCAAACAGAGCAATACCCCCTACAGAACATCCAGCTGAAACCACACCCCTAGCCACTGATGTGTTGTGTACAGAATTGAATACTGTGCTATTCTGTCTTTTACACCTTGAGTATTTTGCCTCTTCACCTTCCAAATACTTCAATACGTCTGTAATAATTATTAAATGAAATGAGTCTGCACTTTCAATCGCTTGTGCCTGTAATTTTCTGTCAGACGCAAGTGGCACAGGTGATAGTTGCAGATATAAGTTTACCATTTTTTATGACAAATATTTTTTTATTTAATCAGCGATTACAGTTTGCAAACTCTTCAGGGGTATACAATTTGCTAGCGTAATAAAATGAAACAAGATCTATGTGTTCCAGTTTTATGTTACTTAGATAAACTAGAGTTGTTTTATTGACTACTACCTTAACAGCAGGGTTACTACTCAAAACTTCAACTTCTGTGCCTTTTCTAATAGCAATAAAGAACTTTGCTGACTCTGTCACTGAGTTATCCCATGTAAGTTTGATTCTCTGTGCGATATTTGCTTCTTTGGTAACATCCAAAGACCTCATGATAATTTCAAATACTATTGTGGCTTCTCTACCTATGGTAAAGTTTGCTGGTACAAACACAACAGAAGTATCTGATCTACCCTTTCTATTTGTAAGAAGATACCTTCGTTTCTCATACTCTTGCAGTTTGAGTTTTTCTCTGCTATTGTTTTCTTCGGAATAGCTAGGAACAAGACTCACAAGCAACAGCCCAGAATTAATAACTTTCCTAAATACTAAGGCTCCTTCATCAGTATATACATAAGGACTAATAAATTCAAACTTTATGTCCCATGCAATTGTGGATGCAGGTGTAGGAGCAGGAACAACTAACCACATGTTTTAAGATGTAGAGTGCATTATTTACAGGACTAGGTACTGTAACATCATTAAGCTGATTAAGTTTAGGATACCGTCTTTCTGCATCATCTTTCACATCATCAATTACCTTCCGTCTATTCAATCCAAAGGAATCAAGTTCAAGATCATACACTTCTGCCACCTCTCCTTCTTTATCAAAACCCTGTACATCAGCCAAATCTTTTAACTCTGTTACTGGACACGCAGCTGGTATAATTCTTGGTTTTGGACCGCCACTCATTTTTTTATTCAGCAAAAATAAAATTTATTTAACTTCTAAGACAACACAAAAATCATGCATCAGAACTGGTTTGCCATCCTGATTAGTTACAGATAAACACAGTGATTCAATGAATCTGGAACCTAATTTCTTAAACTGCAAATTAGGAAATCTAACAACTACACTTTCACAATAGGGAGCAGTTCCAGCCAGCACAGATCTCAACAAAGTCGAAGGCTTTCCATTGTGCACATTTTCAGTCATGTTTATTTCTTTTAAATGAACATTAAATACTGTGTGTACTGACAAAGTTACTTTAAGTTTTTTCGTCTTCAATACCATAATATTAGAAAAATCATCACCAAAAAAAAATGCCAATCTTCATCCAAATAATAACCAAGTTTATGCAAATTCACCTGAAATTTCAATCCTATCTTGTTTTGGAAATTCTAATGTAACAATTAAATTGGCTGGATTTAAAGTGGCTTTAATAATTTAAATTCACTTTGAAACCAGTTAGATATGGTACAAAAGTCATAATACCCAGCTGGTATAGCCTCAGTCTTGCCATCATAACTTACTTGATAACTTGTATATTTTCTACATTAACCACTTTAGAGTGTAGAACATTTCATGGATAGCTACAGCCTTTTTCCCATCACGATTATCAATCCCATTAGTTAACCACACTGGTTTGCTTGTATCAGGATTTGTTAAGGTAATAAACATTTTTATTATCTCATAAAAAAGCATGATAGAATTTAAATCACCAACAAACATAAGCACAAATCCATTTCAAATTAATGTAGATGCCAAGTACAATGCCGCACCTACTTATGACCAGCAAATAATTCAACTAAATGAGCTTGATATAGCTGTGTCTGAAGGAGATTTATTTCAAGTAAAAGTTCCAAATCCTTATGATCATTACCTAAACTCTCCAATAACAAATGATGCAACTGCAAAAAAAAGTGATCCTCAAGTCCACTACAGATGTTCCAAAACCAGCTTAACTATGTTATCCGTGGGTCAAATGGTTGTTGTGATGCGTCTAGTGTGGTAGTGTAGCGTCTGTGCTTGTCGCTCTCACTTTCAGCTCCCACCGCTGGCTAGCAGTTTTGCGAAAAGGGGAGCAGAGTATGTCAGTCTCTCCCTGCCAGTACACAGCCTCTCCAACAACAAGCCTCATGTAGTGTCTCCTCATGGCGACTCATGGTAACCGAGCACCTTACGGACTCAGGCTGAACTACAGAGGACTCGGAGGAGGTCTGGCCTCCAGACATGCGGCACGCAGGCCCATCGATATGTGGACAAGCCCTGATGCCCATGAACCAGATCCCCAGCTATGGGTAAATATCCCCACTGTCTTGTGGGTGCCTTGGGAGAGGCAAAGGCTAGGGGAGTAAACCCTATACAAATCCGGGCAGGGATGCTCGATAACCTTGGTTGGCAGATCTCCTTCGAGAAGGAAAACTCCGAGGAAAAACCTGAGCAGATGGGACTCGTAAGCCTTGGTCGGCAACCCATCTAGGAGAAGGACACCCCAAAGCCAAACCATCCTGTGCTCCCAGGAAAGGCCTTTTGACCAGGACTTAAGGGTGAGGTAACCCCGAGTGCTGAAGACGGAGGTACTGGGCTGCACAGCGCACTCTAATAAACCACAGTACCACGCATATACAGCCATATGACACTTGGAGATGGATTCAACAGAAATGGTGCTCGCCCTGTGGAGTCTCACCAGGCAGGTGCAGTACCGGGCTCTGCGCCTCTTCGGAGCCCACCCCCAGCGACTGGAGGATCTTCCCGACCGTCTCGAGGAGCCAGGGGACGGGGAAGTAGAGCGACTGGCCAGCAAAAAAACAAGACCAGAGACAATGAAAAAGCCAATGTGAACATCATGCACTGGAATGCAGAAGGGGTTACCAACAAGAAAACAGAACTAGAAAACTTTCTGTACGAAAACAGCAAAAACATCTGCTGTATATAAGAGACACACCTGCAAGAAGGAAAACTCTTTAAGGTCAGAAGATATCAGGTCTTCCGAAATGATCGCCAAGGGAGGAAGAAAGGGGGAGTTATGACCCTAGTTAGAAACAACCTGAATGTCAGCGAAACCAGGAGATTCATGGAAGAGGCGGAATACATCCAGGTCAAGGTAACCACCAGTGACAGCACCCTTGACCTGGTCACTTACTACTGCCCTAATGATAAGCTTCTGTCCCTTGACACTATCCAGGTCGCGGACTTCAACAGCCAGTCCCAGAGTTGGGGATATGACACGATTGACAAGAGAGAAGAAGACATCGAGGAGTGGCAAGATGAAAATCACCTGATACTTGCCAATGACCCTGAGGACCAACCTACCTTCTACTCTCGCCGCTGGCACACCACCACTACACCGGACCTGGCGCTTTGCACTGACGATGTTCATAAGCACCTCAGCAGAACAGTAGGACCAAATCTCCAGGTCCAGACAGCATCTCAAACGAGATGTTACACCTTGGCAACACTGCCTTAACGAAGCTACTGGACATCTTTAACCACAGCTGGAGAGGAGGACAGGTACCCCAGTGCTGGAAGGAAGCCAGGATGATCCCAATTTTGAAGAAAGGGAAGAATAAGTCCAAAGCCCTGAGTTATCGCCCCATCAGCCTGACAAGTTGTGTGTGCAAGACCATGGAGCGCAACATGAACAAGCGCCTGCAGTGGTACCTGGACTCCGAGAGCATTATCATGCCGGAGCAAGCCGGCTTCAGACGCCACAAGAGTACAGAAGATCAGACAACACACCTTGCACAGGTCATAGAAGATGCCTTTCAAGATCAGAAGGTGACATTGGCTGCCTTCATTGACCTACAAGGTGTGGAAGGATGTTCTCCTTGTGAAACTCCTTCGCAGTGGCATCCAAGGGAACATGTATTGGTGGACCAAGTCATACCTGCACAATCGCAGAGCCCGTGTGACAGTGGGTGGGTAATGTGGCCACAAAGTGCTGCTGCATCAGGGGGTGCCACAGGGGGGAGTCCTGTCACCGACCCTGTTCATACTCTTCATCAACGACCTTGTACCAGAGCTACCAAAAGGAGTCCACGCAGCCCTGTACGCAGATGACCTGGTACTCTGGTGCACAGAAGAGTATGCAACAACTGCTACATACAGGATGCAGCTAGCCCTGGACAGGCTGACAGACTGGACCAACAACTGGTGTGTGACTATCAACACAGAAAAATCATCAGCCACACTCTTCTCTCTCTCCAACAAAGCAAAGGCTGGCAACCTAACACTGGGCAACGCCCCACTGTGGTATGATGACCAACAGACATACCTGGGCGTCACCCTTGACAAGAGGCTGACGTGGAAGCCGCACATTTGGAACGCAGAAGCGAAAGCTGGAAGAAAGCTCAACATCATGAGGAAGCTTCCTGGAACACAATGGGGAGCCAATGAAAAGATCCTCAAAAACGTATATCAAGGCACAGTGAGACCACACCTGAGTAAGGATCCAATGCATGGTTGACAGCAGCCCAGTCACACCAGCAGACCATTGACAGAGTTCAGAACCAGGCACTGTGTATCACCACCGGCGCAATGAGATCCACACCAATTGAAAAGATGGAAGAGACAACAGGCATCCCACCCCTGCACATGAGAAGAGATTGCAAAGCCTTGATACAGTCCACAAAGGTTAAGTCTTCCAAAGACCATCCTATGAATGCCAGGATGAAACAGCCAACCTCAGGGAGATTGAAAAGATCAAGCTTTGTGAAGGAGACGAGAGCTCTGCAGAGAAAACACCAGGCCAAGCTCCCTGCGCAGGTAGAGGCTCTGAATCCTGCTAGTGACCTTCCACCCTGGGAAAGTAAGCCAGAAAACATCACCATATCTTCCACGGTACCCTACATCACCACCAAAGACGTGCACAGCACTGTGAGCAAGAAAGCCCTGACACTGGCCATGCTCGAAGAAAAGTACCCCCAAGGAAGCATGGATACGGGCATACACCGATGGATCAGCCACAGATGCAGTTCAGAATGGAGGGGCTGGGGTGTACATTCAGTACCCAAACGGAACATGGCAGGCAGAGGCAGTATCAACAGGCCTTCACTGCACAAATTACAGAGCTGAGGTGGAAGCCCTGGTCCGTGCTGCAAACACCCTTAGTGGCACTGCAGACCCTGATGCCCGGATTGTCTTCCTGACTGATGCCATGTCTGTCCTTGAGGCAGCAACAGCAAGCAAACTGCCACGTCTACAAGAGGCACTGCAAAACTTCAAGTGCACCAGACTGGTGCTGCAGTGGATCCCTTCACACTGTGGCATCTATGGCAATGAAGAAGCTGACAGAATGGCAAATGTGGGTGCAGAGAAGAAACAAGACGAAAATGGAGACAGCTTCACAGAGATGAAGACCATCATTAAGTCTGTGTACAGACCACCATAACGGCCCCTAGACAGTTACCATCAACTGTCCAGACAAGAGCAGGTGACCATCTTCCGTCTGAGGACCAGGCACAACCGACTCAATTTCCACCTGCACAGACGCTTTCACCTCGTGCCATCTCCCCTGTGCCCTTGTGGAGAAGCGGAGCAGACCACACAGCACATCCTCCAGGACTGTGGGAACCACCAGCTGCTGAGGGAGGAGGTATGGTAGAAGCCCGCCACTCTACAAGAGAAACTGTACAGGCCTGTGGAGGTGCTACAGAAGACCACAGATTTCATTTTGAGAGCCAAACTCCAAGTGTGACGGCGTTCGAGAAGAAGAAGAAGACTTTGTTATCCTATGTTCAACTATGGGCTGTGGTGTTTCTTTTACAGACCATTTAAATCACTCAAACGAACTGATTAGGTCTGTGTATTGTTTCCACACATATTACCAGCTTAGAAGAAAGTATTCAGAACTTCATGTTCCACTACCCACTGAATCCAGGTTTAACCCTTTTAACAACCCCCATGGATATGAAAGCCTTTGAATGCATCTGTAATGAATTTAACATCAGCCCCGGCTCCAAGTATGACTTCACACAAAAGCTTGATGATCACCAGGGCATGGGAACATTGTATTATGCTATCGAGATTACTACGATGGTTACACTTCATTCTCAACAAAAAGTACAATCTGGTTAGGCTCAATAGAACAGAAACAGTCTAATGCCTGGACCACATTTGTCTTAGACAGATGTGACGGGTTTACACAAGCGGGAGTCGAACGCATAAATGAATCTATCAGAACGTATGTGTGGTATTTACAAGGAGCACAAGCTCAAACAAAATCAAACATCTTAAACGGGAGTGGCAAATTTGAAGCACAAAAACAATTTCTTGCAAACCTGAAAGACTCTATTGCGGCGGGGAAGTGGCGCAGTGGTTAAGGCGTCTGCCTCCAATGCCAAAGGTGCGAGGTTCGATACCGGGTTCCAGCGTTGGATTTTTCTCCTCTGGTAAGTGTCACCATCTGGGCAGTGGGCAGATGTTCACATCTGCACGGGACATAGACGACCCCGACCCCCACGAGTCCCCTGCTGCCTTGCAGGCCTGGCCGCTTGGCTGCGGAAAGGCTAAGGGAGGAAACCCCTGACATCAAAGCCCCCGTGTCTCTGGGGAAGGCTTTTGAGCCAGAGACTAAGACAAGGACAGTCTGATATAAAACCTATGACCTGAGGACCTCGATGCCACCATCCCAGCTTGCTAGGCCATGGCAAACGAACCAAGGGTTTAAAGGGTGGGGCCAGTACTGCACACACTGCACTCCACCAAAAAGCTCCACCGCGCAGGCTTTAGGAAACGCCCACGGACTATGACACTGAACTTTCCAAGTCCTGTAGCGATGGGCAAGGGGCAAAACGGCAGGTAAAAGATGTCACTGGAAGCCACAGTCTCAAACCTGCATGCAGGCGGTTCAGGATATTGGTCGCCTGATGTTGACCTGGGGATGACAACGTCACTCGGCACACCCTGAACGACCAAGCAGCCTTCTCTAGGGACAGCACTGCTTGCTCTACACGGAGAGGGGCCTAGAAAAGGTGGCCTAACCAAAACTCATCCCCTCGTAACCCCAGTTGGCTAGCCGCGGTCAATGGGCATCTTCTCATGCGGTCAGAAAACAAGAAAAAACAACAGATCCACTCTCATGACGACCACGACCGGACTCAACGTAGCATGCTGGAACATCCATACCATGCTCGACACAGCAGACAGCGGACGCCCTGAGCGTCGCTCCGCCCTCATTGCCCATGAATTGCGGAGGTTAAACATCGACATCGCCGCGCTCAGCGAAGTACGCCTCCCGGAGGAAGGCAGCCTCCAAGAACTTGGCGCTGGCTACACCCTCTACTGGTCAGGCAAGCCTGCATCAGAAAGACGGCTCTCAGGCGTGGGCTTCATGGTGAAGACCCCATTGCGACTAAGTTGGAAAACCTACCAACGGGTCACTCCGACCGCATCATGTCCTTGCGCCTCCCACTGAGACACCAGCAATACGTCACCCTTCTCAGTGTGTACTCCCCAACCCTCCTGGCAGAGCCTGCAGAAAAAGACAAGTTCTACTCTGACCTGCGCAGCCTCCTGCAGAGCACCCCTGCAGACGACAAAGTCATCATCCTTGGCGACTTCAACGCCAGAGTGGGCCAAGACTCTGAAGCCTGGAAAGGAGTCCTCGGCAAGCATGGCGTTGGGAACTGCAATGACAATGGTCGCCTACTGTTGGAGCTCTGTGCAGAGCAGCAACTTGTCATCACCAACACTACTTTCCAGCAAAAGGACAGTCGAAAGACCACCTGGATGCCTCCTCGCTCCAAGCACTGGCACCTTATCGACTATGTCCTAGTGCGTCAGAGGGACCGCAGTGACGTCCTCCTCACCAGAGTGATGCCCAGCGCAGAGTGCCACACTGACCACCGCCTTGTTCGCTGCAAACTCAGGCTCCGCCTCAAGCTGAAGCCCAAGAAAGGGCCCCCCCCCCCCCCTAAGAAAAAGCTTGATGTTGCCAGCCTTCGGTGTGACGACAAGAAAGCTGCCCTTCAGGCCGATTTACAGCGCATGCTCAAAGACACAGTTGATCCAGCAGACTCCTCCCCTGAAACACTCTGGGAACAACTGAAAACTGCTATTGTAAAATCTTCTGTGGAAGTCTTGGGCTTTGCTAGAAAGAGGAACAAAGACTGGTTTGACGAAAACGACGTAGAGATCTAGGAACTTCTAGCAAAAAAAAAGAGCCGCCCACCAGGCCCACCTAGCCCAGCCTTCCTGCCCTGTGAAGAAGTCTGCCTTCCGCCTCATCTGCAGCAGTCTCCAGCTCAAGCTTAGAGAACTCCAGAACGAGTGGTGGTCCAGACTCGCACAGAGGACCCAGCTCTGCGCTGACAACGGTGACTACAGGGGCTTCTACGAAGCACTGAAAGCAGTGTATGGCCCTAGGCACCTGGTACAAAGTCCCCTGCGAAGCGCTGATGGACAGGCACTCCTCACAGATAATACCTCCATCTTGAACCGCTGGTTGGAATACTTTCAGGACCTCTTCGGCGCTGAGCGCACTGTTCAAGAAACAGTCATCCTCCAAATCCCACACCTTCCACTAAAGGTTGAATTGGACGAACCGCCCACCGCCGAAGAGACCCTCACAGCCATCCACCAGCTCAAGAGTGGCAAAGCAGCAGGCATTGATGGAATCCCACCAGAGATATGGAAACATGGAGGCCCAGCACTGCACAACAAGCTCCACGACCTCATTCTCTGCTGCTGGGAAAAAGGAACACTACCAAAGGATCTCCGTGATGCAGTCATCATCACCCTGTACAAGAACAAAGGAGAGAAGTCTGCCTGCTCTAATTATCGTGGAATTACCTTGCTGTCCATTGCCGGGAAAATTCTCGCAAGGTTGCTCCTGAATCGGCTGGTACCTGCCATCGCTGAAGACCACCTCCCAGAGGGCCAGTGTCGCTTCAGAGCCAACAGGAGTACCACCGACATGGTCTTTGTGCTGAGACAGCTTCAGGAGAATTGCCGCGAGCAGAACAAAGGGCTGTACGTAACGTTTGTCGACCTAACAAAAGCGTTTGACACTGTGAGCAGGCAAGGTATGTGGCAGATCCTGGAGCGACTAGGCTGTCCCACAAAGTTCCTCAACATGATCGTCCAGCTTCACGAGGACCAGCAAGGCCAGGTCAGACTAAACAGTCACGAAAATGCCTGCAGACGACGTGGGCAAGCCCTATAGAATCTTCATTCGCGAAGTCAAGCCAAGAGAGAGATCTCCCATCAAGCATGCAGCACTATCAAGACGTTCTCAGATATTCCAGATCAAAAGTTGACTTTGTAATTGGCATTGGGTTATACATGTTGCCATCTGACCTTCAAGTCCAAATGGGGACAATAAAAAATTATAATAATGAAATAATTGTTGCAGGGCGTGATCAGAAATTAGGGTTTAATCAATCTGTAAACTTGGGTCGAACGGCCACACACCTACAGTCACTAAAACCATTAATAACGCCAGTAACACCAGTCACACAGCTTACACCATTGCCCTTACAGTCAGTAACAGCCCCGGCCCTGACACCAGCACCAGTACAGCCAGTAACACCAGCCCAACAATCTCCAGTAAACAGACATGAGTCAGAGAGAACTGCATTGGTAATAGGCATTACTGGATTAGGGATATTACGTCTTTACCTGTTTCATTAAATAAACCACTATTAACCCTCCTACTGTCACCAGAAAGACCCACACATGCTCCGCCATAAACCCTACTATTTTTCCTGCTGTACTGATCAACCAACTGACAACACTCCCTATTATGCCAGGCAAAGCATCCATTGCTTTCACAGCCAATTTCTTAAGCAAGTCTGAAATATGTGACAACTGTTTCTTTACCCATGACTGCAAGTCTTTTGGGTCAGTTGGTGGAGTCGGAGGAGCTGGAGGAGGTGGACCACCACCACCACCAGAGACAGCCAAAACAACAGTACTGATAATAAATCCAAGAGCAGTAATTAAACTTGCAATAGTAATACCCTGCTCTCTGAAAAGTGTTTTCAGTCTCTCAGTCTCAGCCAAAGTTGTGTCTTCGTGAAGTATTTTTTGAATAGTTTCTCTAATCCTGTTGACATGTGTTTTCAGTTTTTCTTTCCCAATTTCAACTACTTCTAGCTGTGCCGATCTTTCTATCTGCAAATCCTTTAATCTGTGTTGTATTCTTTCTTTTATTTCTGTGTCATAATTCTCCTCGTCTACTTTATCTAGGTTTTTTTTTTCTCCATTTCTATGTGATTATCAAGCTCACCCAGTTTGGCTACATTATTCACTAGCTCACCTCTGATTGTTTGTAGTGTTTTATCCAACCCCATTATCTCCTGCACAGACAAAGGAGAGTCATCGATTGTTTTCATATCCTCATTTATTTGCCCTTCTGTAAATGAGGCTTCTTGTATTACCTTGTTTGCTATTTCTGGCAGGCTTTTTAAATCTGCCATTTCAATTCTTGTCCCGTTGGCATCCTTGTTTGTGCATCATGAAGAGCACTAACAAGTCAAGGTGGTACCAGGGTGCCCCCAATACCAAGGTACCTTGCCAACCCGGTATTACCACCGACTTCACCCTTAATTGAACTTAAAGCTCTAAACTTAGCAGGGTTGTTTTTATGGGTTAGATTTATGTTACCTCTGTCTGTATTTACAAATAAATGACCTTTATCATATTCAAACTGATTAGGATCTATAATATCTGGGTGGGCACCAACACTATCATAAAATGAGTTTACTTTGTCTTCTAAAAGTGTGTGATACATACTAGAAGTATTTCTTGTACCAGTTATATATGTTGTATTATTAAAGTCATACATGTTATGCCTTTCAATATCATGATCAAATCCTCCCTCTGCCTTTGTTTTTATTAATTAATGTTTTTGATTTTTGCATAATAAAATGACATCGTCCTACTGATCAAAGATAGACCCATACAGAAAACTACGTGAACCACTAGGTGTTAAGGGCATTAGACAATCAATTGTTATCACAAACAATCTTAGCACCATAGATCAAAACCAAACTCTTACTGTCAAGTTTCTGAACCTAGGTCCAAGTGATGTTATTGTTCCTGGTACTGCACGCCTTGCATTTAATATTGAACTTTTATCAAAATCAGATGCAAACAGAACACTAGTTGACAACCTTGGCCGAGCAATTATTAGAACTATTAAAGTTAAACTTGAAGGCCAAGAAGTGTTTAGTCTGGATGATGCTGATGTGTTCTACTGCTACAAAGATCTGTGGCTCACTAGAGAAGAACGAGAAGACCGTGTTTACCAGGGCATACAGTCTGATAACGTTGCCAAACTCAGAATCGATGCAGGGGATAAATCAACAACAGTAGTCAAGGACGTTATATTGGCAGAAACATATGGAAGCAGATTTTACATTCCACTTAAATTTGAAATCCTAACAGAGCATTTGCCATATTATCAAGGAGCACTGATTGACTGTCTGAGTTTTGAACCAACCTTCAATGACTACTCCAAAGTTATCAGAACATTGGATCTCAATGCAACATATAAGATCTCAAACATTTTTTTTTAAATCTGAAATTGTCACACATGCTCATCTAGCTACTCTCATACAAAATCTGCCCTGGGGGACTTGGGTGGGGTTAGGTATTGTTTAGTTCCCAGGGTCACCCTGGTCAGCCCCACAGGGTGGGTTTATCTCCCTATTCTGGGGCATGTGTTTCTGTCTACCCTTTGTCCATTCACCTGTATTTGCCTTTTTAAAACTCTCCCTACTGTCTGCACTGCCTGTAGCTCTTGATATTGGATGTGTGTTGCTAAATGGTCTTAGCTTTATTTAGGCCCATGTGTTAGGTTTATTTAATGTATCTGACTGGCTGGCGACATACATTCAATGTTTTGTTTAGTTTTTTTCACAAGCAGTGCAGGCACGTCCTGAGAAAGCCTTGTTGCTGTCGGGACGTTAAGCAATGTACAATCAATCAATCAATCTCATACAAAATCAGTACTAGTCAAGACTTCCGATTTATTATGACTGTGTGATAAGACACAGTTTGAAGCACAAAGATAAAGGTGATCCAAGTGAACATCAACTTGAACACACCTGCTAGGTCACTGAAAGGCATTCTTATGTTGTTTGTTGAACCAGGAAGTCCATTTGAAAGGGATTCAGAAAAAAATTCTACAATCCAAAGATTATACATTTATCCTGCACTATTGAAGGGCGCCCCAATCAGGTGTATGCTTCAGATATGCTACTTTACCAACACTATGATGAGATCATAAAATGGTCGGGTGGAAGACTTAGAGAACAACCAGCAAACATGGCATGCAAAGATCTGCCTCTGTATGATGTAAGAATCGGCCAATACCTGACAAACAAGTATGCACTTTGGCTAGACCTGCGTAGTGCAGACGACAACTACCTACATGGGTCAGGTTACAATTACAATCCAGATTTAAAAAAAAGACTAAAACTGCCAGAGCAATAAAATATATTTGTATTTGATTATGATGCACAACTGAACATTCAAGAAAGCAGACTAAGTGGTCACATGTATTAAAATTATATTCTGTTTTTAAATGAACTTGCTGACACTCGACCCTCACTGTGGTTTGTTTTGTGGTGCCACAGGCTGTGAGAAAACTGAATTTGTTCTTGATCTCTTACAAACAAGATACATCCACCATTTTGAGAACATTGTGATATTCTGCCCTATGATCAAACACAACAAAGCTTATTACAGCCGTTTATTTATTTGGAATGATCACAACATTTATTTAGTCGACCCTGAGAAAAAAAATGAACGACTACCTGCAGTATTTTTACAAGCAATTTCAAGCGCAGCCAACTTTGTTTATTGTTGATGGTTGCTCTGCAGAGAAGGACATTGTCAAAAAGAGGAATACATTGGTAGAACTTGCCTTTAGTGGCAAACATGCAAACATCAGTGTCTGGATTCTCACTCAAAAATATAATGCTGTTCTGAAAGATTTTCAAGAGCAACTAAAGTTTATCTGTTTGTTTTACTGTAAGGATCCTGACAGCTTTGAAGACTGCCTCAGAGAGAATGATGTAATACCCAACAAACATATACAAGTTGATGTGAAAAACAAACTGAAATCGACTAAGCATCTAAAGCTTATTTTAAAGACAGATCAGCCCACTGGGTATGGATTAGTAAATTAATTTATACTTTTGTTTTGGTCAATAAAAAATGACAGATGGACCAGCGCAGCAGGTGGTCAATGTTACAGACTGCTTCAGAGATATCCAACACTTTGAAGACATAAGAACGCCTTCCAAACAACAACTTGTCATAAAACCAGCAATAGCAGTACCAGTGGTGATATACGTGACATATAATGTAACTTTAGAATATATTGATGGGAAACCATTTGTAGAGTACATTGCTGCTGATTTTAAGACATATACCTTTAAAGTTGATGATAACTGGTTTGAGACAATGTGTGAACACATACACCAACAACTAAAAAAGCTGAATGTTTGTTTTGTAGGTGTTACTGTCAATAAAGTGGTACTACACATAGAGTAATAATTTTTTTTATTTATTATTTTGTCTGACAAATAAAAATGACAGACAATGCTCAAAGCACTCCAAACCCTTTAAGGTTTTGAAACGTGTTTCACACAACAAACTTGCGGTCCGTGGCGCAGTGGTTAAGGCGTCTGCCACCAATGCTAAAGGTGCAAGGAAAGATATTATAAACTATTTTCCTTGACCAACCATTTGTGTTTTCACACTTAAACAACCTTAATTATCCATTTTTTGCTAACAAGAAGCTCATAATGACCACCCTGCTCACATTTCCCAAATCCCCTCTATCTTACTCGGTAAAAATAAACATTTCCAAAATCAATGCCATTGATGCCTAAAGCAAAATTAACAGCTGAGCTAATTAATCTACCAATGATGTACCTCTGTACATTCAGGAATGTGTATTTATAAAGTTTAATTATAGTTTCAAAAATTAATATTTTTTATTATAAAATGAACCAAGATGAATTACTTCTTCTAAGTGATATCAATGCTGTAGAAAACAAAGACTTATACTCTAAAAAACAGCGTCTTCTCTCTGTAGTTGTTTCAGGCAAATCCAAAGCTTATCTCAGAAAATGCTATTCCACAGATGATATTGAATCCCTCACAGTTGAGGAGTTAATTAAACTACATTCTAAATATGAAAATCACATCGCTTCACTAATGACTCGTGATCTGAGTCGATCTCTTGTCTGTCAATACACAAAAGCAGTGAGTCACTTTCTACCTGTAGACACTGACAGTCTATCACACGACCTTGAAAGCAACCCTATTGTTTCAAGTTCAATTGGTAAATTAGCATGCATCATGTTTTACAAGTTTGGCAATTACCTTGCACCTGTGGTAACTTTGTTTGTTACTGGGAGTCATATTGATTTTTCGAAAATAAATTTTCTAGAAAAAGAAAAGGATGGACCCAACTGACGAGACCCAGACGACTCCACAACGGAACCCTGTTTTGATGCAGGTTCAAATGATCACTAAACCAAAAGTCCATGAAGGGTAGAGGCTGGAAAAAGATTAGCCGAATATAACAAACAAAAAAAAAATTGCAGATTAAAGTGTTAACAGAGAAGGCTCATGTAACTGACCCGCCGTCAGGACCGTCAAGACCCCCAGCCCCGACCCCACTGCCGTCAGGACCCTCACACCCTCAACAAAGTGAGAGATTATCAACTGAACCTACCACCCATCAGTCTAAACCCGAAACAACAAAATATATAGTTGCCGGATTTGTTGTTGGATTTGGTTACGCAGGTTACAGGCTATGGAAAAAATACAAACCCCACACTCGAACAGTGTTCAAAAAATCAGACACTCCAAAAACAAAACCAGAAGTCGCCACATTACCAGCAACATTCAAAGTTGTCAACCCATTTTTAATGCAGTGAACAAAAATATTATTTTAATTTTTATTGCATTAGAAAATGAGCGAAACAAAAAACTTAATGAACCTTGTCTATCACTCTGCTGTAATAAGCGGACTATGCTGGGAAAAAGTCTTCTCAAAATGAAATCGGCAGACCTGAGTAGATTAGATTTTGAAGATACAGCTAAGCTAGTTGCAGCTGTAACAGCGTCAATTGCAACAAAAGACTTTCTCATCAAGCAAGGAATTATTCCTGAAAATGTTTCAATGTAAATAAAAAGTATGGCGACTTTAGCTATTATGATTGGGGGTGCCATGGTCAATGCACTTTCTTTCAGTGGATCAAATTACCTCTTTTCAAAAACGGGTAGAGAAGAACCTGCACAAGAAATGAGACGTCACAAGGAGGCATCTGAAAAACTTGCACAAGCCCAACAGGATTATGAAAAGCAAAGAATAGAGAAATTTGATTTTATCAATGAAAAACTCAGACTTGAAGGTCATGCCCAGCATACATTTTCTAATGTCGATGATGCAATTAAGGAATATTTTCTCGTTACGGGTGATGACATGACTACCCCAAAGCCGAAACTTAGTGACTATTACCAACCCAGTCCACAACAAAGAAACGGGGAGATAATCTTTTTTCTAGTAGGCATGACATTTGTATATTTCACAGGAGTTTTTATTGCTAGAAAAAATGACCAGCGTTGAAAATAAACTATTGAAAATATATTACTCTCATGTTGGTTACTGGAAAGGGAAAACTGCAATAGAGAAATTGCATGCGGCTGTGGGCAATGATGTAACACTTGACCAAATAAAACACTGGCTACAGAGACAGGCAATTTGGCAGATATATTTACCTGCACCAAGAAAAATAACAAGACCTCATTTTGTGAACACTACGCCAAATGACACACATCAAATGGACCTCCTGTTCTTACCACATGATACAATAAGAAAGAAATGATACAAGTATGCACTGATTGTTGTTGACATTGCTTCAAGGTATAAGGATGCCGAACCCATAACTGACAAAACTGCTACCACGGTTGCAACAGCATTATCAAGTATCTATAAAAGAGGCCTCCTAAAATACCCTAGACTTGTGCAGGTCGATGATGGATCCGAGTTCAAGGACGCTGTCAATCAATTATTTGCAAAGCATGGTGTACTGGTTAGACGCGGCATTCCAGGTGTGCACAGATCTCAGGCAATTGTTGAGAACTTTAACAAACAATTATCAGAGAGACTTTTCAGCTACCAGTATTCTAAGGAACTCATGCATGATGCATGTAACACTGAGTGGGTAAAAAGATTACCGTCTGTGATAAAAGCAATGAATAACGAAGGTCGTTTAAAACCTGCTGATGCTATTAAATTGAAAACAATGACAGAGCCAAAAACAACGTCACCGTCAGGAGCGCCGCTGGCGCCTGGCACAAGTTTGTTTACAAAACAGGTGAGATATCTAAATCAACCTGGAGAATCAGAAAATGATGTCAGACACAGAGCAACTGAGCCCATTTGGTCTAAATCTGTACACAATATATAAGAAATAGTCCCCGGCAGTCCATCGATTTATTATGTATATGAGCCTGCCCCACAGAGGGCATTTGTCAGAGAAGAATTACAGATTATTCCCCCAGACACTGTTACTCACTTTTGACCAATTTGTCAATCAGTTCATCAATCAGTTCATCACAAATACCTTCATATAACTTAAGTCTGTAATGACCAGGTGCATAGGCCTTTTCCTTACTATGAAACACTCATTTTGTGTCCCCTACTGCAAGTGATTTTTTTATGTTTGGATCATTTCAAGATTATGTTTGTTTGACCTCAGTGACTTGTTTGGATAATCAGGCATTAATGATCCATCTAATACTTGTTTGTAATGCTCATGACGAATGTCTTTATTTTTTATCGCTGTTTTTTTTTTCCTTTGGCTTTCGACTGACTACCTTTCTGGTGCAGTATAGAATACATTTTTGATCTCAGTCCAACATACTCAACTATCGGCACTCTATTTAGTTCATCTTTAAACTTCCCAGGCACTTTCTTGTTTTGTGTGCTGTACAGCGGGTGTTCCTTAGGGTGGTCAGACGTGTCAAACATATGTAACTCTGTTTTCATGTCTTCATAAAAGTCTTCAGTAGGCACATCAATGATCATAGAGTCAGTGTCAGTGTATAACAGACGACACTCAGGATACTTTGGTTTGAAGTAATCATAATAAAATTCAAGCCTCAACAGTTTTGACAACTCAAGAGTTGCCATACAAATAAATACTGGCTTGTCCAGTTTAACAATCTTTTTTTGGAGTGACACTGCATCCCAGTCAACACAGTCTTATGGGTCCCATGCGGACTGGCATATGGGGCCAATATGGGCTGCCTATATGGGCCCACATGGGATGTGCAAATAGGTCCCAAAGAGCTGACATGATGTTGCCAGGATAAATCCCAGATGCCCCCCACATGTTCCCAGGATAAATCCCAGATGCCCCCCACATGTTCCCATGATGGATCCCAGATGCTCCCAGGATGTAACCAGGATATCCCCCAAATACTTCCATGATGGATCCTAGATGCTCCCAACATATCCCCCAAATACTTCCATGATGGATCCTAGATGCTCCCATGATGTATCCCGGATACTTCCATGATGTATCCCGCTTACTTCCAGGATGTACCCCGCATACTACCAGGATATATCCCGCATATTTCCAGGATGGATCCTGGATGCTTCCAGGATGCAGAGAAGAATCCAGTGGAGAAAGAAACACACTTAGAAAAGACAACACAATTTATTAATATTTTGGGTATTTCAAATAGACAGTAAAGTATACAATCAGTCGCTACTTGTCAGTGAAGAAGCATAGTAGCTGACAAGTAGCGACTGAATTGTATGTTGTTTATGTTGAAAATACCCAACATACTAATATATTGTCGTGTAATTGTCTTTTAAGCGTGTTTCTTTCTTCTTTGGGTTCTTCTCTGCATTTTACACACTTGACAGTCACCATTTTGGTCTGGATTTTCCTGGATGCAACCCATGTTGTGCTTGTACAATATCCATGTATCGCTACTTGTTCTTCAACCTTCACATAAACACACGTGCATGCAAGCACGCACACACAAACGTCATCATCACAGAGAGAGAGAGAGAGAGAGAGAGAGAGAGAGAGAGAGAGAGAGAGAGAGAGAGAGAGAGAGAGAGAGAGAGCACAAACATAAACTTTATAGTCACATATACGCACACAACTAAAATAATGCAGAACCTTCATTGAATTTATTATTGCAGTTGTAGTTGTATTACATGTGTATGATATTTTATTACATTCCTCTAGTGAAAATGAGTAATGAGATATCTATAAGTGTGATATACGTCTGAATAAGAAAGAGAACACAGAACTTGTAAAACACTCAGCAAGTTATGTCTTACTCATAACAGACACATGGTGTGTTGTGCCTCATATCACACTCAGTGTGATACATCTTCTGCATGAACACATTCTACTTTGGCATCAATATCAGCATATACAGTCTGCAAGGTGAGTGGAATAGCAACAGAACAAATCTACACTGGATACATTCACACATAAATGGATTAACCCTTGGCAGAGTTTTGATATCCAAGTAGTTGGGTAGAATTAATTATGCCTACAATAGGTCTGCGATAAATTGAGCGAAGCTGATCCCTTCAGTGTTAGTACCTGTCTGTAAAAATGTCACAGCTTGTAGCTTTTTGTTTGTTTCCGACTGAAATCTGAAATAGTAGTGTAATAAATAGATCGCTCCACCTCTCTGTATTTTCTTGGTGCCGGTCCTGACTGCCAGCTGGCTGTTGTGTCCTGGACTTGTTTTCATGTGGACTCCGAGTTGGGCTTCTGTGCCCATTCTGAAAAAAAGTTGATACTTTTGCATTAGTTTCCACTGGCTTATTTATTCAAACTTTACCAATCCCTGATGTTGGATCCCCCACTTCCCATGTAATTTGTACTAGAAAATTAATTGTACAAGAAACAGACACGGCAGACCAACAACACATCACACCTAATTCTCCAGCCTTGGCTCTGTATGCAATCTGCAGGACTCGAAAAGTTGGATCAAAATATAAAAACAAATCTCTGTTACATGCCAGTAAATCCACTTTATGATGACATGCATTGTTCCCAAAATCCTAATATTAAGCATAATGCACACATACTTTAAGGTCTTACAAGTCATAATAGCACTGACAATACATGCATAAACAATTACTAAAGCTTACCAAAGTGTCCTCATGATGGGAAGCCAAACTTGTTTCCCCTTCATGCTGTAGCAGAACAGACAGGACCCATCTCACGCAGTCACAGTCGTCTTCCTTTTTTTTCAGAGAGAAAAATAATGAGAGATTTAAAGCTTCATTAACACAATGACCCAGTTAACCCCTTAATTATTACTTTTTGAACCCTCATTATCCACGTACCCCCACACAGAGTAAATACCATCAGAATTTACTCCTAAAACATTATTGTTTGAACAGTCACTATTTTATGTACCTCCCCGCATAGTAATACCAACAGGGGTTAACACCTGAGTTAATTAATCTATTGATTATGTTAGTGTGTACACACTAAAATGTGTATTTTATGAGTTTAATTGTAGTTTTAAAAATTAATATTTTTTATTATAAAATGAATCAAGATGAATTACTTCTTTTAAGTGATATCAACGCTGTAGAAAACAAAGACTTAAACTGTAAAAAACAGCATCTTCTATCTGTAGTTGTTTCAGGCAAATCAAAAGCGTATCTCGGAAAACAATACACAACAGAAGATATAGAATCCCTCATGGCTGAGGAGTTAATTAAACTACATTCTAAATATAAAAATCACATTGCTTCACTAGCGACTCGTGATTTAAGTTGATCTCTTGTCTGTCTATACACAAAAGCAGTGAGTCACTTTCTGCCTGTAGACACTGACAGTCTATCACATGACCTCTACCTGTAGACACTGACAGTCTATCACACGACCTTGAAAGCAACCCTATTGTTTCAAGTTCAATTGGCAAATTAGCATGTGTCATGTTTTACAAGTTTGGTAATTACCTTTCACCTTTGGTAACTTTACTTGTTACTGGGAGTCATATTGATTTTTCGAAATTAAATTTTAAAGCAGAAGAAAATGGACGAGACCCAGACGACTCCACAACTGAGTCCTGTCTTGACACAGGTTCAAACGGTGACTAAGACTAAAAGCCCAGGCAGGGTTGAGACTGGAAAAAGAGTAGCGGCGTTAAACAAACAAAGAAAGTTAGAACTAATGGAAAAGACACATGTAACTGACCCACCCTCAAGACCACCAACAGCCACAACCACAGCACCAGTGTCACTACCGTCAGGACAAACACCCTTATCACCACCTCATCAAAGTGAAAGACAAACAACTGAGTATAAAACCGAAACAACAAATATATAGTTGCTGGATTTGTTCTCGGATTTGGTTATGTAGGTTACCAATTATACAAAAAATACAAACCGCAGACTCGAACAGTTTCCAAAAAATCAGACACTCCAAAAACAAAACCAGAAGTCGCCACATTACCAGTAACACCAAAACCTGTCGACCCATTTTTCACGCAGTAATAAATTTTTTATTTTAATTTTATTGCGTTAGAAAATGAGTGACTCAAAAAACTTAATGAACCTTGTCTATCACTCTGTCATAATAAGTGAACTAGCTGTTTCTTATTCTATGCTTGCAAAAAGGCTACTCAAAATAAAATCGGCAGACCTGAGTAGATTGGATTTGGAAGACAGTGCTAAGCTAGTAGCAATTGTAACAGTGTCAATTGCTACAAAAGACTTTCTCGTCAAGCAAGGAATTATTCCCGAAAATATTTCTATGTAAATAAAAATATGGCAACTATAGCTATTATGATTGGAGGGGCCATGGTCAACGGCCTGGCTTTCAGTGGATCAAATTATCTCTTTTCAAAAATGGATAGACTGAAGAAATGCGATGTCACAATGAGGCATCAGAGAAACTTGCACAAGCCAGCAGGATTATGAGAAGCAACGAATAGAGAAACTTGATTTTATCAATGAAAAACTCAGATTAGAAAGTCACGCACAACATACATTTTCTAATGTCGATGATGCAATTAAAGAAATATTTTCTCGTTACAGGCAATGACATGTCTACCCAAAGCCAAAACTTAGCGATTACTATCAACCAAGCACACAAAAAAAAAAAAAAAAAACCAGAGAAATAATCTTTGTTCTAGTGGGAATGACATTTGTATTTTTTACTGGATTTTATATTGCTAGAAAAAATGACAGACCCCGGGGTGGAAAATAAACTATCAAAAATATATTACTCTCCAATTGGTTACTGGAAAGGTAAAACTGCGATTCAGAAATTACACGCAGCCATGGGCGGTGATGTAACACTCAATCAAATAAAACAATGGTTACAAAGACAACAATTTGGCAGGTTTATCTCCCTGTGCCAAGAAAAATAACAAGACCTCATTTTGAAAATACTACACCAAATGACACCCATCAAATGGACCTCCTGTTTCTACCACACGACACAATAAGAAAGAAGCATTACAAGTATGCACTAACTGTTGTCGACATTGCTTCAAGATATAAAGATGCTGAGCCCATAACTGACAAGAATGCTACCACAGTAGCAACAGCATTATCAAGTATCTATGAAAGAGGCCCTTTAAAATACCCCAGGCTCGTACAGGTCGATGATGGATCTGAATTCAAAGGTGCTGTTAACCTTTTGCCACCGTAGTCTGACAGCTAGGATTTTCCCCGGGAGCGTATGCCTTACTGTGACTCACTTCCCTGGTGGCGTAGTAATTTTGACATTTTCATTGGCCTTGTTTGTAGTAAATATCTTATCATACCCCAATATATTTGGTATCAATGGAAAGAGCAATTCAAGATGAATACATAGACATTATGCTGAAGAAAATATTTTGTATTTTCAAGATTTTAGAGGTGTATAAAGAAGATAGGGTAAGAAGCCAGAAAGCAAAAACAGTCAGATTTGCATTGGGTTATGAAAACACATGCTGTTAGTGTATTAGTTATGCAAAGTGTGAAAATTACCACTTACATTGCAATCCAGAATATAGTCCAGTGTGTCCCCAGTAAATAATCCAGAAAGAAAGGCACAATAGAAGTTTTTTTTTCACAAAAAAACAAAATTTTAATACCACACTCCAAACTCCACATGCCACAGTTTCACCAAGGACACTTTTGAAGTCAAATGATGTGAAAGTTCATGTTCTTTGTGTCAACTGTTTCACTCAAAATACACAACACTGGTGCTGGGCTAATGCATAAAGTCTTTCCTTGTGTGAAAAAGCTCAAAACAAGGCGTCACACACAGAGCAACCATGCAGGATGAACACTGGTAGTGTGTCACTTTCCGCTTGTTCTTCAACTCCTGCTTCCGCACAATCCCCATATGCATGCAAATGGCCAGGAATTTTATGATGTCATCCCTGGTCACTTTCTTCCATGTGGAGAAGATGCTCCTGGGTGGCAGGGGCCCCCCTTGCCTTTTCAGTGCAATGCTGGATTCAGCATACTTGTTGGTCTCAGTCTTGATGAAGCCGATGATGTCGTCGGTCAAAAAAAGCTTGTAGACATCAATGGGTTTGGGGTCATTGCCAAGATCCACATGTAGTCCTGGTACAGCTGTAAAACAAAAAGATCAATGTTAATTTACCGACAGATGTTTGTGTACACACACCATGCATTCCCACTCCATACACACACACAAACACACACACACACACACACACACACACACACACACACACACATACACACACCATGCATTCACACGCCATGCATGCTCACACACAAACACCATGCATTCACAAGCCATGCATGCATGCACACACACACACACACACATACGTATGTCATACTTTTATTTATAACTAAGAAATGTAAACATTATATTTTCCACTATTACAATATATATATATATATATATATATATATATATATATATATATATATATATATATATATATATATATATATATATATATATATATATATATATATATATATATATATATATATATATATATATATATATAAATAAATATAATCTACACACGTGGGCACAAGCCTGTGTAATACACACAAGAGAAAGACAATATGAGACCCGTAAGGCAATGAATTCAATAAAGCCACATCCGTCATTAAATTACGTCATTTTTAATAATAAAATTTTTGACCCCATTACGCCCCCGTTATTACCCAATCAACCCTTTGATTTTTAAAAAGTGACAAGCATGACTGATGCGGCCTCATTGATCTGATTATCTTACGGGTCTCATATTGTCTTTCTCTATAACTATTGTCTCTGTCAACACCTAATCATTTAAGTGATTTCAGTGGAACTTTATATGTTACTAATAAGTTACAACTAACTTTTAGGAACCTGCAGAGGTAACCTTTAAGTTAGTTATCATAAGAACTTATTAATTACTTACCATAAGAACTTATTAATTTCTTACTGTAAGTTCTTATAAGTTTTTACAACAACTTGACTTAAGTCACAACTTACTCGGTCAGATTTGTCAAGATACAAGGACAATAAAAAACTTTTTTTTCTCAATAATACTCTGCTGGTGGTGCAGATGGGGTTAAATAATTATGCCTAAACTGTGTAAGTGGCATGACATCTCTCTGTGAAGTGTATGACATTATTAAACGATTACCAAATCTGATTTTTATTTGTTTAAAAGATTGTGTAGCTTTTCTGTGGTTTCCTGTACCCCTATCCTTTTTCCCTCTGCTAAAAAACTAGCCTTCAGTTCTTCAACATTCACGGGAGACTGACTACGCATTTTATTTTGTATTTCAGATTTCATTTGTTTGTAGTTATTTAAATCATCCTGGACTCGCTTAAATTCTTCGTCACTAATAAAATTGTCCTGCAATGCTTTACTTATAATAAGTTTAAGACTACTCAGTTTTGCACTTGCCAGCGTACTCAATGCTTCATGTTTTTCTAACTTTGTGTGAAACCTCTTGTTTATGGCATCCAAACCAAAGCAAGCCAGTCCTGTGGCAATGCTAGCTCCTTCCAGTCCGATTCCAACCAAACTTCCAATTCCAGTTGAAATCAATACAATACCCCCTACAGAACAACCAGCTGAAAAAGCGCCAACAGCCATAGATGTATTTTGTACAGAATTGAAAATGGTCTGATACCTCCTTTTGCATCTGGAGTACCTCGCTTCTTCACTTTCCAAATATTTAATTGCTTCTGTAATCTCTCTCTCTTGGCTTGACTTCGCGAACGAAGATTTTATAGGAGTTGCCCACGACGTCTGCAGGCTTGTTCGTGGCTGTGGAGGCCAATCCGAGACAGGCAGGTTTGACCGCAGTGGCTGCAGGGGAAGGTATGGCCAGGGTTCTGAGCTGCAGCATCTCTGTTTTTTCTCCTGAGCCGCTTGTCCTTAAGGCTAGCTCTGTGAGAGTCCTCAAAGGAGACAGCTGCCTTGTAAATGGTGGAGCGCCAGGTGTCACGGTCCGCAGCAAGCGAAGACCACTGGTGGTGGTCGATTTGGCAGGCACTAAGTGACTTCTTGAGACAGTCTTTGTATCTCTTCTTTGGTGCCCCTCTGTCACGGTGTCCAGTAGCAAGCTCGCTGAACAGGGTGATCTTTGGTAGGCGATGATCCTCCATCCTGGAGACATGCCCCGCCCAGCGGAGCTGTGTCCGCAGCAGCAAAGCCTCGATGCTCACAGTTTCAGCCTGTTCAAGGACCTCGACGTTGGTGACATAGTCACTCCAGTGATTGCCCAGGATGGTACGCAGGCAGCGCTGGTGGAAGCGTTCGAGGAGTCGTAGTTGGCTGCGGTAGAGGGCCCAGGACTCGGAACCATACAGCAGGGTGGTGAGGACCACAGCTCTGTACACACTGATCTTGGTGCCTGTTTTCAGCTGTTGATTGTGCCACACCCGCTTGAAAAGTCGCCCGAAAGCGCTGTTCGCTTTTGCCAGCCTGCTGTCAAGCTCCTTGTCCAGCTTGGCACTGAGACACCAGCAACACGTCACCCTTCTCAGTGTGTACTCCCCAACCCTCCTGGCAGAGCCTGCTGAAAAGGACAAGTTTTACACTGACCTGCGCAGCCTCCTACAGAGTACCCCTGCAGATGACAAAGTCATCATCCTTGGCGACTTCAACGCCAGAGTGGGCCAGGACTCTGAAGCCTGGAAAGGAGTCCTCGGCAAGCATGGCGTGGGGAACTGCAATGACAATGGCCGCCTACTGTTGGAGTTCTGTGCGGAGCAGCAACTGGTCATCACCATCACTACTTTTCAGCAAAAGGACAGTCGAAAGACCACCTGGATGCATCCTCGCTCCAAACACTGGCACCTTATCGACTATGTCCTAGTGCGTCAGAGGGACCGCAGTGACGTCCTCCTCACCAGAGTGATGCCCAGCGAAGAGTGCCACACTGACCATCGCCTTGTCTGCTGCAAACTCAGGCTCCACTTCAAGCCAAAACCCAAGAAATGGGGGCCCCCCAAGAAAAGGCTTGATGTTGCCAGCCTTCAGCGTGACGATGTGAAAGCTGCCTTTCAGACAGATTTACAGCGCAGGCTCAAAGACACAGCGGACCCAGTAGACTCCTCCCCTGAAACACTTTGGGAACAACTAAAAACTGCTATTGCAAAATCCTCTGCAGAAGTCTTGGGTTTCGCCAGAAAGAAGAACAAAGACTGGTTTGACGAAAACGATGTAGAGATCCAGGAACACCTAGCAAAAAAAAAGAGCCGCCCATCAGGCCCACCTAGCCCAGCCTTCCTGCCCTGTGAAGAAGTCTGCCTTCCGCCTCGTCTGCAGCAGTCTCCAGCGCAAGCTCAGAGATCTCCAGAATGAGTGGTGGACCAGACTTGCACAGAGGACCCAGCTTTGCGCTGACAATGGTGACTACAGGGGCTTCTACGAAGCACTGAAAGCAGTGTATGGCCCCAGGCACCTGGTACAAAGTCCCCTGCGAAGCACGAATGGCCAGGCACTCCTCACAGATAATACCTCCATCTTGAACCGCTGGTCGGAATACTTTCAGAGCCTCTTCAGCGCTGAGCGCACTGTTCAAGAAGCAGTCGTCCTACAAATCCCACACCTCCCAGTAAAGGTTGAATTGGACGAACCGCCCACCGCTGAAGAGACCCTCACAGTCATCCACCAGCTCAAGAGTGGCAAAGCAGCAGGCATTGATGGAATATCGCCAGAGATCTGGAAACATGGAGGCACAGCACTGCACAACAAGCTCCATGACCTCTTTCTCTGCTGCTGGGAGGAAGGAACACTACCAAAAGATCTCCGTGATGCAGTCGTTATCACCCTGTACAAAAACAAAGGCGAGAAGTCTGACTGTTCCAACTATCGGGGAATTACCCTGCTGTCCATTGCTGGGAAAATCCTTGCAAGGCTGCTCCTGAATCGGCTGGTACCTGCCATCGCTGAAGACCAACTCCCAGAGGGTCAGTGTGGCTTCAGAGCAAACAGGAGCACCACCGATATGGTCTTTGTGCTGAGACAGCTACAGGAAAAGTGCCGCGAGCAGAACAAAGGGCTGTACGTAACATTTGTCGACCTAACAAAAGCGTTCGACACTGTGAGCAGGCAAGGCATGTGGCAGATCCTGGAGCGACTTGGCTGTCCCCCAAAGTTCCTCAACATGATTGTCCAGCTACACGAGGACCAGCAAGGCCAGGTCAGACTCAACAATGACCTCTCAGAACCATTCCCTATTCTGAACGGCGTAAAGCAGGGCTGTGTGCTGGCACCGACCCTCTTCACCATCTTTTTTAGCATGATGTTGAAGCAGGCCACAGTGGACCTCGATGATGACGATGCAGTGTACATCAGGTATCGTCTCGATGGCAGCCTGTTCAACCTCAGACGACTGCAGGCTCACGCGAAAACCCTAGACCAACTGATTCGTGAGCTGCTTTTTGCTGATGATGCTGCCCTCGTTGAACACACAGAAAGAGCCCTGCAGCGCATCACATCTTGCTTCGCAGATGCTGCCCAGCTCTTTGGACTCGAGGTCAGTCTGAAAAAGACAGAGGTCCTCCATCAGCCGGCACCCAAGACAGTGTATCGCCCTCCTCACATCACCATTGGCGAGTCTGAACTAAAGTCAGTGCACCAGTTTACTTACCTTGGCTGCATTATCACGTCGGACGCCAAGCTTCTGTAATATTATTTAATCTGAATGCGTCTGCCGGTAATGTTTTATCTGATGCAATTGGCATATGTGGATCAAGCGCAAACGACGACACAGTCTCAGGCGCAAGCGTCGTCGGTAGTTGTGGATAGAAGTTTACCATATTTTTTTTATTGACAAATATTTTTTATTTAATCAGCAATTACATTTTGCAACTCATCAAAAGTATACAATTTGCTGGCATAATAAAATGAAACAAGATCAATGTGTTCAAGGTTTATGTAACTTAGACGAACAAAAGTAGAGATGATTGATGGAAAATTAACTGGAAAATATCCTGTTCATTTGTCAGTACATACATTACTAAATGTTTATTTGAAAGAACTGAACACAACTGAGAATGTACACAATGGAAAGCCTTCGACTTTGTTGAGATGTGTGCCGACTGGAACTGCACCCTATTGTGAAAGTGTGGTTGTTAGATTTCCTGCGCAGTTTAAGAAATTAGGTTCTAGTTTCTTTGAGTCACTGAGTATATCTGTAACTAATCAGGATGACAAACCAGTTGTTATGCATGATTTTAATGTTGTGCTGGAAATTAAATAATTTTATTTTTGTTTATAAAAATGAGTGGTGGTCCAAAGCCGAGAATCATACCAGTTGCATGTCCAGTAACAGAGTTGAAAGATTTGGCAGACGTACAGGATTTTGAGAAGGAAGGGGAAATTGGAGAAATATATGGTTTTGAACTTGATTCAACTGGTATGTACAAGCGGAAAGTAATTGTCGACATGAAAGACGGTGAAAGACAGATTCCTAAACTTGGTCAGCTGCGTGATGTTACTGTACCAGTTGCACCTACTCTTGTAAATAATGTGCCCTACAACTTAATACATGTAGCTAATAAGTGGGTTGTTTCACCTGTGCCGGCACCAGCACCAACAATTGACTGGGACATAAAGATTGAATTTAAAAGCTTTGTTTTAGCTTCAGTTTCATTTACTAAACCAAGTAATAATAGAAGATCATCTGAAAATGTTATCCTACGCTCAGAAGAAAATTCTAATGTAACAAGTAAGTTAGCTGGATTTAAAGTTGCTTTAATTTTTATTTTACTTTGAAACCAGATAGCTAATGTACAAGTCATAATACCCAGATGTTATTTTATGGTTCTCAATAGGAGAGGATTCATTACTAACAGATACATAATAATTTATATCATCTGTTACATTAAACCATTTTACACTATAAAACATTTCATGGATAGCTACAGCCTTGCTACCATCACGATTATCAATCCCATTAGTTAACCACACTGGTTTGCTTGTGTCAAGATTTGTTAAGGTAATAAACATTTTTATTATCTCATAAAAAAGAAGGATGGAATTTAAATCACCAACAAGCGTTACTACAAACGCATTTCAATTTAATGTGAATGCCAAATATAATGTTGCACCTACTTATGAACAGAAAATAATTCAACTAAATCAACTTGATATTGCTGTATCAGAACAAGACTTATTTCAAGTGAAAGTACCCAACCCCTTTGATCATTATCTAAACCCTCCAATAACAGACGATGCTACTGCAAGAAAGTGGTCCTCAAGTCCACTACAGATGTTTCAAAACCAACTCAACTTTGCTATACTGTGTTCTACTACAGGCTGTGGTGTTTCATTTACAGACCACTCAAACAAACTGATTAGATCTGTCTACCGTTTCCATGTTTATTACCAGCTTAGACGTATACTGTCAGAACTTCATACACCACTACCAACTGAATCCAGTTGCAACAGGTTTAACAACACCATGGATACGAAAGCATTTGAATGGATTTGTAATGAATTTAACATAAGCACTAAGTATGACTTCACACAAAAACTTGATGATCACAATGGTATGGGTACATTGTATTATGCTATGAGTCACAGACAATACCCACAAGATTATTACCCTGGTTACACTTCATTCTCATCAAAATCACAAGTCTGGATAGGTTCCATTGAGCAAAAACAGTCTAATGCCTGGACAACATTTATTTTAGACAAGAGTGACGGGTTTACTCAAGCAGGAGTCGAGCGCGTCAATGAGTCTATCAGAACATATGTCTGGTGTTTACTAGGAGCACAATCACTAACAAAATCGAATATTTTAAATGGAAGTGGTAAATTTGAAGCACAAAAACAATTTCTTGCAAATCTTGAAGATTCAATTAATTCAGTGGTTGATCTCCCATCAAGCATACAGCGTTACCAAGACGTTCTCAGATATGCGAGATCAAAAGTTGACTTTGTAGTTGGCATCGGGTTATACATGTTGCCATCTGACCTTCAACTCCAAATGGGTACAATAACAAATTATAATAATGAAATCATTGTTGCAGGTCGTGATCAAAAATTAGGACTCAATCAATCAGTAAACTTGGGTGCCACAACCACGCATGTACAGTCATTAAAACCATTACAGATGGTAACACCCCCGGCCCCGGCCCCGGCCCCAACACCAGCACCCATACAACCAGTACAGTCAACCCCTGACACACATGAGTCAGAGAGAACTGCATTGGTAATAGGCCTAATGGGGTTAGGGGTTTTACTTCTTTATCTGTTTCATTAAATAACCCACCATCAACCCTCCTACTGTAACCAAAAATACCCACACATGTTCTGCCATAAACCCAACTACCTTTGCTGCTGTAGTAATCATCCAACTGACAACTGTGCCTATAATACCACGCAAAGCGTCCATTGCTTTCAGAGCCAATTTCTTAAGTAGATCTGAAATATGAGACAACTGTTTCTTTACCCATGACTGTAAATCTTTTGGGTCTGTTGGAGCCGGGGGGCCTGGAGGTGCTGGCGGTGCTGCACCCCCACCACCACTTGCGCCCCCACCACTACCAGATACAGCTAACACAACAGTACTGATAATAAATCCAAGAGCAGTAATTAAACTAGCAATTGTGATACCCTGTTCTCTGAAAAGTGTTTTCAATCTCTCAGCCAGAGTAGTGTCTTCGTGAAGTATTTTCTGAATAGTTTCTCTAATTCTGTTGACCTGTGTTTTTAGTTTTTTTCTTCCAATACTAATTGTTTCTAACCTTCCAGATCTTTCTATCTGCAAATCATTTAATCTGTGTTGGATTCTTTCTTTCATTTCTGTGTCAAGATTCCCATTGTCTGCGGTAGCCAGTTTCTCTTTTTCACGTTCTATGTGTTTATCAAGCTCACCCAGTTTGGCAACATTATTTACCATCTCACCTCTTATCGTCTGTAATGATTTATCCAACCCTATAATCTCCCGCATTGACAAAGGTGGGTCATCTATTGTTTTCATAGCATCGTTTATTTGTCCTTCAGTAAATGAAGTTTCTTGTATCACTGTGTTTGCTATTTCTGGTAGGCTTGTTACAGGTGCCATTTCAATTTGTTGCCCTGTTGGCAACTTTGTTTGCGTGTTGTGAAGAACACTAACAAGACGTGGCGTGACAGGAGACCCTCCAATACCAAGGTACCTTGCCAACCCAGAGTTACCACCGACTTCACCTTTAATTGTACTTAAAGCTCTAAACTTAGAAGGATTGTTTTTATGTGTTAGATATATTTTCCCTCTGTCTGTATTTACGAATAAGTGTCCTTTATCATATTCAAACTGATTAGGATCTATTACATCTGGACGCGCTCCAACACTGTCATAAAATGAGTTTACTTTGTCTTTTAACAGTTCATGATACATACTACTACTAGTTACCATTCCAGTCATATCTGTGATACTGGTATCTGAGGCATCCATGACATCCATTTCAAAATCTTCATGATTAAATCCTCCCACTGCCATTGTTTTATTAATTTATTATTTTTTATTGTGCATAATAAAAATGACACAGTCTTACGGATCAAAGTTAGACCCATACAGAAAACTACGTGAGCCTCTAGGTGTTAAGGGCATTAGACAATCAATCGTCATCACAAACAATCCAAGTACCATAGACCAGAACCAAACTCTTACAGTCAAGTTTTCAAACCTAGGTCCCAGTGACGTTATTGTTCCTGGCACTGCACGCCTAGCATTTAACATTGAACTATCATCAGACGCAGATGCAAACAGAACACTGGTTGACAATCTTGGCAGAGCAATTGTTAGAACTATTAAAGTAAAACTTGAAGGACAGAAAGTGTTTAGTCTTGATGATGCTGATGTATTTTACTGTTACAAAGATTTGTGGCTCACAAGAGAAGAACGAGAAGATCGTATTTACAAAGGCATACAGTCTGATAATATTGGTAAACTTCGAATCGATGCTGGAGATAAGGTAACTACTGGGGTAGCCAAGGAAGTTATTATAGCAGAAACATATGGAACCAGATTTTACATTCCACTTGAGTTTGATATCCTAACAGCACATTTGCCTTATTATCAAAGGGCACTGAATGACCGTCTGAGTTTTGAACCAACTTTCAATGACTACTCCAAAATTATTAAATCATCTGATCTCAGTCCAACATATAAGATCTCTAACATTTCTTTGGAATACGAAATTGTCACACATACTGAACTAGCCAGACTCATTCAAAATCAATACCAGTCAAGACTTCCAATTTATTATGACCGAGTGATTAGACATAGTTTAATCAATAAAGACAAGAGCGACCCAATGTGCAACATAAACTTGAACACACCTGCCAGGTCACTGAAAGGTATACTCATGTTGTTTGTTGAACCGGCGGCTCCATACAAAAGGGATTCAGAAAAATTCTACAATCCAAAGATTACACATTTGTCTTGTACAATCCAAGGCCGTCCTAATCAAGTGTACGCTACAGGTTTGTTACCTTATCAACACTACGATGAGATCACAAAATTTTTGCGGGTGGAAGGATTAGAGATAAACCTGCAAACATTGCGTGCAAAGATTTACATCTGTATGACGTAAGGATTGGTCAATACCTTACAAATAAGTATGCTCTTTGGTTAGACTTCGTAGTACGGACGACGACTACCTTCATGGGTCACGTCAAACTGTTGAGAACGGCAGTGATGGAATAACAATTCAGATACAAAAGAAGGTTGAAACTGCTGCAGCCATAAACATATATTTGTATTTGATTTATGATGCACAATTCAATATTGCAGAAAGCAGACTGAGTGGGCACATATATTAAAATTATATTGTGTATTAAAATGAACCGGAGCTTGATGACCCTTGACCCACACTGTGGATTGTTTTGTGGTGCCACAGGGTGTGGGAAAACTGAATTTGTTCTTAACCTATTACAAACAAGATACATACACCACTTTGAAAACATTGTAATATTTTGTCCTACTATTAAACACAACAAAGCTTATCACAACCGTTTATTCATTTGGACTGACAACAACATTTACTTAGTCGACCCTGAGAAAAAACTGAATGACTACCTACAATATTTTTACAAGCAATTTGAAGGACAGCCAACGTTGTTTATTGTTGATGACTGTTCTGCAGAGAAAGACATTGACAAAAAGAGAAACACTCTAGCAGAACTTGCTTTCAGTGGCAGCCACGCAAACGTCAGTGTATGGATTCTCACTCAGAAATATAATGCTGTACTGAAAGATTTTCGAGAACAGTTAAAGTTTATCTGTTTGTTTTACTGTAAGGATCGTGACAGCTTTGAAGACTGTCTCAGAGAGAATGACGTCATACCAAATAAGCATGAACGAGATGATGTGAAAAATAAACTGAAATCAACTAAGCACCTAAAGCTCATTTTAAAGACAGATCAGCCCACAGGGTATGGGTTAGTAAATTAATTTATACATTTGTTTGTCCAATAAAAAAATGACAGACGGACAAACCCAAGTGTTTGATGTTACAGAATGCTTCAAAGATGTTATGCACTTTACTGACTTAAAATCACGTGTGTTTGAACCCAGCTTTAAACTCTCAACACCGTCAATAAGAATATACATGACATATAATGTTACTTTGGAATATTCAGATGGACTACCACATTATGATTATGAGACTGTTGATCTTAAGACAAATGCTTTTAAAGTTTATAATGCTAACAGTGGCCACTTGCGTTGGTTTGAGGTACTGTGTGAAGACATATTTGATCAATTAAGAAAACTACATTGTTACATTGAAAGTGTTACATTTAATAAAGTGATATTACACCTGCAAGACAAACACCAGGAAAGTAGTTGACTTGTTTATCATAACTACAGATAATACAGTATTACATATGGTGTGTCAGCGGTAATTTTTTTTTTTTCATTTATTATTTTGTCCGACAAATAAAAATGACAGACAATGTTCAAAGCCCATCAGGCTCATCAGGTTTAAGAAATGTGTTTCACACAACAAACTTGCCTATATCTAATACTAACAATGTCTATGAATCAATAGAAAACTCTTTTTCTGTCATACAAGATAATCTTCTCCCAGGCAGTGTGAAGATTCAGATTGTTGCTAAAACAGAATTTACTAGAGTAGATGGTGAAGTGATTGTATCATTTATATCAAAAAGACAACACACAGTTAACACAAGAAGGGAATTAGAGAACGTGTTTAGAGACAGACTATTACCTGACTTCCTCCAAGCAATTGACAGTGCAAAAATGAAGGGGTCTGGTTGGCACGAAGGACATGTAAATGAACTACAACTAAAGCAGTCAAGGTATCATCCCATATTAGGTAAATCATGGATACCACTGCCAACAGAGGTTGCAAACAAAAAGGCTGTTGTTAATATTCAGAACAATGACAACTATTGTTTCATGTGGTGTGTGCTTGCTAAACTACACTTTATAAAATCAAAACCTGAACGTGTATCTAACTACACTAAATTTGTAAATGAACTCAACTTCAGTGGCATTGAGTTCCCTGTTGAAATAGAGGACATAGACTTGTTTGAAAAACTAAATCCTGGTATATCTGTAAATGTGTATGTGTGGGATAATGAGTCTGTTGACAAGTTACAACCCATTAGAGTATCATCACTTGCTCCAACATATGGGCAGTCAGAAGATAAGCATGTTGACATGTTGCTAATAGGCCCTGCCGGTGATAATGATAACTTCCATTACACAATTATCAGAAATATGTCACGTCTAATTCATGGGCATACAACAAAACACAATGGCAAACAGGAAGTGTGTAAGAAATGTTTACAAAGATTTTCTTCTATTGCAGTGGCACACAAACATGTTTTACACTGCAGGTCAGCTGATGACATACAAACTGTACTTAAGTATCCAGATCCTGGTAGTCAAGTATATTTTAAGAACTATGGGAATCAACAAAAGCTGCCGTTTGTAGTGTATGCTGATTTTGAATCACTAGTTGTTCCGTATGAAGGTCCTGTTCCAGAATCATTACCAAAGACTATAAAACTATGTTCTTTTGGATATATTCTTGTTAGGTCTGATGGTCAGCATACAGAACCTGTTATCTACAGGGGAGAAAATGCAGCATGTCTGTTTTTAACAGAAATGAGACATCTGTATAGTCAGGTAGTACAGTATCTCACAACATGTCAGATGCCTTTGGTAATGACAGAAGAAGACAAACTGAAATTTGATACTGATGTTGGATTTGTGAACAACCCCTCCAGGGTGATAAAGTTCGTGACCATGATCACATAACTGGACGTTACAGAGGTGCTGCATATAACAATTGTAACTTGTTATTAAAAACAGATCCTAAGACATATAAGTTACCAATCTTTTTCCACAATCTCAAAGGATATGATTCACACATTATCATGCAGGCTGTAGATGAGTCTTACAAAAACATAAGTTGTATAGCGCAGACAACTGAGAAATATTTGACTTTTAGGTTAGACAAATTAGCATTTTATGACTCTATGCAACATTTGTCTTTAGGGTTGGCTAGTTTGGCAGAAGGACTGACTGAGTATCCAATAACAAGTAAATATTTTGAACCAGACTTAATTAAAAAAGGTGTTTATCTGTACGAGTACATTGATCACTGGGTTGTGTTTGAGGAAAGGAGAATGCCACCAAAAGAGAAATTTTATTCTACACTTAATGGTAAAGGTATTTCTGACTCTGAATACCAGCACGCACTTGATGCGTGGGGGAAGTTAGGGTGTTAGACAATTGGTGACTACCATGACCAGTACTTGAAAGCTGACGTTTGTTTGCTAGCAGACGTATTTGAAAGTTACCGTGAAAAGGGTTTGTTACACTACAAGCTTGACCCTGCTTGTTACATGACTAGTCCTGGCATGACATGGGATGCATTTTTGAAATCCAGTAAGATATCTATAGACCTGTTGTCTGATCGTATGATGGGTGAAATGGTGGAACGTGGATTGAGGGGAGGGATTAGTATTGCAGCGAACAATTATGCCAAAGCCAACAATAAATATCTGGACGGCCCGGACTTTGACCCCTCAAGGTCAAGGTCATTCATTACGTACTTGGACGCTAATAACCTTTATGGATACGCGATGTGTGAGTTATTGCCCTTGAAAAACTTTTGTCTGTATGATTTGTCACCGTATGACATAACAGGGTTAACAAACAATATTATGAATCTTGTTCGAAATGATGCAAAGGGTTGGATTTTTGAAGTCGACCTGGAGTACCCACACCATCTACATGATTACCATAATGATTATCCGTTGGCAGTTGAGAAAATGAGTATGACGGGGAAAAAAGAAGACACCAAACTTGTACCGAATTTGAATGACAAATTCAATTACGTTTGTCACTACCGCTTGCTGCAGTTTTACATCAGACATGGGTTAGTACTAAAAAAAGTTCACAGAGGCATTCAATTTGATCAGAGTGCTTTCATGAAAGATTACATAATGAAAAACACAACATTGCGTGCCAGAGACGGCAACACTGCATTTGACAAAGACTTCTTTAAGCTTATGAACAATGCCTGTTTTGGAAAGACTATGGAAAATCCTCATCACCGCAAAGATGTGAGACTAGTCACAACTGAATCAGGTGCAATTAAACTTACAGGTAAGCCACAGTACACAGGGTACAAAGAGTTTCATTCATCATTGTATGCAGTGTCACTCAAAAAAAAAAGATTGTTAAACTGTACAAGCCAGTATTCATTGGTATGGCAATTCTTGAGTTGTCAAAACTGTTGATGCTTGAATTTTATTATGATTACTTCAAACCAAAATATCCTGAGTGTTGATTGTTATACACTGACACTGACTCTATGATCATTGATGTGTGTACTGAAGACTTTTATGAAGACATGAAAACAGAATTACACATGTATGACACGTTTGACTACCTTAAGGATCATCCACTGTACAGCACACAAAACAAGAAAGTGCCTGGTAAGTTTAAAGACGAACTGAATGGTGTGCCTATTGTTGAGTACGTTGGACTGAGATCCAAAATGTATTCTATACTGCATCAGAAAGGTAGTCAGTCGAAAGCCAAAGGAATTAAAAAAACAGCAATAAAAAATAAGACATCCGTCATGAACATTACAAGCAAGTGTTAGATGGTGCATTAATGCCTGATTATCCAAACAAGTCACTGAGATCAAACAAACATAATCTTGAAATAATCCAAACACATAAGAAGTCACTTGCAGTTGGAGACACGAAACGAGTGTTTCACAGTAAGGAAAAAGCTTATGCACCTGGACATTACAGGCTTAAGTTATCTGAAGACTTAGCCGATGAACTGGTTGAAGAATTAATCGATGAGTTAGTTACTGAAATGAGTAACGGTGTCTGGGGGAATAATCTGTAATTCTTCTCTGACAAATGCCCTTTGGGGTGCAGGGTCATACAGATAATATATTGTTGCTTCAGGACCGGGGACTATTTTTTTAATATTGTGTACAGACGTTGACCAGATGGGGTCTGTTGTCGTTCTCAGCCTCCCCTGGCTGATATAAATATCTCACCTGTTTAGTAAATAAACTTGTGTCTGGTGCTGGGGTTGGTCCTGTTTTTGGTTCTGTAATTGTTTTTAATTTAATAGCATCAGCAGGTTTTGGGTGTCCTTCATTGTTCATTGCTTTTATCACATGTGGTAATCTCTTTACCCACTCAGTGTTCCGGGTGTCATGCATGAGTTCCTTTGAATACTGGTAACTGAAAAGTCTCTCTGATAATTGTTTGTTAAAGTTCTCTACAATTGCCTGTGATCTGTGTACACCTGGAATGCCTCGTCTGACCAGTACGCCATGCTTCGCAAATAACTGATTAACAGCACCTTTGAATTCTAAAAGTCATCAACTTGAACAAGTCTGGGGTATCTTAAAGGGCCTCGACTATATATCTTTGATAATGCTGTAGCAACTGTACTGGCTGTTTTGTCAGATATGGGTTCAGCGTCCTTGTACCTTGAAGCAATGTCAACGACAGTCAAAGCGTACTTGTATCGTTTCTTTCTTATTGTGTCATGGGGTAGGAACAGGAGGTCCATTTGATTGTGTCATTGGGGGTAGTGTTTTCAAAATGGGGTCTAGATATCTTTCTTGGAGCAGGGAGATATATCTGCCAAATTGCTTGTCTCTGCAACCACTGTTTGACTTGATTGAGTGTTATATCTCTGCCCACAGCGGCATGTAATTTCTGAATAGCGGTGTTACTTTTCGAGTACCCTGATGGGGAGTAAAATATTTTTGATAGTTTATTTTCGGCTGCCATTTTTTCTAGCAATATAAAGACCAGTAAAAAATACAAATGTCATTCCCACTAGAACAAAGATTATCTCCCCGTTTCTTTGTTGTGTACTCGGTTGATAGTAGTCACTAAGTTTTGGTTTTGGGATAGACATGTCTTCACCTGTGACACGATAGTATTCACGGATTGCTTCGTCTGTATTTGAAAACGTATGCTGTGCGTGACCTTCAAGCCTCAATCTTTCATTGATAAAATCAAGTTTCTCTATTCGCTGCTTTTCATAATCCTGTTGTGCTTGTGCAAGTTTCTCAGATGCTTCATTGTGACGCTTCATTTCTTCTGCAGATTCCTCTCTGCCTACTTTTGAAAAGAGATAATTTGAGCCACTAAATGCCAGGGCGTTGACCATCGCGCCTCCAATTATTACTGCCAAAGTCGCCATATTATTTTTATTTACATAGAAACATTTTCAGGAATAATTCCTTGCTTAACAAGAAAATCTTTTGTTGCAATCGATGCTGTTACAACTACAATTAGCTTAGCGCTGTCTTCAAAGTCTAATCTACTCAAGTCTGCTGATTTCATTTTGAGTAGATTTTTTCCTAGCATAGAATAAGCTACTGCTAGTCCGCTGATTACGGCAGAATGATACACAAGGTTCATTATGTTCTTTGTGTCGCTCATTTTCTAAGGCAATAAAAATTAAAATAATATTTTTATTTACTGCATATAAAATGGGTCAACGGCTTTGGGTGTTACTGGTAATGTGGTGACTTCTGGTTTCTTTTTTGGAGTGTCTGATTTTTTGGTCACTGTACGAGTCTGTGGTTTGTATTTTTTTTGTATAATTGATACTCTACGTAACCAAATCCGACAACAAATCCGGCAATTATATATTTTGTTGATTGAGGTTCGGGGTCAGGGTTAGGGTCAGGGTTAGACTGGGTTGTTTGTCTCTCACTTTGTTGTGGGTGTGATAGTAGTGACACTGGTCCTGACGGTCCTGACACCTGGTTAGTTACTTTTCTGTTTGTGTTTGAAGCTGTAATTTTTTCTGCTTGTTCCATTCGGCTAATCTTTTTCCTGACTCAACGCGGCCTGGACTTTTAACCTTAGTCACAGTTTGAACCTGCGTCAAAACAGGGTCGGGGTTCAGTTGTGGAGTCATCTGGGTTTCGTCCATTTTCTTCTGCAGTAAAATTTATTTTTGAAAAATCAATATGGCTACCAGTAACTAGTAATGTTACCACAGGTGCAAGGTAATTTCCAAACTTGTAAAACATGAGGCATGCTAATTTACCAATTGAACTTGAAACAATAGGATTGCTTTCAAGGTCGTGTGATAGGCTGTCACTATCCACAGGTAGAAAGTGACTCACTGCTTTTGTGTATAGGCATACAAGAGATAAGCTTAAATCACGAGTCATTAGTGAAGCGATGTGGTTTTCATATTTTGAATGAAGCTTGATTAGCTCGTCAGAGGTTAGAGATTCAATATCCTCTGTCATGTATTGTTTACCGAGATAAGCCTTTGATTTGCCTGAGACAATTACAGAAAGAAGGCGCTGTTTTTTCGAGTCTAAGTCTTTGTTTTCTACAGCATTGATATCATTCAATAGAAGGAGTTCCTCAGGGTTCATTTATATTGTAATAATAAAATTTAAAACAAAAAACAAAATTGCAGGCAACTTTAAAATTGTTATCAAGACAAATCATGTTTTTCTAGGAAGTTCCACTGAACAGTAATTTTATACGTTTACACCACTCAGCAATATTGTCAGTAACGTTTTACATTTACACTGTGTTACCGCTTCTATGTGAGCTAAATGGATTTAGATTCAAACCACAGATACACTCACTCAGGGATAAAACACTATTTTCTGCTCATGGTCAATGTCATAAGGGACGTAATCACTTGGAAGATACAACCACTTTACAGAGTTGTCTCCCATAGACTATATATGACATACCTCAAGAAAGGCCTTGGTGGACTTAAATGACATGCGTCACAGATTTGTGAGTGGGTGTGTTTGCAATGGAGCAAGTTTCTGAGAATATTCATTGAGGATATTGTTCCTGTATGTGTGTAGCGAGGATAGTGATTTCAGGTATGTACATTTGTACAGTACACTTGTAGGCTTAGCTCAGTGACATGTCTCGTGTGTGTGTGTGTGTGTGTGCCCCTTGGATTATGCAGAGATTCAGAAATCTTTACAGGTGACTCAAACCCAATAAAAACAGTGGCTCTTGAGAATCTCGCCATGCTCATAAGAATCTGTGATCGAGTGGGCTACTGAAAATGTACAATAAAACATGTTTTTTTATGTTCTCATAGAAGGGATTCCTCTACTTGTTCAGTAAAGCAGAACGACTCATAGCGTCACTCAGCTACACAAAAAGACACTGTAAACCTTAAAATAACTGAACTGTGTGTTGAGCTGTGTATTGCCGTACACTGGCGTGTAGGTATTTTTGTATATACATGTTCTGTGTGTTTGTGTGTGTGTATGTGTGTCAGTGCGTGTGTGTGTGTTACCTACCTACCTCTAACAAAACCTGTTTGGCTTAAATAGCATGTTTTCAAGGTGACGGTTGACAAACATGGCACTGGAATTGAAATGGTGGGGTAATGTCATGGTCCCACCTCGCTGGGAACTGAAGGCAAATAACACGCTACGCCGGCAAACAAAACCTGGTGTGTGTGTACACACAGTTTAAAATATACCAGTTAGAACATGACGTCTATTCACTGACTTTATGGCGGGCCTCTCTCTGTGTGAGGAGCTCATAGGGGATTATGCGGGGCGAGTGTTTTCCCATTCACTGTTCAAAACCAATTAGCATTTTGTGGGGGACTCCATATCGATAATGAAAAATAAGACATACCTTGGCGTGTTTAGACATAACATGGTGTTTTTTCATGCAAACTGTGTCAGTCTGTGAATATCGAACTGCCTGAAAAAGTTTGGAAAACCTTCTCTGAGCCTAAAGGCGACATTTAAATTACCTTACAGGTTCAGTCATGACGTGAAAAATGTTTGCAGTTAAACCCTGTCAACTTACTCATAAAGGGAGATAGTGAGTAAAATTATGTGGAAAGAGAGAGAGAGCTATTGTGTGTGTCGGGGTATTCACATGTGTCTGTACATGTGTGTGTGTGTGTGTGTGTATATGTGTGTGTTTGTGTGTGTGTATTCATGTGTTTGTGTGTGTGTACGTGTATGTTTATTCATGTGTTTGTGTGTGTGTGTGTGTGTGTGTGTGTGTGTGTGTGTGTGTGTGTGTGTGTGTGTGTGTGTGTGTGTGACTACATCTTTTTGGGTCTATGGTGTATGTTACGTATGTATTAAAGCGATCTATGTAAGCAAGTAAATTAATTTTCTCAGTGCACTGGGGTCCTGTTCTTTTTATGTTCAAATGAAGTCGGTAGCAACGGGGACAGTGTAAACAACGCTGCTGGGGCAGAGGCTTTTGTTCACGTATGGCTTGTTGCCCTGTACTGTCTGTATTTAGATATTGTAGTCAAGTCAAGTGTACACAGTGTAGTTATGCGTCTGTTGTAATACGGGGCTCATGTAGATCTGTGAATCTAGCCCTCTATGTACAAGGCCAGATACCATCAATCTAACTTTCAGTGGAAACCAGACTTAAAAGGCTTGTGTTAAAAAAGAGATACTTGTGTCATTTTACATCAGTGACACAGTCAATAAAATAGCTTTTGTTATAACATGCCATTATGCTCGGGCTGTGCCCACGCAGGAATTTCTATAGACCTCTCTTGCCATGTAAAAGTAGTGTTTACACAGCATGGCCTTTGAATGGGTGCGGTGAAAACATGTCCCCACCTTATATGCATAAAAAGGGGATTGTCAGTCTTGTCATGTGTAAACATGTGTTGTACAGAGCTTGTGAGTTTTCGGAAATCGACTCTGACAGTATAGAGAGACAATGGAGAGTAATTTTTTAATTATTTGGGGTGTGTAAATGACATTATTATATTTAACTGAGTGCACTATCAGGATTTTGGTTTGATTTGAGAGAAACGGCAGTGTAGAAGTTAATGACCGTAATTAGTTAATTAATTAAGGTCATTAGGTGTTGACAGAGACAATAGTTATAGAGAAAGACAATATGAGACCCGTAAGATAATCAGATCAATGAGGCCGCATCAGTCATGCTTGTCACTTTTTAAAAATCAAAGAGTTGATTGGGTAATAACGGGGGCGTAATGGGGTCAAAAATTTTATTATTAAAAATGACGTAATTTAATGACGGATGTGGCTTTATTGAATTCATTGCCTTACGGGTCAGAGAGAGACAATAGGAGACCCGTAAGACAATGAATTCAATAGAGCCGCATCCATCATTAATTTACATCATTTTTTAATATCAAAATTTTGACCCCAATTTTTCCCCCGTTAATTCTGAATCAACCCTTTGATTTTAAAAAAGTGATGAGTATGACTGATGCGGCCTTATTGATCTGATTATCTTACGGGTCTCCTATTGTCTCTCTCTATAACTATTGTCTCTGTCAATACCTAATGATCTTAATTAATTAACTAATTAAAGTCCTTAACGTACACACTGCCGTTTCTCTCAAATCAAACCAAAATCCTGATAGTGCACTCGGTTAAAGAGACTAATGACTTTTTACACACCTCAATAATTAGAAAATTACTCTCTATTCTCTGTCAATACTGCCAGAGTCGATTTCCGAACTCACATGCTCTGTCCCGCACATAACATTTCAGTTCACGCATGACAAGACTCAATGACAAGCCTTCTTTCAATGAGGTGAGGACATGCTTTCAGGGCGCCCATTCACAGACTGTGTTGAAAAGATCCTTAGAATTTGTACACCGGCCCGGTGTGACTGAATAGGGCTTCACCAACATAAAGGCTTGTACTGAACAAGCAGAGAGGTTTCAAATATAGTTGGGTCGTTGTGACTTGAATACATGAGTGCACACGTACACTGCTTTTTGAATCAGCCCATGCATGGACAAAAGCCTTTCTCGAGCATAACAGCTTGTTATGATAAAACCATATTGACTGCGTTATTCACTTAAACAGGACTGAAAGTGAGTTAAATTTCTGAGCATTACACCACGTTGCATACGCAAACACACACACACACACACACACGCACTGACACACACATACACGTACACACACACAAACACATGAATAAACATACACGTACACACACACAAACACATGAATAAACATACATGTACACACACATATACACACACGCTCAGACAGACACACAAACACCTTCTACATAAAATAACATTTTATTTGGTATATACTGACAGACGATTTATGAGGAACAGATTTTTCTGTTAGCTAGCCTACCCTTTTACAGTAGACGTTTATGCATACAATTCAGTACACTGTCCCCATTTCTTTCATGCTACGCTTGACAAGAGAGGGTCTTTAGAATTTGTCAGGTTCAATGCGGGTAGGGGACAGCCCTGTGTTGACACAGCTCGAGCATAATACATTGTTATTGACTGTGTCACTGATTTAAAACGACACAGATAACACTTTTTATCACAGGCCTTTTAAATCTTGTCTACCACTGTACATTGAGGTCTAGATTCACAGATTCACATGAGCTCCGTTTCACAACATTTTCGATTTCTGGGGAACTAACAGACGCATAACTCTCACTGTGTACACACAGTACTCATATATGTATAATTTCTGTTCATAACATATCTTTAGAATTCTATGCAGTCAGATTTCAATTGATTTGACTACAAAAATCAGAAGTGCATTCATGTACACGACGCTTTGAATCAACTCATACGTGGACAAAAGCCTTTGCGTTTCTATGTACGCACACACCGTCTGTTGCTACTGGCTTTATCTGCGCAACCAGCACCCTGGTCAGGTCGGGACCAAGTGGAACTTTTAAAACACACACACACACATGAACAGACACAAACACTGACACTCAAACAACACAAACACGCATACACAACTTACCGGTATGTCAGTGCTGACGTCATACATCTCAACCGGTAAATGGTCCAATGAATAACAACCGGTCATTTTTAACACTAACCGGCAAGAATAAGTCCGATCCGGCAAGAATAAGTCCGATCCGGCCATACCTGATCCTTTAAATCGATCTTGGTCTTTCCAAAATGTTATGCATATCTAAATGAGGAACAGCCTGACTAGACTATTTTGGGGCCTGTATTGACTGAAGGGAATTTCCCCATAGCAGGATTGAAATTGAATAGCAGGTGTCAAGAGCTGTGATCGCCTTACAAAGGGCTTTCTGCTAGCATGCGAACAGGTGGGTAAACAGGTCTTTCTATGAAAGGTAGATTTGATAATAAGATAATTACATAGACTGTGTGAGGTTTGTTTGCTTTAACATAGAGACCTTCAGGTGGGACAGGGTCACTACACATGACATCACAATTGATTTGTAAGACATTTCAGGCCCACTGCCAAGTGAGTGCCAACCGGCGTTATGTCTTGACTAAAACTGTATTGTTAGTATTCACAATGGTGAGCCTAAGGTGTTCTATTAGGTTTATAACAAGGGAATGAATACAAATGAAAGCAACATGGCACATTCATTGTTTTAAGGCAGTCTCTCAGCAGGTTAGAGTGACAGGGGTTGTCTCTTAATCTGTGATGCATATCATTTATAAACCCACCCAAATCATTTAATAGCCCAGCAGAAATATAGCAGAAAAGCAGCAGGAAAAAAGCATGATTTTAGCGCATCTTGTAACCACACTTTAACCAGCAGAAATATAGCAGAAAAGCAGCAGGAAAAAAGCATGTTTTTAGCGCATGCTGTAACCACGCTTTATACCTACTGGGACAGGCAAGTCTTGTCTGGGGTAAACTCAAAAACTATTTGGCAATATTGCTGGAGTGATGCAAACGTCAAAAGTTACTGTTCAGTGTAATTTCCTAGAAAACATGATTTTGCTTGATAACAATTTATACATTTGTTTGTCCAATAAAAATGACAGACGGACAAATCATACAAGTGCTTGATATCTCACACCTTTTCAAAGATGTTATGCACTTTACTGACTTAATATCACCCAAACAGACTTACATAAGCCTTTCAGCACCATCAGAAATATATGCTACATATAGTGTGACTTTGGATTATGTCAATGAGCATCCAGATGTGGAGCGCATGACAGTTGATTTAAAGACACCTACTTTTAAAGTTGATGATACCAACTATGGTTGGTTAGGGGAAGTTTGTTATAGCATATTTAAACAACTACGCAAACTAAATGTTTATATTGACAGTGTTACAGTTAATAAAGTGGTATTACACAAGGTGAGCCAGCAGTAATATTTTTTCATTTATTATTTTTTTCGGACAAATAAAAATGACGGACAATGCTCAAAACCCTGGCTCATCAGGCTCATCAAACCCTGGCCTACGTAATGTGTTTCACAAAACAAACTTACCTATATCCAATACTAATAATGTTTATGAATTAATAGAAAACTCTTTTTCTGTCATACAACAAAATCTTCTGACAGGTAGTGTTAAAATTCAGGTTGTTGCGAAAATAGAATTCACTAGAATGGGCGGTGAGGTAATTGTATCGTATATATCAACAAGACAACACACAGTTAACACAAGAAGAGAATTGGAGAACGTGTTTAGAGACAGACTATTACCAGACTTTCTACAGGCAATTGGCAGTGCAAAAATGAAGGGGTCTGGCTGGCACGAAGGACATGTACATGAACTACAATTAAAACAGTCAAGGTATCATCCTATATTAGGCAAATCATGGTTGCCACTGCCAACAGAGGTTGCAAACAAAAAGGCTGTCGTCAACATACAGAACAATGACAACTATTGTTTCATGTGGTGTGTGCTTGCTAAACTACACTTTGTAAAATCAAAACCTGAATGTGTATCTAAGTACACCAAATTTGTAAATGAACTCAACTTTAGTGGCATTGAGTTCCTTGTTAAAATAGAGGACATAGACTTGTTTGAAAAACTAAATCCTGGTATATCTGTGAATGTGTTTGTGTGGGATAATGAATCTGAAAACAAGTTACAACCAATTAGAGTGTCCCCAATTGCACCAACATATGGTCAGTCAGAAGATAAGCATGTTGACATGTTGCTTATCGGCCCTGCCGGTGATGACAATAACTTTCACTACACAATTATCAGAAATATGTCACGTCTAATTCATGGACATACAACAAAACACAATGGGAAACAGGAAGTTTGTAAAAAATGTTTACAAAGATTTTCCTCTATTGCAGTGGCACACAAACATGTTTTACACTGTAGGTCACCTGATGATATACAGACTGTACTTAAGTACCCAGATCCTGGTAGTCAAGTGTATTTTAAGAACTATGGGAATCAGCAAAAGTTGCCGTTTGTAGTGCACGCAGATTTTGAATCATTAGTTGTTCAATATGAAGGTCCTGTTCCAGAATCATTACCAAAGACTATAAAACTAAGTGACCAAGTGGTGTGTTCTTTTGGATACATTCTTGTTAGGTCAGACGGCCTTCATTCAGAACCTGTTATCTACAGGGGTGAAAATGCAGCATGTTTGTTTTTAACAGAAATGAGACATCTGTATAGTCAGGTAGTACAATATCTCACAACATGTCAGATGCCTTTGGTGATGATAGAAGAAGACAAACTAAAATTTGATACAGCTGAGACGTGTTGGATTTGTGAACAACCTTTAGGTGGTGATAAAGTTCGTGACCATGATCACATAACTGGGCATTACAGAGGTGCTGCACATAGCAATTGTAACTTATTATTAAAAATAGATCCTAAGACATACAAGTTACCAATCTTTTTCCACAATCTCAAAGGGTATGATTCACACATCATCATGCAGGCTGTAGATGAGTCGTACAAAAACATAAGTTGTATTGCCCAGACAACTGAGAAATACTTAACTTTTAGGTTAGACAAATTAGCATTTTATGACTCCATGCAACATTTGTCTTTAGGTCTTGCTAGTCTGGCAGAAGGACTGACTGAGTATCCAATAACAAGTAAATATTTTGAGCCAGACTTGATTAAGAAAGGTGTCTATCCGTACGAGTACATTGATCATTGGGTTGTGTTTGAGGAAACAAGACTGCCACCAAAAGAGAAATTTTATTCTACACTAACTGGAAAAGGTATTTCTGACTCTGAATATCAACATGCACTTGATGCGTGGGGGAAGTTGGGGTGTCAGACGATTGGTGACTACCATGACCAGTACTTGAAAGCAGACGTTTGTTTGCTAGCAGACGTATTTGAAAGTTACCGTGAAAAGGGTTTGTTACACTACAAGCTTGACCCTGCCTGTTACATAACTAGTCCTGGCATGACATGGGATGCATTTTTTAAATCCAGTAAGATATCTATAGACCTGTTGTCTGATCGTACGATGGGTGAAATGGTGGAACGTGGATTGAGGGGTGGGATTAGTATTGCAGCAAATAATTATGCCAAGGCCAACAATAAATATCTGGACAGTCATGGTGACTTTGACTTTGACCCCTCGAGGTCAAGGTCATTCATTACCTATGTAGACGCTAACAATTTGTATGGCTGGGCGATGTGTGAATTATTACCCTTGAAAAACTTTTGTCTGCATGATTTGTCACAGTATGATGTAACAGAGTCAGGGTTAACTAACAATATTATGAATCTTGACCGAAACGACGTGAAGGGTTGGATCTTTGAAGTTGACCTGGAGTATCCACACCACCTACACGATTACCATAATGATTATCCATTAGCTGTTGAGAAAATGAGTATGACAGGAAAAAAAGAAGACACTAAACTTGTACCAAATTTGAATGACAAATTCAATTACGTTTGTCACTATCGATTGCTGCAGTTTTACATCAGAAACGGGTTAGTACTAAAGAAAGTTCACAGAGGAATTCAATTTGATCAGAGTGCTTTCATGAAAGATTACATAATGAAGAACACAACCCTCCGTGCCAGAGACGGCAACACTACATTTGACAAAGACTTCTTTAAGCTTATGAACAATGCCTGTTTTGGCAAGACAATGGAAAATCCTCATCACAGAAAAGATGTGAGACTGGTCACAACTGAATTGGGCGCAATTAAACTTACAGGTAAGCCACAGTACACAGGGTACAAAGAGTTTCATTCATCATTGTATGCTGTGTCACTCAAAAAAAAGATTGTCAAACTGGACAAGCCAGTATTCATTGGTATGGCAATTCTTGAGTTGTCAAAACTGTTGAAGCTTGAATTTTATTATGATTACTTCAAACCAAAGTATCCTGAGTGTCGATTGTTATACACTGACACTGACTCTATGATCATTGATGTGCCTACTGAAGACTTTTATGAAGAAATGAAAACAGAGTTACACATGTATGACACATCTGACTATCCTAAAGATCATCCACTGTTTAGCACACAAAACAAAAAAGTGCCTGGGAAGTTTAAGGATGAACTAAATGGTGTGCCAATAGTTGAGTATGTTGGACTGAGATCCAAAATGTATTCTATACTGCACCAAAAGGGTAGTCAGTCCAAAGTCAAAGGAATTAAAAAAACAGCAATAAAAAATAAAGACATACGTCATGAACATTACAAGCAAGTGTTAGATGGTGCATTGATGCCTGATTATCCAAACAAGTCACTGAGATCAAATAAACATAATCTTGAAATGATCCAAACACACAAAAAGTCACTGGCAGTTGGAGACATGAAACGTGTGTTTCACAGTAAGGAAAAAGCTTATGCACCTGGACATTACAGGCTCAAATTATCTGAAGACATTTGTGATGAACTGGTTGATGAATTAATTGACGACTTAGTTACTGAAATGAGTAACGGTGTCTGGGGGAATAATCTGTAATTCTTCTCTGACAAATGCCCTCTGTGGCGCAGGGTCGTACAGGTAATATAACTGATTAACTGCACCTTTGAATTCTGATCCATCATCAACTTGTACAAGTCTGGGGTATCTTAAAGGGCCTCGACTATATATTTTTGATAAAGCATTCGCAACTGTGTTAGCAGTTTTGTCAGATATGGGTTCGGCATCTTTATACCTTGAAGCAATGTCTACAACAGTCAGTGCATACTTGTATCGTTTCTTTCTTATTGTATCATGTGGTAAGAACAGGAGGTCCATTTGGTGTGTGTCATTTGGGGTAGTGTTCTCAAAATGAGGTCTAGATATCTTTCTTGGAGCAGGGAGATATATCTGCCAAATTGCTTGTCTCTGTAACCATTGTTTGACTTGATTGAGTGTTATATCTCCGCCCACAGCGGCATGTAATTTCTGAATAGCTGTTGCTCCTTTCCAATACCCTGATGGTGAGTAATATATTTTCGATAGTTTATTTTCGGCTGCCATTTTTTCTAGCAATGAAAACTCCAGTAAAATAAACAAATGTCATTCCCACTAGAACAAAGATTATCTATCCATTTCTTTGTTCTGTACTCGGTTTGTAATAGTCACTTAGTTTTGGTTTCGGTATAGACATGTCTTCACCTGTGACAAGAAAATATTCCCTGATTGCTTCGTCTGTATTTGAAAACGTATGTTGTGCGTGGCCTTCTAGCCTCAGTTTTTCATTGATGAAATCAAGTTTCTCAATTCTTTGTTTCTCATACGCCTGTTGTGCTTGTGCAAGTTTCTCAGACGCTTCATTATGATGCTTCATTTCTTCTGCAGATTCTTCTCTACCCATTTTTGAAAAGAGATAGTTTGAACCACTGAATGCCAATGCGTTAACAACTGCTCCACCAATCATAATAGCTATCGTCGCCATATTTATTTTATTTACATAGAAACATTTTCGGGAATAATTCCCTGCTTGACAAGAAAATCTTTTGTCGCAATCGACGCTGTAACGACTACAATTAGCTTAGCGCTGTCTTCGAAATCGAGTCTACTGAGGTCTGCTGATTTCATTTTGAGTAGACTTTTCCCCAGCATAGAATAAGCTACTGCTAATCCACTGATTACGGCAGAGTGGTACACAAGGTTCATCAAGTTCTTTGAGTCATTCATTTTTTAAGGCAAGAAAAATTAAAATAATATTTTTATTAGTGCATGATAAATGGGTCAACGGCTTTGGGTGTTACTGGTAATGTGGCGACTTCTGGTTTTGTTTTTGGAGTGTCTGATTTTTTGGTCACTGTACGAGTCTGTGGTTTGTATTTTTTGTATAATTGATAACCTATGTAACCAAATCCGGCAACAAATCCAGCAACTATATATTTTGTTGATTGAGGTTCGGGGTCAGGGTCAGACTTAGTTGTTTGTCTCTCACTTTGATGTGGGTGTCCTGTCGGTGTTGGTCCTAACGGTCCTGGTCAGTCACATGAGCCTTTTCTGTTTGCGCTTGAAGCTGTAATTATTTTTGCCTGTTCCATTCGGCTAATTTTTTTCCTGCCTCAATGCGGCCTGGACTTTTAACCTTAGTCACAGTTTGAACCTGTGTCAAAACAGGGTCGGGGTTCGGTTGTGGAGTCGTCTGGGTTTCGTCCATTTTCTTCTGCAGTAAAATTTATTTTCGAAAAATCAATATGACTCCCAGTAACAAGAAGGGTTACGTCTGTGTCTGATGAAAGTTCAATATTAAATGCTAGGCGTGCAGTGCAAGGAACAATAACGTCACTGGGACCTAGGTTTGGAAACTTAACTGTAAGTGTTTGGTTCTGGTCTATGGTACTTGGATTGTTCGTGATGACTATCGATTGTCGAATGGCCTTAACACCCAGAGGCTCACGTAGTTTTCTGTATGGGTCTAACTTTGATCCGTAAGACTGTGTCATTTTTATTATGCACAATAAAAAATAATAAATTAATAAAACAATGGCAGCGGGAGGATTTAATCATGAAGATTTTGAAATGGATGACATGAATGTCTCAGATACCAGTATCACAGATATGACTGGAATGGTAACTAGTAGTAGTAGTATGCATCATGAACTGTTAAAAGACAAAGTAAACTCATTTTATGACAGTGTTGGAGCGCGCCCAGATGTAATAGATCCTAATCAATTTGAATATGATAAAGGACACTTATTTGTAAATACTGACAGAGGGAAAATATATCTAACACATAAAAATAATCCTTCTAAGTTTAGAGCTTTAAGTACAATTAAAGGTGAAGTCGGTGGTAACACTGGGTTGGCAAGGTACCTTGGAATTGGTGGGTCTCCTGTCCCCCCAAGACTTGTTAGTGCGCTTCACGACACGCAAACAAAGTTGCCAACAGGGCAACAAATTGAAATGGCACCAGTAACAAGCCTACCAGAAATAGCAAACACAGTGATACAAGAAACTTCATTTACTGAAGGACAAATAAATGATGCTATGAAAACAATAGATGACCCACCTTTGTCAATGCGGGAGATTATAGGGTTGGATAAATCACTGCAGTCAATAAGAGGTGAGATGGTTAACAATGTTGCCAAACTAGGTGAGCTTGACAAACACATAGAACGAGAAAAAGAGAAACTGGCTACAGCAGACAATGGAAATCTTGACGCAGAAACGAAAGAAAGAATCCAACACAGATTAAATGATTTGCAAATAGAAAGATCAGGGCGGTTAGAAGTGATTAGTATTGGGAGACAAAAACTTAAAACCCAAGTTAACAGGATTAGAGAAACTATTCAGAAAATACTTCACGAAGACACTACTTTGGCTGAGAGACTTAAAACACTTTTCAGAGAACAGGGTATTACAATTGCTAGTTTAATTACATCTCTTGGATTTATTATTAGTACTGTTGTGTTGGCTGTCTCTGGGGGTGGCAGTGGTAATAGTCCAACCCCGGCACCGCCAGGTCCTCCGGCACCACCAACAGACCCAAAAGACTTACAGTCATGGGTAAAGAATCAGTTGTCTCACATATCAGACTTGCTTAAGAAATTGGCTCTGAAAGCAGTGGACGCGTTGCCTGGCATAATTGGCACTGTTGTCAGTTGGCTGATTACTACTACAGCAAAGGCAGTAGGGTTTATGGCAGAGCATGTGTGGATCTTTCTGGTTACAGTAGGAGGGTTGATGGTGGGTTATTTAATGAAACAGATAAAGAAGTAAAACCCCTAACCCTGTTATACCTATTACCAATGCAGTTCTTTCTGACTCATGTGTGTCAGGGGTTGACTGTACTGGTTGTATGGGTGCCGGTGATGGGGCTGGGGCCAGTGCCAGGGCCAGGGCTGGGGGTGTTACCGTCTGTAATGATTTTAACAACTGTACATGTGTGGTTGTGGCCCCCAAGTTTATAGATTGATTGAGTCCTAATTTTTGGTCACGACCTGCAACAATGATTTCATTATTATAATTTGTTATTGTACCCATTTGGAGTTGAAGGTCAGATGGTAACATGTATAACTCGATGCCAACTACAAAGTCAACTTTTGATCTGGCATATCTGAGTACGTCTTGATAGCGTTGTATGCTTGATGGGAGATCAACTGTTGAGTTAATTGAATCTTCTAGATTAGCGAGAAACTGTTTTTGTGCTTCAAATTTACCACTTCCATTCAAAATGTTTGATTTTGTTAATGATTGTGCACCTAGTATACACCAGACATATGTTCTGATAGACTCATTGATGCACTCGACTCCTGCTTGAGTAAACCCGTCAGATTTATCTAAAATAAATGTGGTCCAGGCATTAGTCTGCTTCTGCTCAATTGATCCTATCCAAACTTGTGATTTTGATGAGAATAAAGTGTAACCAGGGTAATAATCTTGAGGGTATTGTCTGTGACTCAAAGCATAATACAGTGTACCCATGCCGTGGTGATCATCAAGTTTTTGTGTGAAGTCATACTTGGGGCTGATGTTAAATTCATTACAGATGCGTTCAAATGCTTTCATATCCATGGGATTGTTAAACCTGTTGAAACTGGATTCAGTGGGTAGAGGTGTATGCAGTTCTGACAGTATACGTCTAAGCTGGTAGTACGTGTGAAAACGGTAGACAGATCTAATAAGTTTGTTTGAGTGATTCAAATGGTCTGTGAATGAAACACCACAGCCTGTAGTTGAACACAGTATGGCAAAGTTAAGTTGGGTTTGAAACATCTGTAGTGGACTTGAAGACCACTTTCTTGCAGTAGAGTCATCTGTTATTGGAGGGTTTAGGTAATGGTCAAACGGATTTGGTACTTTGACTTGAAATAGATCTTGTACGCTTGCGTCCGACACAGCTATGTCGAGTTGATTTAGTTGAATTATTTTCTGTTCATAAGTAGGTGCAACATTATATTTGGCATCCACATTAAATTGAAATGCGTTTGTAGTGGTAATGGTTGGTGATTTAAATTCCATCCTTTTTTATATGAGATAATAAAAATGTTTATTACCTTAACAAATCTTGACACAAGCAAACCAGTGTGGTTAACTAATGGGATTGATAATCGTGATGGTAGTAAGGCTGTAGCTATCCATGAAATGTTCTACACAGTAAAATGGTTTAATGTAGAAGATGATATATATAATAAAGTAAATTTAGATGGTAAGACTGAAGCTTTACCACCCGGGTATTATGACTTTTGTACTATAGCTGAATGGTTTCAAAGTAATTTTAAAATTAAAGCAACTTTAAATCCAGCTAACCTACTTGTTACATTAGAATTTCCGACACAAAATTGGTTAAGGATCTCAGATAGATTTGCATATTTACTTGGATTTTATATTGATGAAGATTGGTGGAGATCAGATGATTTAGATGAAGCTATGTTTGGTATTATAACAATGAAGACAAAAAAACTTAAAATAACTGGAAAACGCCCTGTTTATTTGGCAGTACACACAGTATTTAATGTTTATTTGAAAGAACTAAACACTACTGAAAATGTACACAATGGAAAGCCTTCAACTTTGTTGAGATGTGTGCCAGCTGGAACTGCTCCTTATTGTGAAAGTGTGGTTGTTAGATTTCCTAATTTGCAGTTTAAGAAATTAGGTTCTAGTTTCTTTGAGTCACTGAGTATATCTGTAACTAATCAGGATGACAAACCAGTTGTTATGCATGATTTTAGTGTTGTGTTGGAAATTAAATAATTTTATTTTTTTTTATAAAAAATGAGTGGTGGTCCAAAGCCGAGAATCATACCAGTTGCGTGTCCAGTAACAGAGTTGAAAGATTTGGCTGATGTACAGGATTTTGAGAAGGAAGGGGATGTTGGAGAAATGTATGGTTTTGAACTTGATTCAAATGGCATGTACAAGAGGAAAGTAATTGTCGACATGAAAGACGGTGAAAGACAGATTCCTAAACTTGGTCAGCTGCGTGATGTTACTGTACCTACTCCACCTGTAAATAATGTGCCCTACAACTTAATACATGTAGGTAGTAAGTGGGTGGTTTCACCTGTGCCTGTTCCACCACCCACAATTGACTGGGACATAAAGTTGGAATTTATTAGTCCTTATGTATACACTGATGATGAAGGCGCCTTAGTGTTTAGGAAAGTTGTTAATTCTGGGCCGCTTATTGTAAGCCTTGTTCCAAGTTTTGCTTCAGACAACAATAGCAGAGAAAAACTGAAAGTTGAAAATTATGAGAGACGGAGATATCTTCTTACACATAGGAAGGGTAGGTCTGATGCGAAGGTCGTGTTTGCACCAATAAACTTTCCCATTGCAAGAGAAGCGACAATAGTATTTGAAATTATCATGAGATCAGTAACTACTGCTAAAGAGGCTCAAATTGCACAAGGAATTAAACTTACATGGAATGAAACAGTAACAGAATCATCAAAGGTCTTTATTGCCATTACAAAAAATAATGATGTTATTAATGTTTCAAGCAGTATTCCCGCTGTCAAGGTGGTGGTTGACAAAACAACTTTTGTTCGTCTAACTTACATAAACCTTGAACACATTGATCTTGTTGCATTTTATTATGCCAGCAAATTGTATACTTTTGAAGAGTTGCAAAATGTAATTGCTGATTAAATAAAAAAAAATATTTGTCAATAAAAAAAATGGTAAACTTCTATCCGCAACTACCGACGCTTGAGCCGACTGAAACAAATGTGATGACTAAAACAACACTTGTGCCTGATCCACAGGTGACAGCTGTGCCAATTGCTTCAGATAAAACATTACAGGCAGACGCATTCAGATTAAATAATATTACAGAAGCTTTGAAATATTTGTTAAGTGAAGAGGCTAAGTACTCACGGTGCAAAAGGAGGTATAAGTCAGTATTTAATTCTGTTCAAAACACTTCTATGGCTATTGGTGCAGTTTCAGCTGGATATTCTGTGGGGGGTATTGTTCTGTTTGCCACGGGAATTGGAAGTTTGGCTGGAATAGCAGTTGAGGGTGTTAGCGTTGCTACATGCCTAGCATGCTTTGGTTTGGAGGCCTTGAACAAAAGATTTCACACGAAGTTACAGAAACATGAAGCATTGAGTACGCTTGCTGGCGCAAAGCTGAGCAGTATGAAACTTATTATCAGTAAGGCATTGAATGATAATTTTATTGATGATGAAGAATTTAAGCGAATCCAGGATGATTTAAAAAATTACAAGAAACAGAAGTCTGAAATACAAAATAAGATGTGTAGTCAATCTCCTGTGAATGTTGAAGAGCTAAAAGCCAGTTTTTTAGAGATGGGAAAACAGATCGGTGTTCAGGAAACCACAGAAAAACTACACAATCTTTTAAACAAATGAAAATCAGATTTGGTAATCAATCAATATTTTTGTCATATGCTTCGCAGAGAGATGACACGTCATTTACACCACTTGTGCCTGATTATTTAACCCCATCTGCACCACCGCCAGAGTATTACTGAGAAAAAAAGTTTTTTTATTGTCCTTGTATCAGAGATATAAATACTGAGCGGATTAAAGCTCCATTATCATAATGACTGAGTCAACCCCTTAATTATAACTTTTTGACTCTCCATTTTCCATGTCCCCCGCACAGAGTAAATACCATTGGAAGTTACCCCTAAATCATTATTATTTAAACCACAATTTTATGAAAATCAAAAATAATACTTAAGGGGTTAACTCAGTCATTGTGTTCCCCCCCCCCCCCCCATGCTGGTAACCCTGGAGCTATCACATACACAAACACCTCATGTCTACGCTTGTCTGAAAGACATCCACCTCTATTCAGTTATACCATAAATGCGCTGCAATTATTCACATTTTCATGTCCGGACTAGATTGCTCTATAAAACCGAAATCTCATATGGCCACCCGTCACGATACGTACCACACTCCTTCTCGCCTTTCCATTTTATGTAAAATCACAGACAACCCCACCCCTTTTTCACAAAGAGAGGCCCGTGCTTATGTCAACATTACAAGCACTGATGAACCTGACTCGGGGTGTTTAATGTTGACTGTTATTATTTAATACACTGGAGAAACTACATGGCTGTGTTTACAAAGCACTCGAGAGAAGCTGCATGACTGTTTATACAGCACTCGAGGTGCTGGGCCTGACTGTTATTAGATACCACTCGAGAAACTGCTGACTGTGTTTGCACCTGGGAAAACTGCTTGACCATGACCACATTCATATTCTGCACTCGAAATCAGACATGAACAAACCAGTTTGAACAGGAACAGGACTGTTGGCGTGCCTTGGAACTAATGCGTGTTAAGATATTTTCTAGTATAAAACCAAACCCCAGAGCTAGGTACAGTCAATCATGACACAATACTCTGCTAAAAGTGCGATTGCACAAACCTGTCTTCTTCGTAAGTGGCTGTGTTATCGTCAGGCAAGAGTGGCTCATTTTAAAGAAGAATTGGAGAAACTGAATGATGATGTACAGGATTTAAAATCAAGCTTAAATAACACTGAAGAAGAGATGAAACCTATTTGTGATGGAATAATTGCTTTTCAGGAAGAAAACAACTTTCAGTCAGTGCCAGCCATGATAAAAGATACACCTGTTCGGCTTTGACATGTGGTCTTTGGTACAAAATAGGTGACCACTAAAAATTTTTCATCTTCTTTGAGCTGTCAAAGGTTTCTGACCTTTCTGATGAGACTAATTAAGTCAAAACAGCTCCTCGTTTCAAAGGTAAGTGCTTTTTTATTTTACTTATTATTAAAAATATATTTTATTATAAAATGAACACAGATGAACTGCTATTATTAAATGATATTGGCGCTGTAGAAAACATAGACTTAGATTCGAAGCGGGAACGACTTTTATCTGTAGTGATTTCTGGTCATTCCAAAACTTATCTCGGAAAGCAATATTCAACCGAAGATATACAATCCCTCACGGCTGCTGATTTATTTAAACTTCATTTTAAATATGAACAACACATGGCTTCACTAATGACCCGTGATTTGAGCAAATCAATTGTCTGCTTATATTCAAAAGCTGTGAGTTATGCCCTTCCTGTAGACATTGAAAATCTCACAAATGACCTCGAGAGTAACCCCATTGTAACGAGTGCAATTGGTAAATTAGCTTGCCTTTTATTCTACAGGTTCGGTAATTTGCTTGCTCCACTGGTAACATTAATTGTAACTAGCAGCCATATCGATTTTACGAAATTAAATTTTTTTGTTGATAAAAATGGACGACCAACAGACGACCCCCCAAACGACCCCACAGATGAACCCTGTTTCGGATCCTGCCCAGACCCCGATTCACACAGTGACAAAAATTAAAAACCCAGGCCGCGTTGAGTCAGGTAAACGTTTAGCCGAATGGAACAAGCAGAAAAAGTTACAGCTACAGGCGCTAACAGAAAAGGCTCATGTAAGTGACCCGCCGTCAACACCGTTAGGACCGTCAGGACCGTTAGGACTGTCAGGACTTTCAACACCCCTGTCACACACACATCAAAGTGAAAGACCTTCAACCCAGTCTAATTCTGAAACAGCAAAATATGTAGTTGCCGCATTTGTTGTCGGATCTGGTTTTGTAGCTTACCAATTATACAAAAAATACAAGCCACAGACTCGTACAGTGACCAAAAAATTAAACACTCCATCATCAAAAACAGAAGTCTCCACATTACCAACAATACCCAAAGTTGTCGACCCATTTCATATGCAGTAATAAATTTATTATTTTAATTTTTTCTTGCCTAAGAAATGAATGACTCAAAGAATTTAATGAATCTTGTGTATCACTCTGCAGTAATCAGTGCATTAGCAGTAGCGTTTTCTATGCTGGGAAAAAATCTACTCAAAATGAAATCAGCAGACCTCAGTAGACTCGATTTCGAAGACAGCGCTAAGCTAATTGTAGTTGTAACAGCGTCAATCGCCATGAAAGACCTTCTTGTTAAACAAGGAATTATTCCCGAAAATATATCTATGTAAATAAAATAAATATGGTGACGATAGCTATTATGGTGGGAGGAGCGATGGTCAACGCCCTCACATTCAGTGGCTCTAATTATCTCTTTTCTAAAATGGGTAGAGAAGAGAGTGCAGAAGAAATGAAGCGTCATAATGAAGCGTCAGAAAAATTAGCACAGGCAGAACAGGCGTATGAAAAACAAAGAATTGAAAAACTTGATTTTATCAATGACAGACTTAGACTAGAGGGTCACGCACAACATACGTTTTCAAATACAGACGAAGCAATTCGTGAATACTATCTTGTCACGGGTGAAGACATGTCTATCCCAAAACCAAAACTAAGTGACTACTATCAACCAAGCCCAGAACAAAGAAACGGAGAGATAATCTTTGTTCTAGTAGGAATGACATTTGTTTATTTTACAGGAGTTTTCATTGCTAGAAAAAATGGCAGCCGAAAATAAACTATCGAAAATATATTACTCTCCATCAGGCTATTGGAAAGGAGCAACAGCTATTCAGAAATTACATGCCGCTGTGGGCAGAGATGTATCACTCAATCAAGTCAAGCAATGGTTACAGAGACAGGCAATTTGGCAGATATATCTCCCTGCTCCAAGAAAGATAACAAGACCCCATTTTGAGAACACAACACCTAATGACACGCACCAAATGGACCTCCTGTTTCTTCCGCATGACACAATAAGAAAGAAACGATACAAGTACGCTTTGACTGTTGTTGACATAGCTTCAAGGTACAAAGACGCTGAACCCATATCTGACAAAACAGCCAGTACAGTTGCTACTGCTTTAACAAAAATATATAGTCGAGGTCCTTTAAGATACCCCAGACTTGTACAAGTTGATGACGGATCTGAATTCAAAGGTGCTGTTAATCAGTTATTTGCGAAGCATGGCGTACTGGTCAGACGTGGCATTCCAGGTGTGCACAGATCACAGGCAATTGTAGAAAACTTTAACAAACAGTTATCAGAAAGACTTTTCAGTTACCAGTATTCTAAGGAACTCATGCATGACACCCGGAACACTGAATGGGTAAAGAGATTACCACATGTGATAAAAGCAATGAACAATGAAGGACACCCAAAGCCTGCTGATGCTATTAAAATGAAAACAATTACAGAGCCAAAAACAATGTCAGCACAGGCACCCGACACAAGTTTATTTACTAAACAGGTAAGATATCTATATCAACCAGGTGAAGCTGAAAATGACATAAAGCGCAGGGCGACAGACCCTATCTGGTCAACATCCGTTCATAATATAAAAAAAATAATTCCCAGCGCAGACGCAACAATATATTACCTGTTCGACCTGCGCCACAGAGGGCATTTGTCAGAGAAGAATTACAGATTATTCCCCCAGACACCGTTACTCATTTCAGTAACTAAGTCGTCAATTAATTCATCAACCAGTTCATCAGCTATTTCTTCAGATAACTTGAGCCTGTAATGTCCAGGTGCATAAGCTTTTTCCTTAGTGTGAAACACTCTTTTCGTGTCTCCAACTGCAAGTGATTTCTTATGTGTTTGAATTATTTCAAGATTATGTTTGTTTGATCTCAGTGACTTGTTTGGATAATCAGGCATTAATGCACCATCTAACACTTGCTTGTAATGTTCATGACGAATGTCTTTATTTTTTATTGCTGTTTTTTTAATTCCTTTGGCTTTCGACTGACTTCCCTTCTGGTGCAGTATAGAATACATTTGGGATCTCAGTCCAACGTACTCAACTATTGGCACACCATTTAGTTCATCCTTAAACTTACCAGGCACTTTCTTGTTTTGTGTGCTGAACAGTGGATGATCCTTAGGGTAATCAGACGTGTCATACATGTGTAACTCTGTTTTCATGTCTTCATAAAAGTCTTCAGTACACACATCAATGATCATAGAGTCAGTGTCAGTGTATAACAGACGGCAGTCAGGATACTTCGGTTTAAAGTAATCATAATAAAATTCAAGCATCACCAGTTTTGACAACTCCAGAATTGCCATACCAATGAATACTGGCTTGTCCAGTTTGACAATCTTTTTTTTAAGTGACACAGCATACAATGATGAATGAAATTCTTTATACCCTGTGTACTGTGGCTTACCTGTAAGTTTAATTGCACCTGATTCAGTTGTGACTAGTCTCACATCTTTTCTGTGATGAGGATTTTCCATTGTCTTGCCAAAACAGGCATTGTTCATAAGCTTAAAGAAGTCTTTGTCAAATGCAGTGTTGCCGTCTCTGGCACGAAGGGTTGTGTTCTTCATTATATAATCTTTCATGAAAGCACTCTGATCAAATTGAATACCTCTGTGAACTTTCTTTAGTACTAACCCGTGTCTGATGTAAAACTGCAGCAATCGATAGTGACAAGCGTAATTGAATTTGTCATTCAAATTTGGTACAAGTTTAGTGTCTTCTTTTTTCCCTGTCATACTCATTTTCTCAACTGCTAATGGATAATCATTGTGGTAATCATGTAGATGGTGTGGGTACTCCAGGTCAACTTCAAAGATCCAACCCTTCGCGTCGTTTCGGTCAAGATTAATAATATTGTTTGTTAACCCTGTTACATCATACTGTGACAAATCATACAGACAAAAGTTTTTCAAGGGCAATAATTCACACATTGCGAACCCATACAAGTTACATGCATCCAAGTACATAATGAATGAGCTTGACCCCGGGCTCGAGGGGTCAAAACCCTGGCCAAGGTCACCATAACTGTCCAGATATTTGTTGTTGGCTCTGGCGTAATTGTTCGCTGCAATACTAATCCCTCCCCTCAATCCACGTTCCACCATTTCACCCATCATACGATCAGACAACAGGTCTATAGATATCTTACTGGATTTCAAAAATGCATCCCATGTCATGCCAGGACTAGTAATGTAACAAGCAGGGTCAAGTTTGTAGTGTAACAACCCCTTTTCACGGTAACTTTCAAATACGTCTGCTAGCAAACAAACGTCTGCTTTCAAGTACTGATCATGGTAGTCACCAATTGTTTGACATCCTAACTTCCCCCACGCATCAAGTGCATGTTGATATTCAGAGTCAGAAATACCTTTTCCAGTTAGTGTGGAATAAAATTTATCTTTTGGTGGCAGTCTTGTTTCTTCAAACACAACCCAGTGATCAATGTACTCATATGGATAAACACCTTTCTTAATCAAGTCTGGCTCAAAATATTTACTCGTTATTGGATACTCAGTCAGTCCTTCTGCCAGACTAGCAAGACCTAAAGACAAATGTTGCATGGAGTCATAAAATGCTAGTTTGTCTAACCTAAAAGTCAAGTATTTTTCAGTTGTCTGGGCAATACAACTTATGTTTTTGTACGACTCGTCTACAGCCTGCATGATAATGTGTGAATCATACCCTTTGAGATTGTGAAAAAAGATTGGTAACTTGTATGTCTTGGGATCTATTTTTAATTTCAAGTTACAATCACCATGTGCAGCACCCCTGTAACACCCAGTTATGTGATCGTGGTCACGAACTTTATCACCACCTAAAGGCTGTTCACAAATCCAACACGTCTCAGCTGTATCAAATTTCAGTTTGTCTTCTTCTGTCATCACCAAAGGCATCTGACATGTTGTGAGATATTGTACTACCTGACTATACAGATGTCTCATTTCTGTTAAAAACAGACATGCTGCATTTTCACCTCTGTAGATAACAGGTTCTGAATGAAGACCGTCTGACCTAACAATAATGTATCCAAAAGAACACACCACTTGGTCACTTAGTTTTATAGTCTTTGGTAATGATTCTGGAACAAAACCTTCATATTGAACAACTAATGATTCGAAATCTGCATATACTATAAATGGCATCTTTTGCTGATTCCCATAGTTCTTAAAATACACTTGACTACCAGGATCTGGATACTTAAGTACAGTTTGTATGTCATCAGCTGATCTGCAGTGTAAAACATGTTTGTGCGCTAGTAAAATAGAGGAGAATCTTTGTAAACATTTTTTACAAACTTCCTGTTTCCCATTGTGTTTTGTCGTATGTCCGTGAATTAGACATGACATATTCCTGATAATTGTGTAGTGAAAGTTATTGTCATCGCCGATTAGCAACATGTCAACATGTTTATCTTCTGACTGACCATATGTTGGTGCAATTGGGGACACTCTAATTGGCTGTAAGACCTGATCGCGTATCTAACTACATCAAATTTGTAAATGAACTCAACTTTAGTGGCATTGAGTTCCCTGTTAAAATAGAGGACATAGACTTGTTTGAAAAATTAAATCCTGGTATATCTGTGAATGTGTATGTGTGGGATAATGAATCTGAGAACAAGTTACAGCCTGTGTATGCAGGAATGCGAGGAAAGTTATTCAGGTTTCGAACCCAAACGGCACCTTCATCTGCATCATCAATATCTGTCTCCATGTCAAAGGCATTGATGTTGATTTGTTGGACATTCCTGGCGAAATCTTCGTCTTCTGAAGACGATGAACTGCCGTGTTCAGCCACCATCTCTTCTTTGCCATCCTGATCGTCTTCTTCATAATCTTCAGGTTCAGATTCATAATCCTCGTCTTCCTGGTCCTCCAAATCAGCAAATAAATCATCTTCACTGTCACTTTCTTCTGATTCATCAAGCAAAGGCTCTCCTTTCTCATCAGAACCATCCTGGAGGACTTGCTCAAGTACTTCAGCAATTGGAATGCATCAACCACGCCGCCGCAAATGCGCCATTTTTTGTGCTTGCCCAGTTGTTTTGTCTGAGAGCTTCTGATTCGTTCGTTTTAGTGATACAAACAAGACAAGTCACTCTGTCAGTACAGAAATGAATGCTTGACATATTATAGTAGGTTGCTTCCCTTACACCGTACTGCACGTATTGCTAGCTGTACTGTTATTGGAAAACGCATATGTGCGCGCTTCATAGGCCACGGTAAATGAGGCCGGCGGACATATGTGCGCGCCCCATCGGCAACGGGGACTTGCCCCGCGCGCACGTATGCGCATTCCGTCGTCAAAAGGTTAATCAGTTATTTGCGAAGCATGGCATGTTAGTGCGGCGAGGTATACCAGGTGTGCACAGATCTCAGGCAATCATAGAAAATTTCAACAAGCAATTATCTGAGAGACTTTTCAGCTACCAGTATTCAAAGGAACTCATGCATGACACGCGTAACAGTGAGTGGGTAAAAAGATTACCATCTGCGATAAAAGCAATGAATAACGATGGACGCCCAAAGCCCGCCGACGCTATTAAAATGAAATCAATACCATCAGGACCGGGCGTCATGACCTCCGACATCAGGGTTAGTCATAGGGTTAAAATCAATACCGCCTGACACAAGTTTATTTACAAAACAGGTAAGATATCTATATCAACCCGGAGAATCAGAAAACGACGTCAGACTAGAGCAACCGACCCCATTTGGTCTACATCCGTACACAATATAAAAAAAATAATACCCGACAGTCCATCAATTTATTATCTATATGAGCCTGCCTCACAGAGGGCATTTGTCAGAGAAAAATTACAGATTATTCCCCCAGACACTGTTACTCATTTCAGTAACTAGCTCATCGATTAATTCATTGATAAGTTCATTGGCTATTTCTTCAGATAACTCAAGCCTGTAATGACTAGGTGCATAAGCTTTTTCTTTACTATGAAACACACGTTTTGTGTCCCCTACTGCAAGTGACTTCTTATTTGTTTGGATCATTTCAAGATTATGTTTGTTTGATCTCAGTCACTTGTTTGGATAGTCAGGCATTAATGCTCCATCTAATACTTGCTTGTAATGTTCATGACGAATGTCTTTATTTTTTTATCGCTGGGTTTTTTTTTTTTTTTTTTTTTTTTTTTTTTTTTTTTTATTCCTTTGGCTTTTGACTGACTTCCCTTTTGATGCAGTATAGAATACATTTTTGATCTCAGCCCAAAGTACTCAACTATAGGCACACCATTCAGTTCGTCTTTAAACTTCCCGGGCACTTTCTTGTTTTGTGTGCTGTACAGCGGGTGTTCCTTTGGGTAGTCAGACGTGTCATACATGTGTAACTCTGTTTTCATGTCTTCATAAAAGTCTTCAGTAGGCACGTCAATGATCATAGAGTCAGTGTCAGTGTATAGCAGATGACATTCAGGATACTTTGGTTTGAAGTAATCATAAAAGAATTCAAGCATCAATAATTTTGATAACTCAAGAATAGCCATACCAATGAATACTGGCTTGTCCAGTTTAACAATTTTTTTTGAGTGACACTGCATACAATGATGAATGAAACTCTTTGTACCCTGTGTACTGTGGCTTACCTGTAAGTTTAATTGTGCCTGATTCAGTTGTGACCAGTCTCACATCTTTGCGGTGATGAGGATTTTCCATCATCTTGCCAAAACAGGCATTGTTCATAAGCTTAAAGAAGTCTTTGTCAAATGCAGTGTTGCCGTCTCTCGCACGCAAGGTTGTGTTCTTCATTATGTAATCTTTCATGAATGCACACTGGTCAAATTGAATGCCTCTGTGAACTTTCTTTAGTACTAACCCATGTCTGATGTAAAACTGCAGTAAGCGATAGTGACAAACGTAATTGAATTTGTCACTCAAATTCGGCACAAGTATAGTGTCTTCTTTTTTCCTCATCAAACTCATTTTCTCAACAGCTAAGGGATAATCATTGTGGTAATTGTGTAGATGGTGTGGGTACTCCAGGTCTACTTCAAAGATCCATCCCTTCGCATCATTCCGGTCATGATTCATAATATAGTTTGATAACCCTGTAATATAATACTGTGACAAATCATACAGATGAAAGTTTTTCAAGGGCAATAACTCACACATCGCCCAGCCATACAAATTGTTAGCGTCTACGTACGTAATAAATGACCTTGACCTTCAGGGGTCAAAGCCATGGTCATCCAGATATTTGTTGTTGGCTTTGGCATAATTGTTTGCGGCTATACTGATGCCTCCCCTCAATCCACGTTCCACCATTTCACCCATTGTACAATCAGACAACAGGTTTATAGATATCTTGCTGGATTTCAAAAATGCATCCCATGTCATGCCAAGACTAGTTATGTAGCAAGCTGGGTCAAGACTGTAGTGTAACAAACCCTTTTCTCGATAACTTTCAAATACCTCTGCTAGCAAGCAAATGTCAGCTTTCAAATACTGATCGTGGTAGTCACCAAACGTTTTACACCCTAATTTACCCCATGCATCAAGAGCTTGCTGGTATTCAGAGTCAGAAATACCTTTACCATTTAGTGTAGAATAAAATTTCTTTTTGGAGGCAGTCTCCTTTCCTCAAACACAACCCAGTGATCAATGTACTCGTACGGATACACACCTTTTTTTTTAATCAAGTCTGGCTCAAAATATTACTTGTTATTGGAAACGATGTCAGTCCTTCTGCCAGACTAGCAAGACCTAAAGACAAATGTTGCATGGAGTCATAAAACACTAATTTGTCTAAACTAAAAGTCAAGTATTTTTCAGTTGTCTGGGCAATACAATAAATTTTTTTGTAAGTCTCATCCGCAGCCTGCATGATAATATGTGAATCATACCCCTTGAGATTGTGAAAAAAAAATTGGTAGTTTATATGTCTTAGGAACTGTTTTTAATAACAAGTTACAATTGTTATGTGCAGCACCTCTGTAGCCTCCAGTTATATGATCATGGTCATGAACATTATCACCCTGGAGGGGTTGTTTACAAATCCAACACATCTCTGCTGTATCAAAATTTAGTTTGTCTTCTTCTGTCATCACCAAAGGTATCTGACATGTTGTGAGATAATGTACTACCTGACTATACAGTTGTCTCATTTCTGTTAAAAATAGACATGCTGCATTTCCCCCTCTGTAGATAACAGGTTCTGAATGCTTACCGTCTGACCTAACAAGAATGTATCCAAAAGAACACACCACTTGGTCACTCAACTTTACTGTCTTTGGTAATGACTCTGGAACAGGACCTTCATATGGCACAACCAGTGATTCAAAATCAGCATACACTACAAACGGCAGCTTTTGCTGATTCCCATAATTCTTAAAATATACTTGACTACCAGGTTCTGGATACTTAAGTACTGTTTGTATGTCATCAGGTGACCTACAGTGCTGGACATGTTTATGTGCTATTTTAATGGAAGAAAATCTTTGTAAACATCTTTTACACACTTCCTGTTTGCTATTGTGTTTTGTTGTATGTCCATGAATTAGACGTGACATACTCCTGATAATTGTGTAGTAAAAGATATCATCATCACCTATTAATATCATGTCAACATGTTTATCTTCTGGCTGTCCGTAGGTTGGAGCAAGTGGTGATACTCTAATGGGTTGTATCTTGTTATCAGAGTCATTATCCCATACATACACATTTACAGATATACCAGGATTTAGTTTTTAAACAAGTCTATGTCCTCCTCCTTAACAGGAAAATCTATACCACTGAAATCGAGTTCCCTTACAAATTGGGTGTAGTTAGATACGCGATCAGGTCTTGTTTTTACAAAGTGTAGTTTAGCAAGCACACACCACATGAAACAATGGTGGTCATTGTTCTGAATATTGACTACAGCCTTCTTGTTTGCAACCTCTGTTGGCAGTGGTATCCATGATTTACCTAATATAGGATGATACCTTGACTGTTTCAGTTGTAGTTCATGCACACGTCCTTCGTGCCAACCAGACCCCTTCATTCTTGCACTGTCAATTGCTTTGAGGAAGTCAGGCAACAGTCTTTCTCTAAACACGTTCTCCAATTCTCTTCTTGAATTAACTGTGTGCTGTCTTGTTGAGATATACAATACAATCACTTCACCGTCTACCCTAGTAAATTCTATTTTAGCAACAACCTGAATCTTTACACTGCCTGTAAGAAGATTATCTTGTATGACAGAAAAAGAGTTTTCTGTCGATTCATAGACATTGTTACTATTAGATATAGACAAGTCTGTTGTGTGAAACACGTTACGTAAGCTTGATTGGCTTGTTGAGCCTGATGGGCTTTGAGCATTGTCCATCATTTTTATTTGGCCGACAAAATAATAAAAAAAAAAAAATTACACCTTATGTTATATGTTATACTGTGACAAATCACGCAGACAAAAGTTTTTCAAGGGCAATAACTCACACATCGCCCAGCCATACAAATTGTTAGCATCCACGTACGTAATGATGACCTTGACCTTGAGGGGGTCAAAGTCATCAAGATATTTGTTGTTGGCTTTGGCATAGTTGTTAGCGGCTATACTAATGCCTCCCCTCAATCCACGTTCCACCATTTCACCCATCGTACGATCAGACAACAGGTCTATAGCTATCTTACTAGATTTCAAAAAAGCATCCCATGTCATGCCATGGTCAAGACTGTAGTGTAATAGACCCTTTTCATGGTAACTTTCAAATACATCACCTAGCAAGCAAACGTCAGCTTTCAAGTACTGGTCATGGTAGTCACCAATCGTTTGTCACCCTAATTTGCCCATGCATCAAGCGTGTGTTGGTATTCAGCATCAGAAATACCTTTACCGTTTAGAGTAGAATAAAATTTCTCTTTTGGCAGCAGTCTCCTTTCCTCAAACACAACCCACTCACTGATGTACTCGTAGGGGTAGACTCCTTTCTTAATTAACTCTGGCTCAAAATATTTACTTGTTATTGGAAACTCAGTAAGTTCTTCTGCCAGACTAGCAAGACCTAAAGACAAATGTTGCATAGAGTCATAAAACACTAGTTTGTTGTCTAACCTAAAAGTCAGATATTTTTCAGTTGTCTGTGCAATACAACTAATGTTTTTGTAAGACTCATCTACAGCAAGCATGATAATGTGTGAATCATATCCTTTGAGATTGTGAAAAAAGATTGGTAACTTGTATGTCTTAGGATCTATTTTTAATAACAAGTTACAATTGTTATGTAAAGCACCTCTGTAACGTCCAGTTATGTGATCATGGTCACGAACTTTATCACCCTGGAGGGCTTGTTCACAAACCCAACACATCACTGCTGTATCAAAATTCAGTTTGTCTTCTTCTGTCATCACCAAAGGCATCTGACATGTTGTGAGATAATGTACTACCTGACTATACAGTTGTCTCATTTCTGTTAAAAACAGACATGCTGCATTTTCCCCTCTGTAGATAATAGGTTCTGTATGCACACCGTCTGACCTGACAAGAATGTATCCACTACAAATGGCAGCTTTTGCTGATTCCCATAGTTCTTAAAATATACTTGACTACCAGGATCTGGATACCTAAGTATTGTTTGTATGTCATCAGCTGACCTACAGTGTTGGACATGTTTATGTGCCACTTTTATAGAAGAAAACCTTTGTAAACATCTTTTACAAATTGCCTGTTTACTAACATATTTTGAAACAATACTGCGAATTAGATGTGACATACTCCTGATAATTGTGTAGTGAAAGTTATCATTATCACATATTAATAACATGTCAATATGCTTATCTTCTGGCTGCTCATAGGTGGGAGCAAGTGGCGATACTCTAATTGGCTGTAACTTGTCAACAGAGTCATTATCCCATACATACACATTTACGGATATGCCATCATTTAGTTCTTCAAACAAGTCTATGTCTTCTATTTTAACAGGAAAATCTATGCCACTGAAGTTGAGTTCGTTTACAAATTTGATATAGTTAGATACACGGTCAGGTTTTGTTTTTACAAAGTGTAGTTTAGCAAGCACACACCACATGAAACAGTGAAAAGAAAAGGGGAGACTGCCAGTGCTAATATTTTAGGAAGGTTACAAAGTAAAGTAGGTAATAGCACTGTCAGGGGAGAGAAGTGTGCATGATCGACCAGTGATCATAGATCTACTGTGGCCAAAGCACACACACAAAAAAACGATAGAAAAGAGAGGGGGCGCTAAGAAAGTAACTGAAAGCAATGCATATGGAAGCCCCCCCCCCCCCCGAAGGGGGGCGTATCACATATCCCACTGTTCCAGCCACTCAGTGCATGGAAATTTAAATCTAGGTCCCCCAAGGCGCTTCCAGATATTTAGCCGGTGTGGACAGCTGTTTCGGTCTTGGCGACCTCTTCAGCACACCATCGGCAATACTGGAGGAGGCAGGAATTTCAGCCTATCTGCAATGACAACCACATTTTACTGTGGTGTCTGCAGGGGCATACATTCCATGCTACCACCTAGAGTCAAATTTCCATGTACCCTAAAAGAGAACCTACGAAAAGGGGGGAAGGGTTGCAGTCGATATTGTAGTAATAAATGAAAAGAAAAGGGGAGACTGCCAGTGCTAATATTTTAGGAAGGTTACAAAGTAAAGTAGGTAATAGCACTGTCAGGGGAGAGAAGTGTGCATGATCGACCAGTGATCATAGATCTACTGTGGCCAAAGCACACACACACACACACACACACAAAAATAGATAGGAAAGAGAGGGGGCGCTAAGAAAGTAACTGAAAGCAATGCATATGGAAGCCCCCCCCCCTCCCCCCTCCCCCCCCCCCGAAGGGGGGCGTATCACATATCACACTGTTCCAGCCACTCAGTGCATGGAAATTTAAATCTAGGTCCCCCAAGGGGCTTCCAGATATTTAGCCGGTGTGGACAGCTGTTTCAGTCTTGGCGACCTCTTCAGCACACCATTGGCAATACTGGAGGAGGCAGGAATTTTAGCCTACCTGCAATGACAACCACATTTTACTGTGGTGTCTGCAGGGGCATACATTCCATGCCACCACCTAGAGTCAAATTTCCAAGCACCCTAAAAGAGAACCTACCACAGTAGATCTATGATCACTGGTCGATCATGCACACTTCTCTCCCCTGACAGTGCTATTACCTACTTTACTTTGTAACCTTCCTAAAATATTAGCACTGGCAGTCTCCCCTTTTCTTTTCATTTATTACTACAATATTGACTGCAACCCTTCCCCCCTTTTGGTAGGTTCTCTTTTAGGGTGCATGGAAATTTGACTCTAGGTGGTGGAATGGAATGTATGCCCCTGCAGACACCACAGTAAAATGTGGTTGTCATTGCAGATAGGCTGAAATTCCTGCCTCCTCCAGTATTGCCGATGGTGTGCTGAAGAGGTCGCCAAGACCGAAACAGCTGTCCACACCGGCTAAATATCTGGACCCTCCTTGGGGGACCTAGATTTAAATGTCCATGCACTGAGTGGCTGGAACAGTGTGATATGTGATATGCCCCCCCCCTTCGGGGGGGGGGGGGGGGGGGTTCCATATGCATTGCTTTCAGTTATTTTCTTAGCGCCCCCTCTCTTTCCTATCGTTTTTTTTTTTTGTGTGTGCTTTGGCCAAAGTAGATCTATGATCACTGGTTGATCATGCACACTTCTCTCCCCTGACAGTGCTATTACCTACTTTACTTTGTAACCCACATGAAACAGTGATTATCATTGTTCTGAATATTAACGACAGCCTATTTGTTTGCAACCTCTGTTGGCAGAGGTAACTATGATTTACCTAATATAGGATGATACCTTGACTGTTTTAATTGTAGTTCATGCACACGACCTTCGTGCCAACCTGACCCCTTTATTTTTGCTTTGTCAATTGCTTCTAGAAAGTCAGGCAACATTTTGTCTCTAAACACGTTCTCTAATTCTCTTCTTGTGTTAACTGTGCGTTGTCTTGTCGAGCTATACGATACAATCACTTCACCATCTACTCTGTTAAATTCTATTTTAGCAACAATCTGAATCTTTACACTGCTTGTATGACAGAAAAAGAGTTTTCTATTGATTCATAGACATTATTACTATTAGATATAGGCAAGTCTGTTGTGTGAAACACGTTTCTTAAGCCAGATGGACCAGGGCTTGACGAGCCAGGGCTTTGAGTATTGTCCGTCATTTTTATTTGTCCGACAAAATAATAATTAGAAAATATTAACGCTGACTCTGTATGTGTAATACCATTTTATTAAATGTAAGCCAGTTAATATAAACATTTAGTTTCCATAGTTGTTTAAATATGTTATAACAAAGTATCGCAAACCAGTCACAGTTGGTAACATTAACTTTAAAGGAATGTGTCCTAAAATCAACTGTCATGCACTCCACAATTGGATGCTCATCAACAAATTCCAAACTCACATTATATGACATGTATATCTCCACTGGTGCTGAAAGGCTTATGTCAGGCTTTTTGAGAGATGATATTAAGTCAGTAAAATGCTCAACATCTTTGAAGCAGTGTGTGATATCAATAGCTCACTCGGTTTGTTCGTCTGTCATTTTTATGGACAAAACATAAGTATAAATTAATTCACCAACCTATACCCAGTGGGCTGATCTGTCTTTAAGATAAGCTTTAGAGGCTTAGTTGATGTCAGTTTGTTTTTCACAATGTCGCATTCATGCTTATTTGGTATTATATCGTTTTCTCTGAGACAGTCTTCAAAGCTGGCATGATCCTTACAGTAAAACAAACAGATAAACTTTAGTTGCTCTCGAAAATCTTTTAGTACAGCATTATATTTTTGAGTGAGAATCCAGACACTGATATTTGCGTGTCTGCCACAAAAAGCAAGTTCTGCTAGTGTGTTTCTCTTGTTAACAATGTCTTTTTCTGCAGAGCAATTGTCAACAATGAACAAAGTTGGCTGTCCTTCAAATTGCTTGTAAAAAGACATCAAAACAGTCATTCAGTTGTTTTTTTTTTTATCAGGGTCAACTAAGTAAATGTTGCTGTCAGTCCAAATGAATAAATGGTTGTGATAAGCTTTGTTGTGTTTGATAGTAGGACAAAATATTACAATGTTTTCGAAATGATGGATGCATCTTGTTTGTAATAGATTAAGAACAAATTCAGTTTTTCCACAGCCTGTGGCACCATAAAACAAACTACAGTGTGGGTCGAGTGTCATCAAGTTCATTTTATAACACAATATAATTTTAATACACATGTCCACTTGGTCGGCAGTCTTGTATGTTTAATTGTGCATCATAAATTTGATACAGGTATATGTTTATTGGTCCGGCGGTTTCAACCTTTTTTTGTATTTGGATTGTGATTCTGTCACTGCCATTCTCAACACTACGGCCTGACCCATGTAGGTAGTCGTCGTCTGTACTATGCAGGTCTAACCAAAGTGCATACTTTTTTGTCAGGTATTGTCCAATCCTTACGTCATACAGATGTAGATCTTTGCAAGTTATGTTTGCAGGTTTTTCTCTAAGTCTCCCACAAGCAAAATACTTTGTGATCTTGTCGTAGTGCTGATATGGTTGCATCCCAGAAGCATACACTTGATTAGGGTGGCCTTCGATTGTACAGGATAAATGTGTAATCTTTGGATTAGAAAATTTTTCTGAATCTCGTTTGTATGGACTTCCTGGTTCAATAAATAACATAAGAATACCTTTCAGTGATTTAGCAGGTGTGTTCAAGTTAATGTTCCACATTGGATCACTTTTGTCTTTATGCATTAAACTGTGTCTTATCACCCGGTCATAATAAATCGGCAGTCTTGACTGGTACTGATTTTGTATGAGTCTGGCTAATTCAGTGTGTGTGACAATTTCATATTCCAAGGAAATGTTAGATATCTTATATGTTGCATTGAGATCCGATGATTTGATAACTTTGGAGTAGACATTGAAATTTAGTTCAAAACTCAGAGGGTCATTCAGTGCTCCTTGATAATAAGGTAAATGCGCTGTGAGGATTTCAAATTCAAGTGGAATGTAAAATCTTGTTCCATATGTTTCAGCTAAAATAACGTCCTTGGCTGTAGTGGTTACTTTGTCACGTGCATCGATTCTGAGTTTAGTAATGTTATCAGCCTGTATGCCTTGGTAAACACGATCCTCTCTTTCTTCTCTTGTAATCCAAAGATCTTTATAGCAGTAGAACACATCAGCATCATCAAGACTAAACACTTCCTGTCCTTCAAGTTTAACTTTAATAGTTCTAATAATTGCTCTGCCAAGATTGCCAACTAGTGTTCTGTTGACATCTGATTCTGATGAAAGTTCAGTATTAAAAGCAAGATGAGCAGTGCCAGGAACAATAACATTAATGGGACCTAGGTTTGGAAACTTGACAATAAGAGTTTGGTTTTGATCTATGGTGCTAGGATTGTTTGTGATGATAATTGATTGTCTAATACTCTTAACACCAAGAGGTTCGCGTAGTTTTTTGTATGGGTCTAACTTTGATCCATTAGACGATGTCATTTTATTATGCAAAAATAAAAAATATTAAATTAATAAAAATGGTGGCAGTGGGAGGATTTAATCATGATGATTTTGAAATGGATGTAATGAATGTCTCTGATACTAGTACAACAGATATGACTGGAATGGGAAATATTTCTCCTATGTATTGCGAACTGTTAAAAGACAAAGTAAACTCATTTTATAAAAGTGTTGGTGCCTGCCCAGATGTAATAGATCCTAATCAGTTTGAATATGATAAAGGTCACTTATTTGTAATCGACCACCGCCAGTGGTCTTCGCTTGCTGCGGACCGTGACACCTGGCGCTCCACCATTCACAAGGCAGCTGTCTCCTTTGAGGACTCTCGCAGAGCTAACCTTAAGGACAAGCGGCTCAGAAGAAAAAACAGAGCTGTCGTAACTCAGAACCCTGACCAGACCTTCCCCTGCAGCCACTGCGGTCGAACCTGCCTGTCCCGGATTGGCCTCCGCAGCCACGAAAATGCCTGCAGACGACGTGGGCAAGCCCTATAGAATCTTCGTTCGCGAAGTCAAGCCAAGAGTGTAAATACAGACAGAGAACATACAAATAACCCTGCTAAGTTTAGAGCTTTAAGTACAATTAAAGGAGAAGTTGGTGGTAACTCCGGGTTGGCAAGGTACCTTGGAATTGGGGGGTCCCCCGGTCGTCACGTGCCACTGCTTGCTCCTCGACTTGTTACTACTCTTCACGACATGCAAACAAGGTTACCAACAGGACAAGAAATTGAAATGGCAGCATTAACAAGCCTGCCAGAAATAGCAAACAAAGTAGTACATGAAACCTTATTTACAGAGGGACAAATAAATGAGGCTATGAAAACAATGTCAATGCGAGAGATTATGGGGTTGGATAAATCACTGCAGTCAATGAGAAGTGAGATGGTAAATAATGTAGCCAAACATAGAAAGAGAAAAAGAAAAACTAGCTACAGCAGACAATGGGAATCTTGACACAGAAATAAAACAAAGAATACAACACAGATTAAATGATTTGCAGATAGAAAGATCAGGATGATTAGAAGTGATTAGTATTGGAAGAGAAAAACTGAAAACACAGGTCAACAGGATTAGAGAAACTATTCAGAAAATACTTCACGAAGACACAACATTGGCTGAGAGATTGAGAACACTTTTCAGAGAGCAGGGTATCACTATTGCAAGTTTAATTACTGCTCTTGGGTTTATTATCAGTACTGTTGTAATGGCTGTAACAGGGGGTGGTAGTGGTGGTGGGGGTGGTGGTGCCCCTCCTCCACCACCAAGTCCGGCTCCATCAGACCCAAAAGATTTACAGTCATGGGTAAAAAAACAGTTGTCTCATATATCAGACTTGCTTCAAAAATTGGCTGTGAAAGCAATGGATGCTTTGCCTGGCATAATAGGGAGTGTTGTCAGTTGGCTGATCAGTAGTGCGTCAAAGGCAGTAGGGTTTATGGTGGAGCATGTGTGGGTCTTTTTGGTGACAGTAGGAGGATTAATCACAGGATATTTAATGAAAGAGGTAAAGAAGTAATATCCCTAATCCAGTAAGGCCTAATACTAATGCAGTTCTCTCTGACTCATGTGTGTTTACCTGAGGGGTCGAGTGAGGGGTTAGTGATGGGGTCGGTGTTACTGGCTGTATGGGGGCCGGGGCTGTTACTGTCTGTACAGGCATTTTTAATGGTTTTAATGGCTGTAAGCGTGTGGTTGTTGCCCCCAAGTTTACTGATTGATTGAGTCCTAATTTTTGACCAAGAGCAGCAACTATTATTTCATCATTATAATTTGTTATTGTCCCTATTTGGAGTTGAAGGTCAGATGGTAACATGTATAACCCAATGCCAACTACAAAGTCAACTTTCGATCTGGCATTTCTGAGAACGTCTTGGTAGTGTTGTATGCTTGATGGGAGATCAACAATTGAGTTGACTGAATCTTCTAGGTTTGCAAGAAACTGTTTTTGTGCTTCAAATTTCCCACTCCCATTTAAAATGTTTGATTTTGTTAGTGATTGTGCACCTAGTATACACCACACATACGTTCTGATAGACTCATTTATGTGTTCGACTCCTGCTTGAGTAAACCCTTCACTCCTGTCTAAGACAAATGTGGTCCAGGAATTAGACTGTTTCTGTTCTATTGATCTTAACCAGACTTCAGATTTTCATGAGAATGAAGTGTAACCGGGGTAGTAATCTTGGGGTATTGTCTGTGACTCATAGCATAATACAATATACCCATGCCGTGGTGATCATCAAGTTTTTGTGAAAAGTCATACTTTGTACTGATGTTAAATTCATTACATATGTGTTCAAACACTTTCATATCCATGGGGTTGTTAAAACGGTTAAAACTGGATTCAGTGGGTAGTGGGGTATGCAGTTCTGACAGTATTCTTCTAAGCTGGTAATATGTGTGAAAACGATAGACAGACCTAATCAGTTTGTTTGAGTGATTCAAATGGTCTGTAAAAGAAACACCGCAGCCCATAGTTGAACATAGTATAGCAAAGTTAAGCTGGTTTTGAAACATTTGTAGTGGGTTTGATGTCCACTTTCTTGCAGTTGAATCCTCTGTTATTGGAGAGTTTAGATATTGGTCAAACAGATTGGGAACTTTCACATGAAATAAATCTTGTTCAGACACAGCTATGTTGAGCTGATTTAGTTGTATTATTTTCTGTTCATAAGTTGGTGCAATATTGTACTTGGCATCTACATTAAATTGAAACGCGTTTGTAGTGGTAATCGTTGGTGATTTAAATTCCATTGTGCTTTTTTTTTTTAATGAGATAATAAAAATGTTTATCACTTTAACAAATCTTGATACAAGCAAACCAGTGTGGTTAACTAATGGGATTAATAATCGAGATGGTAGCAAGGCTGTAGCTATCCATGAAATGTTCTACACTGTAAAATGGTTTAATGTAGATGATGATATAAATTATAAAGTAATTTTTGATGGTAAGACTGAAGCTATACCGCCTGGGTATTATGACTTTTGTACTATAGCTGAATGGTTTCAAAGTAAATTTAATATTAAGGCAACTTTAAATCCAGCTAACCTACTTGTTACATTAGAATCTTCAAAACAAGATTGGTTAAAAATGTCAGGCAGATTTGCATATTTACTTAGTTATTATTTGGATGAAGATTGGTTTATATCTGATGATATTGATGAAGCTATTTTTGGTATTATGACATTGAAGACAAGAAAACTTAAAGTAACTGGAAAACGTCCTGTTCATTTGTCAGTACATACAGTACTAAATGTTCATTTGAAAGAATTAAACACAACTGAAAATGTACACAATGGAAAGCCTTCAACTTTGTTGAGATGCTTGCCAGCTGAAACTGCTCCCTATTGCGAAAGTGTGGTTGTTAGATTTCCTGTGCAGTTTAAGAAATTGGGTTCTAGTTTCTTTGAATCACTGTGTTTATCTGTAACTAATCAGGATGGTTAACCAGTTTTGATGCATGATTTTAGTGTTGTGTTAGAAGTTAAATAATTTTATTTTTGTTTATAAAAATGAGTGTTGGTTCAAAGCCAAAAATTATTCCAGTTGCGTGTCCGGTAACAGAGTTGAAAGATTTGGCTGACGTTCAAGATTTTGATAAAGAGGGGAAGGTGGGGGAGGTGTCTGGTTTTGAACTTGATTCTTTTGGTATGTGCAAGCAGAAAGTAATTGATGACATGAAAGATGGCACAGAGAGATCAATTCCTAAACTTGGGCAGCTTCGTGGTGTTACTGTCCCTATTCCTATAAATAATGCGCTCTACATCTTAAAAAATGTGAGTAATATGTGGGTAGTTGTTCCTGCTCCTGTTCCACCTACACCATTACCAACAATTGACTGGGACATAAAGTTTGAATTTATTAATCCTTATGTACATACTGATGATGAAGGAGCCTTAGTATTCAGAAAAGTTGTTAATTCTGGGCCATTGATTGTGAGTCTTGTTCCAAGCTTTTCTTTAGACAACAATAGCAGAGAAAAACTAAAAGTGCAAGAGTTTGAGAAATGAGGGTATCTTCTTATGCATAGAAAAGGCAGATCAGATACTTCTGTTGTGTTTATGCCAGCAAACTTTGCCATTGCAAGAGAAGCAACAATATTAGTTGAAATTATCATGAGGTCTGTGACTTCTGTCAAAGAGGCAGATATCACACAAGGAATCAAACTTACGTGGGATGACACAGTCGCAGAGTCATCAAAGGTCTTTATTGCTATTAAAAAAGGTGTTGATATAGAGGTTTTGAGCAGTATTCCAGCTGTCAAGATATTGGTCGACAAAACAACTTTTGTTCGTCTAAGTTACATAAAGCTAGAACACATAGAACTTGTTTTGTTTATTACGCTAGCAAATTTTATACTTTTGACGAGTTGCAAAATGTAATTGCAGATTAATAAAAAAAAAAATTGTCAATAAAAAATGGTGAACTTGTATCCGCAACTATTGACTGAGATGCTTGCAATGAGTAAGACGACTGAGTCAATTGTATCTGATAAAACATTACAGTCAGACACATTCCGATTAATAAATATTACAGATGTGTTAAAATATTTGGAAGGTGAGGAGGCCAAATACTCCAGGTGTAAAAGACGGTATAAAATTAGTTTTGAATTCTGTACAAAACACATCTATGGCTGTGGGTATGGTTTCAGCTGGATGTTCTGTAGGGGGTATTGTTTTGATATCAACTGGAATTGGTAGTTTAATTGGAGTTGGTCTTGAAGGAGCTAGCATTGCCACAGGTCTGCTATGCTTTGGTTTGGAAGGCCTTAACAAAAGATTTCATACAAAGTTGTAGAAGCATGAAGCATTGACTACTCTTGCTGGTGCTAAACTGAGTAGTATGAAACTTATTATCAGTAAATCTTGGAAAGATAATTTTATTGACGATATTGAATTTAAGAGAGTGCAGGATGATTTGAGCAATTACAAACAACAGAAGTCTGAAATTCAAAATAAGATGCATAGTCAATCCCCCGTAAATGTTGAAGAACTAAAGGCTAATTTTTTAGAGGAAGGAAAAAAAAATCGGTGTAAAGGAAACCACAGAAAAATTACAAAATCTTTTAAGCAAATAAAAATCAGTTTTGTCTATCATTTATATTTACATTACACTTCACAGAAAGATGACACTAGACTTACACGGCTTAGGCCTGTCTATTTAGCCCCATCTGCTCTGCCGCCAGAGTACTTTTGAGAAAAAGTTTTTTTTTGTTGTCCTTGTAAGTTGAAAAAATTGTCCGAGTATCATGTTGACTAGGGTCAACAACTTGTAAGTTGTTATGTTTAGGTTCTTATAAAAACTTATAAGTTCTTATTTTAGGACACTTATAAATTCTTATGTCAACTAACTTATAAGAACTTATGTCAACTAATTTATAAGAACTTAAAAAGTAACCTGTAAGTTAGTTGGCAGTTGTAGGTGACTTTGGAAATTTGTTTCAAGTATCTGTAGGTGCCTTTGAAATTTTGTTATCAAGTGCATAACATTGTTTTTGTTTTTGTTTGTGTGTGTGTGTGTGTGTGTGTGTGTGTGTGTGTGTGTGTGTATGTGTGGTTATTAATAAAATAATTATGTTTCTTGGGTATTGACTCAGAGTCAATAGAAAAAATGGTCTTGAAATGTCTTTTTTCATATCTCTAACACTGATCCATATACACACGCACAGACACACACACAGACACATGCACTCATGCACACACACACATGCACAGACAAACACAGACACAGACTTGCATGCACACACATACAGACAAACAGACAAACACGCACACACAGACATGCACTCACACACACATACCCACAGACAAACACACATCCACACACACACACACACACATGCGCGCATGCACACACACATACACACACGCATACACACATGCACACTCATACACCCGCACACACAAAATCTTTATTCAACATGCATAGTATTTATTGTAGACTCCAGTCAGAACACACCACCAGGCTTCAGTTTGAGGGGTTTGTCATAACCCTGTGTTCTGTCTCTCATTTCTTAGTTGTTTACAACACGGAAGTGATAGCAAATGGTTCTGTTTGAGAAGGCTCAATCTTCTATGAACGCCATTCAACACACCGTCAGTGGAGGTTGCTAAGTCCTGTTTGCTTTGTTTATCTTAGAAACCGGGGTGCTGCCATAACTGCCTAGGGTGTTAATAGAAGACTGAAGCCTTTGTGTTAAGAGTCATTTTAACTCTGTGTTCTGCCTCTCTTTTCCTTGTTGTTTGCAACACAAAAGTGATAGCAAATGGCTCTGTTTACACGCTGCGCTGGCTAATGACGTCAGCGGTGGTTGGCAAGGGCAACATTCTTTGTTTATCTTAGAAACCGCAGTGCTGGTGTAAATGCCTAGGGTGTTAATAGAAAAATTAAGACTTTGTGTTAAGAGTCATTTTAACTCTGTGTTCTGTCTCTCATTTCTTAGTTTTTTATGACACAAAAAAGCTGTCTGTTTTTGTCATGACTCAACAGATTTAAAGACTTGTAGTTCTTCTACAGCAAATTTGAAGCGCCATTTTGGCGGTATTAACAACCCAGTCTGCCATCGACAGGCCCGTTGTTATTACCTGTGTGATGACAGTTTCACTCGCAAAAGCAAGCTACTTACATGAGCCGTGGCGGCACGGAATAATATCAAATGACTCTGTTGAAAAAGTGCAATCTTCTGTTTACACCCTAAACACATGCTGCCATTACTGTGCAGCGAGATCGATAGGCTGAGCCCCGGCGCGACACAAACTAGCTAAATCCGCACAACTGTCGAGAATAATTATCCATAATGAATTGAGGCTGACATGCTTTTCTGTTCGGTATTCTGTAATAACCTGCAGCTGGGCAGTGTTAGTGTAGACAAATCACACTCCGCTAGCTAACAGAAATGAGATTTTCTTTTCTCTGTGCTCTGCAGGCTAACCACGAGGCCTTTTTCTTGTTTCAAAATACCACAAATTTAAACAGTCAAACTATTAATCTTACCGTAGTATATATTTTGCAAGTTTTAGCAATAACACTGAATATCAAGTCTGAGATTTAGTCCGTCACTGAAACACACCTTTCCACACACAGCCACGTAATGGAATGAAGCGCCAATCGGCCGAATGCCATGCCTGTCATGTCAACAGCGATATTGACATCAGAGGCGCATGCGAGCCGGCGTGTTAGTGACAATCAATAACAGCCGCTAGGCTAGTGGTCGTTGAGTTGGCGTGTACATTCCTGAATGTACAGACGTACATCATTAGTAGATTAATTAGCTCAGGTGTTAATTTTCCTTTAGGCATCAATGGCATTGATTTTGGAAATCTTTATTTTCACCGAGTAAGATAGAGGGGATTTGGGAAATAATGTGAGCAGGGTGGTCATTATGAGCTTTCTGTTAGCGAAAAATGGATAATTAAGGTTGTTTAAGTGTGAAAACAAAAATGGTTGGTCAAGGAAAATAGTTTATACTATCTCTCGAGGTTCAATACCAGGTTTCAGCGGGACTTTTCTCCTCTAGTAAGTGTTACCGTTAATTTGGGCGGATCGTCGGGGGTTCTTTCTCCCAGTACTCCGGCTCTTCCTCCCCTCCCCTCTGGTACCGGTTTCAGGCCACTTCATAAATTTCAAATACAAGTGATTAAAATTTCCGAAACCTCAGTAGCTGAGCTGACCCTTCACACCACATGAATGTCCTGTGTTTGTCTTGTACTGTGTTTTTCTTCAGAGTGAATGCGTGTGTGTCACATGACCGTGCATGTTGGGTTCAGTTCATGGCGCTTTGAGCCGATTTGCAGAAATGGGTGAAGCACCTATATAATAACGGGTATTATTATTATTATTATTATTATTATTATTATTATTATTATTATTATTATTATTATTATTATTATATCAAACACTTACAATGTATATGAATCAATAGAAAACTCTTTTTCTGTAATATAAGATAATCTTCTTGCTGGTAGAGTAAAGATTAAGGTTGTTGCTAAAATAGAATTTAACAGGGTAGACGGTGAAGTGATTGTATCATATATATCGATGAGACAACACACAGTTAATTCAAAGGGGAACTGGAGAAAGTGCTTAAAAACAAAATGTTGCCTGACTTCCTCGAAGCAATTGACAGAGCAAAAATGAAAGGGTCTGGTTGGCATAAAGGATATGTTCATGAACTACAACTGAGGCAGTCAAGATATCATCCTATATAAGGCAAATCATGGTTGCCACTGCCAAATGAGGTTGCAAACAAAAAGGCTGTCGTCAATATTCAGAACAATGATCATTGTTGTTTCATGTGATGTGTGCTTGCCAAACTAATGTTATAAAAACAAAACCTGAACGTGTATCATACTATACCAAATTTGTAAACGAACTCAACTTTAGTGGCATACAATTTCCTGTTAAGGTAGAGGATATAGACTTGTTTGAAGAACTAAATCCTGGTATATCTGTGAATGTTTATGTATGGGAGTCTCCTAATAAGTTACAACCAATTAGAGCATCCCCACTTGCCCCAACCTACAAAAGATAAGCATGTTGACCTGTTATTAAAAAGCTAACAAAAATGCATCCCATGTCATGCCAGGACTAGTAATGTAGCTAGCTGGGTCAAGACTGTAGTGTAACAGACCTTTTTCACAGTAACTTTCAAATACGTTTGCTAGCAAGCAAACAGCAGCTTTTAAGTACTGGTTGTGGTAGTCACCAATCGATTGGCACCCTAATTTATCCCATGCATCAAGACCATGCTCGTATTCAGAGTCAGAAATTCCTTTACCATCTAGTGTATAATAAAATTTATCTTTTGGAGGCAGAGACATTTCCTCAAACACAACCCGGTCAATAATGTACCCATAGGGATAGACTCCTTTCTTGATTAACTCTGGCTCAAAGTATTTACTTGTTATTGGAAACGCTGTCAGTCCTTCTGCCAGACTAGCAAGTCCTAAAGATAAATGTTGCATAGAGTCATAAAGCACTAGTTTGTTGTCTAACCTAAAAGTTAAGTACTTCTCAGTTGTGTGGGCAATACAACTAATGTTTTTGATAATGTGTGATCATACCCTTTGAGATTGTGGAAAAAGATAGGCAACTTATATGTCTTGGGATCTATTTTTAGTTTTAAGTTACATGCATTATGTGCAGCACCCTTGTAACGCCCAGTTATGTGGTCATGGTCATGTACTTTATCGCCCCCAGGTGTTGTTCACAAATCCAACACACCTCCACTGTATTAAAATTTAGTTCATCCTCTTGTGTCATCACCATAGGCATTTGACAGTTTTCCAGATAATGTACTATGTTACTATGCAGTTGTCCCATTTCTGTTAAAAACACACCTGCTGCATTTTCACCTCTGTAGATAACAGATTCTGTATGATCACCATCTGACCTAACAAGAATGTAACTGAAGGAGCATACCACTTGATCACTTAATTTTACAGTCTTTGGTAGTGCTTCTGGAACAGGTCCCTCGTATGGTACAACCAGCGATTCAAAATCAGCATACACTACAAACGGCAGCTTTTGCTGATTTCCATAGTTCTTGAAATATACCTTGCTACCAGGATCTGGATACCTAAGTATTGTTTGAATGCTATCAGCTGACCTGCAATGTTGAACATGTTTGTGTGCTATTTTAATGGAGGAAAACCATGGTAAACATTTCCTGCACAATTCCTGTTTTTCTTTGTGTTTTGTTGTATGTTCATGAATTAGCCATGACATACTTCTGATAATTGTGTAGTGAAAGTTACCACCATCACCGGCACCGGAGCTTATTAGTAGAAGATCAACATGTTTAGTGTTCGGCTGTCTGTAGGTTGGGGCAAGTGGTGATACTCTAATTGGTTGTGACTTGTTAACAGACTCAGTGTCCCATACATACACGTTTACAGAAATGCCAGAATTTAGTTCTTCAAACAAGTCTTTGTCTTCCACCTTAACAGGAAAATCTATACCATTAAAGTTGAGTTCGTTTACAAAGTTGATATAGTTGGATACATGCTCAGGTTTTGTTTTTACAAAGTTTAGGGAGCACACACCACATAAAACAGCGATTGTCATTGTTCTGAATATTATCGACAGCCCTTCTGTTTGCAACCTCTGTTGGTAGTGGCAGCCATGATCTGCCTAAAATAGGATGATATCTTGACTGCCTTAATTGTAGTTCATGTACATACCCTTCATGCCAACCAGACCCCTTCATTTTGGCTCTATCAATTGCTTCCAGGAAGTCAGGCAGCATTCTGTTTCTAAACACGTTCTCCAGTTCCCTTCTTGTGTTAACTGTGTGTTGTCACGTTGAGATATACAATACTAACACTTCACCGTCTACCTTGTTAAATTCTATTTTAGCAACAACCTGAATCTTTACACTACCATCAAGAAGATTATCTCTTATTACCGTAAACGCTTTTTATCTATTGATTCATAAACAATGTGTAGTATTTGATGTAGGCAAGTCTGCTGTGTGAAATACGTTTTGCAAACTTTGCATGTAATTTTTTATTGACCGACAAAATATTAAATAATAAAATACTGTATGTGTAATACCACTTTATTGACTGTAACACGTACAAAATAAAGATTTAGTTTGTTTGTGTATGTGTTCACACACTGTCTTAAACCAGTTATCATAAACTTTAAAAGTTAAAATGTTAAATGTTTAGGGCTTAACATCTTTTGTCCACCACAAAGGTGGTTTCAAAGACGGGGCACCGAAAAAGGGTCTGAACAAATTTTGACCCAAGCTGGATTTGAATCCGGGACCTTTCGGTCGAGAGGCGAACGCTTTACCACAGAGCCACCCAGCTCCCCAACTTTAAAAGTGCGTGTCTTCGATCGATAGTTATGTACTCTACAAATGGTTGCCCATCAATAAATTCCAAAGTCACATTATATGTCATGTACACTGCTGGCACTGCTATTACAGGTTTTATGTTAAGTTGTTGTTTGGAAGGCATTCTTAACTGATCAAAGTGCTGAACGTCTCTGAAGCAGTCTGTAATATCAATGGTTTGTCCATCACTATTTTTGTCCGTCATCTTTTTTATGACCAACACAAAAAATTAATGAATTTACTAAACTATATGTCTCTCTCTTGGCTTACTTCGCGAACGAAGATTCTATAAGGGTTGTCCACGATGTCTGCAGGCATGCTCGTGACTGCGGAGGCCGATCCGGGACAGGCAGGTTTGACCGCAGTGGCTGCAGAGGGAGGTCTGGCCAGGGTTCTGAGTTGCGGCATCTCTGTTTTTTCTCCTGAGCCGCTTGTCTTTAAGGCTAGCTCTGCGAGAGTCCTCAAAGGAGACATCATCATCATCATCATCAGTCCCTTGCCCGAACTGGGCGTTAGGGGGACTGAAAGGCAGCAGCAACAGACAGTGCTCTCCACTGAGTTCTATTTTGGGCGGTGGCAAGCAAGTCTGGCATCTCGAGTTCGGTCCATTCTTTTATGTTTGCGACCCAACTCTTTCTCTGACGACCTCGCCGACGACTTCCTTCGAGAGTGCCTTGGAGGATAGTCTTGGACAAGGTGTTGTGTCGGGTCACGTGGCCAAACCAAGCAAGCTTGCGCCGTTTCACGGTTGCCAGAAGGGGTTCATGTGGGCCCACCAGGGAAGTGACGATGCTCCATACATATTCGTTGGTCTTGTGCTCGCGGTACGAGATGCGGAGCAACTTCCTCAGGCACTTGTTCTCAAAGGCCTGGATTTTCTTTTCTGAGTCTGCAAGCAGTGTCCAAGTCTCACAGCCGTAGAGTAGAATAGACACTACGAGGGACTTGTACAGCCTGTACTTGATGGTGAAGCTGATGGAGTTACTTCGCCATATCCTGTCTAGCCTGGCCATTGCGGATGTTGCTGTACCTATCCTGATACGGATCTCTGCTATGCAACTACCGTCTTTGGACAGGTGGCTCCCAAGTACTTGAAGCTATTGACCTCTTCTAGCTTCTGGCTGTTCATGTGGATGTTGCTGCTGCTGTCGCTTGTGGTGTTGATCATCACTTTGCTTTTATCCGTACTGATCTCCATGCCATAAGACCCTGCGCTACTTGAAAGTTTGTCTGTCAGGTTTTGGAGCTCACTATTGCTGCCTGCCATGAGGTCAATGTCGTCTGCGAATCGAAGATTGCACAGGGATCTGCCACCAATAGAGATTGAAGTATGGTGGTCGTGGAGGGTTTCCTGCACGATCTTCTCCAGGAATATGTTGAAAAGGACAGGAGAGAGCAGGCATCCTTGACGGACACCGATCGTCGTCCTGAAGAACTCGCCTGACTGATTGTTAAGTAGAACCGCGCTGCAGGCGTTCTTGTAAAGCGCTTCTATCATTTGGATCAGTCCCTCCTCTATGTTGAACGATCTCATGACTTGCCAGAGTCCGTCGTGCCAGACGCGATCAAATGCTTTCCTGAAATCAATGAAGTTGTGGTAGAGTTCGCGCTGATGCTGCAGATGTTTCTCGATCAGGACGCGGCAGTTGAAAATCTAAGGAGACAGCTGCCTTGTAAATGGTGGAGCACCAGGTGTCACGGTCCGCAGCAAGTGAAGACCACTGGCGGTGGTCGATTTGGCAGGCACTAAGTGACTTCTTGAGACAGTCTTTGTATCTCTTCTTTGGTGCCCCTCTGTCTCTGTGTCCAGTGGCGAGCTCGCCGAACAGGGTTATCATGGGTAGGCGATGATCCTCCATCCTGGAGACGTGCCCAGCCCAGCAGAGCTGTGTCCGCAGCAGCAAAGCCTCGATGCTCACAGTTTCTGCCTGTTCAAGGACCTCGACGTTTGAGACATAGTCATTCCAGTGAATGCCCAGGATTGTACGCAGGCAGCGCTGGTGGAAGCGTTCGAGGAGTCGTATTTGGCTGTGGTAGAGGGCCCAGGACTCGGAACCATACAGCAGGGTGGTGAGGACGACAGCTCTGTACACGCTGATCTTGGTGCCTGTTTTCAGCTGTTGATTGTGCCACACCCGCTTGTATAGACGCCCGAAAGCGCTGTTTGCTTTTGCCAGCCTGCTGTCCAGCTCTTTGTCCAGCTTGGCGTCTGAGGTGATGATGCAGCCAAGGTAGGTAAACTGGTGCACTGACTTCAGTTCAGACTCGCCGATGGTGATGTGGGGAGGGCGATGCTCTACCTTGGGTGCCGGCTGATGGAGGACCTCTGTCTTTTTCAGACTGACCTCGAGTCCAAAGAGCTGGGCAGCATCTGCAAAGCAGGATGTGGTGCGCTGCAGGCTCTCTCTGTGTGTGCAACGAGGGCAGCGTCGTCAGCAAAGAGCAGCTCACGAATCAGTTGGTGTAGGGTTTTGGTGTGGGCCTGCAGTCGTCTGAGGTTGAACAGGCTGCCATCGAGACGATATCTGATGTACACTGCATCGTCATCGTCGAGGTCCACTGTGGCCTGCTTCAACATCATGCTAAAACAGATGGTGAAGAGGGTCGGTGCCAGCACACAGCCCTGCTTCACACCGTTGAGAATAGGGAATGGTTCTGAGAGGTCACTGTTGAGTCTGACCTGGCCTTGTTGGTCCTCGTCTAGCTGGACGATCATGCTGACGAACTTTGGGGGACAGCCAAGTCGCTCCAGGATCTGCCACATGCCTTGCCTGCTCACAGTGTCGAACGCTTTTGTTAGGTCGACAAACGTTATGTACAGCCCTTTGTTCTGCTCGCGGCACTTCTCCTGAAGCTGTCTCAGCACAAAGACCATGTCGGTGGTGCTCCTGTTGGCTCTGAAGCCACACTGGACCTCTGGACGTCTTCTGCAATGGCAGGTACCAGCCGATTCAGGAGCAGCCTTGCAAGAATTTTCCCGGCAATGGACAGCAGGGAAATCCCACGGTAGTTGGAGCAGGCAGACTTTTCTCCTTTGTTCTTGTACAGGGTGTTGACGACTGCATCGCAGAGATGTTTTGGTAGTGTTCCTTCCTCCCAGCAGCAGAGAAAGAGATCATGGAGTTTGTTGTGCAGTGCTGGGCCTCCATGTTTCCAGATCTCTGGTGGGATACCGTCAATGCCTGCTGCTTTGCCACTCTTGAGCTGGTGGATGGCTGTGAGGGTCTCTTCAGCGGTGGGCGGTTCGTCCAATTCAACCTTTACTGGGAGGTGTGGGATTTGGAGGATGACTGCTTCTTGAACAGTGCGCTCAGCGCTGAAGAGATCCTGAAAGTATTCCGACCAGCGGTTCAAGATGGAGTTATTATCTGTGAGGAGTGCCTGTCCATCAGCGCTTCGCAGGGGACTTTGTATTAGGTGCCTGGGGCCATACACTGCTTTCAGTGCTTCGTAGAAGCCCCTGTAGTCACCATTGTCAGCGCAAAGCTGGGTTCTCTGTGCGAGTCTGGTCTACCACTCGTTCTGGAGATCTCTAAGCTTGCGCTGGAGACTGCTGCAGAAAAGGCGGAAGGCAGACTTCTTCATGGGGCAGGAAGGCTGGGCTAGGTGGGCCTGATGGGCAGCTCTTTTTGTTGCTAGGAGTTCCTGGATCTCTTCGTCGTTTTCGTCAAACCAGTCTTTATTCCTCTTTCTAGCGAAACCCAAGACTTCTGCAGAGGATTTTGCGATAGCAGTTTTCAGCTGTTCCCAGAGTGTTTCAGGGGAGAAATCTGCTGGGTCAGCTGTGTCTGTGAGCCTGCGCTGTAAATCTGTCTGAAAGGCAGCTTTTACGTCGTCACGCTGAAGGCTGGCAACATCAAGCTTTTTCTTAGGGGAACCCCCTTTCTTGGGTTTTGGCTTGAAGTGGAGCCTGAGTTTGCAGCGGACAAGGCGGTGGTCAGTGTGGCACTCTGCGCTGGGCATCACTCTGGTGAGGAGGACATCACTGCGATCCCTCTGACGCACTAGGACATAGTCGATAAGGTGCCAGTGTTTGGAGCGAGGATGCATCCAGGTGGTCTTTCGACTGTCCTTTTGCTGGAAAGTAGTGTTGGTGATGACAAGCTGCTGCTCTGCACAGAACTCCAACAGTAGGCGGCCATTGTCATTGCAGTTACCAAAGCCATGCATGCCGAGGACTCCTTTCCAGGCTTCAGAGTCTTGGCCCACTCTGGCGTTGAAGTCGCCAAGGATTACAACTTTGTCGTCTGCAGGGGTGCTCTGTAGGAGGCTGCGCAGGTCAGTGTAGAACTTGTCCTTTTCTGCAGGCTCTGCCAGGAGGGTTGGGGAGTACACACTGAGAAGGGTGACGTGTTGCTGGTGTCTCAGTGGGAGGCGCATGGACATGATGCGGTCTGAGTGACCGGTTGGTAGGTTTTCCAGCTTAGTCGCAATGGAGGTCTTGACCATGAAACCCACGCCTGAGAGCCGTCTTTCTGATGCAGGCCTGCCTGACCAGTAGAGGGTGTAGCCAGCGCCAAGTTCTTGGAGGCCGCCTTCGTCCGGAAGGCGTACTTCGCTGAGCCCAGCGATGTCGATGTTTAACCTCCGCAATTCATGGGCAATGAGGGCGGAGCGACGTTCAGGGCGTCCGCTGTCTGCTGTGTCGAGCATGGTTCGGATGTTCCAGCATGCTACGTTGAGTCCGGTCGTGGTCGTCATTAGAGTGGATCCGTTGTTTTTACTTGTTTTCTGACCGCAGAAGAAGATGCCGGTTGACCGCGGCTAGCCAACTGGGGTTGTGAGGGGATGAGCTTTGGTTAGACCACCTTTTCTAGGCCCCTCTCCGTGTGGAGCAAGCAGTGCTGTCCCTAGAGAAGGCTGCTTGGTCGTTCAGGGTGTGCCGAGTGACGCTGTCATCCCCAGGTCAACATCAGGCGACCAATATCCTGAACCGCCTGCATGCAGGTTTGAGACTGCGGCTTCCAGTGACATCTTTCACCTGCCCGTTTCGCCCCGCGCCCGTCGCTATAGGACTTGTAATGGTCTGTGTCATGGTCCGTGGACGTTGCCTAAAGCCTGCGCGGTGGAGCTTTTTGGTGGAGTGCAGTGTACGCAGTACTGGCCCCACCCTTTAAACCCTTGGTTCGTCTGCCATGGCCTAGCAAGCTGGGACGATGGCATCGAGGTCCTCAGGTCGTAGGTTTTATATCAGACTGTCCTTGTCCTAGTCTCTGGCTCAAAAACCTTCCCCGGAGACACGGGGGCTTTGAAGTCAGGGTTTTTCTGCCAGCGCTAGCCTCACCTATCTGGTTTGTGAGTTTCCTCCCTTAGCCTTTCCGCAGCCAAGCGGCCAGGCCTGCAAGGCAGCAGGACAATGTTGATTAATTTTCGAGGTTCTCTCCTCTAGATCCGCCATGTTTTGCCTGGAGGCTCATGCTGCCCAGTTTTTGGGGTCACCTCGGAGAGGATGTGGCCAGGGACCACGCACGGGCGGTCTTGTGATAGAGGGATGCTATGCTAGTCCGGAGGGATTACACACGAGGGTGCCTCACGAAGGCCAAGAGGCCCTAGACTAGGGTGATCCCGTGGGAGGCGCTGTAAGAGTTCCCCACTACCCGCACCACCAACGCAGCTCGTCCCCTGGGGCCCCCACCTTTTGAGTCAGGCAGCGACCCCTTGACCTAAACTATATGTAGTATCATTTTAAATGTAATACTGTCATGTAATAATTCACGTAGACGTCTGTTGACGCCTTATCTGTGGAATGCCCTTATCTGTAGACGCTGATGCAGAATACAGAGTTCTCCCCTCTGAGGGAAATCCCCGCTCAACGCTTACTTGTTACCGTAGTCACTATAATAAAAATGTGTTTTGATGGCACCGAACGTCTTGTTTATTGCTTAGTTCCCATCACCTCACCTCCACCCCCCCCCCTCACCCCACCCCTTTCTCAGTCGGTTACCGATTCCAACGATACCCCTTTTCTTTTCAGAAATTGTATTCTTTAAACTTAAAAACACTATTCATCATATTAATTGATTGTTTAACAAATAGTGGGTTTTTTTCTATTCATTTTTGTTCATTGCGAAATGCGTCAGCCTCACACATTTCATAGATACTTCTTGTATGAAAAGAAGAAAGAAGTGGCTACCATAAAACTATCAGAAAGCAGTGACCCCACCTCTCTCTCTCTCTCTCTCTCTCTCTCTCTCTCTCTCTCTCTCTCTCTCTCTCTCTGAATGCGTGTGGTTGGAAGTCAAGCTTCCTAACACTTCGCCACTGCTAGTTGGCTTTGTGTATTAGTCCATAAGCTAGGAAGATGTACCGTGCACCCCCCCCCCAGTACTCAATAAGATGGGTTTCAAAGTGTTCCTTAGTATGTCCTGAGATGTTTAAGCCATGTTCCCCGAAAATCCTTAGGAACACACCAGAGATATAGCCGATGGCGCAAGGGTACCCCCATTCACGCTCTTCACAGGTGCTAAAATGAGGTTGATAAACATTTTCCTCTATATAAATCAAAATTCATTCCAGAAACCCAAATCAGACAATATTATGTCAAGGCACACCTTCTGCATCCTCTGCAAAAACAGAATGAAAAAATATTGCATCTCTGGCTCACGGTGAAGGTTTTTGTGCACCCAGTAAACGACCATTTCCGCGAAATTGCAAAAAAAGACACAAATAATGTGTCAGATGCCTTCAGATATTTTCTGTAGCACTGACAGTCCATTTTCAGGTTTACATCATTAAAACAGGATGTCACAATTATTATAAACTTGACTAGGTGATGTTGTGATCACTGTGAGTGCCACAGTGGCTAATTTTGTATCCCTACCCCCAAGTTGTAAAAATACACAAAATTAATTAGAAAAAATTGCTTAAGTTATTCCATTTTATTTTGACCTCTCTTTACCTATTAAGTTTCAATAATGTGATCATAAAGTGCAAGAAAATAAGGAAAGTCGGCATCCTTTACGGTATGTTCGTGGTGAATGATAGCTTTTTCCCATTTAAAATTGCCGAATTGGGAAACGTATGTTGTTTCTGATGCCCTCACAAATTTTGTATACAACTGATATGTCTTTGTTAAGGTTTTATTGGTTAGGATAGAGTACCACAGTTACTCCCAACCTGATTTTATGATGCTGTGATGCATTTAGGGGCCACAGTGGCTAAATCTGCTGCCCTACCCCCATTTTACCTGTACGCAAAGGAACGAAAAATGATCATAACAATTGCTCCTCTGATTAAATATGTTTGTTGCCAGTTTTCTTAACAAAACATGCATATTGAGCATAAACATTTGTGATCATTTCATTAATTTTAATGTGACCCATCAATTTAATTGTAATTCTTTTTATTTAAGGCATGCTTAACAAGGGCTGCCGCTGAAGCTTCTATCGTCTGCACATTCAGCACTCTTGTCAAACTCGGGGAAGGTGTACCTCAGGGAGATGTTGTGTCTGATGCTGTTTTTGGTCTACATTAATGACATCAGTACAACAGTACCAAGGTTCGTCTCGAACATCCTCCATGCGGATGACTTTGCAGTGTGGAGCGCAGCAGAACATAAAGAAATAGCATCCTCCAGAATCCAGGATGCTGCCAATAGAGTCAGGAGCTGGACTGAAAGAGGCCATTCAAACTGAGCTAGACCATCTCTTTCAATCAGACGGAAGAGGTCACCTCAAAACTGGAGACCTTCGAGTACCAAAGACAGACAGGCCAACTTTACTGGCAACAAATAATTTACTGGATTCACGTGGAGGCCTCACATTGAAGCCATGGAATCTAGAGCTGCAAAAAAAAAAAAAAAAAAAAAAAAGTCTCTGATGAAGAAACTGGTTGGGACCACATTGGCGCAAATTACAGCATCCTGGCACAAAGAAACACCTGCTCGGTCAGACCAGTTGTGCGGTACCAAGATACATCGACAACATGAAACACTGCCTGCAAAACCCAAAAAGCCAGGCTTGACAAGATGCAGAACATGGGTCATTCTCATGATGCAGTGACATTCTTAGAGCCATCTGGAGCACCCCAATTTAGGAAATGGAGGACATTGGAGCCACTGGAATGCAGAACAGCACACACGATGAAGAAACTTACTAAACACCGACAGCATGGGAGACTACAGGAGCAGACCAAGAACCGTCAGAAATGTCCAAATCTGAACCGCCCAAATCTGAACTGCCAACTGAAGGTCCTGCAAAGGGCTAACACTGACGTCCTGGAACCAAGCCCAAAGATGTGTGAACAGCTCCCTTCAGATACCTGGACATCTCGAAAGAGCCTTTAAGACAACATAAACAATGTTCCAGGACTCTTTGCCAAAGGTCACGGCACTGCACAAAGCCATCTTGCTGGAGGTTGTGCACAAGCGCTACCCTCACAGCAGCTGTGATACCACACAAGATGCCGTGCGGAATAAAGGAAGTGGCGTGTACATCTGTTGTGCAGACCGCACTACTACCTCCCTCTCCTTACCAGCTGGTGGCAGCAGCTCCAACTATCGTACAGATCTGCAGGTGCTCAACACAGCAGCAGAGCACTAGCCCAGGTGGGAGGCAGATTTGCAGCCTTGGCTACTTTGGACTGCGACGTAGACACCCTTGCTGGAAATATAAAAGAGGTGTTACTTTCTACAGCAGAAGAAGTGCTGGGGAAGCAGAGGAAGCGCAAACAGCCCTGGGTCACCGATGACATCCTCGATCTCTGTGATGAGAGGAGAGCCTGGAAGAAAAAGAGAGGCCAAGACCTCACATCAGCAAACAAGTACAGACTTGTCAACAAGAAGATCAGGAAGAGGATGAAAGAAGCCAAAGAAGATTGGATTGAAGACCAGTGTTGTAGCGTGGAAGAGAGCATGGCAAACGGCAACAGCAAGAAGGCTTATGAAACGCTAAGGACCCTCACCAAGACTCAACAGCGAACAGCCACAGTCATAGAAGACAGCAGCGGCCAACTCCTTACGGAAAACACTGCTGTACTAAACAGATGGACTGAGTACTGCCGAGACTTGTATAACTACAAGGCTGAGCCAGACACCAGCATCCTCCAAAACAACCAGGCTGGGGCCAGGAAGGCTGAAAACCTGCCAGTGTTAGCTGAAGAGGTGGAAGCAGCCGTACGCGGCCTGAAGGGAGGAAAGTCTCCAGGTGTAGACAACGTACCTGCTGAACTGTTGAAACATGGAGGAGAAGTAACAACGAAGGTCCTCACTACACTCTGTCAAAAGATCTGGGAGCAAAAGAAATGGCCAGTAGAATGGACACAGTCTCTAGTGATCCCGCTCCCCAAGAAAGGAAACCTGAAACAGTGCCAGAACTACAGAACTATCAGTCTGATAAGTCACCCTAGCAAAGTAATGCTTAGAATCATTCTCAACCGCCTCAAAACTTTCGCCGAGGAACTGCTGGCAGAAGAACAGGCTGGCTTCAGAGTTGGAAGAAGCACTGTAGAGCAGATTTTCAACTGCCGCGTCCTGATCGAGAAACATCTGCAGCATCAGCGCGAACTCTACCACCCACTTCATTGATTTCAGGAAAGCATTTGATCGCGTCTGGCACGACGGACTCTGGCAAGTCATGAGATCGTTCAACATAGAGGAGGGACTGATCCAAATGATAGAAGCGCTTTACAAGAACGCCTGCAGCGCGGTTCTACTTAACAATCAGTCAGGCGAGTTCTTCAGGACGACGATCGGTGTCCGTCAAGGATGCCTGCTCTCTCCTGTCCTTTTCAACATATTCCTGGAGAAGATCATGCAGGAAACCTTCCACGACCACCATACTTCAATCTCTATTGGTGGCAGATCCCTGTGCAATCTTCGATTCGCAGACGACATTGACCTCATGGCAGGCAGCAATAGTGAGCTCCAAAACCTGACAGACAAACTTTCAAGTAGCGCAGGGTCTTATGGCATGGAGATCAGTACGGATAAAAGCAAAGTGATGATCAACACCACAAGCGACAGCAGCAGCAACATCCACATGAACGGCCAGAAGCTAGAAGAGGTCAATAGCTTCAAGTACTTGGGAGCCACCCTGTCCAAAGACGGTAGTTGCATAGCAGAGATCCGTATCAGGATAGGTACAGCAACATCCGCAATGGCCAGGCTAGACAGGATATGGCGAAGTAACTCCATCAGCTTCACCATCAAGTACAGGCTTTACAAGTCCCTCGTAGTGTCTATTCTACTCTACGGCTGTGAGACTTGGACACTGCTTGCAGACTCAGAAAAGAAAATCCAGGCCTTTGAGAACAAGTGCCTGAGGAAGTTGCTCCGCATCTCGTACCGCGAGCACAAGACCAACGAATATGTATGGAGCATCGTCACTTCCCTGGTGGGCCCACATGAACCCCTTCTGGCAACCGTGAAACGGCGCAAGCTTGCTTGGTTTGGCCACGTGACCCGACACAACACCTTGTCCAAGACTATCCTCCAAGGCACTCTCGAAGGAAGTCGTCGGCGAGGTCGTCAGAGAAAGAGTTGGGTCGCAAACATAAAAGAATGGACCGAACTCGAGATGCCAGACTTGCTTGCCACCGCCCAAAATAGAACTCAGTGGAGAGCACTGTCTGTTGCTGCTGCCTTTCAGTCCCCCCAACGCCCAGTTCGGGCAAGGGACTGATGATGATGATGACTAGCTAGGGAAAGGCAGCAGCTTGATCCACTGATCTCACCAGGAAGCTTCAAGATAGACTGGATGCCCTGTCCACAAAATAGTGCTGCAGTGGATTCCAGTGCATTCTGGACTAGCTGGGAATGGAGACACTACAACAACAAAGTGATTGGCAACAGCAGAATGGCGGCTGCAGCCCGTGGGCAGATGACACCAACAAGCTGAACAGCGAGAGCCAGGCCACCATCTTTCATCTACGCACTGATTACTCTGGACTGGGTCCATACAGAAAAGCAGGAACGTTTCACAAACCCAAAATGAAGCCTGAAGGTTTACACATTTTAATCAGATCACTCTGTATCAGCAATTATTTGAAGCTTCCGTGCCACCGCCGTGAGATGGCCTTAGTCGCCTGCTCGGCGTTAAACCCAAATAACTAGCTTCCGTGCCTAATGCATGAAGAGATACCAAAATAAAAGAACGCTTAGCGAATGGCGGACTTCGGTAGAAGCGTAAACAACCAATCAGAATGTTCGGCAGAAAGGCCATGCAGTCACTTTATGATCAGAAATAAATATAGATCACTTGCAACAAGCGTCAGCATGATCGTTTGCAATGAAATAGTCACAAATTGGGGGAGAAAAAAAAAGAAGAAGTAGACAAAAGTCTGCCAGCACGTTGTAATTTTTTTTACAAACTTTCACAGACTTTAAGGAAAAGGACTGAAATTGACAGACTTTCCAGGCCCCTGAAAAAGCCTTGTCATTTTTTAACAACTTTCACAAATGTTCACATACCGTAAGGACTCTGCTGGACGCACCTCGTGAGATTGGGTCATGCGGAAACATCCCTATGCGAATCTGGCGTAGAAAATCAGTCTCCTTAGCACATTCTCCAAACATGTCCACACACAGAAGCGGTCTGCTGGCAGTTCTGACCAGAAGACACGCCCATATACACCAAACTCTGAAAACATGCTGCCTAGCTCTTGACAGCTCACTTATTGGCAGCCAGAACAATATAAGATTCAAAACGGCCATAAAAAATTGAACGTTGCAGAAGGTGGAAGTGGAGATCTCGTGGTCAACATGCGGAAACTAAGTATTTTTGATAACTTTGTTTTGGCTATTAGGAACCATGAAACTTTATTACGCATTCATATTTACACATTTCTAGATGAAAATAAATGAAAGGAAAAGGGGAGACCTTACTAGACCCGCCTTATGCTAGGTAAAATATCACCTAAAAGACCAGCCAGTTGAAAATAGTTACAATTAAATTGATGGGTTACATTGAAATTAATGAAATGATCACAACTTTTTATGCACAATATGCATACTTTAAAAAAAAACTGGCAACAAAAAATATTTAAACAGAGGAGTATGACGTAAGCAATTTTTATGATTATTTTGCATTACTTTGCGTACTGGTAAAATGGGGGTAGGGCAGCAGATTCAGCCACTGTGGCCCCTAAATGCATCACAGCATCATAAAATCAGGTTGGGAGTAACTGTGGTACTCTATCCTAACCAATAAAACCTAACAAAGACCTATCGGTTGTATACAAAATTTATGAGGGCACCGAAAACAACAAACGTTTCCCAATTCGGCAATTTTAAATGGGAAAAAGTTATCATTCACCACGAATGTACCGTAAAGGATGCCGACTTTCCTTATTTTCTTGCACTTTATGCTCACATTATTGAAACTTAATGGGTAAAGAGAGGTCAAAATAAAATGGAATAACTTAAAGCAATTTTTTTCTAATTAAGTTTGTGTATTTTTACAACTTGGGGGTAGGGATACAAAATCAACCACTTTGGCACTCACAGTGATCACAGCATCACCTAGTCAAGTTTATAATAATTGTGACATCCTGTTTTAATGATGTAAACCTGAAAATGGACTGTCAGTGCTATAGAAAATGTCTGAAGGCATCTGACACATTATTTTTGTCTTTTTTTTTTTGCGATTTCGCGGAAATGGTCGTTTACTGGGTGCACCAATACCTTCACTGTGATCCAGAGATTCAATATCTTTTCTTTCTGTTTTTTGCAGAGGATGCAGAAGGTGTGCCTTGACATAATATTGCCTGATTTGGGCTTCTGGAATGAATTCTGATTTATTTAGAGGAAAATGTTTTTCAACCTCATTTTAGCACCTGTGAAGAGCGTGAATGGGGGTACCCTTGCGCCATCGGCTATATCTCTGGTGTGTTCATATGGATTTTCGGGGAACATGGCTTAAACATCTCAGGACATACTAAGGAACACTTTGAAACCCATCTTATTGAGTACTGGGGGTGGGGGGTGCACGGTAGACCTTCCTAGCTTGTGGACTATATAGGAATCCAGCATCCACCGCCGAGTGGTATGATGACTTTGTACAGGTGATGGATAAAGTGAATGACACAGGCAGGGATATACCCATTCTCGCTGATTTTAACATTGACATCTCAAAACCCCATTCGATGTGGCAATGTATAACAATGCTGTTTGGACTAAAACAGATGATTACCACTGCCACCAGAGTAACACACTCTTCGTCTACTTTGATTGACCACATCTATACTAACAACCCTCAAGCTATCACTGAAACTGATGTCCCTTCACTAGCTGTCAGTGACCACTTTCCCATCACCTGTACATGGTCATGTTATGTTCCTAAACAGAGCCGAACCCAACATTTATACATTACTTACAGATGTTTTAGAAAGCTAGATAGAGACAGTTTCCTTCATGACCTCAGTTTTTGCCGTTCCATGAAGTTTACAATCACAATGACCCTGATGTAGCGCTCTCACTGTGGCTTGAGCTGTTCCTCGGAGTGCTAAATAAGTATGTCCCTTTAAAAAGGAAAAGAGTCCGGTGCCGTGAACCCCCCACCTAGATTACGGAGGAGATTAAACAAACTATGGAAGCCAGAAATCGAGCCAAGCGGGACAAAGATTTTATTGAGTTCAAAAGGTTACGCAACAGAGTCAAATACCTTATCCGGGAGGCACAAAAAGCACTGGTAGAGAAAACCATATGTGGCGGGAATCCGTCTTCAATATGGAAAGTTTTAAACTTACTAACAATAGTAAAAATTGTTCTACAAATACGACTTGGATCAGGTGGAACATGTCGCATTGCAGAAGATTACTGACTTTTGTAAGCAAAGACTGTCCGCGGGCGATGCTTTTAATGTCCCCTTCATCGCTGTACATGAAGTGGGCAGATTTATCTCTAGTCTCAAGAACAAAAAGTCAGCTGGCATTGATGGTATCAATGGTTTTATCCTCGAACTTTCTCTTCCATACATTGTGGAAAGCTTAACCTATATTTACAACCTATGTATTCAAAATAATATTTTTCCGGCAGCTTTCAAAAAATCTAAAGTGGTACCTATACCCAAAACAAAAGACACATCTGATCCAAATAATTTTCGGCCTATATCCATATTATCTATTCTGTCGAAACCTATTGAGAAGCATGTACACAAACATCTTCTCGAATTCCTGGAAGAAAAGTCTCTTCTGAATAAATATCAATCTGGTTTTCGCCCTAAACATTCGTGTCACACTGCCTTGGTTCATATGATTGACACTTGGCTGCTCAACATCAACAGAAACAAAATGTCTGGTGCTGTCTTTCTAGACCTAAAAAAAAGCGTTCGACCTTATAAACCACGAAATTTTATTAGAGAAACTAGACTGCTACTTTAACAATAACAGCCCAGGGACACTCTCATTCTTTCGTTCATATGTCATAGGGAAATTTTAAAATGTGTACATCAATGCTACCTTCTCTTCTGAAAAGGGTATTGAGTATGGCGTGCCCCAGGGACCGTTACTTTTCTGTTGTTTATAAATGATCTTCCACTTTATATATCCAATCCAAATGCCGAATGTGACATGTTTGCCGATGATTCAACTCTTCACGCTGGCGGGAAAACTGTACCTGAAATATCAAGCCATCTTCAGCTTAGTCTTCAGGAGGTCTCACTGTGGCGCAAAAATAATCAAATGCTTGTTAATCTATCCAAAACGAAAAGCATGCTAATCACAACACGCCAAAAGCATCAGCTCCGCCCCCATTCACTTTGCCTCTCTTTTGATTCAGTTCCCAAAGAGCAAGTCAAAGAATATCTCATCCTCGGGGTAATTGTTGACGACCAACTGTGCTGGTTGCCTCATCTAACACAACTATGGAAAATATTATCAAAGAAGCTATTTTTACTGTCAAGATTAAAATCTATCATTGATACTAAGACAAGTAAGCTATTTTTCAACTCCTACATAAAACCTCGCATTGACTACGCATCTACTAAGTGGGACGGCTGTAGCAAGGCTAACCTTAAGCGGATTAATTCTCTATACAATCGTACAGTTAAACTGATCCTCCCAATCCCCTCTCTAACTTTGGAGAAAAAGCTTCAGGCAACAGGGCTCCTTCCTTTACATCAACACCTTACGTTAAATAAATGTGTACTTATGCACAAAGCACTCCCCTGTACCTGGCTAAGCTTTTCACTGAGAGCGAAAGGGTTTACAGCACTTTGAGGAACAGTCTCGTCATTGAAAGGCCCCGAATTGACTTGTTTAAATCCAGCCTTTCGTACGCGGGTGCCTATTTATGGAACTCACTTTCTCCACATATACAGCAAACGAAACATCTTCCATTGTTTAGGACGAAAGCTTTTAAATACATCTCTGAGCAAACTTGAAAGAAACGTAGATAATATGTCCAAAAGAGCCATGTCAATGATTTCCTGTGGTCCTCCGTTTTGCACTTGTTAGTTTTTACATAATATCTCTCTTTATCGTAGTGTTTTGCCTGTTCACTAAATTCCTACAGGGGAGGACTCCTCCCCTGAAACACTCTGGGAACAAATGAAAACTGCTATTGTAAAATCCTCTGTGGAAGTCTTGGGCTTTGCTAGAAAGAGGAACAAAGACTGGTTTGACGAAAACGACGTAGAGATCCAGGAACTTCTAGCAAAAAAAAAAGAGCCGCCCACCAGGCCCACCTAGCCCAGCCTTCCTGCCATGTGAAGAAGTCTGCCTTCCGCCTCATCTGCAGCAGTCTCCAGCTCAAGCTTAGAGAGCTCCAGAACGAGTGGTGGTCCAGACCCGCACAGAGGACCCAGCTCTGCGCTGACAACGGTGACTACAGGGGCTTCTACGAAGCACTGAAAGCAGTGTATGGCCCTAGGCACCTGGTACAAAGTCCCCTGCGAAGCGCTGATGGACAGGCACTCCTCACAGATAATACTTCCATCTTGAACCGCTGGTCGGAATACTTTCAGGACCTCTTCGGCGCTGAACGCACTGTTCAAGAAACAGTCATCCTCCAAATCCCACACCTTCCATTAAAGTTTGAATTGGACGAACCGCCCACCGCCGAAGAGACCCTCACAGCCATCCACCAGCTCAAGAGTGGCAAAGCAGCAGGCATTGACGGAATCCCGCCAGAGATCTGGAAACATGGAGGCCCAGCACTGCACAACAAGCTCCACGACCTCTTTCTCTGCTGCTGGGAAAAAGGAACACTACCAAAGGATCTCCGTGATGCAGTCATCATCACCCTGTACAAGAACAAAGGAGAGAAGTCTGCCTGCTCTAATTATCGTGGAATTACCCTGCTGTCCATTGCCGGGAAAATTCTCGCAAGGTTGCTCCTGAATCGGCTGGTACCTGCCATCGCTGAAGACCACCTCCCAGAGGGCCAGTGTGGCTTCAGAGCCAACAGAAGTACCACCGACCTGGTCTTTGTGCTGAGACAGCTTCAGGAGAAGTGCCGCGAGCAGAACAAAGGGCTGTACATAACGTTTGTCGACCTAACAAAAGCGTTTGACACTGTGAGCAGGCAAGGTATGTGGCAGAACCTGGAGCGACTAGGTTGTCCCCCAAAGTTCCTCAACATGATCGTCCAGCTCCACGAAAACAAGGCCAGGTCAGACTAAACAGCGACCTCTCAGAACCATTCCCCATTCGCAACGGCGTGAAGCAATGCTGCGTGCTGGCACCGACCCTCTTCACCATCTTCTTCAGCATGATGTTGAAGCAGGCCACAGTGGACCTCGACGATGACGACGCAGTGTACATCAGGTATCGTCTCGATGGCAGCCTGTTCAACCTCAGACGACTGCAGGCCCACACGAAAACCCTAGACCAACTGATTCGTGAGCTGCTCTTCGCTGATGACGCTGCCCTCGTTGCACACACAGAGAGAGCCTTGCAGCGCATTACGTCCTGCTTCGCAGATGCTGCCCAGCTCTTTGGACTTGAGGTCAGTCTGAAAAAGACAGAGGTCCTTCATCAGCCGGCACCCAAGGAAGAGCATCGCCCTCCCCACATCAGCATTGGCGAGTCCGAACTGAAGTCTGTACACCAGTTTACCTACCTTGGCTGCATCATCACGTCAGACGCCAAGCTGGACAAGGAGCTGGACAACAGGCTGGCAAAAGCGAACAGTGCTTTCGGGCGACTATTCAAGCGGGTGTGGCACAATCAACAGCTGAAAAAAGGCACCAAGATCAGCGTGTACAGAGCTGTCGTCCTCACCACCCTGCTGTACGGTTCCGAGTCCTGGGCCCTCTACCGCAGCCAACTACGACTCCTCGAACGCTTTCACCAGCGCTGCCTGCGTACCATCCTCAGCATTCACTGGAGTGACTATGTCACCAACGTCGAGGTCCTTGAACAGGCGGAAACTGTGAGCATCGAGGCTTTGCTGCTGCGGACACAGCTTCGCTGGGCGGGGCACGTCTCCAGGATGGAGGATCATCGCCTACCCAAGATCACTCTGTTCGGCGAGCTCGCCACTGGACACCGAGACAAAGGGGCACCAAAGAAGAGATACAAAGACGGTCTCAAGAAGTCGCTTAGTGCCTGTCAAATCGACCACCGCCAGTGGTCTTCGCTTGCTGCGGACCGTGACACCTGGCGCTCCACCATTCACAAGGCAGCCGTCTCCTTTGAGGACTCTCGCAGAGCTAACCTTAAGGACAAGCGGCTTAGAAGAAAAAAACAGAGTTGTCGTAACTCAGAACCCTGACCAGACCTTCCCCTGCAGCCACTGCGGTCGAACCTGCCTGTCCCGGATTGGCCTCCGCAGCCACAAAAATGCCTGCAGACGACGTGGGCAAGCCCTATAGAATCTTCGTTCGCGAAGTCAAGCCAAGAGAGAGAGAGAAATTCCTACACATGAGTAGCTGTATCATAAGCGTGCAGTCACTTTCTATAAACAAACTTTACATCGCATCCGCCCCCCTCCCCCCCCCCCTCCAAAGAACCTGTCATTTTGCTGTGTGTGTGTGTGTGTGTGTAATCTTCAGCGACTTTGGAACTTGTATCGGAATGTAACACAACTTAGTGACCTGTGGGCGTAGCCGCTTTTTTTGTGCTGTTAACATATTGTTTTAATGTTGCTTTTAATGTTGTAGTTTAGCAAGGACAAACACGAAAAGAGGCCTGTGCGCCTATTGTTTCCATCCTTGAGAAATAAAAGTATCATTCATTCATTGATTCATTCATTGATTCATTCATTCATTCATTCATTCATTCATTCATTCATTCATTCATTCATTCATTCATTCATTCTCTCTATGTGCACTATGTGCGAGTGTGTGTGTGTGTGTTTCGCACTCTGTTTTGTTTGCATTATCGCACACCCAGGAGGGTCCAAACCAACTGAATATAAGTTATAATACGACATTACCAAAATTCGCAACACACTTTTAATAACAGTCTTTTATTTACTGCTCAGCTTTCAAACAAGGTAAATGTGCCCTCTGGCAAATCAAAAATTATGACAGGAGTATTCTTCTTATTATCTCTATGAATGTATAATACTACCAATCCACTGAAAAAAATGCTCGTAATGCCCAATATTCTGGTATCCCCCAGACACCGGGTATACTGCATATCAGCTCAACAAATGAGAAAGCAATCATTCTTAAGATGACACCTGCTTTGAAGTACCACCAGTCTGATGGCGTACAGCCCACTGAATGTTGATCTTTCATAGCAGGAACCTCCCAGACACAGTAGGATATACACCTTAGCAAACTCAAAACAAAAGCAAAAACATAAAGCAATGATCTTTTTCAAATGGCAGGTATCTCCCGCGCACATTATAACGCACACAAGAGAAACTCCACAATGAGGAAAGAAAAGTGCTTAGGCAAACATCCTTTTAAGATGGCATCTGTCATTAAAATATCAACATTCAGCTGGCTTATGACAAGCGAATGTTGGTCTTTCATGACATGCATCTCCCAGGCATAGTAGGAAATACGGCATCATAATGTAAGATATACATCCATCGTCATCTCAAGTCCACAATGGCAAAGCAGACACCATTGTGTTGCGACCCACATTTAAAAAATATATGTATAAAAAAATAGACCAAATCTAAAGCCTGTCAGAACAATGGCATGCGTCAAAAGTATCACTATTCAGATGGCTTCAGCCCCAAATGAATGACAGGCAACTCCCAGACACAACAGGATATGACCATCGCAACTGCACAATAAAGAAAGAAAATAAAGTAACCATTTTTAAGATGGCACCTATTTCTCGTTTCTTTTTGACAGTGCGTTATTTTGATGACTTTTAATCCAATTATTCTCTGAGCACACTGAATGGTATATGTCTTTCCCGATGTTCTTCTTCCGTGAGAGTGGAATCTTTTTACCTTAACTTGTGATCGAGGATGCCGAGGTGTACTGTAACTAATTTTGACCTTGAATCACTCTGCGTTTACAAAAGGCTCCTCTACATTCACCCCCTCTGTCGCATTGCAAGATTCTAGGTGGACCAAATGTCATGTACATATTTTCTAGTTCATTGGCAATGGTTTCTGAATATGTGTCCGTAACTGGACGAAGCCATAGAAATCTACTGTAGCAATCATTCACTGACAAAACATACTGATAAATCTTTCCGTAACATTCAACAGGCAGTTTTCGCAAGTCCACTAAGTCTATTTGATGTCTTTCCATCACATTGTTGCTTCTGACAGGCTTTAGAGGTGCCGGGTCAGTTTTTGAAATGTGGGTTGCTTTTGGTATGCTCTGGAATGTTGTTGAGGAAGAACTGGATACAACATGGTTTTGATGAGGTACCGCATCTTTTCTGCATAGTCTCCTTTTGTCAGCGTGTAGACATGCTTGAAGCACTCGTCAGTCTCTGTGCTTCTCAGTAGAATTAAGTTGTTCCTCACCAGATGGTCCACTCTATGTCCAAGGTATGGATCCATTATAGTTCTTGTATGCAGCTTGTATCTCGCAGCCTAAAGACAGAACAATTACAGAGGATAATTTCATGTATCAATATACTATGCAAACCGGTAGACAAATGTCATCAACC